>OX467718.1:9560819-10760819 GCA_950111635.1 Agelastica alni
GTCTATCTGACGGTCAACTCTAACCACGCGCTCGTTCTTCAAATCAAATGTTACTGTTACTGTTGCACATTTTACGAAATGACCCCGACAAATTGCGAGTAAGCGAGAGGAAAGATGTTACACATGCAAGAAAGCGAGAGCAAAGATGTTACACATAAAAAAAGAAATGTGATTTTTCCAATCATATACGTTTTACGCATCTCCTTTCTTGAGTCATTTGCCCTTACATCCGAGAATAACAAACCCACGAGAAGGAACAGCAATGTCGCAAAGTTTAATGTTTGTGGGGTCGAATTGTTAATGATCTCTTTAAATACATTTACCGCGTGACATAAAAAAGAACGTATCGTGCTAATACAGTACTGAACTATCGATAATTTAATCATCATCATCCAGGCACATTTTTCCATTGTTAAACATAGGCGTACTCTAAGCGTTTCCATGTCTTCCGATCCTGAGCTGTAGCAATCCAGTTGGATGATATTCTTTTTATATTGTTACGTGTTTTTGAGTTCGTCTCTGTCGCGGAAGTGCGTAGATCACAATCGGAGGACTTTTGACGCGGCGAACAAAAGGAAAGCTCCCGCAAATTCTGGACGAGGTGTCTAGAAGTTAATAATAATAAAATATTGTTCGGGCTCTTTCTAGAAGGCCTTTCGGAGTAATATAATGACAGCGGCTACGGAAACAAAAGTCAGTTTTAAAAGTGTTTATGAGTTAAAAAATTTAAATCGTTGTAAAAGTTGTAATTAGTTGAATATCTAAGTGAATATCTATTTGATTTGTAAAAGTAAAATTTATTGTGTAAAAGTATTGGAATAAAAATTGTTTTGTAACTGTATCGAGTTTAAAGTCACCGAACCCAAAAAAGAAATAATTTCGTAACAATATCATCTGTCGAGCGTGTCGGTGGTCTTCCTCTGCTTCTTTTGTCGGCTCTAGGTCTCCATTCCAGAATCCTCCTTGTACATTGATAATTTAATAATAATAGTTAAATTTTATTGTATATTTTGTAAAATCAGTGAAATCTCCCAGAGCTTTTTTTTTTACTGAAAATAGTCGCAAAAAGGGTAGACCTATCGTGTCGGTCGTGGACGTGGTAAATGTTTTGGAATTTTTCGCTTTGTATCCAACGGATTGTTTTTTGAGAAATGTGATGAGTTTAGGATACTTATTGATTTCGATGTTATTTTTAACATTCAAGCATGTTCGTATCATCGAATATATGGACCAAAGAGTTAATGACTTCGAAGTCTTTAATTTTTCTCCAAAATAAGCCAGTGACACATTTTCTAAATACTTATTGACCTTCTTCGATTGACACAAGGCTATAAATCTATTGTGTTGAAATTCATATTTTGCTCTCGATTTCTCTGGTAGGAGATTTAAAGATACATTTTTCGCACTTTCTGTTACATCAGGAGGTGTGTTCGATTATTCACTATCACTATTTTCCATGATAAAGGAATGAGTAAGAGATGCAAGCGTTTTTGAAATATTTTCGCGCTAGAGCGACAAAGCTGTCACAAAATGACGTTTGTCGGAAAACGACAACTTTGCGTTGAAATTTGAAAGCGTCAAAGGCTACTTTGCTAAGCAGTTGTGGAAAAACAAAATTTTGTTTTTCATAAGATATTCTAGCTCTTCAAAAGAAATAGTAGAGGTACTAAAGAGTGACATTTTGAACAATGTATAAATTCCTTTTTTTCTAAAGGCATCCTGTAAAAAGACAGACACTCATGAAATAAATTCTCTGGCGTCCTTGAAGTCCTCGTTTCGTAATCATTATCAAATTAAACTACGAATTTAATTTTATGCACTAGAGACGAACAACTTGAGACAAAACGGACCAGTAAATTTTATTATGTGGGCATGTATTCGCAATTATGCCTCAATTACTCGATTCGAGCGTTTTGTCAGGCGAAAAATATGTTTAAAAGGTTTGTTTTTAATAGCTGAAAATAGATGGCTACGCGAAATAAAACTAAAATGTTCTTTAGTCTAACACAGAGAGAATTTCAGGAAACAGGGCTAAAAAAATTCGATGTTTAACCAGTCTGTGTAAGCTCCGTTTATTCTGACACAAATCCATACATCTCCTTTCTCTTTCAAATCCTACTTGCAAAACATATATCCTCTCATCACTTTCATTCGTCACTTTTTTAATTAATACCCTTGCATGCAGTTTGCCGACGATTCTGAGTTAGGCTTGTTTCAAATTCTTTCCAATGTATAACCACACATTTTTCGGGTAGTGTAATAAAATCCAATTTAAACCTTTTTTTAGGAATGTTTATTTTCAGAAATTCTATGTGATCTACTTCTGCGACTTTGCCAGTTTTAATTTGTTTTACTACTTTGACTTTACTAACAAGAATTTTAACTTTCCAGTGGAAGTTGCAGTAATGGATCCGATTTTGCGAATCCCGAATTTTAACATATCTCAACATTTTAAGGTCCCCAGCATCGAATACAATAGTTTTTAAGTGGGCGTTTGTGTGTGTGTATGTACGTATGTTTGTATGTTCATATGTTCGTTTGTGCATTCGGAATTATTTTTCGTCTCGATTATCTCGAGAATAAAAAATGATATCGAATGATGTTCGCCAAAGTCGACCTTTACCGACTTGTCCATTCACACTCGCCTTATAAATTTGTTTCGTCAATCTTCCTTCATCCATCCTTTCTACGTATTCAAACCATCAAAGCATTCCTTTATATATCTTTGTAACCACATCTTCTTTTACACCACAGCGTTCTCTTATCTCACTATTCTTTACTTTATCGAACCGAGTCACTCCGGCTATACTTCGCAGACTACTCATCTCCGCAGCATGAATCCTATTTTCATGCTTCTTCTGCCAATCCCAATATTCACTACCATACATAAGTGTATGAACCAAAACTCCCCTATGCACGGCCAGACGTGCCTTTTTTTGACACTTTCTGGCTGTTCATAAAGTTATGCAGTGCCCCATTCATTTGTTTTACTTATAACACCATTCGCTCAAGATCAATGTCATACTTTCCATTTCTAGTAAACTCATTTACTTGTTCATCTCTTTCTCCCTTAATCAGAACTTTACAGTTTGTCATGCTTTCTTCTCGTATTAAACTACCGCTCACCTCATACATAGACAATGTAGACCACAATTCACTCCTTACCACTCTGTCATAGGCCTTTTCCAAGTCTATAAAAGCGCGATAGACCTGACTTCTAGCCAAGAATTTTTTGACTATACCTCGTACTGAAAAGACCTGATCCATACATCTCCTTCCTCTTCTAACTACTGCTTGCACATTCTATATCATCTTTTCAGTTTCATTCGTCATTTTTTTAATCTTTGCATACAGTTTGCCGACTATGCTGAGTAAACTAATACCTCGGTAGTTTTTACAGTCCTGCTGCGAACCTTTTCTCTTGTAAAGCAGCACGATAACGGCCTTGCACCAGTCGTCTGGTACGCTACTACTCCCGCAACAAAGATTAAAAAGGCGGTACAACAGACTAGTTAGCACGCTTTGTCCAGCCTTCAGCATTTCAACTGTTATCCTGTCGTACCCAGCAGCTTTACCCAATTTCATACTGTTCAACGCTTACACAATATCTGTCGTACTAATTTAACTTTCATTGCAACTTTCACTCATGTCTTCGAATGGGACCTGTGCTTGTGTATTCTCTTTCTCAAATAAACTACCGAAGTATTCCTTCCATCTTTTTAAAACGCATTACTCTCGTTTTACCATACTAACATCTTGGTTTCTGATTTTTTCCAGTTGCGAGGTATTATTTTACCTCTGACAATAACTGACTCGCCCTGTCGGCGACCGAGGATCGATCGCGGCTGGGGTGCTCATTTGTGACCGCTTTGTCGGCCGCCGCCGCGGTCTAGCAAAGTCTAAAACACCGCGTCGCTAAGATAAAAGGGTTCCGGACTCTTTAAAAACAGGTGGAATGGTCTGGAATTGTGATTTAAAAATATAAAAAGGACACCGGTCGTGAAAAAGGAGACAGTTTTAGTTTTAAAAGTGTTTACGAGTTATGAAATTTAAATAGTTTTAAAAGTTGTAATTAGTTATATATGTAAGTGAATATCTATGTGATTTGTAGAAGTAAAGTTTATTGTGTAGGAGTATTGGAATAAACATTGTTTTGTTACTGTATTGAGAGTTTAAAATCATCGAACCCAAGAAAGTAGTAAATTACGTAACAATACTTTTTAACTCCAATTAGATTAGGGACTTAAGGCATATGTGACTACAACGAAAAGAAGTTACCTGAAGAAGCTAATGTTAAATATCAAATATATCAATAATAAGTATAAATTAATTATTAATAATTGTGCTATTTAACTCACTGGTATGTGTTTAATAGCCCTTTAGATTCTAGTTTAGGGATATTCAAAACTGTGTATCCCTGCAAAATAACTTTTGATGATCTATGAATCACGTGATTCAATTAAAATTCGTATTGCGAATTCGAACCCCATGAAGAACGTTGCTAATCAAATTTTTGGATGACTTGGTGGCACAACTCAATGAACTTAAATTTACATCGCAAAAACAATTTTTAATATATACATTCGCTTTACCGATGCATTCTGAATACAAATTTATTAACGCCCCTTTCTAATACAAACGTATATATTTATTGTCAGCTTTATTTATTTTGCATTCATACATTTTAATAAAAAAAAATTAAAACCGAGAGCGCTAATTTATTAGGGTAATAAAAGCGAAAGCGATACACACATGAATATATAGAATGTTCTATTCTGAGCTGGATATTTTCAATTAAAATGAGGTTTTGCAGTTGATTTATTAAAACAAATTTATTTAAACCATAACCAATTAAAAAAAAAATTGACAAAAATATAAAAAAATAATCGATATAATTCAAAGTAGGATTTAAAACAATATTAAATTAAATTTTATTCCAACATAATGTATATTTATTTTGTGTGTGTTTTATAATTATTTATAACAGCTGTACATCGTCTTTGTATCAATAGAAACAAAATTAAACAGGGTGTCCCGAAAAAATTGGTCATAGATTACTAATTCTGTGGTCTAAAATAGGTCGATCGAACCTCACTTATCTTCAGGGTGTTTTAAAAAAAAGGTGACCCCGTTTCTAGGATAGGTAGAACACTGAAAAATAAATGGGGTTTGCTAAAAAAATGTATATACATTTATTACGATTTTGCCAAAACTACTCGAAACACTGTAATGAAATTTTATACGAATATGTTTTAGAAGGTGATACATCCCATGAATTTGTTTTTATATCTGACTCCCATTTACAGTTTCGCAGACGATAGCACACTTGTCTAAACTTTCACATCCTATCGATCACTTTCGGTGAATGATACGAATAGACTCAGACAGGAACAGGTTGATTCCATCAATAGAGATCTTAAAGCAATCGTCGAGTGGGGAACCAACAATCTTGTTCAGTTCAACGCACAAAAAACACAAAGTGCCACGTTTTCCAAGAAAGTGAATTCCTCAAATCATCCCATCACATTGTCCGGAAATACCCTTGAACCAAGTCCCTCCATCTCGATTTTGGGAGTCACGGTGTCCAATAATATGTCTTGGCATGACCATGTTGCTAACATCGCAAAGTCGGCAATCCAGAGGCTAGGTTTTCTGTGGAAAGCCAAAAAGTTTTTTACTCCTGATCAACTGTTGTTGACGTACAAGGCTCAAATCCGACCTCTACTGGAGTATTGTTCGCACATTTGGGGTTCAGCACCAAGGCATTCTCTTCGTCTTCTAGATTCCATTCAGAAAAGAGCCATTCGCTTGATAAACAGCTCAACTCTCACAGATACCCTTCACCCTCTAGAACATAGAAGAAGAGTTGCAGGCCAGTCATTGCTCTACAGATATTTCCATGGCAGATGCTCCAGAGAAATAAAAACTCTTGTACCACCATTGCCAACATTCGGCCGAAGAACTCGGCACGCTGATCAGTCTCACCCATTTACTCTCAAGATTGACACTACAAGGACCAATCTTCATTAAGAATCCTTCTTTTACAGGGCTGTTACGAAATGGAATAAGCTTCCAAAATCAGTTTTTCCAGAGAACTATGACCTGCAACTTTTTAAAAAACGTGTCCACTATAATTTCCTTTCTATAATCCCTTCCCCTTCTAATAGTCGCAGTGCGGGCCGTCCGCGGCCCACACGATAGGTCTACCCTTTTTGCGACTATTTTCTTAAAAAAAAAAACATTCTGTGGTCTAAAATAGGTCGATCGAACCTCACTTACCTTCAGGGTGTTTTAAAAAAAAGGTGACCCCGTTTCTAGGATAGGTAGAACACTGAAAAATAAATGGGGTTTGCTAAACAAATGTATATACATTTATTACGATTTTGCCAAAACTACTCGAAACATTGTAACGAAATTTTATACGAATATGTTTTAGAAGCTGATACATCCCATGAATTTGTTTTTATATTTGACTCTCATAGAGGGCGCTAGTTACACGGTTCGTACCAAGTAGTATTGAACATAACTTTTTTAAGGTTAGATTTATCAATCACAATTTTAAATAAACTTAAACATTATTCAATTTTTCACCAAAAAAGTACTCTTGGTAAAACTCGATACTCGGTACCGTTTTCGGAATATTTTGATTTGAAAATTATGAAGTAATAACCGATGCTTGTATAAAGGATTGATAACGTTATTAATTATTATTATTAATAATATTAATATTAATTAGTACGCATTAGGTGGTTTGTGGTCTAAAATAGGTCGATTAAACTTTACCTACCTACAGGGTGTTTCAAAAAAAGGTGACCCTGTCTCTAGGATAAATAGAAAACCGAAAAATAATTGGGGTTTGCTTAGTAAAAAATTTTCGTCATCCGTATTCAAGATAAAGGGCGTTGAAGAAAAAAAAAATTATTACGATTTTGCCGAAACTACTAAAAACATTGTAATGAAATTTTTTACGAATATGGTTTAGAAGCTGATGCATCCCATGAGTTTGTTTTTATAACTGACTCTCATAGAGGGTGCTAGTTACACGGTTCGTACCGAGTAGTATGACAATTATAATTTGTTGGAAACAATTTGAAATCGTTTTTTACAATAATTTTAATATTAATTATAACAACAAAACATATGGTATTTTTTCATTTTTTTCACCGGAAAGTTAGTCGTGTGGACCTTTCAAGTCACACCCAGACCACTGAAATTTTTCATTGTTTTTAGATTGCACTCTACTTCATTTATCCATATTTTCCTCGGTCGTCCTTTGTTTCTTCTATCTGGTTTTCACTCAAGGATTTTTGTTGGTGTTTTGCTTTCATCCATCCTCATTACATGCCCTGCCAAGACAGTCTTCGGCTATTAAAAATGTTAACAATGTCTGCGCTCTCTATCAAGTTGTCTAGTTCAAGATTTATTCTTGATCGCCATGTCCTCGTTTTGCGCTGGTCCAAAAATTTGCTTAAAGATTTTTCGTTCGAAAGTAGCACATCTTTAGTGGTTAAGGTCCACGCTTCACATGCGTATGTAACAACAGGCCTGATGATACTTTTATATATTTTTAATTTAGTCTTTCTGCATCATGTGACACCGCTCTGCAGTCTGTTGAGTGATTTTCACGTGGTATAAGGTTAAAGGTGCCCTGGTGGGAACTCCTTCTTTACTTCGGCGGGGTTCTCTGGTGTTTAGTTTTGCCATAGTTCTTAAAGGCGGATTTTGAGTAATGTATTTTTTGGTAGATCAGCCTTCCTTATGAAGCACATCTTGGAATTCAGCCTTGATCTTGCGGGAGCTTGATCGTATAGTTTGGTGTCCGGGATCCGTAGTCTGCCTTTTTCTCTCCTGTTCTGTGGCGATTTGTCATCTTACGTTTGGAGGGGCAATTTCCGTAAGCGGGTAAATTTTTTGCACTCGTGTGGGGCGAAGGTCTTCTTCTTCTTTTTCTTCAGCCAATTATTGCCCACTGCAGGACATAGGCCTCTTCTAATCTCTTCCATGCGTTTCTGTCTTGAGCTGTTTGCTGCCAATAGGTGCCCGCTGTTCTCTTCACATCATCTAGCCATCTTTTTGGAGGTTTACTCTGTCCCTCAGACTTATCCCAAGCATTCTTCGTTCTATTGCTCGTTGCGTCGTTCTAAGTCTTTTTACGCTTTTTTCAGTTAATGTGGCGGTTTCTAGACAATAAGTTGAGACTGGCAGTATGCATGCAGTATCCACTAATAATACGGGGCTGCATCATGTAGGGCAATGTCTACGTACTTGTCATGAGCTGAGCCACTCCATACTGGCGCCGCATATTTTCCGGCAGAGACATTAGGGCTTGTTACCCATTTAGTGCCCGTAAGTTTACGCAGGATGCCGTTGCTTGTGAATATATTAGATTTGGTGTTTTGGCAGTGTTCCCTGAAGGAACGTGTACGGTCCATTTTCACGCCAAGGTTCTTCGGAAAATCGCATGTTTTAGATATAATATTCAGCTTTCGTCTGGCTTGAGTCTCGCTGGGGTTTGGTTTTAAATGGTTTTCCTCTTAATAAACAGCCAGATCTTTTAGTAAACGCGTAAGTTTCCTTTCAACATCTTTTAATGTCCTGCCCTGTGCTGTCACTGCTGTATCATCTGGATATATAAAGTTTCGTGTTTGGTAATGGATTGGCTGATCATTGGTGTTCAAGTTGTATAGGGTTGGGGCGAGTACGCTGTCTTGTGTCAATCCGTTTTTTTGGTTTCTCTACCTGCTGTTTTCCCCTGTAGTATTTAAAAATGTTATTCTGCTGTTTCTAAGTGGCACCCCTTTAACAACTCCCACCCGTAAAAATTAAAAAAAAAACTCATTGTTTTGGACGATTGTTCTTTGCCATCACTAACTTTCTTTATTTTTATCGGTAAAATCTTATTTTTTAGTTACTACAGCCAAGGTATGCATAAGTATTTTGGGTCGGACGGAAGACTGACAGTCGCCGCGCCAACAGCCAGTTTAACCCTTACCAGCCGCATTAGATGTTTCATATTAAAAACTTTAGATTATCGTGTTGTATCAATAAATGTTGGATGAAGAATAGCAATGTTTGACCTCAGCGCACTAGATTCATTAGACATTAGTTAAAAGACTGGTCATTCGTATTTACCCCAACGATTCCTGTTGAAATTGCAGTGGAAGTTTACTTCAAAGAAGCTAATGTTTATATTCTTTCGCAGACGTTTTTTTGCATAGAAATTAAAATCGTGAATTACGCAACAAGCATATTTATTTATTAAAATTATTTGGATAAATAAATATTTAACAATAAATATCGTGACTATTTTCCAAGAATTGTACGTAAATATGTTTTTTAATTGGAAGATATTGATTGCAATTATTGATATCGCAATATTCTAATAAAATCTTATATCAGCATGTTTCCTAATTGGACAGACTTAAACGTAGCTTGATAATAAGTTAGTTGTTTATGTGACATTGTCAAACATCTGAATTTATTATCTAACAGAAATAATATCATTAAATTGATTTAAATTTACTGTTTTACCATTATTAAAGTAATTGACAGCATAAAGCATTTGTAGTAGTATATTTATGTCATTTTCAATATAAAGTGGGCACCTAAAAGGTAAACAAGCAGATTCTTTTGAAGTTGACGAATATTTTTAATGATAATAGTTGGATTTCTCTTTAATTGGTGTTATTTTAACGAAATAAATTAATTTAAAATTTATGTCAACGAATGTTGTGAGATAAAAGAACGCTGTGGTGTAAAATAAGATGTTTTTACAAAGATAGATAGAGGAATGCTTAAATGGTTTGGAAACGTAGAAAGAATGGATGAAGGAAGATTGACGAAACAAATTTATAAGGCGAGTGTGAATGGACAAGTCGGTAGAGGTCGACCTCGTCGAACATATCTCGATCAGATCAACATTGTTTTGAAGAAAGGCTAGGTCAAGAGTACCAACAACCGACGAGCATGTATGACAGCCCTGATGAAAGTAGAGGAAGCAAAAGATGTGTGTAAGAACCGTAGCAAGTGGAAGGAAGTGGTCTCTGCCTACCCCTATGGGAAAAAAGCGTGACTATATGTATGTATGTATGTCACCGAAATACTTAAGGGATGGCAAAACAAAATGTTCCGGCATGGGACTGATAATAAACGGAAGTTTTCTGCATACTTTACTTTTCGCAGATGATCAAATCGTAATAGTTACCGACACATATGATATAGAATACATGATACGAAAAATATATGAAACCTATAGAGATGCAGGCTTAAAGGTAAACTTCTCTAAAACTAAGTATCTGTTAATTGATTCCCCTCAGTTTGATCTAGAAATGGAGGGAAATATGATTCAATCTTGTCAAGACCACACCTATTTAAAAATAAAAATAACAAAAAAAGGATTTAGCAAAAAAGAAATAACCCATCGCATTAATCAGGGAAAACAAGCAATAAATAAACTAAACTCTTTCCTGTGGTCAAATAATATCCAAAAACGAACAAAAAAAGAATATATGAAACTATTGTACACAGTATACTATTATACAGCTCAGAGACATGGAAGGTAACAAAAAGAGATAGGCAAAGGTTAGAAGCGTCCGAAATGGACTTTCTACGAAGCGGGTCTACTGGTCTACTGGAGATTTATTTATTTATTTATTTACACTGTTCTATAAAAAAAAAGATTTCCAATTACAGAACAGGAACAAAGTAAACATTTGCACAATAGTACTAACAATAAAAAAGCTTAAGAGTAATACACAATTTACAAAATCAGACTAACGTTAGTAGAAAGCTTAAGACTAACACAACAATATTACTGCTGATAATAATAGCTCTTAATAATAATAGCTCTTAATTTGCCTCACATTACAATAGAATATATCAAGCTGGTCACTTATTAGGTTATAGTTGCTACACATAGTATGAACAGGAGAGTTTTTAAGTATATTTGTTCGTGGTGTGGTAGTGTAGAATGAGTCGGTGTATCGAGATGCCTGACGGGGAATTTTAAAGTTTATCTGATGTAGTAAGCATTGACATTTAATTTCATTGTTAATTATTTTGTGTAGCATAAGATTTGCTGGCTTATGTCACTCAGCTCTGGACAAACACTATTGAAAAGTTTGGTGAATCCCGTGCAATAGCCTTGGATATATCTAAAGCCTTTAACCGCGTTTGGCACCAGGCATTGTTAAGTAAATTATCTGCCTACGGTCTCCCAACCAAACTGCGCCAATGGCTCTTGAGCTTCATGCAAGATCGCTCCTTACATGTGGCAGTTGACGGTATTTCTTCTGATGCGTTTAAAACCAATGCCGGGGTCCCCCAGGGTTCCATCCTGTCCCCCACCCCTCTTTTACACATCAACGACCTCTTGAAAACCACCACATACCCCATTTACATTTTCGCAGACGATAGCACACTTGTCTTAACTTTCACATCCTATCGATCACTTTCGGTGAATGATACAAATAGACTCAGGCAGGAACAGGTTGATTCCATCAATAGAGATCTTAAAGCAATCGTCGAGTGGGGAACCAACAATCTTGTTCAGTTTAACGCCCAAAAAACACAAAGTGCCACGTTTTCCAAGAAAGTGAATTCCTCAAATCATCCCATCACAATGTCCGGAAATACCCTTGAACCAAGTCCCTCCATCTCGATTTTGGGAGTCACGGTGTCCAATAATATGTCTTGGCATGACCATGTTGCTAACATCGCAAAGTCGGCAAGCCAGAGGCTAGGTTTTCTGTGGAAAGCCAGAAAGTTTTTTACTCCTGATCAACTGTTGACGACGTACAATGCTCAAATCCGACCTCTGCTGGAGTATTGCTCGCACATTTGGGGTTCAGCACCAAGGCATTCTCTTCGTCTTCTAGATTCCATTCAGAAAAGAGCCATTCGCTTGATGAACAGCTCAACTCTCACAGATAACCTTCACCCTTTAGAACATAGAAGAAGAGTTGCAGACCAGTCATTGCTCTACAGATATTTCCATAGCAGATGCTCCAGAGAAATAAAAACTCTTGTACCACCATTGGCCACATTCGGCCGAAGAACTCGACACGCTGATCAGTCTCACCCATTTACTCTCAAGATTGACACTACAAGGACAAATCTTCATCAAGAATCCTTCTTTTACAGGGCTGCTACGGAATGGAATAAGCTTCCAAAATCAATTTTTTCAGAGAACTATGACCTGCAACTTTTTAAAAAGCGTGTCCACAATAATTTCCTTTCTATAATCCCTTCCCCTTCTAATAGTCGCAGTGCGGGCCGTCCGCGGCCCACACGATAGGTCTACCCTTTTCATAAACAAAAAAAAGTTGTTGAGGATCATGGTTGCAAACAGTCACAAACAATGTAATAAGGCAAAAAAAAATGGCAGCAGAAACACCTTTAACGAAGGAAATTGAGAGACGACGACTTAAATGGTATGGACACGTAAGACGCATGGAAGATGATCGATGGCCCAAAAAGATATTAGAATGGCAAATAATTTAGTTAAAAAGGACCATTATTTCGTTAATTAGAAAGTTAAGTTAGTTCTAACACAAAAGAGAAGTAATGCAAATTAAATAAACTAAAAAAATGATTGAAGAATACTTATGCGAAATTTCAAATTGTTTGATCATACCGTTTTTGAAATATCGTTTATCAAAAATTGCAAATTTTGTATACGAGCACGTTCACAGTCGCATTAAAATTTTATTTTTTAAAATTTGACAACCATCATTCAAGACAGACTTCATACGGGCAACCCCATATCATTGTGCTCGCAATAAAACAGCGCTTATTTTTATGTTTAATTTATAGATTAAACAAGTAGGTGAAAATAACTAGAACCAAAATACCTGTTTATACCTGGCAACCCAATAGTCAGACCGGAAAAAATATAGGCAACCCTACGTTTGCATATGCTATTGGTACACTAGTTGATCTAATTGAAGCAGGATTGCCAAATTTTATTGCTGATAAAATAGACCGGGAGCCTATGCAAATAACAGAAAATGTATGCAATGAAACGGGCAAACTTAAACATTTTGTAAACAAAAAGATTAAAAATACAAAAAATAGCAAAGATAATGTTAAAAAAAGTGCCATGTAAGATATGCAAAGATAAGGGAAATAGATTCCTCCCAAAAGATAAATACTGGTTCAATAGAGAAGAAAGGACATAAAAAAAATCCAATCTATTTCACGTCACACGAAACTGATTCAGAAGCCAAAATACATCCAAATGACAAATGACAAATTTTCTCCCTGCGGAGGGCGGATGTAAGGAAGTTTACTTCCTTAAGATTTGTTTAAATATTTCCGTGCTCACACGTGGACTCTTAGAGCAGTTCACCACTAGTCATGCGGAAAAAAAGAAGAGCAATGCAACATTACATAGATTGTATAAAATGTCTAGATTAGATTTTTTTTGACTGCGGTAACTGAGCCACTGGTCAAATAGTTTTTTTACAGCTGCACATTTTAAATTTTGTCAAATTTTTTTAATATGTAAGGCTATATAATTAAATAGGTGTGTTAATTAGATTAAGAAGTATAATAATTTGTGATCATGAAATGATCCATTTGTATTATCACAGTTACTAACATATTTTTTTTTGTTTCAGGTATGTACTATATAAAAATTCTGTGTAAGTGGTAAGAACTGTTTTATTATTATTAATTTCAAGAATAACAAATAACAACTGTTTTTGTTTTTTAATAATAGATAAATTTGCTTAACAATCTTCTTCTTCTTAGTCTAACGTCGAGAACGACGTGTAGTGATCACAAGTTAATGTCAGGTGTTATTACTCAGAACTCTTCTTACAGTCTCTCGCCATCTCCCGCGGTCAGCAGCAGTTCTAATGGCTTCCACTAGTGGACGCTCGGTTACTTTTGATACAATGTCTGTCCATCTAGATGGGGAGCGTCCGCGTTTTCTTTTTCAAAGGTTTGCTCTGGACAATCAGTCTCTCAATGTTGTCGTGACGAGTTATATGTCCGAAGAAGTTCAGTATTCGCGCTGATGTCAAGTTACTGAGACGGTTTGATGGTCCAATCTCGTTCAGCACTGACACATTGATGCGATGTGCCGTCCACGGTATTTTTAGCATTCTTATTTTAAAGGCATTGACCCGACGCCTATCGGCTGCCTTCATAACCCATGTCTTGGAAGCGTACCAGAAAATGGAGAACACTAGGGCATGGACCAGTGATTTTTTGGTATGGATGGATATATATCAATATTTTTAAATTTTATGTAATTGACTCATTGCTGTTCGGCCAACTATCAATACTTTAGATTTGGTATCGTTGATTTTTAGACCATACTCTTTTAATGTTCTCTCGAGTCGTTGTATCAATTCTGTAACTTCTTCTGCTGAGTTAGCGATCAGAAGAGTGTCGTCACCATATCTAAGATTTGATATTTTTTCCCATTTATGGCAAAGCCTCCTTCCCACTCATCATGTATCTTTCTCATTAAACATTCCGTATATTTATTAAACAAGAGAGATGATAAAATACACTCTTGTCTAACTCCCTTTTTGATATCTGCTGTTCTGAAAATACGATTGTCAATTTTAACGACCGCTCTACTTTGTTCACATACATTTTTTTTGAGATTTACCAGATGCTAAGGTACTCCCTCAACGCACAAGATCTCCTACGCTTTCTCGTAGTCGACAAAACACATATACATGGGTGCATAGTATTCCCTGGCCTTCTCCATAAGTATTCGGACGTTTAGTATTTGTTCTCGTGTACCTCGCCCTTTGAGGTGCTATTTGTTAATCGAGGAAGTGGACCAACCGAGATCGAAGAACATACAGCATTATTTTGCTCGCATGTGAGATCAGGAAAACCAGACGATAATTGTCACAGTCCATCGTTGATCCCTTCTGATGAATGGGTATTATAGTGGATACAGACCATTCGTCTGGCCACACTCTGTTGTTCCAAATTTGCTGGCATAACAGATGTAGGAATGTAATGTTCCTCTTCTCATGGGCCTTCCAGACCTCCGCAGGGATCGAATCTATTCCGGTGGACTTTTCTTAAGTGCTCTGATTGCTGCGACTACTTCACTCAAAAGAATATTCGGTTCATTTTCCGGGCTTATTTGTTCAAGAGATTCGTAATCATCATCAAAGAGTGATGTACAAAAGTCTTTCCGGACGTCTAGCACATCGTTTATATTAGTTAATAACAATCTACAACTCATTAAAATATTTTTTTTATATTGTATTTACTAAATGTTTTTACAAGTAACAATAAAAATATCAATTAATAATTAATACGCGTCGCAATCAAATTTTATAAAAAATAAAAGTGTTATTTTTTTGGGACGACCGGTATAAGCCATAAAAATTTTCGGTACTCATCACTAACGAAATTAGATTATTCAACATGAAACTAAATTAATCACTGTCTGAAATATGTTTGCAAGCAATTTTTTTATCTCGCAGCAAGAGTGCTTACTTTCACTGAATCCTTTTGTGCATATTCATGAGATAATGATTTCGAGAAACAGTTGGATGTCTTTGATGCTATCGGTTAATTCAAATCGGGAACCATTCGTTGATTTATTTTTGCAGTTGTTAAAGATAAGGAATAAATATGCCATACCGAGTTATGATTCCAAAAAATCACAAATTTTTTCGAAATACTACAATATATCCACCAAAGTAACAGACTTTTTTAATTAAGATCCATTTTAGTTTTAAAACATGTACATTACCGAATGAAGAAACTTTGAACAACCTAACGGTAATATTTTAAAAAATCCTTGCTCATATGTCTGCACTTATTAGTTAAAACTAAAATCCCATTTCAAGACAAACGGTGGCCAGTTTAATTGTTATTAAAGATAAACTAATTATTCACCTCCTTACAAACTCCTAAATATTTTCTTGATCTGGTTTTAAAATGTATAAAGGACTTAAATTTTTACCTGGCATTGCCCAGGGTTTCTGGAAGGTTTTAAACTGGAATGCCGGCGTCAGTGTTGAACATAATTGGAAATGTCACTATCAAACTCAGAAACACGGAAGAGAGATTCCTTTCCCACTTCTTTCGTAGTTGTGCTGAGATGAGCCTTCCCTTCAGTATTTGTTACCAGGAAGTGAGCTATTATTTGTACAAAGTTTGGTTAAAATTGCTCCAGGCGTTCCAGAGTTATTCTAGAATATTCACACAGACACACACCTTATATACACTGTAGAACAGCCAAATGGAATAAATTCGATAACGAATAAATGAGAGCGCGTTGGGAAAAACACTTGGACAGGTCAATTTGTATTTTAAGATGCGCATTTTTTTCAAAAAAAAATAATTATATAGAGTGTGTCATGTGACAGTGGCCGATACCAACTTTCTTATTTTAAATACAACTCCCTGTATATTATTTATATGTCCCATACCTATCTTCAACTGTTTCGGAAATATTAAGTGTTTTCAGATACGTATTACAAAAATTAACATTAAAAAAAGAAAATTATTTTATTTCACAAATTCGCTACATTACACTCAATACTTATTTCCCATTTAGCTCTTAATATTGAGAAAATAAGCAAAAACAAGTAATGCGTTCCTTTTTACTGATATGAAATAAAAAAAAATACAAAAACAGTTTTGTTTATTTTCGTATAAAACTCATAGCCTTAGCAACTTGTCTATCTGCATGACAGTAGTGATCAGTGTTAGTGCTATTGTCGTTTGAATTTCGTTAACTGTACGTAATAATATCAGAAAAATGGTTCATTTAACAGATATGCACAAAATAACCATTCTACAAATGATTGGTTATGGAGATAACACACGGACACAAATGGAAGTTTCTCGCTTATTTCACGAAAAATTTCCAAATTTGCCGCCTATATCCCAAAGAACAATTAGCAAAATAGAAAAACAGTTTCGCGAGCTTGGTCATAAGCGGTCGTGGTGTAGTTGCTAGCGCGCCAGCCTCTGCACCAAGAGACCCGGGTTCGATTCCCAGGTCAAACCAACGAATTATAAGCGACCGCTGCCGTTCGGAAGGCAATGGCAAACCACCGAATGTATTCTGTCTAGTAAGGCCTCTCTAAACTAGCCGTTCGAAACCGGCATTAAACTGTAGGTCCCTTCTATTCATGCAACACTGATTGAGCGTGCACATGAATAGTTGCAGAGAGGTCGCCGACGCCCCCCAGGGGGTATGGCACAACAAGAAGAAGAAGAGCTTGGTCATGTAAGACAGACAAAAAAAGTAGTTGCCAATGAACTAAGCGATGATGCGAAATTGGATGTTATGCTTGAGTTTCAAGAAAACCCACATCATTCTTGTCGAAAAGCAGCGTCACTGTTCAACATTAGCCACACATCAATTTTTCGATTATTAAAGGAAAGTAAAATGCATCTCTATAAAATGATGCCAACTCAGGAGCCCATGGAAGACGATTTCGACAGGAGAACGTATTTTTGTGAACAAATGATGGAAATGTTAGATAACAATGTGATCCAATTAGGAGATGTTTTGTTTTCTGATGAGAGCACATTTACACTTCACGGTCATGTTAATCGTCAAAATTGCTGCTATTGGTCTAATGAGAATCCTCACTTGATGAGAGAGGAACATACGCAATATCCTGAAAAAGTTAATGTTTGGGCAGGAATTGTTGGAAATCATATCGTAGGTCCTTTTTTCATTGATGGCAACTTGAATGAAGATAAATATTTAGAACTGCTCCAAAATAATGTCGTGCCAACTTTGATAAACTTATATCCTGATCGAGCAAACCCACAAGTTCCTGCCAATATACTATGGTTTCAGCAAGATGGAGCACCGCCCCATTACCAAATCAATGTCCGGCAGTACCTGAACCAAAATTTTTCAAATCGGTGGATAGGAAGGCGCGGATCGATAGAATGGCCAGCACGATCTCCTGATCTGACGCCATTAGACTTCTTTTTGTGGGGATATGTCAAAAGTATTGTATACAAAACTAAACCACTCAACTTACATGACTTAAAAAGACGAATCATGCTTGCGATTAGATCAGTCACGCCTGAGATGTTGAGTAACGTTAGAAGACATTTCTATACCAGATTAGCATGTTGCCAAGACGTTCGCGGCGAACATTTTGAACATCTCTTACATTGAAATTAATGTTTTTTTTACATTATTTGTGAAATAAAATAATTTTTTTTAATGTTAATTTTTGTAATACATCTGAAAACACTTAATATTTCCGAAACAGTTGAAGATAGTTATGGAACATTGTACATGAATTATGTCTAGAATTTTCTGAAGAATCCAAAAAGTAAATAATATACAGGGAGTTATATTTAAAATAAGAAAGTTGGTATCGGCCACTGTCCCATGACACACCCTATATAATTATTTTTTTTTGAAAAAAATGCGCATCTAAAAATACAAATCGAAGTGTCCAAGTGTTTTTCCCAACACGCTCTCATTTATTCGTTATCAAATTTATTTCATTTGGCTGTTCCACACTGTAACAAGGTGTGGCGCGAAAAGTTTTGATTTAAAGTTATGGCGGATACAGTTATGTTGAAAATATGAAATTACAAAGCTGTAGGTTTTGGATTACGCTGAGTTCAAATGTAATGTTGTTCTGAATGTGACACTTCCGGTTATACCTACATAAAATTTTAGATAAAATTTGTGCATAATGTCCTATACCAAAAATGAAGTGTTTTCGAGATATTTCGCTTTTTTTTTTAAAAATTTGAAAAAATCCTAGTCCACATTGAATAACGATATTTCCATTAATAACAAAGCTAGTGACGTGAAATTGTAACCAATAAACAACAAGCTCTTGCCCTTTAAATCCACATGTTCAACTCCTTGATATTTCATAGAGCTTGTTTTAAACTTAGCCGCCAACATGTATAATTAAAATTAAAATAAAAGTTGCTTACTTTAAATAGAACACCCTGTATTTTATTACATTTTCCGCTGTATTTTTTAAGCCAATTCGTTTGATATTGATGTTGTTTATACCTTATACCAACCACTTTTAAGATATTTCATTATCTTAGTTAAAACATAACAACACTTAATTAATTCAACATTAGTAAAGGATAGGATATAAGCATAAAAGGATTATAATTGTGGATATCATTAAAAACGTTGACTAGTCATTTTGTATTAATTTAATTAGATAACTTACAAACAAAAATAACTAAATGTAATATTAAACAAATAAAGTTTTATAAGTGTTTTCAAAAAAATCAGCCAAATCGGTCAAGCCGTCCTCAAGTGATGCTCTTTCATACACGTTTGTTTGTACTTTAGTATCCTATTGACTGCGCCAATTTACAAATATAAACATAAATAGTTAGATATAATCCGATCAAGTTATTTAGCTACAGTTTTTGTAAACATAAAAAAAATAATTGGGAAATTACTTTCGAAATGTGATTTTCCATACTTACCGAAATCTGAATTGCAAAAATGATCCTGCGGGTGCTGTGGCAAACAGGAGCAGGCTTTTGAATAAACAAAGACGCTACATAAAAACGCTAACGTCAGTAAAAGCACGTCCGTCTTCATAATCTGAAAAATAACATGAAAATGTAAAAAATGCTTGGTTTGTGCCTTTACATAAATTACATAGTGTACCTGCTTTAAATATTTGAGGAATTTGTTCCACAAAATATGTATATTTAAAATTCAACGCTCTGCTCAGACACGGACCTGAGTTTTTTACCTTTTAAGTAAATAAATGTCTGATTTAACCACAAGCTATGCTTTAAATCATGTTAAATAATATTTTTTTAATAAAATACTACCGGAAAATAACTATTTACAAATGATGACAAGTATTGCTTTTATTAGCGATGAATTTCACTACCAAAATCGGGTACCATGGGACAGAAAGATTCTTTACATACAGGGTGATTTATTAATAATGTCCAATCTGTGAATTGTAGATTTAAGACCTCAAAATATGATGATTCTGCCCAACATGCCTCATACAAATATTGCTAGTTTCCGAGATACCGAGTGTTTAAAGTTTATATATGAATTTTAATTTTCGCAATAATTTTTCATGTTTTTACAATTTACATGCATACATATAGTCACGCCTTTTGGTGTATTCTCTGCAAGAACGAATAGAAATAATATTTATTCACAGTCATTAAAACAAGTGCTCTCGAGGATAAACTCGAGTTTTTAATAAAAGACATCCTGAAAAAATATTTGCCACCAGATCATATAGTCACGCCTTTTTCCCGTGGAGGTAGGCAAAGACCACTTCCTTCCACTTCCGCTACGGTTCTTGCACACATCTTTTGCTTCTTTTACTTTCATCAGGGCTCTCATGCAGCTCGTCGGTTGTTGGTACTCTTGACCTGGCCTTTCTTCAAAACAATACTGATCTGATCGAGATATATTCGCCGAGGTCGGCCTTCTACGTGTCCAAACCATCTAAGCATTTCTTTATCTATCTTTGTAACCACATCTTCTTTTACAACACAGCGTTCTCTTATCTCCCTATTCTTTAATTTATCCAACCGAGTCACTCCGGCACCTATTTTCGTGCTTCTTTTACCAAACCCAACATTCACTACCATATATAAGTGTAGAAACCAACACACATCTGTGCATAGTCAGGAGTGCCTTTTTTGACACTTTCTGGCTGTTTATAAAGCTATACAGTGCCCCATTTACTTGTTTTCCTGCCAACACCCTTAGCACAATATCACTGTTATACTTTCCATCTCTCGTAAACTTTGAACCCAAGTACACAAATTCATTTACTTGTTCCACGCTTTCTCCCTTAATCGAAACTTCACAGTTTGTCATGCTTTCTTCTCTTTCAAAAATCATTACTTTTGTTTTGCTTAAATTTATTTTCATCCTTTTGATTTTTAGGGCATTATCATCTTGCTATCATCACAGCTATCCGGACCTTATTGACTGCAGCTCGAAAGAGTTCAACATTGCTACAATTAAAGCAGTCCCTTAGGTTTTTGGCCAATACACACGGCGTCTTCCAATATTCCTCCTTTCACCAATCTTTCCCTGAACTATCACCTGGAGAAGTGCGTATTTGGGTCCTCTCAATATATGACCTAGATATTGAAGCTTTCTCTTTTTTATGGTGTTAATGACTTCACATTCCTTATTCATCCGATTTAGGACTTCCATATTAGAGATCTTTTCTGTCCAGGGAATACGCCACATTCTACGGTAGCACCACATCTTGAAGGCTTGTAGTTTGTCTGTGTGTTTCTTTTTGAGAGTCTATGCCTTCACTCCGTACAAAAGCGCGGAAAACACGTAACAACGCAGCATCCTCACTCTAAGTCCAATCTTGATATCTCGACTGGTGAACAACTTTTTCATTTTCATAAATGTAGACCTGGCTATCTTTATTCTCGTTCTCATTTTTCTTGTTTGGTCACCTGATTGTTTTATCCAGGCTCCCAGGTATTTTTATGACTGCACATTCTCTATTAAGATGTCTGCTACTGACACGTTTACATGGTTGTGATTTTGGGGAAACTTTGTAACTACCATTAACTTGGTTTTCTTAAGATTTATCTTTAGACCGTATTCGTTACATCGATCATTTAATTTCTTTAGATTAAGGCATCATGCATAACATTAATCATCGCCTGCAATTCCTCTTCAGATGACGCTAATATGACTTGATCATCGGCGTAAAGAAGGCATTTGACAATCAAATCATTCATTTTTAATCCATACGCACTTGTAGAATAAAACGCTTTTCAATATTTTTTTATTATTCTTCTTAAAGTATAGCTAAACACAATCCTCATGCCAACAAACGTAAAATTGTCAATTTTCAAAAAGAAACTGTTAAAACATGAACAATTATTGTGAAAATAAAAATTCATATTTAAACTTTAAACTCGGAAACTAGCAATATTTAAATAAGGCATATTGGACAGAATCATCATATTTTGATGCCCAGGATCTATAATTCAGAGATTGGACATTCTTATTATATCACCCTGTATAGTACCTTCTTTGCATTTTGCATAAACTTTAAAGTGTGCATAATTCTTATTTTAAATTTTTTCCAATTTTAATAGCAATTAAACACAACCCAACCTGAAAATCACCCAGTATTTATAGGAAATATATTTAAACAAAGAAAAAAAATTGATTTAAAATGGTAAAAACACAAAAGTCGATCCTTTTTTAAACTCTAATTTTATATGATCTTCACCTTTTTCTTACATTTTACAAAACCCTGTATAATCCAACTACTTTAGGAATTTCAAGGGTATTATCGTGGATTTTTTGTTCTTGGTATGTCTCAATGTCAAGGGATATTGGCATCGATGATTTAAAAAGGAAACTTTCAAGTGTAGTCGCTTCGACTGGTAATAATTATTTATTAGTGATATAGTAAATAGATCCATCATCCCGGAGTAATTTTAAAAAAATAATCACAGAATCTTGCAAACGAGACCCCAACATAAATCATACAAATAGTTATTGTTTTTATATTTTATCGACATTAATGTAATTTTTTCAAAAATAGAATGTTAATTTTAATAATTTACCTCTGAAATAACATTTAAATTTGTGAGTTAGGGAAGCAATTTTCTAAAAATTTTGTATTCTTTATTTCAAAATTTTACCAGCACCACTCGTACGATTAATATCCATTTGGTTTTATATTATTGATTATATGAACATTTCGGGATTCAATATCCCGGTAATGTAACTTATAAACCACATTGTTTATTGCCTTAAAGTGACATATTTTACAATCTAACCTCTATTTTTAAAAACTGTGTTTATAAACACTGTCTCGAAGGCGTCGCATCACCTGGCGTATATATATTTCAAGGTTCCTGACTGCATTCGTTCAATTTAAAAATAAATCTGGCATTAAATAACTGTTTCACGACTTAAATCTAATGGTAATTTCTTTTGGTATTTACATTTTTGTATACTTTTCGGTGAAAACCAGTCTTGACTGATCTATTACTCACATCCAGAATGATGAGAAACTGTCATGCTTAATTTATTATTAAAAGACCCAATTTTCAAGATATTTTAATAATCTTTATTAACTTCCCATTATTAACTCCCCAGTGGGAAGTTATAGTTATAGTGTGTGTGTGTGTGTGTGTGTGTGTGTGTGTGTGTGTGTGTGTGTGTGTGTGTGTGTGTGTGTGTGTGTGTGTGTGTGTGTGTGTGTGTGTGTGTGTGTGTGTGTGTGTGTGT
Organism: Agelastica alni; assembly: GCA_950111635.1. Taxonomy (NCBI): domain Eukaryota; kingdom Metazoa; phylum Arthropoda; class Insecta; order Coleoptera; family Chrysomelidae; genus Agelastica; species Agelastica alni. The sequence continues at coordinate 9,584,029 of OX467718.1, forward strand.
GTGTGTGTGTGTGTGTGTGTGTGTGTGTGTGTGTGTGTGTGTGTGTGTGTGTGTGTGTGTGTGTGTGTGTGTGTGTGTGTGTGTGTGTGTGTGTGTGTGTGTGTGTGTGTGTGTGTGTGTGTGTGTGTGTGTGTGTGTGTGTGTGTGTGTGTGTGTGTGTGTGTGTGTGTGTGTGTGTGTGTGTGTGTGTGTGTGTGTGTGTGTGTGTGTGTGTGTGTGTGTGTGTGTGTGTGTGTGTGTGTGTGTGTGTGTGTGTGTGTGTGTGTGTGTGTGTGTGTGTGTGTGTGTGTGTGTGTGTGTGTGTGTGTGTGTGTGTGTGTGTGTGTGTGTGTGTGTGTGTGTGTGTGTGTGTGTGTGTGTGTGTGTGTGTGTGTGTGTGTGTGTGTGTGTGTGTGTGTGTGTGTGTGTGTGTGTGTGTGTGTGTGTGTGTGTGTGTGTGTGTGTGTGTGTGTGTGTGTGTGTGTGTGTGTGTGTGTGTGTGTGTGTGTGTGTGTGTGTGTGTGTGTGTGTGTGTGTGTGTGTGTGTGTGTGTGTGTGTGTGTGTGTGTGTGTGTGTGTGTGTGTGTGTGTGTGTGTGTGTGTGTGTGTGTGTGTGTGTGTGTGTGTGTGTGTGTGTGTGTGTGTGTGTGTGTGTGTGTGTGTGTGTGTGTGTGTGTGTGTGTGTGTGTGTGTGTGTGTGTGTGTGTGTGTGTGTGTGTGTGTGTGTGTGTGTGTGTGTGTGTGTGTGTGTGTGTGTGTGTGTGTGTGTGTGTGTGTGTGTGTGTGTGTGTGTGTGTGTGTGTTCGTATGTGCGTTCGGTCTCGATATCACGAGAACAAAAAATGACATCGACTTGGGACCAATTGCATTCAACGCATAATTACGCAACTAAGAACTGATTAGATTTTCTGCAAAATCAGTCAAGCTATTTTTTATGGAGAATAACAAAACTAAAAAAAATGGTAAACTACCTGAATTTTGCATTTTACAAATTATACTATTTTTAATACATAATTTTAAGATCTTTTGAATAATATGATTATTGCACATTAGGAATATTTGTATAAAAAATATAATGACAATATTTCATAAAAAAAAAGTTTAGAAAACAAAAATAATAATTGGAGAATTTTAAACTTATGTCAGTATTGAGAGAATAGCATTGAAGACGCAATAACAGTGAAAAATTATTGATAGTATTAATTAAGCATTGTTTATAACAATTGAATATTTTTTCCATTAAATGATTATTGATCATAATAATTAAAAAAAATTTTTTAATTGTTATAAACAATTGAAAATAGCTTCCGCTTATGGAATGATAAGAAAAAGTTTGAAAGAATACGGTTGACATAAATAGAATATTGTTAATAACAATTATAATTTGTTATAAACAATTTGAAATCGTTTTTAATAATAATTATTGTAACAACAAAACATATGGTATTTTTTTATTCTTTCCACTGGGAAGTTAGTCGTGTGGACCTCTTGGGTCGCACTCAGACCACTGATATTTCAAGTTTTATTTTTTTTGACCTACCTTGTATGCTCTTTGATTTGCAACGAATTTGTATTTTGGCTGTGCAATTAATTATAAAAAATCCCATAGAAGTATTACACACTTAAATAACCATACTGTTAAATAAAGTATATTTACGAGAATAAATTATTTTAAAAATAAAAATATTATCGGGGTTTAAATTGCAATAAATTATTTCCTAATAAATTTGTACTAAAATAAGAAGCAGGAAACATTCATTTCAAATTGCTTTAATTTAGCTTTATTTTCACAATTTTTAAGATTAAAATGGTACACAGTACGATATCGATAGCTCGTTATGCTTATCAGAAACAGTAACGCAGAAAATATCGAATAACGTTCAGATTTTAATGTGAAGCTGAATGTTCCATTCATAGATAAATCAACAACGGTGTGTCACATACTATCACAGATGGTTTAGATGATTTTCGAAACATATACGATTATAGATTAACTAATAAAGTTATAGACATACAGTCCTTGGTTTATAAATAACAATAACTTAGCCTTTTGTAAGAAATATTTAATTATTAGCAAAAATTGTTTATATTATAAAGTTAAGAAACGTAATTAATTTTTTGTTATAACAATTTCTTAATGGAGCTGCTATACCCAAAGATTGGAAAAACGCATACATGTCATCTATTCACAAAAAGGAAGTAAATTGGAATATACTAGTTATAGAGGAATATCAGTAACGAGCACGTTGAGTCGACTACGAGGGCGGTTTGATAAGTCAGTGACTTTTTGAATAAAACAATTTTTTTCCGCAAATAAATATTTTATTTTTTTACATAATCACCTTTTAGCTTGATACATTTAGTCCAGCGTTTTTCTAATTTTTTTATTTCCTCCAAATAATAGGTTTTTTCAAAGCTTTCAAAATACGCGTTTGTTTCGGTAATGACTTCTTCATTCGACTCAAATCTCTTACCGGCCAGCCATTTCTTTAGGTTTGGAAACAGAAAATAGTCGCAGGGGGCTAAATCTGGAGAATATGCTGGATGGGGTAGCAGTTCGTATCCCAATTCGTGGATTTTGGCCATCGTGACCAGACAAGTGTGCACAGGTGCATTGCCTTGATGGAACAGCACTTTCTTCTTCGCCAAATGCGGCCGTTTTTGCTTCAAATCAACGTCGAATCTAATCAAAAGCTTTGAATAATATTCGCCGGTGATCGTTTTACCTTTCTTGAGGTAATCGATGTGAATGAAACCGCGTACATTTCAAAAAACTGTGGCTATGACCTTGTTGGCTGACAGACTCTGTTTTGCCTTCTTTGGTCCACGTTCACCCCGAGCAACCCACTGTTTCGATTGTTCCTTGGTTTCTGGCGTGTTGTGATGGATCCATGTTTTATCCACAGTAACAAAACAGCGCAAAAATTCGTCCGGATTACGGCTGAACATCGCTAAACACTCTTTTGAAGTGGTCACACGATTGCGCTTATGGTCGAGTGTGAGCAATCGCGGCACTTATCTCGCAGAGAGTTTTTTCATGTCCAAATATTCTTGTAAAATATGATGTAACCGTTCATTTAAGATACCTACAGCATGAGCCAACTCACGCACTTTCATTCTCCGATCATCCAATATTATTTCATGGATTTTATCGACTATTTCCGGCGTGATCACTTCTTTTGTGCGACCTGGACGTTCGGCGCCACTAGTGCTGGTACGACCACAACGGAACTCTGTAAACCAATTCTTAACCATTGAAATTGATGGTGCCGAGTCCCCGTAGTATTTATCAAGTCTTTCCTTAGTTTCATTGATGGATTTTTTACGTAAAAAGTAATGCTTAATCAGCACACGAAATTTACTTTTTTCCATTTTCGTAAAAATTCACGAGGTTGTCTGCTTTGAACGGCTTTTAAACACTCCAACTGCACGACGTAGCTTGCTCAAAATTAGAAAGCTGCCCACTGATAGGTTTTGGTCAATAAAAGGTTGTCCAATTATCTCATTTCCTAGGATACCAGCCTTTAAATTGATATCCGCTGGAAACTAAGTAGTATTCTGTCGAAACACAGGAGGATATTCGTCATCTTAGTACCTACAATTATGTTTGTTAACAAAGCCTAATGCAGAATTGTCATAACGTTAACAGGGATATCTTTCTATGTTTTGTAGGTTACGAAAAAGCCTTCGATCGTGTTGAACACAAAAAACTTGTGGATATACTAGAGAAGACAGAATTAGACAATAAAGACATCAGATGCATAGAGAATTTATACTGGCACCAGAAGATATTAAAAGAAGAAGAGGCGTGCGGCAAGAATGTTTTCTGTCTCCACTGTTATTTAATCTATACTTCGAAGCCATATTTAAGAAATCTTTCAAGAACTAGAAATGGGAGTAAAAGTAAACGGTGCGCCAATATCCAATCTCAGATATGCAAACGATGCTGTAAACATACATACATACATACAATCTTTCTTCATCCATCCTTTTTACGTATCCAAACCATCTAAGCATTCCTTTATCTGTCTTGGTAACCACATCTTCTTTTACACCACAGCGTTCTCTTATCTCACTATTTTTTACTTTATCCAACCGAGTCACTTCGGCTATACTTCTCAAACTACTCATCTCCGTAGTATTAATCCTATTTTCATGCTTCTTCTACCGAACCCAACATTTACTACCATACATAAGTGTAGGAACCAACACTCCTCTATGCACAGCCAGTGCCTTTTTTGACACTTTCTGGCTGCTCGCAAAGCCATGCAGTACCCCATTCATTTGTTTTCCTGCCAACACCTTTCGCTCAATTTCGCTGTCATACTTTTCATCTCTCGCAAACTTTGAACCCAAGTACACAAATCATTTACTTGTTCCACTCTTTCTCCCTCAATCGAAACTTCACAGTTTGTCATACTTTGGCCATATTTTTAGAAATGAATCAAATGAAGAGCTTGTCCACACTGCAAGAGACAGAAATAGATTTGGAAATGTGGTTGTCAACATCCGTTAATATGAATAGGCAGTCGAAGAAGAAGAAGCAAACGATTTATGATGGTCTTGAAAGAAATTTGCCGTCCATATGTTTGCAGCAGCTAAATTTTTAACTCAGAAGCCGTTATCGTAGGGTTTCTTCTTGAAGCTTACTACAAAAAGCGTTCTTTATTATGGGTTGTTAACCTCGTTTGTACTGCGTTTCTTTTAAATACATCTTCAGCTTCTACATAACGGGCCTTGCTAGCATTACATATGTTGGTCGAGCGCCATTTTCTAGCATGCCAATGACGTTCAGCGAATATTAACGATTTAAATTGTGTCTTTTCATGTTTAATTTAAACATTTATGGTATATACTTTCAACTAAAATTAATAGATATTTACCAACATACTTTCTTCAGTGTTTAAAACCGGTAAAACATAATAATGATAATATTATTTGAATATAAATTAATGTCCTAAGATTATTTCTATGTATGTATATTGACCTACTTACTTCTTAGCCTTCTTTGGGTAATCTTGTTAAAGGTAGAAATTAGTTGTTTTAAAAGTTAATTATTTATAGTATGTTATAATATCAGAATTAAAAATAAATGTTGTTCATTACACCTTTTATACTATTTATTCCAAGACGATGAAATAAATCAGAAAGGCTAGGTCACCACATGTGTTTTTTGCCGCGCAATTTTGCAGTCGCAAAAATAAAATTCATTATTTTAAAAATAATAGTTTATTGTTTTACGAGTGACGAAAGTGTAGGAGATGGTAGGGTTGTCAGGAAATCAAGTCCGAGTGAGTTTCAACTTAAACTCATATATTTTATAAAAATTACTCTTTACATTGATTGATTAGTCTGTACAGGTGAATAGTGTTATACATAAGTGTAGGTCGCAGAAATAAGCCGAACTGAAACTGTCCTGGAGTATTGCTATTCAAACGAGATTCGCCCATACGCTATGGTGTGGTCTAGTCATAAAAAACATACGGTGTCATACCTGACTCGCTCGTACATCTGTTGAGTTTTCCCCCGATTACCGCCAGGGTCACATCTGGGTGGATTTATTTTGCTCCTGGAGTATTGCTCTTCAAACGACATTCGCCCATACGCTATGGTGTGGTCTAGTCATAAAAAAAATACGGTGTCATACCTGACTCGCTCGTATATCTGTTGAGTTTTCCCCCGATTACCGCCAGGGTCACATCTGGGTGGATTTATTCTGCTACTTATTGTTTATGCCTCCCGGACCTTTATTGCTTAATTGCACATTCTAAACTCACGGGTCCTTATTGTCGAATAGATAAAAATTTACCAGCCGGGGCTGGTAATGTTCATTAGCTTAAAAAAAGTTTTAGACGAGTAAAACACTATACTTTTTTTACAACACTGTTTATATTATAGTTATATATTTAAAAAGAACAATGAACAAATTTTCTATTTTAAATTAAAAATAACAGAATTTTTTTAAACATTACTTATGATTTAAATAATGGTAAATTGTTACATTCGAGCAATTATTTAAAATTATAGGAGTAACGATCAAGATTTTTTGTACTGAAAAATCTAAATCACTTTCGGAATCAGAAATCATAATAACTTTAAAAACTAACAATGCTTTCAGTGCAAACTGACAAGTCTATACAATTAACGAGGACTTATGAAACCAAGCAACTATAGTCCGTACACAATTTGTTGATAGCTCACTGCAAGTTTGACCCTCATTAGAGAACTGAAATACAGAGAGGACAGGTAGTATGATATAATAACAAAAACCAACCTAAAACTGGCAGTTTAAGATGTTTTCGACTAACCCACCTTGTATCTGAAGAAATACAATACAGCTATAGAACTTTTAATCCGATTATGTAGGTATTTTGAGTGGAAGTGACTGACCAGTGTCGTAGAGTATATGATTAAATCATTACGTTACTTTAAATAAATAAATATATTAATATTCTTAAACTGTAGGTACTGTAAATTGTATTTTTATTTTAATAAAATTTCTTTATTTTATTTAAAAATAAAAAGTTACTTGCAATTTGTAAAAGATACATTTATTTAATTAATACCTATTTTTAAATGATATAAACTACGATTACTTACAAAACTATTCAAATTCAAAATAAACAGGATCATCTTCGGAATCCGAGTCGTCTTGCAGGTTAATAATTAGCGGTTGTGTCTCTACAGTCGCATCAATTATATTGTCAAGATCCCACATTTTTTGTTCTTCTTCTATTACATGTCTTACTGCATCTCGCCAATTTTGTTCTGTAATATGTTGTAAAGACTCATATAACAATTCACGTACAGCTTGTATTTTATATGACGTATTTTTTCTAGCCACATAGCTTTTCATTTGTGCCCAAATGAGTTCAATTGGATTTAATTCGCAGTGGTAGGGTGGAAGTCTAAGGACTGTGATGTTTCGTCTTTCCGCCATTTTGTCAACTACGTATTTCTTGAACTTGAATTTGTGTTGCCGGGCAATTTTTAAAAGTTCTGCTTTAACCATTCCATCTTTGTAAGGCAGGGACTTATTCCGCAGCCATTCAATGATATCCTGTTTCTTCCACGCAGTCGTTGGAAGTCTTTCTACTAGTCGTGAATGATAAGGTGCATTATCTAATACTATAATTGAGTTTGGTGGTATATGTTTAATCATCTGCTCAAAATACTCTTCGAAAACATCAGCTGTCATCTCCTCGTGATAGTCTTTTGTGCTTTTGGATTGAAATTCCAACAAACCATGCTTAGCAAATCCTTTTTCACTGCCAATGTGAGAAACTATTAATCTACTGCCTTTACCAGAGGGTGGGGAAATACCAGTAGACCAACCTTCCATAAAGGCTTGCCTGGAGCTTGATATATTTTTATCTGACCAAATTTTTGTGAGAGTATGACCTGCGTTTACCCACGTTTCGTCCTGATAGTAAATTGGCTTTCCTTCAGCCCGAAATTTTCGTATAGATCTTAGATACTTTCTTCTCCAACATATTATCTCTTCCCGGTCAATCAAAAGTGATTTTCGGTCTGATTTCTCCCACCGGAAATTTAATTCTTTTAAAACTTGCCACAATTTGGTTCGTCCGACATGAGGCAAATCCGGGTCGTCTCTAACTTCTTGTAAAATTTTGTTTAAGTTGGGTATTTCTTTTTTGTAAAAAAATTCGTGAATTTTCCTTCGAATACCATTTTTGGCAAATTCATCAATTTCAATAGGTTTTCTCCCCCTCTTTAAGTATTCGTTTGTATTTGGGTTAGCTATACCTTGTTTTTTTCTTTCTGATAGGAACCTATATATTGTTGACTTCCCTACGCCCGTCATGTGGGCACAACTCTTGATTATGCTCTGAACAGTGTTTGTGGGATTCTGAGAAAGCAGAGCATCGTGAACGTTCAAAACAATAGTCTTCTCTCTTGGTGAATAGACAGACTTACTGACTGTACGCAACAGTACCGGTGTAAAACTTGATGATGTTGATGATGATGACGAAGCTATCGCAAGCAATCAAACAAAACAAGCAGGAACGAAAGGTACGTATATGTTTGTAGGAATATGAAAAAAAGTTACTCACGCACTGCACAAAATTCGCAAAATAAATATTAGAGACGTTAATTACTGCCGTAGACGCCGAAACACCAACGAGCCGTAAATTAAATGCGATCAAAAACGTACTAAACCTAATGAGGGTCAAACTTGCAGTGAGCTATCAACAAATTGTGTACGGACATGAATAAACACCTCAGGAACCTCCGCCTATGATTTTACGACTATTACGGCCGTTTTATGACTTGGACGCACATTTTGTGCTATCGACAAATTATGAACGGACTATAGATATAAATTGTTTTTAAATCTCACGGTATTTTTACGATTCTATTTTGTTTTTTAATTAAACAAAAGTAAAAAAATGCATTCTAATTATAGAAATGATTCCCGTCTTTGTTTACTTATAATTTAAAGTCATCAAAAATTTACATACGAGGGCGAGAATTGAATTGTCAAAGAAGACGAAAGCCTGGCTGGATGGACTAGCTACAAAAGTCAATCAAAGAACGGAAAAGGCAACGATTGAGGTTGTAAACAAGGCAAATAATGAGTATAAAAGGTTACAATGTGTAGCAAAAGAGGTTGTGACAAGAAAGAAAGAGAGCAATAAAGATGAATTTGATAGAAGGTTATCTGACGATTTTCAAAACAATATTAAACTCTTCTGGAATTCCATAAGAACAGCCAGAGGTAAAAATACTACTTCGCAACTGAAAAGAATCAGAAACCAAGATGGTAGTATGGTAAAAGGACAGAAAAGCGTATTAAAGAGATGGAAGGAATACTTTATTTATATATATATTTATATATATATTTATAGTTTATTTGAGATAGAGAATACACAATACACATTCGGAGACATGAGTGAAAATTGCAATGAAAGTGAAATTAGTACGACAGAAACTGTGAAAGCGTTAAACAGTATAAAATTGGGTAAAGCTGCTGGTTACGACAGGATGGATAAAGAAATATTGACGAAACAAATTTAAAAGGCGAGTATGAAGGGACGGAAGTCGGTAGAGGTCGATCTCGGCGAACAAATCTGTTTTGAAGAAAGGCCAGGTCAAGAGTACCAACAACCGCGAGCATGTATGAGAGCACTGATGAAAGTAGAGGAAGCAAAAGATGTGTGTAAGAACCGTAGCGGAAGTGGAAGGAAGTGGTCTCTGCCTACCCCTTTGGAAAAAAGGCCTGACTTTATGTTTGTATGTATGTATGTATGAGAATTGCTTAAAAATATAAATTTATTTTACGTCACTAGAGACAAAAGTTAACGTTATGATAATTTCTCTCTCACTTGCGACGGAAATCACGTTTTCGCTAAAGGTATTCTATTACAAAATAAAGTCTTTTTGTAGAAAAATGCATTTTCTTTTACTTAAATCTAAGTATATATTGTAAGAAAATAACTTCAATATATTTTTTAAAATTCCAATTAAGTTTATGACTGCCATAAAGACCTCACAGTAACTTAGTTAACACCAATTCAAAATGTATTCTATTAACTACGTCGATTTGACGACCTAAGTCGCATAAAAGTGTCGTATATAGTGAAAACATAATCAAACAAACCTCTTTTAAGGTTTAAGTAATTTCATAATACCCAGTTTGTAATGAACAATCGTTTTATAAAGCCGTTACACGAATCAGTCTATTTGCCATTCCTTTTACGTCTCTGCACATCGTACTGTTCAAATAAGAGTCGACACGGGCGCCTATATTTATTTTTAATTGGTATCTTCCAACTTGGCCCCGATCTTGTAGGTTGGTCAGTGACAATTCACGGATTTATATTATTACATGCACCGTGCTTTAAACAGGCCGTTTAATTAATTTTATTTGATTTTTTTTTGTCTAATTGAACCTGAAGGTGCTTCTTTAAATAGCATTCAGATATGTCACCAAAAATGTTAATAAAAATAAACTGGGGGGTGGTTTTTTCTGAATCTTGCCAATGGCACTCAAACAACGTTCATTCTATCTCTTCGTGATAGCAGTTACCTAAAAAACGAATCAACAAATTTTGTTGGAAAATATTACAAATATGTTGGTATAATTCTTCGAAATGAAATCCGTCTACTTTAATTTTTATTTTATATTATTTTTTGTAGGCAAATAATCTAAAGGAACGAATTACATCAGAAAGTTTCATTCAATATTGCAATTTGTGGGAATGATTTAATGATTTCGTGAAATGTAACAGGAAATGTGTACAACTCGACAAGCGTAAGGAGTCACTTGGAAATGCGCGACCAAAAGAGAGACGCAAGCTGTCCGACAAAATATAAAAAAAGGATTGATGCCGCGATTGTCTAAGTTTTAAGTGACTCATTACGCTTGTGAGGTATAACAGGAAGTCGCGGAAGCACGCGCTATTTGATTTGACGAATGAGCGCGCGGTGGTCGTCAGATAGCCGTCAACTAATTTTCTGGGACGTCGGTATTGTCAGCCATCAGCTGTGCACTTAAGTTACAGTGTTGTGTATAAAGTTTGCTGTTATATGCGTAAACTATATAAATAAATATTTACTGTTGATAATAAGTCTTAATAAAGTTCAGATCATTGATAAAAAATTCAAGTAAGTAATAATAAATATTTAATCGAATAAAATATTTTAGTATTTAGCTTTTTTTAAATTTTAAGGTTGATTTCTGTCATTCCTAGTGACGTTATACACTTTTACGGAACGTAGATTGTAGATTGTAGGGGGGGGGGTCGTGAAGGCTATGCAGCCTCTTAAGAATCTCGACCTATCAGATCTTTTGTGCATAACCCTTAATCTAATCAATGCCCGGGATTCCGAGACTTCGAACAAAGTTTATCAGTTTTTTGGGAGCTAAGTTCCTGATATCGGAGGGTTTTAAGAAGACCATGCAATATAGGTACATAATTTTATGAAACAAAAATGAGTTAGTCTCCGTAAAAATTTTTCGTAAAGCCATCCGTATTCAAGATAAAGAGCGTTGAAGAAAAAAAATGCATACACATTTATTACGATTTTGCCGAAACATTGTAATGAAATTTTATACGTATTTGTTTTAGAAGCTGATACAGTCCATAAATTTGTTTTTATATCTGACTCTCATAGAGGGCGCTAGTTACACGGTTTGTACCAAGTAGTATTGAACATAACTTTTTTAAAGTTAGATTTATTAATCAAAATTTCAAGTGAATTTAAACATCATTTAATTTTACACCAAAAAGGTACTTTTGGTAAAACTCGATACTGTGTACCGTTTTCGGAATATTTTAATTTGAAAATTATGAAGTAATAACCAAATTTTTTTTCTTCAACGTCTATTATCTTGAATACGGATGGCGTTACAACATTTTTTTACTGAGCAAACCCCAATTATTTCCAGTTTTTTACCTATCCTAGCGACGAGGTCGCACGTTCGCACGTTACCGAAACATGCATTTTTTGTCTGTCCGTCTGTTTGTTTGTCTGAGCACATCTCTAAAATAATTACATCGATTTAAATGCAGTTTTTACGGTAAGATAGAGCTTAATTAAGAGCAGAATATGGGCTTTATTTAATTTAAATCGAATTGTACAATGCAAAAAACTTATAACGTCTTCATTCGAAGACAACCATCCGTATAACTGAGGATAGCCAATTTTGATATTTAAATATTCTGCCGTCCTTATATTATGTATTTACTTGGTCCTTATATTAAACCACTCATTGATAAACCACTCGTTGGTATATCACTTGTTGGTTAAACCACTCATTTACATTACATTTATATTTCCCACTTAACAACACAGGTATTAAATCGAAATTATATCTATTACAGTGCAACAAAAGTAGCTTGGCGGGCGAGAGATTACAAAATCTGCGCACAACGAAAACATTCGAATAACGATCCGATCGGCGATGACGAAATTTTCAGTAATCGTGAGTCTCAAGTACAATCGGAGGAAGAATTTTACGAATGTGAAGTATATTCAGCCGAATATTTGTTATTTTAGAGGCTAGTCGCCCGCCAAGCTACTTCTGTTGCACTGTACCAACGAAAAATTCGCTTTTAATCTACAAGCTCGGATTTTACTATTAAACAAAGTTGCCAATTGCATATTCTTTTACCAGACTATTAAAAACTAAACAAATAAAGCAGTAACGGCTTTTATAACTAAATAATAACCAGAGTTGGCCTGACGGTTTTGAAAAGGGGAAAATGTCCATTACACATTACAATTTTTGTTCTACCTTATAAAATTAATGTTAAAGAGAGATAGGTTTGGGTTTTACAAATTCGCTGATTTATTAATCTAAAAAAACTGTAAGTAGTTCTTTTTATACAAATATCTTTCTTCCGAATACTAATTTTGTCCTTTAAATGTCACACAAACAACAGGGCCGGTTTCAGTGGAAATTTGTTTTGCAAAATCGCAGTTATTAAAATTGGCCGATGAAAAAAGCTAACAAAAATTTAAGAACGAAAAACTCCCGTTACATCCGGGTCAAGAAATTCCAAAAGTAATTATTAATATGCCATTGTACCCATTATTTAGTATCCTTCACGGGCCGGTGGAATCAAAGGCTCATATTTCTTCAAAGATATATCCGGCCATAACGTTACACAGTTAACGGAGAGCAATATAGATCTAATAAATAATGGTTTATTCGTTTCTTAATCGAATTGTGTTAATGTGGAAATGCTCTGGTTTTAACACGACAGTGCAATATACCAAACAGCGCGCGATACAATCAATTTATTACAGAAAACTTTCAACGAGAGCATCATTTTGTGAAATGGGCCAGTGCATTGGCCTCCACGATCGTTAAACACTACATCTCTAGATTATTTGTGATAAACTATAAAATCGCTAGTCTATGCTGATAAATCACAGACTTTGGACTACTTAAAAGCCAACATTAATCGCTGAACTCGACCTCAGCTGCTTACATTACATTACAATCTTGGGGTTGGGCCATTGGTATAGGCACCTATGTCACATAGATCTTTCGATCCTCTGTGACTAACGCTGTGTCTTCAGGGCATCAGAATTTCAGTCCGCTGGTTTTGGCAAACCGCATGATTTCTGTTGGCCCTGTCTTATTTAAATCGCTTGGATCCATTATCATCCGGCACTAGGTTTGATACCTGTACACCGCTATACATAGAATGTGTATGCTGCTTTCTTTCTCTTCGCCGCATAGTCGGCAGTTTTTCTCAGCCGCCAGCTTAAGTTTAAAGAGTTGCGCCATTAGTGCGATGTGGCCAGTGAGCAGGCCAAGCGTGCTGCTCAGCCTACTCCGGTTCATTGTCCAGAATGCGTCTGCCCTCTTCTGGGGAGGTTTTTTCATAAGCTGTCTTGAAATTCTGCAGCCAGTATTTGCATTCCACTGAGCGATATGTTCTTGTTCAAGGATTAGTTTCAGTTCATGTTTCGCTTGTAAGATTGACCTTATTTGCAGTCGCTATTTTAGTGAGGGCCTGCATGCAGTCCCACATTACCGATGATTGTGTGGTGCAACTCACGAGGGCCCCAATGGCCGTGCGACTGTCAGTGAGAATATCAATCCTATTGTTCTTCACTCTGTTTTCTGTCAGGTGCGTAGTCTTCTTTACGCCGATGATCAAGTCATATTAACGTCATCTGAAGAGGAGTTACAGGCGATGGTTAACGTTATGGATGATGCCCTAAAAATCAAAGGGATGAAAATAAATGTAAGCAAAACGAAAGTAATGGTTTTTAAAAGAAAAGAAAGCATAACAAACTGGGGAGTTTCGATTGAGGGAGAAAGAGTGGAACAAGTAAATCAATTTGTGTACTTGGGTTTAAAGTTAACGAGAAATGGAAAGTATGACAGTGACATTGAGCGAAGGGTGTTGGCAGAAAAACAAATAGGCACGTTTGGTGTGTTGGTTCCTACACTTATGTATGGTAGTGAGTGTTGGGTTTGGCAGAAGCATAAAAATTGAATTAATGCTGCGGAGATAAGTAGTCTAAAAAATATAGCCGAAATGACTCGGTTGGATAAAGTAAAGAATAGTGAGATAAGAGAACGCTGTGGTGTAAAAGAAGATGTGGTTACAAAGATAGAAAAATGAATACTTAGATGGTTTGGACCAACAACCGACGAACATGTATGAGAGCACTAATAAAAGTAGAGAAAGCAAAAGATGTGTGTAAGAACCGTAGCGGAAGTGGAAGTGGAAGGAAGTGGTCTTTGCCTACCCCTATGGGAAAAAGGCGTGACTTTATGTATGTATGTTTTAGCTGTAGTAATACCACCTATACTTCCTTGACTATTGTTATTTAATAAATCTAAGTAGTTATCCTACTTATTGATATTTATTGGTATAAATAAGATCGTGAAATCTTGCAAATTTAATACTATATATAAATCAAATTTTTAACAAAACCCATACTATATCTTTGGTGGTCTTGCTTAAAAGACCCCATAAAGTCATGAATCAAGATAATTTGTAGTTTATTATGGCTTAGAAGGTCAAGTTAATTATACCTTAGGCCTAATAGATTATCGTTTCTTACGACCTGAGACGTCTTGTATAAAAAAATCGTTATTCTCTGACCTAGTTCGATATCTACCAATGCCCTTGAGTTACAATACATACGAAGATTGTTCCATATATTTGAAAAACGTTATGTTTTACATGCGCCGGTCAAATTATGGTTTAAATATACATTAATATTAAAGATTTAGACCTGCAAAAATGTTAATCATAACATATCATTTGTAAGAACAACAATAATCAAATATAACTATGAGGTATAAAAAATGATATGATTTTTAACACGCTTGTATTAGTTTTACGTGTATGTATAATAATTCTTAACATAAGAATAAAATTACTGACGAAAACATTAATGTCACTGTTCTAAAAGCGTGGGGTGCTTTGTATAACATTTTTAAACTGACTCTGCGTTTCGGTTCTTACACACATCTTTTGCTTTCTCCACTTTCATCAGTGCTCTTATACATGCTCGTCGGTTGCTGGTACTCTTGACCTGGCCTTTCTTCAAAACAATATTGATCTGATCGAGATAAATTTGCCGAGGACGACTTCTATCGACTTCCGTCCATTCATACTCGCCTTATAAATTTGTTTCGTCAATCTTTCTTCATCCATCTAAGCATTCCTTTATCTATCTTTGTAGCCACATCTTCTTTTACACCACAGCGTTATCTTATCTCACTATTCTTTACTTTATCCAACCGAGTCACTCCAGCTATACTTCTCAGACTACTTATCTCCGCAGCATTAATACTATTTTTATGCTTCTTCTGTCAAACCCAACATTCACTACCATACACAAGTTTAGGAACCAACACACCTCTATGCACAGCCAGACGTGCCTTTTTTGACACTTTCTGGCTGTTCATAAAGCTATGCAGTGCCCCATTCATTTATTTTCCTGCCAACACCCTTCGCTCAATGTTACTGTCATACTTTCTATCTCTCGTAAATTTTGAACCCAGGTATACAAACTCATTTACTTGTTCCGCTCTTTCTCCCTCAATCGAAAGTTCACAGTTTGTCATCTTCCCTTTTAAAAACCATAACTTTCGTTTTTCTTAAATTAACTTTAATCCCTTTGATTTTCGGGGCATCCTGCATAACATTAACCATCGCCTGCAACTCCTCTTCAGATGACGCTAATATGACCTTTATCATCAGCGTAAAGTAGGCATTTGACAATCATTTATTTTCAGACCATACGCACTCTCTTTTAAATATTTTAAACAATCGTCTATGTATAAGTTAAAGAGCCATGGCGAAGCCACACAACCCTGTCTCACACCTTTTTCGATGTTAAACCAGTCCATGCAAGCTCAGTTTTTCCTGACAAAGCAGTGGAATTCTCGTAAAGTGATTTCAGTGCTCGTATTAAACTGCCACTCACCCAATACATAGGCAATGTCGACCACAATTCACTCCTCACCACTCTGTCATAGGCCTTTTCCAAGTCTATAAAAGCGCAATAGACCTTCTGACTTGGGTTACTGAGCGGTAAATAGATAATGAAACCACATAATAAAAAAAAGATAAAAATTTCAATTTGTTGCACAATGATATTGCTTACAATTTTACAAAAATATTCAGCCTAAATGAAATATACTTAATTTATTTCAAAATATTATTATATATATATATATATTAATAACTTACAAATATTATTAACTCACATGATACGTTGAATATTTAACTTGTTCAAAAATTTAGCAATAGGGAAAAATCACAAAACGCGAGATAGTGCTGCCAATGACAAAATGTCGGATTGAGGTGTGAACAACAAATATTCTGTCATTGGATCACCTGTAAAATCAAAGTTTTTATTGAATTGGATTTTAGTTCTCTTACAGATTTGAGTTGATTTTTGTGTGTTGGACTATTGGATTAAAGCCGGATTTAAGGTTTGTTTTCGACGTTTCAGTTTTATTGTCGCTGGATTCTTGTTAAATGCCAGTAAAGACCAGGTATCAGTTTTGGTTTGTTTTCGAAGTTTTTTAGTTCTGTTGTCACTGGAATTCTTGTTGCAATGTCTGTCAAAATATCCATTTCGGTGAACGTGTTCGACCCATTAAGGAAGGTGAAGAGGTTTTTAAGAGGCTGGCAACATCATTTTATATGAAACTGATGGTCTCAATGATAAAATCAGAAAAATCATTTTTCAAACGCTTTCTCTTTGTTGTTAAAGTCACTATGAATAATCACAAATAAAACGATAAATCATTGGACAACAATATCAAACTTACCACTGAAAAAATAATCTTTGACAAAGTGCTTGCTGCTCACAAACATAAACTTTGAGATTGGTTTTTCTATCTTTAAGATCATTTTTTATTTCTGAGCTGCCTTAGGATTTGAAGGAAAAGTATGCAAAGATATAATCAAATTGCCATATTATGTAGAGCATTGTGAAACAGAACATATTTTTCGCGATTTTATTTCCATATAACCATTTTTAATCCTTTGCATGTTCGGATTTTGTGCTTTATTAACACCAATTTTTTACAAAATATTTTTCAAATATAACACTTTCAATGCTTAAATTGCTCAAAATAATATATAAAGCTCACTTTTTACCCATATAAACAAATGGTGGTTAGTTTGTTTTTCCCACCTCGAGAAGTTCATAAGATCAACAATAGATGTCGCCAACTCCGTGTTTTTTTTATTACCTTTATCAAAAACAAAAATTTATCAAATTATACTTTTAAATTTTTAAAATTTTAGTCCAAATGAATTGTTTTACATTTGTGTCAAATAATATTGAATAAAATTATCAATCGTATAAATTAAATCAAACACCATCAGATAAATAATGTTTAATAATAAATATCGCGTAATAAAAGTAGAATTATAAATTAAATTAATGTTGAATAATCAATCACTGTCGAATAATAACAGAATAATTATTGCTAAATAATAATGAATGTCACAAAGAGGTCCACTTTTTCTGTTAGTTACGAACTCGGAATCAAGAAAAATAGTACCCAGTCGATCAGCACAAAACATAATGAATATTTTTGATAAATAATCAAGTATAGTATATTTCACGAATATACGGTGGTTGAACCATGTTGTGCCAAACAATAGCTAAATCTGTGAATCAGATAATCTCATATCGCCAACTAGATTTGGTGTAATATTGGCACAAAGTTGTATAATTTTCTTCCTTAATCCATTAAGAAATGAAATGAAATCAAGAATTACCGCCCTATATCAATTCTTAGTACCATACCTAAACTATTTGAGAGCAATATAGCAGATTATCTTGGCTATTTGCTGGCTTATGTCACTCAGCTCTGGACAAACACTATTGAGAAGTTTGGTGAATCCCGTGTAATAGCCTTGGATATATCTAAAGCCTTTGACCGCACTAGGCATTGTTAAGTAAATTATCTGCCTACGGTCTCCCAACCAAACTGCGCCAATGGCTCTTGAGCTTCATGCAAGATCGCTCCTTACATGTGGCAGTTAATGGTATTTCTTCTGATGCGTTTAAAACTAATGCCGGGGTCCCCCAGGGTTCCATCCTGTCCCCCACCTTATTTCTTTTACACATCAACGACCTCTTGAAAACCACCACGAACCCCATTTACAGTTTCGCAGACGATAGCACACTTGTCTCAACTTTCACATCCTATCGATCACTTTCGGTAAATGATACAAATAGTCTCAGACAGGAACAGGTTGATTCCATCAATAGAGATCTTAAAGCAATCGTCGAGTGGGGAACCAACAATCTTGTTCAGTTCAACGCCCAAAAAACACAAAGCGCCACGTTTTTCAAGAAAGTGAATTCCTCAAATCATTCCATCACAATGTCCAAAAATACCCTTGAACCAAGTCCCTCCATCTCGATTTTGGGAGTCACGGTGTCCAATAATATGTCTTGGCATGACCATGTTGCAAACATCGCAAAGTCGGCAAGCCAGAGGCTAGGTTTTCTGTGGAAAGCCAGAAAGTTTTTTACTCCTGATCAACTGTTGACGACGTACAAGGCTCAAATCCGACCTCTACTGGAGTATTGCTCGCACATTTGGGGTTCAGCACCAAGGCATTCTCTTCGTCTTCTAGATTCCATTCAGAAAAGAGCCATTCGCTTGATAAACAGCTCAACTCTCACAGATACCCTTCACCCTTTAGAACATAGAAGAAGAGTTGCAGACCAAGAACTCGGCACGCTGATCAGTCTCACCCATTTACTCTCAAGATTGACACTACAAGGACCAATCTTCATCAAGAATCGTTCTTTTACAGGGCTGCTACGGAATGGAATAAGCTTCCAAAATCAGTTTTTCCAGAGAACTATGACCTGCAACTTTTTAAAAAGCGTGTCCACAATCATTTCCTTTCTATAATCCCTTCCCCTTCTAATAGTTGCAGTGCGGGCCGTCCGCGGCCCACACGATAGGTCAACCCTTTTTGCGACTATTTTCATAAAAAAAAAAAATAAATAAATAAGATTATCTCTAAAATTCGTGTCGATAAGCAGAGTCTTTTGGATATCAACTAAGAAAAAAATCATTTGGAGATAAATCTAATGATCCAGGAGGCCACGTGATCGTACCACGTGTAGATATTAAACGATATGAAAAAGTCGTTTAAAGATGTTGTGTCACTGCTCGTAAATTTTCAATTTTTTGGGCAAAAGTGCGCTCCCAAGTATGCAAATCCATTTTCTGAGTATCTTGGACATTCGCAAAGTAGGTACAAAGAAGAAGTTTCCTTTTCTCCTTTTCACATCCGTTACAATTACGAGCTCGGTGTTAAGCCCACAATATAAAGGTGTCGATTAAGTCAGTATGATCTTTACATAATTTTTTTTGTGCGACATTGGTTCCTCCTTAATAAAAAGATTTCATTGCTGTTAAATGGCTCCTTAATAAAGATCTTTGATTACCGCATCTTCGCTGTGAGTCTGCCAGTGACTACAGACTATCAGTCTTTTGCGTAGTCGCAGACCAACTATATCAAAAGGTAACCCCAGATTAGGATCTGGTGTATTGGGTACCATCAAAGCGCCTTTTTTTGCCATATTATCAGTTTTTCGTTTCATACTTTGTTGTAGGTACATAGATTTTTTGCTTAGGGCTTCTCTGCAATCCAGAACAAGCTTTGAGGTAACAATGTGTATCAAATGTTACCTGTTGCCATAGAAAAATCTTCTGAATCTTTCAGCTTTTAGGGTGAATCTTGCAGGCATTTTATTGGAGTTAAGACTTGCAACGTCTACCATCTCAGAGAGTAAAGTTTAAACCACAGATTAAACCTTATTACTTGTGAACTACTTTTTATTTAATCAAAGCTAACTTTACTTGAGCACTCTCTTATATTAAGCTGAAAATGGCTGTAGTTGTTCGATACCACCGGCTTGTCGCCCAATTCAGTCATTTTGGAATACTTTTTAATACATTTAAATTATGATGCAAATTGTGAAATGTCCAAATTGTGAAACTTAAATTTTTTTTTCGACTTCCTTAACCCGTAGATCTGTATAATCAAGCTTACACTAACATCAACTCGGTCTCACGGTACTTTTAATTTTTTTTTCACATCAATGTCCTTGTAAGTAAAAATTAGGTAAATGTGTGCTGATATTATTAAAAAGCTAATAAATTTTTTAACGCACTTGGAATATTCGATAGTAATAAACTTGTTTGTTTGGAACAAATATAGGATTTTTTGATTTACCTCGTACGCTAAACTGCGGCGACTGATTTGTTATTTTTGTCAATATTATCTTAAGGATTTCTATTCAAATTGTTCGGTTTTGGTCAAACGCGTTCTTAGGAAATTTTGAGATAGTCAACACACCTGACACGAAGGTGTTTTATTAATTCATTATTTATGTTTTTTTAAATTACGCTGCAGTGTGTTTTCAACAATTATAACAATACATATTGGATATTACGCTTTATTCGTGGTAACCTAATATTGTTTTGGTCAGAAGAACTGATGTTTTTAAAGAAAAGTTTTTTATGGAGTCAAATTGCTAGTTTTCGTAAAATAAATTTTAAGAGACTAAAGTTTTTTTTGGAAAACAATTTATTTTTAAAGTGAAAACTTCTCTAGACGCGTTGAGCAATTTTTGGTAGGGGGAAAAGTTATGATTTCGCACCACCTTAGTGACGTTAACGTCAGCGAAAGATAGGTGTTTTTGATGAAGAAGGTGATAGCGGCTATAAATAATGGTCAAAATAATTTTGAAATATTGTTGTACTGATCCTATAATTAAACAATTAATATAATAATTAATGTTAATTTCATCAAATCAAAGGTATGAAAATAAATGTGAGCAAAAGAAAGTAATGGTTTTTGAAAAAGAAGAAAACATGACAAACTGTGGAGTTTCGATTGAGGGAGAAAGAGTGGAACAAGTAAATGAATTTGTTTACTTGGGTTCAAAGTTTATTAGAGATGGAAAGTATGACAGTTACATTGAGCGAAGGGTGTTGGCAGGAAAACAAATGAATGGGACCCTGCATAGCTTTATGCATAGCCATAAAGTGTCAAAAAAGGCACGTCTGGCGGTGCCTAGAGGTGTGTTGGTTCCTACACTTATGTATGGTAGTAAATGTTGGGTTTGGCAGAAGAAGTATGAAAATAGGATTAATGCTGCGGAGATAAGTAGTCTGAGAAGTATAGCC
The DNA here is from genome assembly GCA_950111635.1 of Agelastica alni. Classification (NCBI taxonomy): domain Eukaryota; kingdom Metazoa; phylum Arthropoda; class Insecta; order Coleoptera; family Chrysomelidae; genus Agelastica; species Agelastica alni. Next base: position 9,605,192 of record OX467718.1, read on the forward strand.
GGAGTGACTCGGTTAGATAAAGTATAGTGAGATAAGAGAACGCTGTGTTGTAAAAGAAGATGTGGTTACAAGGATAAATAAAGGAATGGCTTAGATGGTTTGGACACGTAGAAAGGATGGATGAAGGAAGATTGACGAAACAAATTTATAAGGCAAGTGTGAATGGACAAGTCGGTAGAGGTCGACCTCGGAGAACTTATCTCGATCAGATCAACATTGTTTTGAAGAAAGGTCACGTCAAGAGTACCAGCAACCGACGAGCATGTATGAGAGCACTGATGAAAGTAGAGGAAGCAAAAGATGTGTGTAAGAACCGTAGCGGAAGTGGAATGAAGTGGTCTCTGCCCACCCCTATGGGAAAAAGGCGTGATGTATGTAATTTCATCCTGCCATCTATTCCTGTCGTTTTTAGAATTTGTAGCATTTTGTCATGGTAAAGCTTTTTCAAAGTCGATTGAACAAAGGAAAACATTATTGTTAACATCACGACATCTTTGGATCAGTACATTAACACCGAGCAACGCCTCCCTAGTTCCTAGGCCGCTTCGAAAACCGAACTGACTGTTTCCAATTTTTTCCTCGAGATTATTATATATCCTGCCATGCATTACTCGCAAAAATATTTTTAAAATATGGCTCATTAGACTACTAATTGTTCGATGGTCATTGCATTTAGTTGCTTTTTTCTTCTTGGGGATCATGACAAATGTTGATTTCAGCCAATCCGTCGGTATTATTTCGGTCTCGTAGATGGAGTTAAACAGTTTTGTGAGGGCTGTTATTCCTTTATCGCCCAATAGTTTCAAGATTTCAGTGCTCACTTGATCAGGCCCAGTTGCTTTCCCATTTTTGGCGAAATTTATTGCTCGTTCTACTTTGCTTCGAGTAATTGGCGGTCCTGATGAAGCATTAATCCTATCACATTCAGATCTTTCATCATCAAAAAGTTCTGTAACATAACAATATTACTTGGGATACTACATATTAGTGGTAAGGAACGATGGAAAAATTTTTGGAGTACTTTCGTGGTGGAGCCGTGATTCGACAAATTTACCAAAGTTTTCACTTTTTCTGACAGTCCCAATGACTGCTAATTTTTTTACTTAGCTTTCAATGCAAATTGCCCTTACTGAAAAATGGTGATTGCTGAGAGTACAACAACTAGTATTTAAATGACTTCGTAATTGGCATATTTACTTGCAAAGATATAAATTAAGTCCCATTATCTTAATGGTATAAATTTTGTCAACAACCTCAGACGCTGACGAGTTATTCTTAATTCTCTAAAAGTTTGTATCCGGTTTTGTTTATGTTCATGGTGAATTACTTCTGGTTTTTTATTACTTGAGGAAGGGAAGTTTGGCATTTATAAATTACAAACGAGTACTTTAATTCAGGGAGTGACTGTGTCCGCCAGAGAAAGTTATTTTAGCAGTCTTAAAAAATGAAATTTATGCTTTCAGTTCAATCCAAAAGAGCCGAATATTCTTTTCGTATAAAAAATATAGCGTTTTGTCGTACAACATTATACTGACCATAACTAAAACATATTTGTGATTCCATTGTGCGAGATTGGCACTTTTTTTAAACTTTTTAATTGTATTGAAACAATAAATATGAGTCCATGTAGGCATGAATTATGCTTGCAGTGTAAAAAATATTCGATAAAGTTTAAATACGAGTGTAGGTTAAAAAGTTTTAACCTCAACGTAAGACAATTTTTTGTAACTAGTCCAACTAAATTTTATTTATTTACTTTATATGAATCTCAGCTTGGAAGTAAAAATTAAGATGATTGGTCGATTAACTTAAACTTATATTTATGAATTTGTAACGTGTAAATGACGGACATTCAGGTCTGGAGAAAACACCACTTTTATCCTGCTTAAATTTAGCCATTTTCCTGCACATCCTGTCTAAAAGATGATTAATTAATGTAACATATTTATTGTGTTTTTTTACCATTTTCAAAATAGTCACAGGTAATATCCCAAGACTATGACAAATTTTTCAAGTCATATCTTCATTGCTGAAGAGTTGTGCATCATGTCTATGAGCATTGATGGGTCGATTGCCTCCACTGCTGTCGGTCTTCCGCTACTCTAAAACTAATCTGCAAGGTAATTTCTTTAATTTGGTCTATCCATCGTGATGGAGATCTTCCTCTTGACTTTTTACCTTCCACTTTGCCCAGCACGATAAGTCTTTCTAGATTGTCTTGATCTCGTCTGGTGATGTGTCCGAAGTAACCCAGAATGCGACGTCGGCAAATGGTGGATAATCGATCCAGGATTCGGAAACATATGAAAATATCGAAAACACTAAGGTGCTAACCAGGGCTCTTTTAGTGTTTTCGGTTATGCATCTGTCTTTCCATATCTTGGATAAGTTTGACATTGCTGTCCTAGCTAATACTATCCGTCTTCTTATTTCTGTTTCGCACCCTCCCTTGCTGTTCATTAGCGATCCTAAATAGATGAATTCCTCTACTACTTTAATTCCATTTTGCAGATTTCTTAACTGTACGGTGTTACTCCTATCAATGATCATTAGCTTTGTCTTGTCTAAATTTATTTCGAGACCTAGAGCTCGGCTTTCATTTGCAACCTGATCAAGAAGTGACAAATAGTCGACTATTATTTTCGTCATAATTTTATGGAGAGTACCTACCTTGGGGAAATTTTAAGATTAAAAGTAAACCAATAGGTCGATTCGAAAAACAATTCTAAGCATAAAATGTCATGATTTTTTTGGTGAGTTATTAATTTTTGAGTTATTCATGATTTAATATTGATACGATTTTTACTTATGATACTTCTTTACTTATGACCATTAATTTCGTTTTGTTGATGTTCATATACTCAACGAAGGTTTAAGAAAGCAAGTTAGAAATAAATAATGATATATATATATATATATATAATGATAATGATAAGACATGGTGTGCCGCCTATACGGCGACATACGAGTGCAAAGGGTTAACTCACCAAAAAAACGTCATATAACATTTTATACTTAGAGCGAGATTGACACTTTTTTTAAACTTTTTAATTGTATTGAAACAATAAATATGAGTCCATGTAGGCATGAATTATGCTTGCAGTGTAAAAAATATTCGATAAAGTTTAAATACGAGTGTAGGTTAAAAAGTTTTAACCTCAACGTAAGACAATTTTTTGTAACTAGTCCAAGTGTAAACGTATTGTGGCGACTATACGGTGGCATACGAGTGCAACGGTAAAACGCATCTTGCCGCTCATACGGCGACATACGAGTGCAAAGGGTTAACTCACCAAAAAAACGTCATATAACATTTTATGCTTAGAATTGATCCCTAAATCGACCTATTGGGTTACTTTTAATCTTAAAATGTCCACCCCCGAGAAGAGGTGGCATTCACCCCCAAGGAAAAGGCCCACCTCGGCACAATATAACGTTTCATTAGGAGGGTAAAATGAGCTTGTTTACAATTTTTCATCAAAATCGGTGCTGTTTGAAAGAATTCGGACCTACATACCTCTACTGACTGGACTAGTTAAATTTTCATCAAAATCGGTGCTGTTTGAAAGAATTCGGACCTAAATACCTCTACTGACTGGACTAGTTACAATAAAATTTACTTTTGTTGATTACCTGGAATTTAATAGTGAAGTTAGTAGAAATGAAAGAAAATAGGTGAACACGAGCAATTTTAGTGTTACGCGCTGCCTAATGCATAAATAAACAGGTTGAAAATGTCATGTTTACTAACGCGATGCATAAGGAATTCTAAAATTCAAAGGAATAATAGATCCTCCACACATTCAATTGAAATTTATACGGAAGGAGTAAGTCATTGGGTACTAAAGTGTACACAAGTTAAATGAGGATAGGAAATGTTCATCTACAAGAAATACTATGTCAAGAATAATAAATTCTTTTAAAGATTGTTTGAATTAATTGTTTTTTAATTATAAAAATTGTTCAGATCCTTGTGTATTTTATTTTTTAATTTTTTATTACTTTTTTTTTATTTTCCCACTTTATTTGCAATCTGTTACAAATTTTAACAATAAGCAAATATTTTGTTTATAAATGTATCATGTAGGAAAAGTGTCCTGTGACAATTTCCTATTAATTATTACTTAAAACAAAAGTTAAAATTTGGAAGTACATAACATTACCTATTTAAAAAATTCTTTTATGTGACATAGGTCTGATTTGTTTCTTTAAAATTCGTTATATTACAGTTCACATATTTTTAACAGATTTATTATGTTCAACAATTAAAAAATGCACATTTAAAGCGCAAAAAACCTTTTTTTTTTTATTTTTACGGGCAAGCAAATGAGACAGTTTGATAACAAACTCACGGGTATTTTTAAGGACAAATTTTGCTTTCTCTGTAAAGGGTCAACCAATTAGAGTTTCTTCTGCTATTGTACCATTAATTATGTGTAACGTAGGAAACAGAGCAGAAGCAAAATAGTATAAGACACATATTCAGTCAAGAACGGAACAATCTACAGCTGATTGCACAATCAAACGATCATCACTTTCTGCTCGACTCCACTTAATATTTTTTTCGGCCAGTTTTTGCAGAAAATATTAATAAACTTGTTTTTATTTTTGCTTTTTCGTAAACATTTTTTGGTTGTATTTAAACGCTTTAATTCCATCACAATTACATTAAAATCGGTACCATAATTACATGTAACGCATACAAATTTTTTATATTTTAAATTTTGATACTTTTGGAATGGAATAAGTAAGATCTACAGCAAAATAATTTAGTACCTAAATTGGTCGAGAACTCTGGGATATTTTTTTTTATAACAGAGTAAATTGTGGTCGACATTGTCTGTGTATGGGGTGAGCGTTAGTTTAATACGAGCACTAAAATCACTTTATGAGTGTCTGGATAAACGGAGCTTTCACGGACTGGTTTAACATCGAAAAAGGTGTGAGACAGGGATGTGTGGCTTTGCCATGGCGCAATTGTTTAAAAGATCTAAAAAAAAGTGCGTATGGATGAAAAATAAATGATTTAATCATCAAATGCCCTCTTTACGCCGATGATCAAGTCATATTAGCATCATCTGAAGAGGAGTTGCAGGCGATGGTTAATGTTATGCATGATGCCCTGAAAATCAAAAAGGTAAAAATAAATGTAAACCAAACGAAAGTAATGGTTTTTGAAGGAGAAGAAAGCATGACAAACTGTGAAGTTTCGATTGAGGGAGAAAGAGTGGAACAAGTAAAAAAATTTGTGTACTTGGGTTCAAAGTTTACGAGAGATGGAAAGTATGACAGTCACATTGAGCGAAGGGTGTTGGCAGGAAAACAAATGAATGGGACACTGTACAGCTTTATGAACAGCCAGACAAATTATTGAGATAAGAGAACGCTGTGGTGTAAAATAAGATGTTTTTACAAAGATAGATAGAGGAATGCTTAAATGGTTTGGACACGTAGAAAGAATGGATGAAGGAAGATTGACGAAACAAATTTATAAGGCGAGTGTGAATGGACAAGTCGGTAGAGGTCGACCTCGGCGAACATATCTCGATCAGATCAACATTGGTTTGAAGAAAGGCCAGGTCAAGAGTACCAACAACCGACGAGCATGCATGAGAGCCCTGATGAAAGCGGAGTAAGCAAAAGATGTGTACAAGAACCGTAGCGGAAGTGGAAGGAAGTGGTCTCTGCCTACCCTACGTGAAAAAGGCGTGACTATGTGTATGTATGTATGTATGTTTTTTCAAATTTCCGTATTAACTCTATAATGATCTACTGGAGTATATTTCTATCAGGATGTCTTTCATTAAAAAATCGAGTTTATCCTCGAGAGCACTTGTTTTAATGACTGTGAATAAATATTATTTCTATTCGTTCTTGCAGAGAATACACCATTTTAAAATAGTAGACTAAGCAGCACGCTTGGCCTGCTCACAGGACACATCGCACTAAGGGCGCACCTTTTCATTCTTAAGCTAGTGGCCGAGAAAAACTGCCGACTATGCGGAGAGGAGGAGGAGGAGAGCAGTATACACATTCTGTGTCACTGCCCGATGCTAGCGTGGTACAGGTATCAAACCTGGGGCCGCATGATCATGGAGCCAAGTGATCTAAAAGAGACAGGGCCAACAGAAATCCTAATGTTTGCCAAAATCAGCGGACTAATATTCTGATGCCCTGAAGACACAGCGGTAGTCACAGAGGATCAAAAGATCTAGGTGACATAGGTGCCGATACCAAAGGCCCAACCACAAGATTGTAATGTAATGTACGGAAAATTAAGTTATTTAATTAATGGGTTAGGTGAATAAAAACAGACGCAATTTCTGATTTTTAACGCACACGATCGTCTGTTTGAATCACTCATTTCCAATAAAATTAAATCACTCAATCAGCAGCAAATGCACGGTAGGTAACTACCTTGCGATTCGATACGTGTAATAAAACTCCCACGGGAGTTAATTTTAGACGTTGTAATAACTATTATTAAAATAATGATGACGTTTAACTGCAGCGTTTGCATTCAATATTTTAACGAACTCTCGTAGATGGGGAAATTTTTGTTTTGTCAGTCGATTTAAGTAACGATTATAATAAAAACATGACCACTTATTATTTTCAAAAACCAGAATGTATTTTCATTTTTATTTATTTGTTTGATAATATTTCTTTGCATGAAATGAAAAAAATACGTTACGTATTCAGGATAAAAGGTTCTTGACTACCCCGCAGGCAAATATACTTGTACGTATTAAAATATACTTAAAAACGGAGGAACCATAAAATAAAGTCATGTTTTGTTGAACTTTCCAATGACTTGTCGGTGTAAGTAAAACAAACACTTCCAATGTAGCATTACAATACAATTTTTTTTCTTAGACATCTCTCACTTATCACAACGGAAGCTATTGTTCCGAAGAATTACTTTTACCCCCAATGAGTATTATTATTTCGATCATAATACGGAATAAAATTTCATGAAAAGATTCATACCTTATACAATTGTGCATTATTTCAAATCACTGAAATCACTTTACGAGTATTCCACTGCTTGTGTCAGGATAAACGAAGCTTGCACGGACTGGTTTATAATCGAAAAAGGTGTAAGGCGGGGATGTGTGGCTTCGCCATGGCTGTTTAACTTATATATAGACGATTTTTTAAAAGATTTGAAAGAGAGTGCGTATGAAAATGAATGATTTGATCGTCAAATGCCTTCTTTCCGCCGATGATCAAGTCATATTAGCGTTATCTTAAGAGGAGTTGCAGGCGATGGTTAATGTTATGCATGATGCCTTGAAAATGAAATGTAAATAACATACATACATAAAGTCACGCCTTTTTCCCATAGGGGTAGGCAGAAACCACTTCCTTCCACTTGCTACGGTTCGTACACACATCTTTTGCTTCCTCTACTTTCATCAGTGCTCTCATACATGCTCTTCGGTTGTTGGTACTCTTGACCTGGCCTTTCTTCAAAACAATGTTGATCTGATCGAGATATGTTCTCCGAGGTCGACCTCTACCGATTTGCCCATTCACACTCGCCTTATAAATTTGTTTCGTCAATAAATGTAAGCAAGACGAAAGTAATGGTTTTTGAAAGAGAAGAAAGCATGACAAACCTTGAAGTTTCGATTATGGGAGAAAGAGTGGAACAAGTAAACTTGGGTTCAAAATTTACGACAGATGGGAAGTTTGAGAGTGACACATTAAGCGAAGGGTATTGGCAGGAAAACAAATGAATAGGGCACTGAATAGCCTTATGAACAGCCAGAAAGAGTCAAAAAAAGGCACGTATGGCTGTGCATAGAGGAGTGTTGGTTCCTACACTTATGTATGGTAGTGAATGTTGGGTTTGGCAGAAGAAGCATGAAAATAGGATTAATGCTACGAAGATGAGTCTGATATAAAGTAAAGAATAGTGAGATAAAAGAACGCTGTGGTGTAAAAGAAGATGTGGTTACAAAGATAAAAAAAGGAATGCTTAGATGGTTTGGACACGTAGAAAGGATGGATGAAGGAAGATTGACGAAACAAATTTATAAGGCGAGTATGAATGGATGGAAGTCGGTAGAGGTCGACCTCGGAGAACTTATCTCGATCAGATCAACATTGTTTTAAAGAAAGGTCACGTCAAGAGTACCAGCAACCGACGAGCATGTATGAGAGCACTGATGAAAGTAGAGGAAGCAAAAGATGTGTGAAAGAACCGTAGCAAGTGGAAAGAAGTGGTCTCTGCCTACCTCTATGGGAAAAAGGCGTGACTTTATGTATATATGTATGTACTACTATGCATTTATCATAGAAAAATGATGTTTTTGTATTACTATTGTGAACTACGCCCTCTAGTGGTAGAGTAGGAAAATTGTAAATAATTTCCAGCAGTTTCTCGTTTGCAAATTTGCACTATCCCCCACGCTTTTTAATATCGCATTGGAGAAAGTAGTAAGAGAAGCCAAAATCGAAACTCATCTATTCTGGGCCAGTGGATCAAACTTGCTGCTAGCATATGCCGACGATATAGACGCAGTGAGCATAAGCGTCATAAAAGTAAAAGAACTATTTTACAAAATCGAAAAAGAAGCGGCATTTATGGGGCTTAAAGTCAACAAGGCCAAAACAAAATATATGCGTGTCTCAAGACCAGGCAGAGCTAGGGTAGGACAAAATGTGACCATGGACAGATATAACTTTAAAAATGTAAGACGATTTAAATACTTAGGGTCCACAATCACATCTGACAACGATATGAGTAAAGAAATCAGAGAACGCCTAAAGTCAGCCAACAGGTGCTTATACGCCCTAAAGGATATACTAGAGTCCAAATACATGACTAGGAGAACGAAAATCAAAACGTACCAGACCATGATAAGACCCGTGGTAATGTACGGCTGCGAAACCTGGACTCTTGCGAAGATTCGAGAATAAAATTGCTGAGGAAAATTTTCGGGCCCTCCAAAAACCACGATACGTGGAACTACCGAATCAAAACAAATTCAGAACTAGAACAAATGTACAATCAGCCAGAACTGATTAACCTCATAAAGACACAAAGGTTGAGATGGTCAGGGCACGTACGAAGACAGCCAGAGGATAGAATGGTCCGCTTAATATGGGACAGAGCACCAGAAGGAAAACGACCACTTGGAAGACCAAGATTAAGGTGGTGTGATAATATACCATCGGACCTCCGGAAAATGGGCATCAGGAATAGTTTAGAAGTTATGGAAGACCGAGATAGATGGAGGCAAATTGTTGACCCAGCCAAGGCCCATCAGGGGCTGTAGCGCTACTGAGTATAGTAAAGTACAGTAAATTTGCAATAAAGATTTTTTTTTCTCCAAGTTGTACGATAAATAGTTTCCGAGATACAGCGGGTTACCTTTCCATTAATTATTTTTGGGTTTTTTTTAATCTATAAATAACTTTCAGGTCAACACAAAAGAATGAAAAAAAAATGGATGTTTTATTTTGTATTCCAAAATTCTAAAAATTTTCTTATCTGAGCTGTATTTAAAAAAATGCGTTAACATCATTAAAAACTTCAAATAACCTCACGTTATTAACAAAAAAAAACAAAAGCTGCTTCTATTTAGCAAACGGTGCGTTTTTTATCATTAATCGTCATCTTTGCTGGAGACAATTCTCAAAAGAAAAAATCTATTTAAAGAAATTTTAAATGCGGAACTGTCTTTTGACATATTTCCGTTGATTTAATTAAGTAAAAAATATTTATGAACGTAAAATTAAAATAGTTATGTCTGTGCATTTAATCTCGTAGGTGTATTATTTTTAGAAACTGGCATTCCAATTTACGAATATTTTTGTTGTTGATATATTAAAGCCGGTACCGATATTTTTAATAACTAACATTTAATTGGATTTTTTCATGAAATTAACTAAATTAATCTTTCGTCGTTTCTAAAATAAAAGTTTATACAATCATCGTTTATAATGCATGAAATATCAAACCCAATTATTTTTAACTGGCAACTTTTTAATTAAAATTCCAGTAAACAATAATTTCTGGTAATTATTTATTTCGCTTTGCCGCCCCCATCTCACCGCGTCCTGCACTTGACATTCATCTCTTATAACCTCGTTCCTGACTCGGTCTCTTCTTGTCTTTCCGAGTATGCTCCTAAGGGTTTTTATTATAGATCGTCAAGTTCTTGAAAATTTCAAGATCTTGTCTTGAATTCAAGACAAGAAATAACTCCAGATTTCAAGACAGGACAAGAAATTTTATAAAAGGCAAAATTCAAGGGAGTAACACAATTCACGTATCTCGGGGAGTTAGGTTAGGTTAGGTAGGTTAGGTATCATGTGAGTGGGGCGTGGTCGCCCCTCCACCGCGACCCTTAATAGGTCTATTGTGGCTCACCCCAAGAGGTTACAGTTCACCGCACAATCCAGCCCTTCTCACGAAGTTCATGGTTGTATAGGGTGAGATTTTTTTGAAATTGGTAGGTTCTAGGTTGGTGTTGCCAAATATGTTGAACCTTATTCTTCTCAGTCCGGGGCATGAACATAGTATATGTTCAGCAGTTTCGTCTTCCACGCAGCAAAACCGACAGTCCGTTTGTTGGTTCAGACCTATCTTTCTGAGGAGGTATGTTAGACAACAGTGTCCTGTAAGCAGTCCTGTTAGAATACGCAGGTCATCTCTGCTCCATTCTAGGATCTGCTTAGTTGTGTTTCTCGAGGGTTTGGGTAGATGCAGGTCGAATAGATATCTTACACTTTAACATTTTACATTGAATTTTCTATTTGTTATTAAACAAGATTTGTTTTAAATTGTAGTTTATAGTTTATATTTCAACTGTAAGGTTATTTATTAATATAAGCATGTAGCTGCCTTTTAATTTTTGTCAATTGGGCTAAGTGATGCGTAGAAGGTGTAGTTCCTTCTTATTTTATTTTATTTTCCATAGAACACCATATACGATAGATATTTCGTAACTGACGTGTACATGCAATCCGTATTAAAGGATTAAGAAATTTTGTAAATTTAAAACACATTCCAAACAATAAATTGTTATTGCATATATTAATAGCACGTTGAAGATATGAATATAAATTTTAAAATATACCGATACCATTAATTTAAACGTAATTGTTGCTAATGAAAGTGTAGACAAAAACTTTCTATACTACGAGGTAAGTTCCAGAAGTGTCTGACCTAAAATAAAGATGGGGATGGTTGGCAGAAAATACCAACCTTATCAAGCTTAAGAGGGGTTTAACCTTGTTTGGGATCATATTAGTTAGACCTCGCTAAAAAAAATCGAGATTTTTTTTCACTTTCTGCTTAAGAAAGGCATCTCTCGGAGTACTTTTTAATTTTTTTTAAAAAAACTAGAAAAAGAAAGTACGAAAATTCGGCCATATTCACTATTTTTTATCTCATAAGATATATCGTATTTCGAAAAAGTACTCCGAGAAATGCCTCAATTATACAGTTGTCTTTATTGAAAAAAAAATTATCGCGGATCATGAAGAATTACTAGGTCAAAAATGATTTTTGCTGAACCCCTGCAGACACAATTACGGAGCATTTTTCATGACTGATTCGAGCGCCATCGCACCAAATAAGCACTTTTACATGGATACTATAAATTGTTGAATGAATCGTAATTTCATTAATAAAAACAGAAAATAGCACTGAAGCTATTCCAAAAAATTTAGCACGTGTGATGATGTCAATAAAAGTTGCGAAAGGGATTCATTGCAATTTCGAATAAGACTAATTAGGTGATGTTAAAGGAAAAATGGGGAGTTTAATGAAAACCATAGCTGGTATTACCAAGTTCAAGGCCAGTTGCATGTAACTGGCTTTGAGTTTTGTTATTTCGCGGTATGGACATATAAAGGTATATAAATTGAAAAAATTTACCGTAATGATACAAGAGATTAATATATGTTATTTCTATACAATTAGATTGTTATGTGAATATTACTGAATACCTTGAAAAATGTCATTCATTCCTACCTATCGAAGAAGATTATTTCTAAACATTTTGTTATGTATGAAAATGTTCAATAGAGTTTTTCCATAAACAGCATTTTGCAGCGTTTTTTTTTTCTGTGTGTATCTTTTTTTTTTAACTACCTACCCATATCCATATTCATCAAACGCAAAATATTAATTATGATGAAAAGAATATTCATTTTATTTTTAATATCCTCATGGACATTTTTTGATAATACAGAAGGAAGGCTATTCTGAGAATTCTCACGACCAACGGCGACGCGAAACCGCGAAACCAACGGCGAAATTTACGCAACAGTGAGTTGGAGCGAGACGCAAACAGCGCTAAGCGTTTTTTGTTCGTCATTGTTCTCCGCCCCTTTCACTCGGGATTTTTACTTCCCGCTTTACACCGCAAATTTACTCTGACATGTTTGTAAAGGTTAACCCCTTCTTAAGCTTAAAGTTTGACGATGCTTTGTTGTAATAGTATTTGTTTGGCAGTCATTCTCACATCTGGTTGGATTTATTCTGCTAATTATTGCTTATGGCTCCCGCGCCTTTATTACTTAATTTCTTTCCATAATTTTACGGGTCGTTACTGTCGTACTGTCGTAAATGCCTATATTAATAATAGTTTTTTTAAAATACACAATAAAATAAATTACTGTACAATTATTAAAAATAAAATGGCAAAAAAAAAGTGGTCATAAGGTTATTAAAATTTCTCATAGGTATATAATTTATTTTTTCTATTGAGAATAAACGACAAAGTTACCATTTGTTTCTTCCCGTGCGTGCTATTACGATTTTGGGGTATTTATTTTAAATAAGTTTTGTAATGTTTAATTTTTGTTCCAGGTACGTACAATTAATGAAAACTGTTAATAAAAGGTAAGATAAACGTTTAAATTTATATTATTTGTTTGTAACATTTTGCCATTGCTAACAACAGAAGTTGAAAGTTAAAAAAAAAAATAAAATTTATATATAACATGAAATATTACAAATGCAATAATGCACACTTATGCAGAAATATCCTTTGAGCAAAACTCTGAGGTTCACGGAAATGATGATCAACCTTGTAAACTCACCTGGTATACAGATGGATCAAAAACCAGCGAAGGAACCGACCCTGGCGTCTATTCTTCAAAGCCCAAATATGAGCAATCAAACTCATTGGGGAGACATGCCTCGGTCTTCCAAGCTGAAGTACATGCCATAAACGCTTGTGCTGTTGAAAATCTAAGACGAGGATACAAAAAGAAAAAAACAATTCTCATTAGATCATATTGTCAAGTGGCACTTAAAGCTTCGGCACCACGGAGAATATGGCTAACCATAACAAAGTCACTTTGTTGTGGGTGCCAGGGAATAAAGATATTTCTGGTAACGAAGAAGCGGACAAACTAGCTAGGCGGGGCTATGGATCACCATTTATTGGGCCAGAAGTAATAATAGGGATACCCAAGGCCAGCGTTAAAGCAGCGATCAATGGCTGGGTCCGCTCTCAGCATCAGCTAAAGTAGGCATAGCTAGAGGGAGCTAGGTACAGCAAGTCAATGCTGAAAGAACCCTCACCTAAGCAGGCAGGGAAGCTGCTCTCGCTAAGTGAGGAAAAATCTGCACAATATAGGCGTGTCTGACACAGAACCTATATACAGATTATGTAATGATGAGGGCCTAACAGCCACTCATATTATTTTCTAATGCGAAGCCACCGCCCAGGGGAGGCACTACCTAGGGTCTATACAGGACCAAGTGAGTGATCCACCTGTGGCAATAGTAGTCAAGAGCTTCTGCTCCTTCACAGGAGAATTAAAGAAATGGGACTAAACTAAGGAGCTGGAAAAGTACAAAAAGCAAACAATGCTGCAGTACCTAGGGAAAAATTATACCTCTTCCACAACCCCCATTCATTCATTCATTCATTCTTCTTCTTAATCATAACATCTTTGCAGATGTGTTGTGACCCATATTAACGAGGTTCAATGTTTTGTTCATTCATGCACACATAAAAATAACGACATTGTTTTGAAGAAAGGCCAGGTCAAGAGTACCAACAACCGACGAGCATGTATGAGAGCACTGATGAAAGTAGAGAAAGCAAAAGATGTGTGTAAGAACCGTAGCAAGTGGAAAGAAGTGGTCTCTGCCTACCCCTACGGGAAAACGTGACTATATGTATGTATGTATGTAAGTTAACTACGATTAAATCTTCTTCTTCTTGTGGTTCCTATCCGTTACGGATGTTGGCAACCAGCATGGCAAGCCTAACTTTATTTACGGCAATGCGGAAGAGTTCGGCTGATGTTTTTCCGGTCCACTTTCTAAGGTTATGCAGCCAAGATATTCTTCTCCTTCCTGGACCTCTTCTTCCATCGATTTTTCCCTGGATGATTGTCTGGAGTAAGGAGTACTTGGAGTCGTTTCTCATGATGTGGCCCAGATATTGCAGTTTTCGGATCTTGATGGTGTTCATAATTTCTTTTTGTTTATTCATTCTTCTTAGTACCTCTTCATTAGTGATATGTTCGGTCCATGATATCCTCAGCATTCTTCGGTGGAGTCGCATTTCGAAGGCTTCTATTTTCTTGGATGTGTTTTCGTTGAGTGTCCAAGATTCTGTCCCGTACAAGAGGATAGAAAAGATGTAACATCTGAGAAGTCTCATTTTTGTTTCCAGTGTAAGGTCATGGCTTCTGAAGAGTTTGCTCATTTTGTTGTAGGCGATTAAATAAACTCCCATAATATTTGATATTTTATATCCTAACATAAAACCTAAATTAGGGTAAACAAAAATTATAAAAACTAAAAACAAATCTTCAGATGTTTGTGAAATGTGAGAAGAAGTTCCAAATCGTGAGAGTCGTTTCCATAATAATTCCATACTTAAAACTCACTCTGTATAGGATTTAGCCTGCGAGAGAATGGGATAAAATACATTACACAGCTTTTCATACTTCTCGGTCTCTCTCTTTGCACGTTGCTTCGTAGCACTTTATTTATTTATTTACAGGTTATCCCATTTTTACAATAATATAACACATTAAAACATTTAACATTATAACATTAAAACAATAAATAATAAAATTTAAATTAAAATAGTAAATTAGAAAATAATAAAATAATAATAATAATAATAAATAGCAGAAAATAGTAAAATAAGTACACTTGATAATATGAAATATATAATTTAGCAGTTCATATTGCTCACTTTAGTGGGATCGTTTGAGAACAATTATGAATTTGTGTTTGGAAACATTGAAGATATTTAATCCAAGATTGTAATGTTCTTACTTAGTCCCATTAATCGTGTTAATGAATTGTTTAGGCCTTAGTTTATGTTATAAAAAGGTACGGGCTTTTCTCCTCTTTTAATTTTCCCAAAGAAAGTTTTCATTTTTGAATAATATTCTATAAACAATGACATTAAAAACACGTAAACTTTGAGTTCATTTTTCCTGTAATTTGTTTGCAATAAAAGTCAACACCTGTAGATATTTGCACCACCAGGCTGTAAACATTCGAGATATTTCACTCAATTATAACAAGAAACTTTGTTAACTTGATTTATAGTAATTCGTAAAATAAGTGTTAGATAGTAAAATCTTATTAATTTGTTTAGTCTACATCTTGTTTGCATAAAAAAATCTTTCTTATTTAGGGACGAAATTTCGCTGTACATACGTCTTGATAATTGTATATACGAGGGTAGTATGAAAATTTCTTGGGTACGGTGAGGCATGTAAGCAATGCCTCCCTTTTTAACGCTCGTGGGACGGCTACACCACATTACGCACTAACTGTAAGACAATGGATAGACGAACGATTTCCAAGACATTGGAATGGCAAAAGGGGCTTTATAGAATGGCTGGCAAGATCTCCAGATCTGTGGTAAACATTAGTTTACGAAACTCCTTCCGAAGACATTGAAAAACTAAAGCTTAGAATAACTAAAGAATGCAGACAAACTACTAGCGAAACTTTGCAAAGAGTTCGAGAAGAATTTGAAAATAGGTTATATTATTTCCTACAAAATAACGGAGCACACTTTAAACAGTTACTGTAAATACATTTTAGGAACTGTTTGTAAGAATAAAGCATACCAGCATACCATATCTGGAAATGTAAACAGCAATACTGATGAAGCAATATGGGACCGAATAACCCAGTGACGCAGAGCCATTAGCCTGTTGAATAGTGCACTGTGGGACAAAAATATATCAAAGGCCAACAAACATATCGAATCTACAACAGTTCAAGTAGTAGAGTTCAAGTTGAACAACTCAAATGGTATGGACACGTTTAGAGGATAAATGAGGACAGATTACATAAGCAAATCTTAAACTGGACACCCCAAGGAAGAAGAAGAAGAGGGTGACCCAGAAAAAGCTGGAGAGAGGGTATCGATAATCAAGTCCGAGAGAAAGGTCTAAAACAGGATTTATGAATATATAGGGATCAATGAAACACGTCGAAGAACGTTTTAACCCGAATTTATATATATATATATATATATATATATATATATATATATATATATATATATATATATATATATATATATATATACATACATAGAGTCACGCCTTTTTCCCATAGGGGTAGGCAGAAACCGCTTCCTTCCACTTGCTACGGTTCGTACACACATCTTTTGCTTCCTCTACTTTCATCAGTGCTCTCATACATGCTCTTCGGTTGTTGGTACTCTTGACCTGGGCTTTCTTCAAAACAATGTTGATCTGATCGAGATATGTTCTCCGAGGTCGACCTCTACCGATTTGCCCATTCACACTCGCCTTATAAATTTGTTTCGTCAATCTTCCTTCATCCACCCTTTCTACGTGTCCAAACCATCTAAGCATTCCTTTATCTATCTTTGTAACCACATCTTCTTTTACACCACAGCGTTTTCTTATCTCACTATACTTTACTTTATCTAACCGAGTGACTCCGGCTATTCTTCTCAGACTACTTATCTCCGCAGCATTAATCCTATTTTCATACTTCTTTTGCCAAAGCCAACATTCACTACCATACATAAGTGTAGGAACCAACACACCGCCAGACGTGCCTTTTTTGACACTTTCTGTCTATGCACAAAGCTATACAGTGCCCCATTCATTTGTTTTCCTGCCAACACCCTTCGCTCAGTGTCACTGTCATACTTTCCATCTCTAGTAAACTTTGAACCCAAGTACACAAATTCATTTACTTGTTCCACTCTTTCTCCCTCAATCGAAACTCCACAGTTTGTCATGTTTTCTTCTCTTTCAAAAACCATTACTTTCGTTTTGCTCACATTTATTTTCATCCCTTTGATTTTCAGTGAATCATGCATAACATTAACCATCGCCTGCAACTCCTCTTCAGATAACGCTAATATGACTTGATCATCGGCGTAAAGAAGGCATTTGACGATCAAATCATTCATTTTTAATCCATACGCACTCTCTTTCAGATCTTTTAAACAATTGTCTATGTATAAGTTAAACAGCCATGGCAAAGCCACACATCCCAGTCTCACACCTTTTTCGATGTTAAACCAGTCCGTGCAAGCTTTGCTGATCCTGACGCAAGCAGTGGAATCCTTGTAAAGTGATTTCAGTGCTCGTATTAAACTACCACTCACCCCATACATAGACAATGTAGACCACAATTCACTCCTCACCACTCTGTCATAGGCCTTTTCCAAGTCTATAAAAGCGCAATAGATTTTCTGACTTCTAGCCAAGAATTTTTCGACTATACCTCGTAAGGAAAAGACCTGATCCATACTGATCTCCTTCCTCTTCTAAATCCTGCTTGCACATCCCATATCATCTTCTCAGTTTCATTCGTTACGCTTTTGATCAATATCTTTGCATACAGTTTGCCGACTATGCTGAGTAAACTAATACCTCGGTAGTTCTTACAGTCCTGCTGCGAACCTTTTCCCTTGTAAAGCGGCACGATAACGGCCTTGCACCAGTCGTCTGGTACACTACCACTTCTCCAACAAAGGTTAAAAAGGCGGTCCAGTAGACTAGCTACCACGTTTTGTCCAGCCTTCAGCATTTCAACTGTTATCCTGTCGTACCCAGCAGTTTTACCCAATTTCATACTGTACATATATATATATATATATATATATATATATATATATATATATATATATATTTATTTTTATGTGTAATTTAAAACGTCTACGTGTCTCGTTTTAATGCTTATTTTTTTATTTAAAATTACGTTACCTGTTCAACATCGAAATCGTAGACTTTTATGAAATGTACGTTACGGTGAGAACCGAAAATGTAAGTCCCTGATATAGACACATTTGTGTTTCGAACGCAAAAGGTTATAAAAACATCTTTTGAACGCTATTGTGTTCTTAAAAGCAAGCAGGTGAACACATCATCGGAGAGGAATTCTAAAAGCGAAAGTGGGCAGTTACTACAATAAAAAAAACACTATTTAAATAAAAGATTCAGAGCAATTTCGAGACGTTCACAATGAGAGACCTACCGGTGAGTATTGATCGCTTGATTTATGAGCTATGTGCCATAAATTACGGTACGCTTCAATGAATAAAGAAAATCCATATCCAACTGGTTCCATTATTCCAATGAGCTGAGAGCTATACTGGTCGATCGTCGAAAGGCTACATTTTTAAAATTGTGTACTTCACCCGAATTTATCAGATATGCCACGTCCTCTTTTTGACTAACATTTTAAATATCAGAAGAAAAAAAAAAAGGAAATATTAAATATTTTTTGCGGCTGAATACGCAGAAATTTAGAAGAGGAAGGAGATGTATGGATCAGGTCTTTTCATTACGAGGTATAGTCGAAAAATTCTTGGCAGGAAGTCAGAAAGGGTATTGCGTAGTAGTTTAATACGAGCACTGAAATCACTTTACGAGGATTCCTCTGCTTGTATCAGGATAAACGGAGCTTGCACGGACTGGTTTAACATCGAAAAAGGTGTGAGACAGGGATGTGTGACTTAGCCATGGCTGTTTAACTTATACATAGACAATTGTTTAAAAGATTTGAAAGAGAGTGCGTATGGATTGAAAATGAATGATTTGATCGTCAAATGCCTTCTTTACGCCGATGCTCAAGTCATATTCATCATCACTCAGCTATAGTAGTCCACTGCTGAACATAAGCCTCTCGTTTATTTTGCCACTCTGCTCTATCTTGAGCCATTTGTATCCAATTACCACAGATTCTTTTGATGTCATCGGTCCATCGTGTGGGGGGGCGCCCTCTACTACGATAAGCTTCGTGCCTCGGACGCCACTCCAATAGTTTTTTAGACCATCTTCCGTCAGTTCTTCTAGCTACGTGGCCAGCCCAGTTCCACTTTAAAGTTGTTATTTTTTCGATTACATCTATAACACCTGTTCTTTGGCGAATAATCTCATTTGGTATTCGGTCTCTGAGGGAGATACCCAGAATAGCCCTCTCCATCGCCCGTTGGGTGACATGCAGTTTCTTTGCTGACTTTTTTGTAAGCGTCAATGTTTCGGCTCCGTATGTCATCACTGGTAATATGCACTGATTGTATACTTTTCGTTTTAGACTGATGGGAATATCCGACTTAAAAACATACTTTAATCTTCCAAAGGATGCCCACCCCAAGCCTACTCTCCGGAGAAGTTCGCACGTCTGGTTGTCCCGTCCTATTCGGATCTCATGACCCAAATATTTGTAGTCATATTAGCGTCATCTAAAGTGGAGTTGCAGGCGATGGTTAATGTCATGCATAACATATATATGCATAAAATATATGAAAACAAAACGAAAGTAATGGTTTTTGAAAAAGAAGAAAGCATGACAAACTGTGGAGTTTCGATTGAGGGAGAAAGAGTGGAACAAGTAAATGAATTTGTGTACTTGGGTTCAAAGTTTACTAGAGATGGAAAGTATGACGGTGACATTGAGCGAAGGGTGTTGACAGGAAAACAAATGAATGGGACACTGCATAGCTTTATGAATAGCCAGAAAGTGTCAAAAAAGGCACGTCTGGCGGTGCATAGAGGTGTGTTGGTTCCTACACTTATGTATGGTAGTGAATGTTGGGTTTGGCAGAAGAAGCATGAAAATAGGATTAATGCTGCGGAGTGACTTGGTTGGATAAAGTAAAAAATAGTGAGATAATGAATGCCATGGTGTAAAAGAATATGTGGTTTCAAAAATAGATAAGGGAATGCTTAGATGGTTTGAATACCTAGAAAGGATGGATGAAGGAATATTGACAAAACAAAGTGAATGACTATTTTAATACACAAGGAATTCGTCGTTTGGAGTGGCCTGTAATGTCGTCAGGCATGAACCCAATTGAACATGCTAGGATATGCTCTCCAGAGCTATTCTGGCTAAAAAAAATCATATTAGAACCCACCAGGAACTAGCAGTTGCCGCAAGAAAAGAATGGGACAATCTGCCACAAAAAGAGATTGATCGCCTTGTTACCAGTATGAGAGCTCAAATGCAGGCTAGCATTGACGACCATGGTAGAAATACGCTTAAAATTATTTTTTAAAAGAAATAAAATTTTAATTTTTTAAAATCTGTTTTAAAACAAAAAGCATCTGCCAACGGAATAATTTTTATTGTATAACTAATCTATAAACGTAGTTTGTTTAATAATATTGGAGATTTTAGGTGATGCATAACTTTTGAAACTATGTGTAATATAACGAAAATATTCTGTTTTAAGAACTAAATATACATCATATTTACCCATTTCATAACAAACCATCACAAAACCGGTGCATAATGCATTTGTTTATTATAATTAAGACATTATAAATTACTCAATCTTATGTCAACATCCTCGTGAAAAAAGGTTAGATAAGTATACACAAAATATCGAATTTACGACTTGGTATATTTTGCCGTGGAATTAATGTTTGAAAAACGATTCAGTAGAATCAGAAGCTACGTCATGTATAATCTAATGCAAATAAAAATGCTAACCTCTTTATATTTTAATCATATACCGAACAGTGCATTCCTAAAGTCATAGATTTTCTGATAAAATTCAAGAACCGACACCTAGTTTTTCATCATGACAACGCTTCAGTTCACCGCGCGAAAGCCTGCACCAAATATTTGACCACTACAGGACTGAAACTGCTTCAGCACCCTTCTTACAGTCTAGACCTTGCATCCTGCGACTTTGCACTGTTCCTCCATGTGAAAATGAAGGTGAAATGGAGAAGGTTTTTCAGTGATGAGGACCTCCCTAGCGAGACGTGTGTAAGAAATATTAAAAACGTATTCTACTCGAAAACTATATTTATCGTATTCAAACTATCAATCACCACTGTTATTCAATTTGTATTCCGACAGGATATTTCAAGAGGCGTTGGATGGATGTGACGAGGGAATATCTGTCAATGGGATTAATATCAACAATCTAAGGTATGCGGATGACACGGTTCTTGTTGCCGACTCACTGGAAGGTCTGCAGGAACTGGTAAGCCGCGTGACTGCTGCAAGCTCAGAAACCGGACTTAACCTGAACGTGAGAAAGACAAAGTGGCTAGCAGTTAGCAAATCAAAAAACGTGGACGGACACCTGACAATTAACGGTCAACGAATTGAGCGAGTACAAACTTTTAAATATCTTGGGTGTCAACTAAATGAGAACTGGGACGGCATGCAGGAGATTCGTGCCAGAATAGAGCAAGCTCGTGCTTCGTTCCTGAAGATGCGTAAGGTACTTTGCAGCAGAAATTTAAGCTTGCCTCTGCGCGTCCGAGTGCTTCGCTGTTACGTGTTCAGCATACTGTTTTATGGAATGGAAGCTTGGACTTTGACAGATGCGATGTGCAAAAAATTGGAGGCCTTTGAAATGTGGACGTACAGAAGGCTATTAAGAATCTCCTGGGTAGAAAGAGTGCGTAACACCGAGGTACTTCAACGCCTCGACAAGCAGCTGGAAGTTTTGTTTACACTAAAAAAGCGCAAACTGGAGTATTTTGGTCACATATTAAGAAATTACAAGTATTGACTTTTAAAGCTTATTATAGAAGGAAAGATCGAAGGACGAAGAGGCCCGGGTAGAAGAAAGATATCCTGGCTAAAAAACTTAAGACAATGGTATGGAGTGAGCACTACCACATTGTTCCGCCGAGCTGTAGACAAGGTTCAGATAGCGCTGATGATTGCCAACGTCCGAGGAGGACAGGGCACCTAAAGACACCTAAAGATTGTCGTCCCTTCATGAAGACTATTCCAGCCACCGCATCCCGCAGCCCTTCTTGTCTTTTTTCTTTAGATACCTAATCTCCAGATGTGTTCGTGTACCCAAAAAGCTCTCCTTGCATACAGGGTGGATCCAAATATATCTTACATATACATACATAGTCACACCTTTTTTCCGTAGAGGTAGACAGAGACCACTTCCTTCCACTTGCTACGCTTCTTACACACATCTTTTGCTTCCTCTATTTTCATCAGGGCTCTCATACATGCTCGTCGGTTGTTGGTACTCTTGACCTGGCCTTTCTTCAAAACAATGTTGATCTGATCGAGATATGTTTGCCAAGGTCGACCTCTACCGACTTGTCTATTCACACTCGCCTAATAAATTTGTTTCGTCAATCTTCCTTTATTCATCCTTTCTACGTGTCCAAACCATCTAAGTATTCCTTTATCTATCTTTGTAACTACATCTTCTTTTACACCAAAGCGTTCTCTTGTCTCACTATTTTTTACTTTATCCAAACGAGTCACTATACTTCTTAGACTACTCATCTCCGCAGCATTAATCCTATTTTCATGCTTCTTCTGCCAAACCCAACATTCACTACCATACATAAGGGTAGGAACCAACACACCTCTATGCACAGCCAGACGCGCCTTTTTTGACACTTTCTGGCTGTTTATAAAGCTATGCATTCATCTGTTTTCCTGCCAACACCCTTTTCGTAATATCGCTGTCATACTTTTCATTTCTTGTAAACTTTGAACCCAAGTATATCTTACACGTGGCAGATGTGGTTTAAGGATTCGTCTCGAAGGATGGAGAGATGTGGTGCCTGTGGTGAAAATTATTTAAAAAAAATTAAATAAATAAAGATGTATTGCAAAACTTTTCTACATAGTTTCCTTTGTACTTTTTCCATTGTTATGAACAATGGGAGAAGCAGGGAGAGTTTATTTAAGGAAATCATAGTTATATTTTACGATTTTAATAATAACGTAGCTTTGTCGTACTTTTTTGCAGACCTCGTATATATTTTTTTAATAATGGTATATTTGATTTTATACAAAATAAAAATAGCTATTTTAGAAAAAAATATAATTCGACAAATGAGTTAAATGAGCAATAGGGGAGCGAGGGGTATTCCCGGATAATGCCGAACACCCATTTATGTCTTGGGTTGACATCTATTGACTTTCAAAAATAATGCAGTATTTTAGGAAACTGTATTACAAGTTGACAGTTCGACTGGAAATGAGTCTAGATGGCCATTTGTAAAAGTTTTCACGTGCTGTGTTATGTTGAATTAAATACAGTCAATCACTTTATTTTATATTTTATTTTTTTTTAAATGCCGAGAAAATATAAAAGAACAACGGACAGAAGAGAATATACTCTCTGCAATAAATGTTCAAAATGGTAATGGGCACGACGTTTTAATGTCCCGGTAACAACCCTTTAAAAAGGAGTTAAAAAAGAAAGATACTGCAAGCCAAGGATGGGAAATCGTACAATATTTTCTGAAGAACAAGAACGGGAGATTTCTGAGAACCGATAGTGGTGGCTGTTGACCGTAATCCATCAGCAACGGTTTCCAGTTGCTTTGAGCCTAGACCAGGTTGTTCAAAAGTTCTTAACGTCAGCCTTAAGTGCTTTGAACCTAGGCCATGCTGTTCAAAAGATCCTGACGTCATTCAACAACAAAGGCGACGTTCAAAACAAAAATCAGAGATCCTCACGTCTACGCCCTTGAAATCAGTATTGGAAGAAAAACTGAAAAAAAAAAAAGATTATGAAAGAAGAAAAAGAAAAAAAAGGTCAAAAAATACTCAAAAAAGTCAAAAAAAGAAAAGTCTTTAATTCATCCAGTAAAGAAGAAGCTGATGTAATCGAGAAAAACCCTTAGATTATAGAACAAACAGATACAGCGAGTCATTCATAAAAATTGTCCAATATTTTGATTCCAACAAGTTCTACCGATGCGGCTGGCAGGTAGAACAGAGATAAAAAATAAGATCTCGATTTTCGCGTACGAGCGAAGGTAACGAGGTAACATTGGGAAAAACTAATCAAGAACTTGAAATTAACCATAGATTACGTCTAGGATGGGCGGCCTACGGGAACACGACACGTCTTCAACTCCAACCTACCCCTCAAACTAAAAACCAAGGTTTACATGGAATGCATTCTCCCGGTAACAACCTACGGATACGAAACATGGGTTCTGACAAAGAAAATCCTAAATAAATTAAAGATACACCAAAGAGCAATAGAACGAAAAATGCTTCAACTCCAACCTACCCCTCAAACTAAAAACCAAGGTTTACATGGAATGCATTCTCCCGGTAACAACCTATTTAGGTTCATCGGTGTGTTGCAAGACCTTCCCCTCCCATAGTACCCTGAGTTCTTTGTGAGCTTTGCGTGTGCTTAGGTGTAAGGCACTCACTTGTGTTTTTAATGGTTTCGGCTTGGGTGATTTTTGTTTATGGTACCTGGACATGATTTCTAGAGAGTGTTCGAGCTTTTGTTTGATATTGTGAAAGCTTTTGGATTTTACTGCGATGGCGAGGTCGTCGGCATACATTTGTTATTGGTTGGTCGTTTGTGTAAATATCAAACAGGATTGGGGCGAGTACACATCCTTGAGGCGAGCCATTCTTTTGGCTTCTCTACCTGCTCTTCTTCCCATGCAACGTGACATAGAATCTTCTGTTTTGTAGTATTGTCTCCACTACTTAGACCGGGTTGTAGTCGCTCAGCGTTTCATATATTTTTTGTGGTTAGAAGGTATGTTAAATGTAAGATACGACGTATTTGTAACGAAAGGATAGAAGCCACCACGAAGTTTCATTCTACTCTAGTCAAGAAATATTTTTGCATTACATATGCATTCAAAAATTGGCATTTAAAAGCAAAAATCGTCCTCTCAGAATTCTTGTTTAAAGTACATTGCTTGCAAAATATTACAATTTGTTTTATAATTTAGCCACGCATGGTATTATTTAATGTTGATTTATATATATATATATATATATATATATATATATATATATATATATATATTTAAATAAATGATTTTTAAAGAATTAATAACATTTTACGAATTTTTTAGGATCATACGCTATCGATAATGTTTAAAACATCCAGATAGGCAACAATATGTTTACGTTTTTTATTTTTTCCTAAACTTTTACAACTTTGTTAATACCTATCACAATAAATCTTTAAATAATTGGATTCCATTAGTGTTTATATTCACGACAAAACTTGATTTACACTTAAGGACTCGATTATATCGCCAGACATATTATTCACCATAATTGCGATGTGGAACGGTAAAGGGGGATAATGAATAATTAGTTTTAATAATTTATGGGTAGGTACTATTATTAAATCATTTTAATATTTGTATTTTATAAGAAGAACAAAAATAAGAATGCCATGGTAGTCTTCTGCAGCATAAAAGATTTTATATCTTTTAAATAAGAGGATAAAAAAAATATAAAAAACAACGTATGAAAATACGCTGACGACGCAGCAATATTAAGTGAGAATGAAGATTACTTGCTAAGAATTATTCATAGCTCTCTTTTTGTGTAAAGCATCAACGTCTCAAAATAAAAATGTAACAATTTATGCCGTTGTGATCATAGATCGCAACACTTCATTTTAAATTTTATTTATTCCAATTTTAATCCTTATACGATCCGTCTCTGCACGCCAATGTCTTAAAAGCGTTTTGCCCCAGGCAGATTTCGAAGGATTGGCCTGATGCTATGTGATAAACCCGCTCCCCTTTTAAGGCGTTTTTAGAACTTGTTGAAAATTCAGTTATTTTGCAACAGTAGAATGTTCTTCGATCCATTCCTTGATTTAAAAACCTCATTATTACTTGATTTCCTGAGATTAGGCGCTTTGCTATAGACAACCAATAATACATAAAGTCACAAGCAGAACCAATTAGAAAAGCTGACATTAGCGCAGCTATTACTTAACTATTTTTGACGACTTCCGTTTGGTGACTTCGTTCATCGTCTTCGTAAAGAGAACAAGCAAGTTAGCTTTAAAACACCACGTGATAAAAAGCGACAGGAGGTTTAACATTATTGAACAAGAAAAGTGTTTAATTTACTTTATCAAGAGGTTCACGGTGGTAAGGCTGCAAAAACTGACAGCAAATAGAATTACGAACCAGCCAACCCAAGCTATCGAAGATTTAAAATCGAATGGAGGCACGGCGAGATTCAACAGAGACATACAACATCCTACAACTTCTACATCCATCTTCTAGAAATCTCCCTGTTGCTCGTTCTCTGTTTAGTCTCAGTTTCAGTACAGTTGTCAGTTCAGTTTGGAAATGCTGTTGTTCTTCATTTTGTACCTTCTGATTGGTCAAACCATTTAAGAATGTGTGAGGATGCATATCTAGAGCTGCTGCAGTTTGTAACACCAATTATAAAAAAACTAGACACCGACATGAGAGAAGCTTTATCGCCACATTGGAGGCTAAGTGCAACGATCAGATTTTTGGCTACTGGAAGTACATATCAAAGTCTTAAATTTCCTACTGTCATATCAACTCCAAGTTTAATCGTTATAATACCCGAAACCTAAAAAGCAATAATAACAGTACTGCAGGATTACCCGCGATTCAACGCAACATTCCAACATTCGATTCTACTGTAGACAAGGCCGGTCGACAGTAGTATCTCTCCAGCCGCAAAGGCCGAAGGTTGTAAGTAGAATTTTCTAACAGTCGTAGCGAGCGACTTTCATACAGCTCCTTTTCCACGGCGATTAAACGTCGCTTGTTATTTGCAATAGGTAGTGTTCCTTCGACCGTCGATAGTGGCGAGTAATTCAGTTTTTCATTTTCTTGATTTAATTCCTATTTTTCCATAGTTTTGAATTAATTTCATTGCTTGTATAGAAAGCGAAAGATGTGTGTATGAACCGTAGCAGAAGTGGAAGGAAGTGGTTTCTGCCTACCCCTACGGGAAAGAGGCGTGACTATATGTATGAATGTATGTACCATTGAACTTGCCACCCATTTGGATCTCACTTCTTTTGTCGTTGAGGACAACAATCAATGCGTATATAATAATATTGAACTTGGCTCCTATTTTCACATTTATGTTTTTGATGGGATTAATTTGTACGAAACATTATTACTAAGTGTAATAAATATGAAAAAATCACTAAAAACTATCACATATTGATATTTTCAAATGAATTTAAGAAATTATCTTTTATAATTTATTTTTAACGTAGAAGAATAAATAGCGAATTAAGGTTAGTAATTTATAAACTAAATATTTTTATTTCCTAGAAGTGTTAGCGCCGAATAGAAAAAAAATTCATATTCCTAGTATCCTGTTTAAAATTCTAAATTTCCTTTTTGGGTTTTTGGTGTCTTGAATATGTATTTTTTTAGTTGTACAATCTGTTGCATAAAATAATATTATAATTACCAACATTGTATAAATGAATTTTATGTTGTTAGTTTCTTAACAAAGGTTTTGATGTTTATCTTCTGTTTATATTGTTAATAGTATTTATCTACGGTCCGATTAGAAACATGATAAACCTTAATTTTTGGAAGATTATAATAATTTTAAATTTTTGAGTAGGCATGAAATTAAAAATTTAAAAAATAACGAAATTATGTATAAGATAAAGGTGTAACGAATATTTCACAACTTTTGGTTAATTAAGCAATATTTTGGATATTATTTTTTAATTTTGTTACGAGTCACATAGGTTTAGATATGGACCATATTAAAATATGGGGACCAAATGATTTCTTTATTATCTCTGAAGCTGTAAGTAAAACTACATTTTTGAAATTATTCTAAGGAGGGGTCAAGCATGAGTTTAAAAAATATTAAAAAATGGGGCCCAAACGATTTTTTTACTATATTTAGAAAGCTGTAAGCCTGAAACATATTTTTAAAATTATTCTAGGGGGGGCATACATGAGTTTAAAAAATATTGAAAAATGGGGCCTAAATGATTTTTTATTATATCTCTGAAGCTGTAAGCCTAAACTACATTTTTGAAATTATTCTAAGGATGGGTCAAACATCAGTTTAAAAAATGGGGCCCAAACGATTTTTTTATTATATCTATAAAGCTACAAAGCCTGACACATAATTTTGAAATTATTTCAAGGCGGGGCATACATGAGTATAAAAAATATTAAAAAATAGGGCCTAGATGATTTAATTTATTATATGTTTAAGAGTGTTGGACTGGAAACATTTTTGGTATCATTCTCTGGGTATTCTAAATAAGTTTTTGGTGCTTTCATTTCAAACCAGCCAGTCCAAATAACTTTTGATTTTGGTAGGAAAACAAAAAACACGTTAAATTTTAAATTAAGGGGAAGGTATAAAAATTCTATTCTGCTATTTCCAAGTGGTACCCCTTTTACATTCCCCAACCCTTCTTAAAAATGTCAAATAGCAACCCCAACCTTGTGATACATTAAATGAAACCCCAAAAAAATGCTATAACAACAACTATTTATTTTGCAGATTAAATTAAACATAGCTAAATTACAACAGAAACTAAAATGAAGTTAATTCCAAACAGCTCTTTAAATGTATTTACAGTAACTGTTTTAAGTGTGCTACTTGTTTTGATGACCGTAAATAAATATTATTTCTATTTGTTCTTACAAAGATTAAACCATTTTAAAATAACTCAAGATGCTACAGCTACAAATAATGGCTAATTTAACGTCAGAAATAACTAACTAAATATAAGTACTACTTATTTTTGAAACAAAATGACAAAAAATGTCAAAAAGGTGACATGTATTTAGAAGTAAGTAAATTGATCCCTACTTAGACATCTACCTATTCACCAGTGGCGTGAATAGTATGTGTTCAGCAATTTCATATTGCACGCAGCAAAACCGACAGTCCGTTTCTAAACCTATTCTTCTGAGATGAAATCTAAGGTGACAGTGTCCTGTAAGCAGTCCCGTTAGAATTCGCAGATCGTTCCTGCTCCTTTCTAGGATTTGCTAAGTTGTGTTTCTCGATGGTTTAGGTAAGAGCGCCTTCGAGTAAGTCAAACCTGGTATATCGGACCAGTGCGTGAGTCTTTTTCTCTCCACCCAGTCCGAAATAATTGTTTTGGCGGCTTTTGTAATGACTCCAAAGACCAGTTCTGGTTCAGTAAATGCAGATTCGGCTCCCTGTTTTGCGAGGGTGTTGGTTTTTTTAGTTTCCCTTCACCTCCTGGTGCCCAGGTCCCTACAGCAGGGTCATTCTGTTGTTCGCACCAAGGCACTCCAGGGATTCGATGCAATTCCATACAAGTTTAGAATTTATCTTGTTGGGGCTCATTGCTTTTAATTCAGCCTGGCTGTCTGATATTATACTTATGTTTTTGTTTGATGGAGGTCTGTTAGTCAGATCTCTTGCACACAATTCGATAGCGAAAACTTTAGCCTGAAAGATCGTTTTTGTTATTTCACAAAATTTGTTGTTATCAGCAAAATAAATCAAAAGAATAAATTGTAGTTTATATGGCTGATTTGCATTTGTCTTGGGTTTTCATCACAAGGTAGGGGTTGCTATTTGACATTTTAATGATGGGGTAGGGGATGTTAAAGGGGTGCCAATTGGAAACAGCAGAATAACATTGTTTTTCTTACATTTACGCCAAATCTAAAGTTATTTAAAGTGGCTGGTTTTGAGATGAAAGCACTGCTTAAAAAAAATATTAAAAAATGGACCGTTAATAATTTTTTTTTATTATATTTATTTAATTGTTTAACTAACAAACATTTTTAAAATTATTCTATGGGGGGGTCATATATATGTTTAATTTTCGTAAATTTTGAAATATGGGGCCTTAATTGTTTTGTTATTATATCTGAAAAATAATTTAATTTTATCTGAAACCATAAGAAAACCGAACATTTTTGAAAAGGTTATTTGTATATTCATAACTTTGATCATTCAGATGGTAATGCAAATATTTTGGGGACGAAAAACTATTATCATTTACAACTTTCTTTATATTACTGTTATAAAAACACAAAATTTGACCTAATTTTTTTTATTGTCTCTATTATTTTAAAAGATTTTTTAGCGCTGTGAGGTATGAAAGAATAATGGGGTCCGTATTTTTGCATTTATAAAATTTGCATTGTTATAATTTAGTATTTTTTTTTATTAACTCCAAAATATCCAGAAGTTTTTGCCCAGAACTGTTTCAGCAAGAAAATGTAGGTCAAAATCTACTTAATATTGTCAGTAAAATCTTTTAACACATTTATTTATGGAATGAAATAGAAAAACCAACTAACTTTAATTTTTATATCAGGACATAATCCGCATTTTTAACTACATTGTATAATAAAATAGAAAAATCAATGAACATTCTTATAAACGTGCAACACCGCCGACGCTGAAATGATTTGAAAATACAGGAACTCCTTCAAAAATTATTAAATTGTACGTATTGTCCTAACATTTGTTATTATATTGTAATAATCTTTATACAGTGTGTATAAGCCTAATGGAATAAATTCTATAATGAATTGTTACGAATTTTAGTTCTTGGGTTCGGCGATTTAAAACTCTCAATACAGTAACAAAACAATTTTCATTCCAATGCAATAAATTTTACTTTTTTAAATCACTTAGATATTAAACTTTTATAATTTTTTATAACTATTTAAATTTTTTATAAAATCATAAACACTTTAAAACTAAAACTGTCTGCGGCTACTGTCCTTTTTATACCTGTAAATCATAATTCGACCCTTTTTTCGTGAAGTCGACAGAACCATCTGGACGCTGCGAGAATTTACCAGGCGAATCGCGGGCCTGCATAACAAAGCACAAAGCAAATTCGGTCGGCGCCGTCGTCTCTAGGTAGATCGACAGAGACGGATTCAAAAATCGTAACAGAATAAACGAAGGCGTGTTCTGAACACGTTGATCGGTATTTTTAGAAGCGTATTTTTTTCAACAAAATTTTTATATACATGGTGTGTCGTGTAACAGCGGGCAATACCAACTTTATTATTTTAAATGCAACACTCTGTATTTTATTTAATTAGGGATTCTCCGGAAAATTCTAGATATATTTCATGTACAATTTTCTATACCTATCTTTAATTGTTTCGGATGTATTATGAATAAATGAATGAATAAATAGGGCTGAGAGTGGATCCAGCCTTTGATTGCTGTTTTAACGCTGGCCTTGGGTATCCCAATTATTGGTTCTGGCCCAATAAATAGTGTTTCAGAGCCCCGGCTAGATAGTTTGTCCGCATCTTCGTTACGAGAAATACCTTTATGCCCCGGCACTCACAACAAGGTGACCTTGTTATGGTTAGCCATGGTTCGTAGGTTTCCGGCTCATTCATCATCATCATCATCATCATCAATGGCTTCACAACCCTGGGTGGGTTTTTGCCGACTCAACCACACGTCTCCATCTTTTTCTATCTAGCATCCGATCGGGTCCATCTTCGATATTCATGGCTTTTAGGTCCTTTGCAATATTATCTCTCCACCTGAGGCGGGGTCGACCTAATGGGCGTTTTCCCCCCGGGACCTCCTCCCACACCAGTTTTACTATTCTATCATCCGGCATTCTTTTAACGTGTCCTGCCCACTGTACTCTCCTGGCCTTTATGTCGTTTATTATGTTGGTATCAGTGTAGAGTTCTTTGAGTTCTTGGTTGGTTTTTATTCTATATTGTCCTGTATTTTCGTCTCTATTTGGGCCGAATATTTTTCTTAGCAATTTCCTTTCAAAGACCTTAAGTCGTTCTTCGTTTGCAACCGTTAGAGTCCAGGTCTCACATCCATACATTACGACAGGCCTTATAATTGTTTTGTATATGTTCAGCTTAGTTTTCCTGGCAAGTATTCTAGATTTAGTTAGGTCTTGAAGAGCAAAAAGGCATCTGTTTGCAGCCTGTATCCTGTTATTTATCTCTTCTGTGATGTCGTTGTTTTCGCTAATACTTGTACCCAGATATTTAAATTGTCTTGTCCGCTCAAAGTTGTAGTCTTCGATAGAAAAGTTTTGTCCTACTCTATCTCGGTTCCGATTTTTTCTGCTGAGGTACATATACTTGGTCTTGTCTTCGTTTATCTTGAGGCCTATCTTCTCTGCTTCCTTTTCAAACTTTATGAAGGTGTCTTTGAGGTCAATCCTGCTATTGCCAATCACATCGACATCGTCTGCGAAATCCAGGAGCAGGTTGGGTCCTCCTTTGTGAAAGATGGCAGCTGGCTTCTCCGGCTCATTCCCTTGCAATTTTTGATGCCGTGATGCCAAAGGTTTGAGTGCTGCTTGACTATTTGATTTGATGAAGATCGTTTTCTTTTTATATCCTCTGTGGGGGTGGTGCTCATTGCCCCCGTTGCAGCCTTCAATAATTTTCCTTGCAGGCTTCTTAACAGGATCAGAGTGATAATGGGTTCGGGGTTTATTTTTGTATACAATACTTTTAACATATCCCCTTAAGAATAAGTCAGACGTCAGATCCTCGCTTCTAAAAATTCCTATCGACGTGAGCGAGCGTTTTTTTCGAACATCCCCTCGTTTATTTATTATCGAATTTATTGGCTACCACGCACCGTATAAAGATTATTACGGTATATGTAACAAAATGCGAAAAATTTAATGATTTTTAGAAATGTTCTTGTCTTTTAAAATTATTTCTTTGGGATATTAAGTATTTGTTTATTCGTTATTCTTGTTTAATTTAATATTCCGTACATAATCAGTACATAGAAATAATTCACGTATGAAAATTGTTGGCAATCATTTGACCGATGAATACGTTGACCCAATTTCCTATTTATAATTACAGAGAGATTTAACGTCAACGTTATAAAAGGTTTATTTTCAAGCGACAGTAAATAACTATAGGTGCATAATATGTGGGTATATATCATTCGGTGACATCAGAATGTCGAGACTGTGATTGCTGATTGATAATAATTCTTCAACAATCAAATCGGGTGCGCGTATCAAAATGCCGACAAATGCGGTCAATCGTAGTTCAACGACAAGTGAATCGCGTGAATTACTGTGCTACACACCATACCAATTTAAATTGTGAAATATACCACCGGAAATCGCTACAGACAAAATCACCTCACAAGATATAATGCCAGCATGCAGCAATTCCGAGAAGAAAATGTAAGGCGGGTTAATAAAATAACAACAATTTAAAACAATATTTAGTAGACAACTAAATATCTCGGACTGAACACCAGCCTTCGCTCTTCAACAAGTCAAGTTATAACCTTTTACCTTTTCACAGACTTTAGTTTTTATCTGTTACCTCTATACCGTCTCCCAACCAAACTGCGCCAATGGCTCTTGAGCTTCATGCAAGATCGCTCCTTACATGTGGCAGTTGACGGTATTTCTTATGATGCGTTTAAAACTAATGCCGGGGTCCCCCAGGGTTCCATCCTGTCCCCCACCTTATTTCTTTTACACATCAACGACCTCTTAAAAACCACCACGAACCCCATTTACAGTTTCGCAGACGATAGCACACTTGTCTAAACTTTCACATCCTATCGATCACTTTCGGTGAATGATACAAATAGACCCAGGCAGGAACAAGTTGATTCCATCAATAGAGATCTTAAAGCAATCGTCGAGTGGGGAACCATCAATCTTGTTCAGTTCAACGCCCAAAAAACACAAAGTGCCACGTTTTCCAAGAAAGTGAATTCCTCAAATCATCCCATCACAATGTCCGGAAATACCCTTGAACCAAGTCCCTCCATCTCGATTTTGGGAGTCACGGTGTCCAATAATATGTCTTGGCATGACCATGTTGCTAACATCGCAAAGTCGGCAAGCCAGAGGCTACGTTTTCTGTGGAAAGCCAGAAAGTTTTTTACTCCTGATCAACTGTTGACGACGTACAAGGCTCAAATCCGACCTCTACTGGAGTATTGCTCGCACATTTGGGGTTCAGCACCCAGGCATTCTCTTCGTCTTCTAGATTCCATTCAGAAAAGAGCCATTCGCTTGATAAACAGCTCAACTCTCACAGATACCACCCTTCACCCTCTAGAACATAGAAGAAGAGTTGCAGACCAGTCATTGCTCTATAGATATTTCCATGGCAGATGCTCCAGAGAAATAAAATTTCTTGTACCACCATTGGCCACATTCGGCCGAAAAACTCGGCACGCTGATCAGTCTCACCCATTTACTCTCAAGATTGACACTACAAGGACCAATCTTCATCAAGAATCCTTCTTTTACAGGGCTGCTACGGAGTGGAATAAGCTTCCAAAATCAGTTTTTCCAGAGAACTATGACCTGCAACTTTTTAAAAAGCGTGTACACAATCATTTCCTTTCTATAATCCCTTCCCCTTCTAATAGTCGCAGTGCGGGCCCACACGATAGGTCTACCCCTTTTTGCGACTATTTTCATAAAAAAAAAAAATTAATATCGATATCTAGACTAACACAACGCAACACTCTTCTTTTTGTCTTAATTGCCCTTATGATGTTAATAAATTTATCTCAATAATACACGTCTCACAAAAGTGGATCTGAGAAAACGCTTAATTAATTTTAGGCTTAAGATATATATATATATATATATATATATATATATATATATATATATATATCAATTAGAAGATCGAAGAAAATGACGTCTAGATATCGGACAACTATATATATATATATATATATATATATATATATATATATATATATATATATATATATATATTAGAACGTACGACGAAGTTGTCCCTCCTGTAGGTTTCTTAAACTCATGGCTTTCTTTATCCCCTCGCCCCATGTTATTTTGGGTCTTCCTCTTTTCTTTTTGTGATGGGGGATCCATTCCATTGCTTGTTTTGGTAATCTATTCTTGCTGATCGTCTAAGTGCATCCATTTCTGTGGCTTCTTCTCCTTTCGGTCATTCTCCATGTTTCTGAACCAAAGGGTAGGCTACTTTTAATTATTGTGTTGTATATGTTGTATTTTTTCTAATATCTAAGTTGTTTAGTTGTAAGTTCTGGTTTTTCGTCCCAACGCTAAGGTATCTCGTTTTTTGGATGTTCATAGTGAGGCCCCATTTCTCATAAGTGTCTTTTAATTTGTGGGTCAGGTATTTGAGGTCTTCTCTGTCTCCTGCCAAAACTACCTGGTCATCTGCAAATTGTAAGCTGTATATTGTGCAATTTTCTAGTGGCTTAGGACTAAAATATTTAAAAGGGTTTAAATAAAAAATAAATACTGTTAAGTGTTAAAAAAATGCATTAGGTAAAAAAGGAAGAACTACTTTGATACATCAACGAACAAACAGCAAAGCTTATTTGGTGATGTCCTAACTTGGTTCGTGAACAGACACTGCAAGCTGTAGAAGCATCTTCATAACATGGTGCTAAATGAAACACCTCTATGCAAAATCTGCTCGTATAAGAGCAAGAGGAAATTGAACACATACTAAAAGAATAAATAATAGTTTAAAAACACTAAGACAACACGATTTATAAGAAAACCGAACTAAAAAATCAAAAAAAAATCTCCAAGGATAAAATTAGAGTGGTCAACAAAAAAATCATTTGCAACACATCTAGAATAAAACTAAGAGTTATCGAACAAATAAAAATAATTTTACAATCGAAAGCGTGGGGTGCTTTTTATGATGTTTACGTTTTCTTCTTGGAGACTTTACTTTTACGTATATCTGTTTATTATCAAATATATTAATTGATATAGCGCACCCCACGCTTTTGATTGTAAAATTATTTTTGTTTGTTCGATAACTCTAGTTTTGTTCTAGATGTGTTGCAAATGATTTTTACTTGTTGGGCGTGTTGGAGATTATTTTTTCATTTTTTAGTTCGGTTTTCTCATAAAGCGTGTTGTCTTAGTTCTTTTAAACTATTATTTAATTTTAATTTTTTATTTCGGGTTTTTTCTATTTATGGACAGTAATAGCCGTATCTTAGGTTCCCTCTCGGGACACTAAAAAATCGATATGACAGCAATCTATTATACCGCACTTTATTGTTTTAATATCCTGCTGATCCTGGCCAGGATCTTTAAAAAAATGTATAAAATTATTGTGTTGTTATCGGTCCTTTAGAAGTATACAAAGTGTAAAGTCGAATCGATGCTTTTAAGTGGGTCAAAATCGTGTCCAAAGATTCCGTTACATAGATTGATAGATACAAGTCAAACTAATAAAATAATATAAAGCGTAAAATAGCCAACCTTAAAGCTGGGGTGGGAAAATCTTCCCCAGGCAATGTTATCACCTGTATTAGAACAATGGGTTGGTAGAATGCCTGTGGAAAGAATGTACAAAAGGCCCAAAATGCTTTTAAATGCATTTAAAGATATTAAGGCGAGTTTATGCAAAGAACATTGGTTTATACAGATGACTAAAATAAAATAAGAAATAAAAATGAACCAATGAAATCGCAGCTTTTTGATAGAGCAGGTATCTACGTTTTTTTTTTTTATGAAAATAGTCGCAAAAAGGGTAGGCCTATCGTGTGGGCCGCGGACGGCCCGCACTGCGACTATTAGAAAGGGAAGGGATTATAAAAAGGAAATGATTGTGGACACGCTTTTTAAAAAGTTGCAGGTCATAGTTATCTGGAAAAACTGATTATTCCATTCCGTAAGAGCCCTGTAAAAGAAGAATTCTTGATGAAGATTGGTCCTTGTAGTGTCAAGCTTGAGAGTAAAAGTGTGAGACTGATCAGCGTGCCGAGTTCTTCGGCCGAATGTAGCCAATGGTGGTACAAGAGTTTTTGT
The DNA here is from genome assembly GCA_950111635.1 of Agelastica alni. Lineage (NCBI taxonomy): Eukaryota > Metazoa > Arthropoda > Insecta > Coleoptera > Chrysomelidae > Agelastica > Agelastica alni. The sequence goes on from OX467718.1 coordinate 9,642,169, forward strand.
TTCTCTGGAGCATCTGCCATGGAAATATTTATAGAGAAATGACTGGTCTGCAACTCTTCTTCTATGTTCTAGAGGGTGAAGGGTATCTGTGAGAGTTGAGCTGTTTATCAAGCGAATGGCTCTTTTCTGAATGGAATCTAGAAGACGAAGAGAATGCCTTGGTGCTGAACCCCAAATGTGCGAGCAATACTCCAGTAGAGGTCGGATTTGAGCCTTGTACGTCGTCAACAGTTGATCAGGAGTAAAAAACTTTCTGGCTTTCCACAGAAAACGTAGCCTCTGGCTTGCCGACTTTGCGATGTTAGCAACATGGTCATGCCAAGACATATTATTGGACACCGTGACTCCCAAAATCGAGATGGAGGGACTTGGTTCAAGGGTATTTCCGGACATTGTGATGGGATGATTTGAGGAATTCACTTTCTTGGAAAACGTGGCACTTTGTGTTTTTTGGGCGTTGAACTGAACAAGATTGTTGGTTCTCCACTCGGCGATTGCTTTAAGATCTCTATTGATGGAATCAACCTGTTTCTGCCTGAGTCTATTTGTATCATTCACCGAAAGTGGTCGATAGGATGTGAAAGTTAAGACAAGTGTGCTATCGTCTGCGAAACTGTAAATGGGGTTCGTGGTGGTTTTCAAGAGGTCGTTGATGTGTAAAAGAAATAAGGTGGGAGACAGGATGGAACCCTGGGGGACCCCGGCATTAGTTTTAAACGCATCAGAAGAAATACCGTCAACTGCCACATGTAAGGAGCGATCTTGCATGAAGCTCAAGAGCCATAGGCGCAGTTTGGTTGGGAGACCGTAGGCAGATAATTTACTTAACAATGCCTGGTGCCAAACGCGGTCAAAGGCTTTAGATATATCCAAGGCTATTGCACGGGATTCACCAAACTTTTCAATAGTGTTTGTCCAGAGCTGAGTGACATAAGCCAGCATATCTTCAGTAGACCGAAGTTGTCGAAATCCATATTGTCTGTCATGGATTATCTCAAATTTCTCCAGATATTTGATAAGTTCTGTGTTAATCGCTTTTTCCATAACTTTGGATATGGCTGAGAGCAATGCAATAGGGCGTTAATTTGCAGGAATAGTCTTCTTTCCTTAGTTATATGCAAAAACTGATGGAAAATACAAGAACAGTCGACTGAAAGAAAATGATTGGCTTACAATTGCTGACATATTGGAGAAAACACGTGTCAAAAAATCAGAGAGTTAACGTTTTTCAAATCATTTTTTCTGTAGCTGAATCTTCTGAACACAGATGGAAGCTTTTAAGAAATAAATATACGGGCCACAGATGGAGAATTAAAAATACCTCCACAAATAATATTAGATTAGGTTAGGTTGATTGTAAACTGAGAACATTTAGAACAGAAACGATTTGGATTACGAGCAGTATCAGTTTTTGAATAAAATAAAATAAGACAAAGATAAAAGTTGTCCATCTTTTGTTCTTATTCTTTTTTCTTGTATAATCGCTTTCATAGTTTTGGGCATGTCTATCTTTCTTATTTTATTTGATTTTGTTCCTTATTTTCTTTTATTTGCTGCATAAACTCGCCTTTAGTTTTCTTTTAAAAACCTCGTGTGTCCTGTAAGAATCTAAGTACATCTTCAATTATTGCGTAACAGGTTTTCAAGCGAAAAATAATATTTTGAGATGTGTCGAAGGTACATGCTACATACTTTTACGATATTTACTTCTTTCTTGGGTTCAGTAATTTTAAACTCTCGATACAGTAACAAAACAATTTTTATTTCAATACTTTTACGCAACGAACTTTACTTTTACAAATCACTTAAATACAACTTTTACAACTAATTAAATTTCATAAGTCATAAAAACTTAAAAATGACTTCTTCGCGGCCGCTGTCCTTTTTATAGCTATACGAATAACCACGAGGAGGCTCCGGCGCTTTTCACTTTATTCTGGAATTTTTAGCCGTCGCATTCTAGAACTTGCCGCCCTTTTCTTCTGTTACAGTCGAAGCGCCGTCTGCGTAACAATACGTTTGTCAAGCGCTATTTTCTACCTTGCCAATGGCTCTTAGCATTAGTTCGCCGTTGAATCGTGTTCAATTTAAAAATGATCCTTGAACCCAAATCAATCCTACCACGTTTTTTTTTTATGTTTATTATCGATAAAATATGAAACAGCAAGAAAAACATCTTTTTTGAAATGTTGATTTTGAGCTTTTTTGTGAAACGCAATGTGGGTTAAAAATACAAAATATTTAGTAAAATCATCTTAATAATATTTGTATATAAATTAATATCGTTAGATTATTTTCGTGAGTTTATTTATGTGATTACACTGTGAGCGAACACACCAGATCACCGAATTAAACTCTTTATTACAACATGCAGGTTTTGTTTGTCGAGGTTTCGAACTGTATACACACAAAAGTTAAAATAACAAAAATGATTGATGTCACCATTTTATCTAGTAATTAAAATAAAACTATCATATTATTTTCGAGAAATTCGATTTCCCCGTCTCAAAAAGTAAAAATAAAATAATAAGCAAATAAAAAACAATGTAATAGCTAGCAATTCCTTACTGTTTTTTTTATCATTACAAATTTTGTTTTGACAATAATGTTGTTTGTTGCTTTATCTTTGTTTTACTTTTGAGTGTTATGGCTTTTCGGCGCCGTCGTACACAACACGACTTTGCCCTTATGTACGGCGAGGGCTGTGTACTGAAATCCTACTCATTTATTTTGAGTTGGTAACGTTAACAATCGATACCTACCCTTCTTTTCCCCTATATCAAAGTATCTTTTTAATTGTTGTTTTGTTTATTATTATTTATTATTGTAATTTAATAAAAATATGACGATCCAATGTATCTGTGCTTTGTAGACCTAACCAAAGCATTTGATAAAATTAGAAAAACGGATATACTAAAAATAATGACAAATAATAAAATCCCCTCACAAATAATAAATGTAATCAACGACATAAACACCAACAATACTACCAGAATAATAACGGACAAAGGAACCACAAAATCAATAAACATCAAAGCCGGTATAAGACAAGGAGATTCGCTTAGCCCTCTACTGTTTAATCTGACAATGGATCAGATAATTGTAACCATAAGAAGAAGGGAAGGTTACAAAATGGGAAATAAAAAAATTAATATAATCTGCTACGCCGATGATGCAATTCTAATCGCCAACAATGAAGATAATTTACAAAAATTATTACACCACTTTAACATAACTGCAAAGAAATTTAACATGGAAATCTCCACCAATAAAACGAAAAGCATGGTAATAGCAAGAGAACCAACAAGATGCAAGCTGGAAATAGAAGGAAAGATCATTAAACAAATAATGAGCTTCAACTATCTAGGAGTAAACATATCTAGTAACCGGGATCTAAAAATGGAAACACAAACACAGACCACAAAAGCAGTACAGGTGGCGGGAGCATTGAGAACAATGGTTTGGAGAAACAGATTCATGAACATCGAAAATAAAACAAGGATTTATAAGGCAATGATAAGACCGATATTAACCTATGCAAATGAAACGCAAACTGAAACCAAAGCCACCAAACACAAAATTCGAGTAACAGAGATGAGAATATTGCGGTCAATTGTAGTTAGATAAACCGTTTTTTACCCTTAAAAACACCCCCTACCACCACGGACCTCCCGACCTCAGGTCACCACCGAATAATTTTTCCTTTTATTTTTGTTATATTCTCTTCCTTTTCCATACATACATACATACATACATAAAGTCACGCCTTTTTCCCATAGGGTTAGGCAGAGACCACTTCCTTCCACTTGCTACGGTTGGTACACACATCTTTTGCTTCCTCTACTTTCATCAGTGCTCTCATACATGCTCTTTGGTTGTTGGTACTCTTGACCTGGCCTTTCTTCAAAACAATGTTGATCTGATCGAAATATGTTCTCCGAGGTCGACCTCTACCGATTTGCTCATTCACACTCGCCTTATAAATTTGTTTCGTCAATCTTCCTTCATCCATTCTTTCTACGTGTCCAAATCATCTAAGCATTCCTTTATCTATCTTTGTGACCACATCTTCTTTTACACCACAGCGTTTTCTTATCTCACTATTCTTAACTTTATCCAACCGAGTCACTCCGGCTATACTTCTCAGACTACTCATCTCCGCAGCATCTTTTCCAATAGGTTTTATCCCACTATTATTTTTTTGGTTTCAAAAATTATCGACCCTGGTCTTAAACTAATGATATTAGAAACAGCAGAAGGAAATCCTGTAGTAATTACGAATATCTGGTAATAAGAACGGATCACTTTGATCCCTCATTATTCTTTGGGATATTTGTCGTCTTCGATTAATCTTCATTCGAATAATCCTGACATTCGCAGCCAACATTTTCGGAAAATATTCAATATAAGTACATATAAATGAAATTTGGAATTCATGTGTTTTTATTGCATTTTACAAAAACATAATACATAACCTACATTCGACACAATACAGTAACAAATAAAAGTTTCATGTTCTGTACTTTTTCTTCTTCTTCTTCACGTGCCATGTCCTCCTAGGACGTCAGCGATCATTATTATATTTATTTATTTATTTTATGAACTGCCCCTTATCAAATATTAACAAACGATAGTCAGATATTTTGTGGGATCTCGCAGGTGGATTGTATATTTTCTGAATTATTTTTCATTGGTCCAAAATGGATTTTGAGCTGAAATTATTTGCCATTTTGTTATTATTTGTTCTATTTTTATCTAACATACATACCTATAGTTATTCGCTTATCTCACTATTCTTCACTTTCTCCAACCGAGTTACTCCGGCTATACTTCTCAAACTACTCATCTCCGCAGCATTAATCCTATTTTCATGCTTCTTCTGCCAAACCTAACATTCACTACCATAATAGGAACCAACACTCCTCTATGCACAGCCATACGTGCCAATTTTTGACTCTTTCTGGCTGTTCAAAAGGCTATTCAGTGCCCTATTTATTTGTTTTCCTGCCAATACCCTTCGCTTAATGTGTCACTCTCAAACTTTCCATCTCTTGTAAATTTTGAACCCAAGAACACAAATTCATTTACTTGTTCCACTGTTTCTCCTTTAATCAGAACTTTACAGTTTGTCATGCTTTCTTTATTTTCAAATACCATTACTTTCGTTTTGCTTACATTTATTTTCATCCCTTTGATTTTCAGGGCATCATACATAACATTAACCATTGCCTGCAACTCCTCTTTCTTTTTCTTGTAGTGCCACGATATTCGTGTTCTACCTGGTCCTCTAGTTCCATACACTTTGCCTTGTAGACGGCACGACAGCCGTATCTTCCAAAGAAAAAGCAGATCTGCTGGCCGAAATGTTCAGCTCTAACTCAACCCTCGATACCAATGGGAAACAACACCCAACGATACCTAGAATAAACGCATCAATGCCTAAGGTCACTATCCGCCATCGCACTATCAGGAAAATCCTACGAAATCTAATAATCTAATATCTAATCTAATAAGGCAGTAGGACCAGATGAAATTCCGACAATTGTCCTGAAGACCTGTGCTCAAGAGCTCACCCCAGTTCTCTGTAGACTCTTCAAGTTATCATACAGCAAAGGAGTATTTCCGTCCATGTGGAAAAACGCTAAAGTCCAACCGATTCCGAAAAAAGGAAAGAAGACTATTCCTACAAATTATCGCCCTATTGCATTGCTCTCAGTCATATCCAAAGTTATGGAAAAAGCGATTAACACAGAACTTATCAAATATCTAAAGAAATTTGAGATAATACATGACAGACAATATGGATTTCGACAACTTCGGTCTACTGAAGATATGCTGGCTTATGTCACTCAGCTCTGGACAAACACTATTGAACAGTTTGGTGAATCCCGTGCAATAGCCTTGCATATATCTAAAGCCTTTGACCGCGTTTGGCACCAGGCATTGTTAAGTAAATTATCTGCCTACGGTCTCCCAATCAAACTGCGCCTATGGCTCTTGAGCTTCATGCAAGATCGCTCCTTACATGCGGCAGTTGACGGTATTTCTTCTGATGCGTTTAAAACTAATGCCGGGGTCCCCCAGGATTCCATCCTGTCTCCCACCTTATTTCTTTTACACATCAACGACCTCTTGAAAACCACCACGAACCCCATTTACAGTTACGCAGACGATAGCACACTTGTCTTAACTTTCACATCCTATCGATCACTTTCGGTGAATGATACAAATAGACTCAGGCAGGAACAGGTTGATTCCATCAATAGAGATCTTAAAACAATCGTCGAGTGGGGAATCAACAATCTTGTTCAGTTCAACGCCCAAAAAACACAAAGTGCCACGTTTTCCAAGAAAGTGAATTCCTCAAATTATTCCATCACAATATCCGGAAATACCCTTGAACCAAGTCCCTCCATCTCGATTTTGGGAGTCACGGTGTCCAATAATATGTCTTGGCATGACCATGTTGCTAACATCGCAAAGTCGGCAAGCCAGAGGCTAGGTTTTCTGTGGAAAGCCAGAAATGGAATGGAATAAGCTTCCAAAATCAGTTTTTACAGAGAACTATGACCTGCAACTTTTTAAAAAGCGTTTTCACAATCATTTCCTTTCTATAATCACTTCCCCTTCTAATAGTCGCAGTGCGGGCCGACCGCGGCCCACACGATAAGTCTACCCTTTTTGCGACTATTTTCATAAAAAAAAAAAGAATATTTTGCAAAAAATTGTATCGGCTCTCATCACGCATTACATGTCCTAGATATTGTAACTTTCGTGCCTTAACTCCTCTTTAGATGACGCTTATATGACTTGATCATCGGCGTAAAGAAGGCATTTGACGATCAAATCATTAATTTTGAATACATACGCACTCTATTTTAAATCTTTTAAATCATCGTCTATATATAAATTAAACAGCTATGGCGAAGCCACCCGCTTACCCCATACATAGATAATGTCGACCACAATTTACTCCTTAATACTCTGTCATAGGCCTTTTCCAAGTCTATAATAGCGCAGTAGACTTTCTGACTTCTAATCAAGAATTTTTCGACTCTTTTCATTTAAAAGATATGTAAATTATTTCAAAGTGCTTATATTATTATTTAAACGATTATTTTGCAAAAATATAAAATTATTAACATCGTATAAAATTAAAGATTTAAACAATGATAAATTATAAATTTAAATGTTTCCCACATCGCTGTGTTGAGAATGGTAATTAACATTTGAATAATAAATAAAACGACAAGACAGGACTAAATAAACCATTTTAAATGATGATTTTAACAATATATTGCATAATAAATATTAAACGACGTTTTACAATGTTAACTAGGTCAGGAATTAGATCATACGCATCCACGCTCAATTGTTTCGTGTCGTTTATTATTTTAAAGAGACCAAGAGTAAGGATCAAAAGGCGTAGACAGCTCGTAGGCGCAATTTAAACAATTTTAACAAGAATAAAATCATATGTACAGTGACGGTGTCACAATTTTTAAAACAAAGTAATGGTATAAAACTTTATTATCCACAATAAATGAATATAGCACAACCAAGTATACAAACTCATTTAGTTGTTCCACTCTTTCTTCCTTAATCAAAACCTCACAGTTTGTCATGCTTTCTTCTCTTTCAAAAACCATGACTTTTGTTTTGCTTACATCTCATTGATTTTCAGGGCATCATGCATAACATTAACCATCGCCTGCAACTCCTCTTCGGATAACGCTAATATGACTTGATCATCGGCGTAAAGAAGGCATTTGACGATCAAATCATTCATTTTCAATCCATACGTACTCTCTTTAAAATCCTTAAAACAATCGTTTATGTATAAGTTAAACGGCCATGGCGAAGCCACACATCGCTGTCTCACACCTTTTTTTATGTTAAACCAGTTGACAAGTGTGCGAAGTTTAAATTAAATCTGATCGCTTAAAGTATGGCAAAATCGAGACCAAAAAGTCACTTAACAACATACAACCAAACAAACAAGATACAGGTGAAAAAACTAATATAAGCGTGTTAAAAAAAGAAAACCCCTGTGGTAGATATTATATGGTATTTTTGATGTGTATCTTTTAAAGGTAATAATTATACAAGGTCTAAAATCAAGGTCACAAAAATATTAGAGGATCTGTGTGTGTGTGTGTGAAAAAAATATTTTTCAATATTTCGATAAATATACTGTATAAATTATATCTAAGTAATTTCAGTGTTGGTTGAAAATTTTGTCGTAATATCTGCTAATTAATATTATTTATTAAATCACATAATTATTTTTAAAAAATTCATTGGGTAAACATTATTTATTTGTGTTGGATAATCGATTTCACCGAAACATTTTAATAATGTAGGGAACGAATAAATTAAAATTTAAGAAAGTTACACTACTCCAAACAATAAGTATAAACTCAAGATAAGAAACCACAATCATTTGGAATAATTCATGACTAACAGTATTCAGTAAACCAATTTTCTTAAAAGATATTTTTTAAAAACTGTTCTTTAATGAAATTAGTATTCTCTAAAGCAATAAAGATAGTTTCCTCATTAAAATATTTTGTAAAAGTCTTAATAATACTTATTAATATTATAATATGGGTATTTTATAAAGGTTATACCCAAATACACTCATTTTTTAAAAGAATAAGAGTGTTAGCCAGTTACCATTTGCCCTCTGAGGTATCACCTAAAAAATATGGGCAAAACAGAGAGTGATAGTTGCCGCTACTGCGAGAACTTCGCTGAAACTGCAGAACATTTGCTTTGCGATTACCCAGCACTTTTCTGCAAGAAGCTCAAGTTTCTGAAAAGTGCCTTCCTAAAGTCCTTTGATGTCAGAAACTTGACCCCCAGGAAACTGATAAACTTTGCTCGAAGTCTCGGAATCCTTGGACTCGAATAGATTAAGAGTTATGCACCAAAGATCTGATAGGTCGAGGTGTTTGAGAGGTTGCATAGCCTTCACGACCCCTCCTACAACCTACAATCTAGCCAGTTATCATTGGTTTTTTAAAAGTGTAGAGGAAAGACTCGATACAAAGGTTGGTGGTATGAATGTCCTGTTCAAAAATGGCTGTTACAGTTGGTATCCTCCAAGTTACCTCAAAACGATCATAACAGGCAAAAATGCATAAAATGCCACTTGCTACGGTTCTTACACACATCTTTTGCTTCCTCTACTTTCATCAGGGATCTCATGCATGCTCGTCGGTTGTTGGTACTCTTGACATGGCCTTTCCTCAAAACAATGTTGATCTGATCGAGATATGTTCGCCGAGGTCGACCTCTACCGACTTGTCCATTCTCACTCGCCTTATAAATTTGTTTTGTCAATCTTCCTTCATCCTTCCTTTCTACGTGTCCAAACCATCTAAGCATTCCTTTATCTATCTTTGTAACCACATCGTTCTCTATCTCACTATTTTTTACTTTATCCAACCGAGTTACTCCGGCTATACTTCTCAAACAACTCATCTCCGCAGCATTAATCCTATTTTCATCGCTAAAGACATGAGTATCATTAAACTTAGGTAAACAGTTGACAATATTCCAGGCACTAGTTGCAGCAATACGTCCGGCTCAAAGGACCAAATGTACGGATCTAAAGGTTGTTGATCCTTTTTCCGTAGACGGGGAAATGGTACTCAACTTCGATAATAGTGGACTGGTTGTATCATAGATCGCTGGTTTTTTTGTAGTTTTATTTGACACTGAAATATGTTTCACTTCAAAATACACTTTGCTCTTTTTACATAAGACACTGAAATATGTTTCACTTCAAAAAACACTTTGCTCTTTTTACATAAATTCACCCTTTTTAACTGGATGAATTGAAAGAATACAAACTGCTTTCATGAACGCGTTTTTTCCCACATGAATTTAAAATGGTCGGATGCCAGAAATAAATGCTCCGTAAATTTAATAAAAGCAGAAATACAGTGCAACAGAAGTAGCTTGGCGGGCGATAGATCACAAAATCTGCGCACAACGAAAACATTCGAATAACGATCCGATCGGCGACGACGAAATTTTTAGTAATCGTGAGTCTCAAGTACAATCGGAGGAAGAAGTTTACGAATGTGAAGTATATTCAGCCGAATATTTGTTATTTTAGAGGCTAGTCGTCCGCCAAGCTACTTTTGTTGCATTGTACTTATCCAGTTTATCTACAGCTATCCTGTAAATAGTTCTTCATCTTTATTAAAGAGAAAAAGGAAACTTTAAAAGAAGTTAAATCTTCACAGAAATATGAATAAGTAATTCTTATAAATAATTATTCTTTTATTGAAAGTTGCAATTTGTAACACACTTTACAGACTATTGTTTGAAACGCCATATTTTTCTAATGAATTAAACTTTTGATTTTGAACTCAGTTTTTTTTATTTTTTTATTCAGAAGACGAATAAGACTCAACGATAAGGTAAATCTAATTTAAAATATTATATTTTTATTAAAATACATTTTCTATGGCTACTTTTGTCACGTAATTCCGCTTTGTTCACTCAAAAAGTTCCAAAATCCCGACTTGGCAAAAAAAAATCTGGCAACGCTGATACATACTCACAAACTTTCGCGTTTATAATACTGTATGTTCGGTACCCTGAAAATTGTCCGTTGAGGAGAGTTTTCCGTTGTGTAGAGGTAGAGGTAGAGATTAACAAAAGTTTTACAGTATAAATTTCAAAAGGTGGGTAGGTAACCAGCTGCAAGTTTTGGTGGCAGTGACAAGTAAACTTAATAAAGAGCCCGTGACAATAATTATATGATAATACAAGATCCAATTAAAATAATAAAAATTTAACGAAACAATTTTAAAAAATTTTGGTATTGAAAAAAAATTATTTTACTTTTTAAATACATTCGATACGGTTTTTTATTAATACCGCCCACTATAAAAGTATTTATTACATCATCTTTGTATCAACAAAATCATGTTCAAGTTTAAAGTAGATAAATTTAAAACAACTATTAATAAAGAAAAAAAAATGTATTTCTTTTTTGCTAATAATTACCGATATACCTATAAAATATTCTAATTGTTGGCTAGTTATTATTTATGGCTTTATTTAGTATAAACGTTCTTACAGCAATCATATACGGGGTGTAAAAAAAAAGGTCATATATTGAACCACATTAAAAATAACTCGACATTTTGTAATGGAATGGAAGATTCTCGGACTAAAAGACAACTGCTAAGATTTTGCAATATTTCTTAGTTAATGAAATTCTAATAGGAAATAAAAAAAATATGGGCTTGAGAAAATCGTTTATTATTTGGCACCTATACTACATACGGTCCTGAGAGCTAAATAATTGGTTTTAAAGAATTGGGCACATGAGAACATTTGATCAAAAACTCAATAACATATGTAAATTACAGCAAATCCCACTTTGGGCCAATTTCCTATGCTATTGTGCGGGTTTTTTTTATTACTGTACAGATTTCGCGTTTTTTTATGAAAAATATGCTTATACGATAAGAAAGCCATTGATGATAAAAAAAATAAAACAATTATTGATTGGCCTTCTGTCAACACCGACCTAAAATCTTACAATAAGACTGAAACCCCATCGTCTATATTAAAACAAATCATGTTATCTAGTACAAAAAACTCAACGCTTTCGAGATGTGGCTATACAGGAGAATGCTGAAAATCCCTTGGGCGGCAAAAGTGACAAACGTCGAAGTTCTAAGGACAATGAAAAAAGACCTGGAACTGATGAACATAATTAAAGCACGTAAATTAGAATACCTAGGTCATATCATGCGAAACAAAGAAAGATCCGTTCTGCTGCAGACAATCTTACAGGGAAAAATCTTTGGACGAAGAGGACCAGGAAGACGCAGAACATCGTGGCTCAAGAACCTCAGGACCTGGTTCAATAAAACATCTACACAACTGTTCCGGATTGCTGCAGACAAAGTTCGGATCGCTATGATGATCGCCAACATTCGTTACGATTTGGCACCCTAAGAAGAAGAAGAAGCCAAATATCCCAACTACACAGATGCCTCCAAAACATTATATGGTACTGAAGCCAATTGGGCTATACGCAGCTGAATCCTGGACTTTAAAAGCCACAGACATCGCCAAGTTGGATGCGTTTGAGATGTGGGTCTGGAGAAGACTACTGAGGAATCTCCGGACAGATCGCAGAACCAACGTATCCTTACTAGAAGAACTTAACATCCAAGTCAGATTGTCAACTAAAATCAAACAACTGATTCTCAAGTATTTTGGACATATCAGCAGGAGGAAAGATGAAAATCTCGAAAAACTTATGGTCCAAGGAAGGTAGAGGGAACACGACCTAGAGGACGTTCCCCAAAACGATGGCTGGACCAGGTGAAGCAGTTTACATGAAAATCTTTCCAAGACAGCATTATAAGCACGTCAGATAGAGAGGAATCGAGGGAAACTGCTAAAAACACAACATGAGACTAACATAGGATCACGACGCTTCAAACATGATGCTAACGGCTAGAGAGAGTACTGGAGCTGCTGTGGTTACACCAGCAGAAACTCAACAATATAAGCTTCCAAAAATATTAAGAATTCTCACGGGAGAATTGTATGCTATACTTAAAGCTCTAACTTTTATTAACATTACAAAAAGTGCGTGGCAAAACCAATGGCAAGAAAGTAAAACAAAATTACGACAAATAAAAGAGAACGAACTGATCAAGTACTGACATCAAGACTCAGAATCGGACACACAAAATTGACTCATGAGTATCTAATTACAAAATCGAAAAAACCAATCTGTCAACTTTGCAGTTGTGACCTGTCCATAAAACACATAATAATTGAATGTCCAAAATATCAATTTGAAAGTAAACGAAACAAACTCTCTTTAAACCCGAAAGACATCCCGGTACAGGACTGCAAGGTTGACAGAATTAAAAAATTTCTTATAGAAACAAAATTATTACATTTGATATAAAACGAATAACCTATATATGTAATGTGTCTTCCGCTAATGACCTACACGGTTGATGCGGAATTTAAATAAAAAAAAATTATTAATATTTTACATAATCTTTAAAATATATTTGTAAATATTTTTAATTTTTTAAATCCATATATTTATAGCATACTCGCTATTTTCATTCCGGCTTTAATTCAGTTTTATATTTTAAAAAAAAATTTAATAAATGAACAACAGTCAAAAAGATATTTTGTGTATTTATTATGTCGACGAATATATGTAGAGAAAATACTGATTTCAGTGATTCAATCAGTTTGATAAACAAAAAAAACTCACTGCTATTTTTAAAAGTTCCTCGACAATCGGCACAAACACTTGAGCAAAAAAAAAGTTCACTATCAACAAATTAAAATACAGATTCGCAATATTCAGAACGGCGAACTCGGAGTTGCACAATCGCGAATCGAAACGGTACGCGTACCACGTTCTTTTCTTTCTGCTATGACAATAACCAACCGGATCGTTACCCAACGATATACGAACTGAACTCTCCGAAATCGTTTCGCGCTATCTTCACACGAGAATATAAATATTCCCACCTCACCATTAGGATCAACGAGTCAGATGTGCCCAATTGGGCGTGAAAAATTGGGCACGCGGAAAAGCACAGTTGCGCTCGTTATGTGGAAATATGTTACTGGATTCCGTTCTTCTCAACACTCGGTCACTATTCGAATTACAATCAATGCCGAAACCAACTGTTGCACTTAAAAAAAAATCCACACAATTCTCCATTTTAGAAGTCTGGAAGCTATCTGACGAATAGTTTACGAAGCTAGTTAGTAAACAATTAACAAAAGTTAATACCTGTTTTTAAACTACACAAAATATTCTTTATATTACTTATAACATGTAACAGAGTGGTGAGGAGTGAATTGTGGTCTACATTGTCTATGTATGGGGTGAGTGGTAGTTTAATACGAGCACTGAAATCATTTTACGAGGATTCCACTGCTTGTGTCAGGATAAACGGAGCTTGCACGGACTGGTTTAACATCGAAAAAGGTATGAGACAGGGATGTGTGGCTTCGCTATGGCTGTTTAACTTATACATAGACAATTGTTTAAAAGATCTGAAAGAGAGTGCGTATGGATTAAAAATGAATGATTTGACCGTCAAATGCCTTCTTTGCGCCGATGATCAAGTCATATTAGCGTTATCTGAAGAGGAGTTGCAGGCGATGGTTAATGTTATGCATGATTCCCTGAAAATCAAAGGGATGAAAATAAATGTGAGCAAAACGAAAGTAATGGTTTTTGAAAGAGAAGAAAGCATGCCAAACTGTGGGGTTTCGATTGAGGGAGAAAGAGTGGAACAAGTTAATGAATTTGTGTACTTGGGTTCAAAATTTACTAGAGATGGAAAGTATGACAGTGACATTGAGCGAAGGGTGTTGGCAGGAAAACAAATCAATGGGGCACTGCATAGCTTTATGAATAGCCAGAAAGTGTCAAAAAAGGCACGTCTGGCGGTGCATAGAGGTGTGTTGGTTCCTACACTAATGTATGGTAGTGAATGTTGTGTTTGGCAGAAGAAGCATGAAAATAGGATTAATGCTGCGGAGATGAGTAGTCTGAGAAGTATAGCCGGAGTGACTCGGTTGGATAAAGTTAAGAATAGTGAGATAAGAGAACGCTGTGGTGTAAAAAAAGATGTGGTCACAAAGATAGATAAAGGAATGCTTAGATGGTTTGGACACGTAGAAAGATTGACGAAACAAATTTATAAGGCGAGTGTGAATGGGCAAATCGGTAGAGATCAACCTCGGAGAACATATCTCGATCAGATCAACATTGTTTTGAAGAAAGGCCAGGTCAAGAGTACCAACAACCGAAGAGCATGTATGAGAGCACTGATGAAAGTAGAGGAAGCAAAAGATGTGTGTACGAACCGTAGCAAGTAGAAGGAAGTGGTTTCTGCCTACCCCTATGGGAAAAAGGCGTGACTATGTATGTATGTATGTATAACATGTAACATGTAACTAAAATTATTGAAAGTAATTGTTTCAATCAATCAATCATAAAATATATTTAATTATTTACACTGTTCTACAGTGTATCATCGACAAAGGTGCGAGACAGGGATGTGTGGCTTCGCCATTTAACTTATACATGGACGATTGTTTCAAGTATTTGAAAGAGAGTGCGTATGGATTGAAAATGAATGATTTGATCGTCAAATGCCTTCTTTACGCCGATGGTCAAGTCATATTAGCGTCATCCGAAGATGAGTTACAGGCGATGGTTAATGTTATGCATGATTCCCTGAAAATCAAAGGGATGAAAATAAATGTGAGCAAAACGAAAGTAATGGTTTTTGAAAGAGAATAAAGCATGACAAACTGTGAAGTTTCGATTGAGAGAGAAAGAGGGGAACAAGTAAATGAATGACGCTACAACATTATCGTCTTCTATCCATCTCTCGTGTGCTGTGCTAATTGGTGGATAAGTCCGATCTACTTTAAAACTTAGATATTTGAGAAAGCGTCTTTGGATTGCCTCCAGTTTATAGATATGCACTTGATAATTGGTGTTGCCCAAATGGAAGAATAAGACGAGACTTAGTCAGTCTTGGTCTTGGTCTTGCAGCAATAGTCTTGCAAGTCTCGCAATTACCTATTAGCCTATTGCTATGTGCTTAAACATGGTTAAAATTAAAAAAAACAAATTAATGACATTAACTTGACTGTATTTTAAAGAACATTATCTGTCTAGAAAGAGATTCGCTTAGATAGTGCCACCTTGTACGTTCCGACTCTCATTAAAGGATGCCGCCGCAAATCAAAGGATGCCGCATGCGGCGTACAGACGCGCATGATATTGTAGCGTCCTGCTTTTCGCTCTTATACCTACCTTATTATTATAAGTTGGATTTTAAATTAGTTTGTAAGATTTATTTTTGGACTGTAACTTTTGAAATATTAAGATAATAAACATTTTCTCGGTAACATACTACATATAATTTTCTTACGCTTTATTCTATATAGTTTAATTTTCGTTTTTATTATTTTCATACTATATTTAATATATTATTTTTTATTTACTTATTCGGAATGCGTAAATTCCCCCTTCAACGAAGTCATTTATATCTGTACTTTAGTGTCTTCCTATTTTCTGCCTATTTTCTTCTTCAAAATTGTATGTACTAGTACTTTCTTTTATTTTGATTCGTTTGTTTTCTATGTGTCAATTTCTTGTATTATAAATTAAGCCTGTCCGCTCCCTAAAACGACACTCAGTCCTAATTGCAAGAAGCAAGAGTCTCGCAGGCTTAGTCTTGTTCTTGTCCAAATCTTACACGGTCAGTCTTGGTCTTGGTCTTGCTAAAATGTAAGAACAAGACCAAGACCGATTTTGGGCAACACTATTGATAATATGGGTTCCAGATAACCGATGCATATTCTAGCTTTGATCTCAAAAAAGCATAGTAAAGAGTTTTAAGTGTTAAATGGTTAAAATTGCGGCCCACTCTAATTAGAAATCCATACATACGGTTTGCTGACATAGTTATATTGTCTACGTGGTTTTGGAATGACAGCTCTCGGTTGAAAATAACTCCAAGATCCTTAAAATTAGATGGTCTGTCTATAGAATGATTGTCAATCTTATAGTCAAATATAACTGGATCAGATCTTAATGTATATGACATTATGCAATACTAAATGATCGATGTAACGAATACGGTCTAAATATAAATCTTAAGAAAACTAAGTTAATGGTAGTTACAAAGTTCCCCCAAAATCACAACCATGTAAACGTGTCAGTAGCAGTAATCTTAATAGAGAATGTGCAGTCATACAAATACCTGGGAGCCTGGTTAGAACAATCGGGTGACCAAACAAGCCGCTCTGTTTGTTTTCGTTTGACCCAGTCCCGTATATGCATTCTAGGATCTTAGATTTAGTAATCCCGAATGCGGGTTCTGGGGCATTGTGTGAAGCTGATGAGCTCTTTCTTGCTAGTTCATTAGCTTTTTCATTTCCCTCGATATCACAGTGTCCTTTAATCCACATCAAAGTTATTCTGTTGTGTTCTGAGAGGACACTGAGGGGTGACCTAACAAGAGAAATAAGAACGAGAATAGAGATAACCAGGTCAACATTTACGAAAATGAAAAAGTTGTTCACCAGTCGAGATATCAAGATTGGACTTGGGATAAGGATGCTGCGTTGTTACGTGTTTTCCGCGCTTTTGTATGGAGTGAAGGCATGTACTCTCAAGAAAAATCACACGGACAAACTACAAGCCTTCGAGATGTGGTGCTACCGTAGAATGTGGCGTATTCCCTGGACAGAAAAGATCTCTAATGTGGAGGTCCCAAATCGGATGAATAAGGAATGTGAAATCATTAAAACCATAAAAAGGAGAAAGCTTCAATATCTAGATCATATACTGAGAGGACCCAAATACGCACTTCTCCAGCTGAAAGTTCAGGGAAAGATTGGTGAAAGGAGGAATATTGAAAGACGCCGTGTGTCTTGGCTTAAAAACCTAAGGGACTGGTTTAATTGTGGCAATGTTAAACTCTTTCGAGCTGCAGTCATTAAGATCCGGATAGCTATGATGATAGCAAACCTCCGATAGGAGATGCACTATAAGAAGAAGAACATTTGGTAGGATTTAACGCTAAATTATTACGAGTGCACCATTGGCTGATTTGATTATGATTTTCCGATAGTTTTTTTTTTTTTTATGAAAATAGTCGCAAAAAGGGTAGACCTATCGTGTGGGCCGCGGACGGCCCGCACTGCGACTATTAGAAGGGGAAGGGATTATAAAAAGGAAATGATTGTGGAGACGCTTTTTAAAAAGTTGCAAGTCATAGTTCTCTGGAAAACCTGATTTTGGAAGCTTATTCCATTCCGTAGCAGCCCTGTAAAAGAAGGATTCTTGATGAAGATTGGTCATTGTAGTGTCAATCTTGAGAGTAAATGGGTGGGACTGATCAGCGTGCCGAGTTCTTCGGCCGAATGTGGCCAATGGTGGTACAGGAGTTTTTATTTCTCTGGAGCATCTGCCATGGAAATATTTGTAGAGCAATGACTGGTCTGCAACTCTTCTTCTATGTTCTAGAGGGTGAAGGGTATCTATGAGAGTTGAGCTGTTTATCAAGCGAATGGCTCTTTTCTGAATGGAATCTAGAATATGAAGAGAATGCCTTGGTGCTGAACCCCAAATGTGCGAGCAATACTTCAGTAGAGGTCGGATTTGAGCCTTGTACGTCGTCAACAGTTGATCAGGAGTAAAAAACTTGCTAGCTTTCCACAGAAAACCTAGCCTCTGGCTTGCCGACTTTGCGATGTTAGCAACATGGTCATGCCAAGACATATTATTGGACACCGTGACTCCCAAAATCGAGATGAAGGGACATTGTGATGGGATGATTTAAGGAATTCACTTTCTTGGAAAACGTGGAACTTTGTGTTTTTTGGGCGTTGAACTGAACAAGATTGTTGGTTCCCCACTCGACGATTGCTTAAAGATCTCTATTGATGGAATCAACCTGTTTCTGCCTGAGTCTAGTTGTATCATTCACCGAAAGTGATCGATAGGATGTGAAAGTTGAGACAAGTGTGCTATCGTCTGCGAAACTGTAAATGGGGTTTGTGGTGGTTTTCAAGAGGTCGTTGATGTGTAAAAGAAATATGGTGGGGGACAGAATGGAACCCTGGGGGACCCCGGCATTAGTTTTAAACGCATCAGAAGAAATACCGTCAACTGCCACATGTAAGGAGCGATCTTGCATGAAGCTCAAGAGCCATTGGCGCAGTTTGGTTGGGAGACCATAGGCAGATAATTTACTTAACAATGCCTGGTGCCAAACGCGGTCAAAGGCTTTAGATATAGCCAAGGCTATTGCACGGGATTCACCAAACTTTTCAATAGTGTTTGTCCTTAGGTAAGCGACATAAGCCAGCAAATCTTCAGTAGACCGAAGTTGTCGAAATCCATATTGTCTGTCATGAATTATCTCAAATTTCTCCAGATATTTGATAAGTTCTGTGTTAATCGCTTTTTCCATAACTTTGGATATGACTGAGAGCAATGCAATAGGGCGATAATTTGCAGGAATAGTCTTCTTTCTTTTTTTCGGAATCGGTTGGACTTTAGCGTTTTTCCACATAGACGGAAATACTCCTTTGCTGCATGATAACTTGAAGAGTCTACAGAGAACTGGGGTGAGCTCTTGAGCATAGGTCTTCAAGACAATTGTCGGAATTCCATCTGGTCCTACTGCCTTATTAGAGTCAAGATTTCGTAGGATTTTCCTGATAGTGCAATGGCGGATAGTGACCTCAGGCATTGATGCGTTTATTCTAGGTATCGTTGGGGGTTGTTTTCCATTGGTATCGAGTGTTGAGTTAGAGCTAAACATTTCGGCCAGCAGATCCGCTTTTTCTTTGGAAGATACGGCTGTCGTGCCGTCGGACCTCTCGAGTGGTGGTAAAGAAGTTCCTCACAGTCAGTCATATTAATGATCGCTTCGCTAGTGCGTTCAACTTTGCTCTCGTGAGCAATCGCCAACTTATCGCACGGGTTACAAAATATACTATTTTTTAGCTGCCCATTTTGTTTTTGTAAAATGCAGCAAGTTAACTACGTATTTTGTGAAATAAATTTAAAAATGTAAATATTCTCAGATAGATAAACATCGTTTTATTAATATCAGTATTGTTTATCTTACCAATCAAATAATCGACGCAACGAATCACCATCTATGTAAATGCAGATGAACACGCGAACACATGTTTAAGGTAGGTTATAGTTGCATTTTAATGTTGATGAGTCACGTTACTCTTCCAAGTATTACGGCTCTGGTCTGTTTACGATTTCTTTTTTGGTTTTCTTGTATTCATCCCACGACGAACTGTCTAATATCGTTATGAATGATTCACAAACAGTATCACGATGTCTGCACGCTTATTTTCTGCGAGATAGTAATTTCATTTTTTGTTCAAAAGTTTTAAAATGCCTAGTGATGTAATAAGACGTGGGCGTTTATTTTATTTACGTTTATCTTGAACGCTGTTAAAAGACTGCGTATTTTTTTTTTGAGGAATGCATTTAATTTGAAAATATTTTAGAAGGTAAGTATTTTCGCGAAATCATCCACGATTTTTCCAAATTGGATTTATAAATCCAAGTCTCGCGTGGTATTCTTAGATTATTAATTTTTGGACAAAATTGCGCATCAATTAAGGAAAACGTAAAAATCTTTTTTAATTTTGGATTTAATTTTTTTTTATCTAGTTTTGTAAAAATGACAGACAAAATGACATGACAGACAATATGGATTTTGACAACTTCGGTCTACTGGAGATTTGCTGGCTTATGTCACTCAGCTCTGGACAAACACTATTGAAAAGTTTGGTGAATCCCGTGCAAGAGCCTTGGATATATCTAAAGCCTTTGACCGCGTTTGGCACCAGGCATTGTTAAGTAAATTATCTGCTTACGGTCTCCCAACCAAACTGCGCAAATGGCTCTTGAGCTTCATGCAAGATCGCTCCTTCGTTGTGGCAGTTGACGGTATTTCTTCTGATGCGTTTAAAACTAATGCCGGGGTCCCCCAGGATTCCATCCTGTCCCCCACCTTATTTCTTTTACACATCAACGACCTCTTGAAAACCACCACAAACCCCATTTACAGTTTCGCAGACGATAGCACACTTGTCTCAACTTTCACATCATATCGATCACTTTCGGTGAATGATACAACAAGACTCAGGCAGGAACAGGTTGATTCCATCAATAGAGATCTTTAAGCAATCGTCGAGTGGGGAACCAACAATCTTGTTCAGTTCAACGCCCAAAAAACACAAAAAGCCACGTTTTCCAAGAAAGTGAATTCTTCAAATCATCCCATCACAATGTCCGGAAATACCCTTGAACCAAGTCCCTTCATCTCGATTTTGGGAGTCACAGTGTCCAATAATATGTCTTGGCATGACCATGTTGCTAACATCGCAAAGTCGGCAAGCCAGAGGCTAGGTTTTCTGTGGAAAGCTAGCAAGTTTTTTACTTCTGATCAACTGTTGACGACGTACAAGGCTCAAATCCGACCTCTACTGGAGTATTGCTCGCACATTTGGGGTTCAGCACCAAGGCATTCTCTTCGTATTCTAAATTTCATTCAGAAAAGAGCCATTCGCTTGATAAACAGTTCAACTCTCACAGATACCCTTCACCCTCTAGAACATAGAAGAAGAGTTGCAGACCAGTCATTGCTCTACAGATATTTCCATGGCAGATGCTCCAGAGAAATAAAAACTCTTGTATCACCATTGGCCACATTCGGCCGAAGTTCTCGGCACGCTGATCAGTCTCACCCATTTACTCTCAAGATTGACACTACAAGGACCAATCTTCATCAAGAATCCTTCTTTTACGGAATGGAATAAGCTTCCAAAATCAGTTTTTCTAGATAACTATGACCTGCAACTTTTTAAAAAGCGTGTCCACAATCATTTCCTTTCTAGACATATGCACTGGGTATGCTCAAGAACGGAAAAGCTGCAGGTCCGGACCAACTGCCAGCGGAAATTCTTAAACTGATAGAGGCGGACCGGATTCATGTTTTGGTAGAAGTAATCGAGTAATTGTTGGGTTTGGCAGAAGAAGCATGAAAATAGGATTAGTGCTGCGGAGATGAGTAGTTTGAGAAGTATAGCCGGAGTGACTCGGTTGGATAAAGTAAAAAATAGTGAGATAAGAGAACGCTGTTGTGTAAAAGAAGATGTGGTTACAAAGATAGATAAAGGAATGCTTAGATGGTTTAAACACGTAGAAAAGATGGATGAAGGAAGATTGACGAAACAAATTTATAAGGCGAGTGTGAATGGGCAAGTCGGTAGAGGTCGACCTCGGAGAACATCGATCTCGATCAGATCAACATTGTTTTGAAGAAAGGTCAGGTCAAGAGTACCAATAACCGACGAGCATGCATGAGAACACTGATAAATGTAGAAGAAGCAAATGATGTGTGTAAGAACGGTGGTAAGTGAAAAGAAGTGGTCTCTGCCTACCCTTACGGTAAAAAGGCGTGACTATATGTATGTATGAATGATACATACATTCATATAGTCACGCCACTTTTATCCACTTCCTACGATTGTTACGCACGTCCTTCGCTTCTTATACTTTTATACATGCTCGTCGATCCGTATTCTTGACATGGCCTATTTTTATCCTTTTATTCTTATCCTTTAAAAAGACTTCGTTTTATGATAAAAGAAAATGTCTGACAAAAGTTGATCCAAATTAAAAGGGGTTAATTTTAACCATTGGTTTATTTGACAAAGAATGAACCAGATCTGTTATGCTGAGTCTGTACTTTTTTTATCCTTGCTGCGAACTTTGTCGAACAATTTAAACAAATCTGTTAAAACTCGTTTCAATTTAATTTTAAAATATAGATATCTACAAATAGCTTACAAAATTAGCCCCTTTAATAGTGGCTTTTGAGAAATTCTCAGAGTCAGTAACTCCGACGATGGATTTTGTAGACTTCGCTTTCATTGGATCTTTATCCAAACTCTTATTTTTTTTTGTAATCGCTCCCGGTATTATGGATAATCTTCTGTTTGATGGTTGGACAGACATTGTGTGGAACAAATGAGAAAATTCTGATTTGACCTTGTCGTTTTGCATCATCGCTAAAATCTTTGCTTGTCGTCGCTCAAGTATTTTCCTTCCAGTGGGATCCTCAAATTCAATTTCATTTATCACTGCTAAACACCTGTAAATTTATTTTTGTGTTATTTCTATTTTTTAAATATCTTCAGGCATATAATTGACAAAATATAGAATAAGTTTTAAAATGTACAGAGTTGTTCATTACAAATTACCCACACCGAGTAATACCGTATTGATACATAAAGTGTATTTAAGAAATTTAAATGTAAATATAAATGATTAAATATAAAAAAGGTTTGATATGCAATCTGTCCACCATAATTAAAAATGTCTTCCTATATTTATAATTGCTTCGAAAAAAATGTTACCAACATTTAAATTGTTTAAATAACCTCCCAGTTGGAAGTATAGTAATGGGTCCGATTTTACGAATCCCGAATTTTGTGTGTGTGTGTGTGTGTGCGTGTGTGTGTGTGTGTGCGCGTGTGTGCGTGTGTGTGTGTGTGTGTGCCAGAAGTGCCTTTTCTTGTCACTTTCTGGCTGTTTATAAAGCTATGCAGTGCCCTATTGATCTGTTTTCCTGCCAACAACCTTCGCTTAATGTCACTGTCAAATTTTCCATCTCTCGTAAACTTTGAACCCAAGTACACAAATTGATTTACTTGTTCCACTCTTTCTTCCCCAATCGAAACAGTTTGTCATGCTTTCATCTCTTTCAAAAACCATTACTTTCGTTTTGCTTGCATTTATTTTCATCCCTTTAATTTTTAGGGTATCATGCATAACATTAACCATCGCCTTTAACTCCTCTTTAAAAGACGCTAATATGACTTGATTATCGGCGTAAAGAAGGCATTTGACAATCAAATCATTCATTTTCAATCCATACGCAGTTTCTTTCAAATATTCTTAACAATTGTCTACGTATAAGGTAAACAGCCATGGCGATATCATTATCAAAATAATAGGAACTGAATACATGCTAAACGTAAACCACGAGCGCTGCGCCTATTTATTTGTAGAAATAAAGAGAGTGGCGCGAACATATAGTACTATTCAAATACTCGATAAACTTCAAAAACGAACACAAGAAAAGGATAAATTAATTTTTTGGATAATTTTATATTGTAGCAGTAATTTTGTCCAGAAGTTTATTATTTATTTTATATTTCCTAAAATCCATAAGCTACTGTACTTTTGTTAGCATTTAAATATAAAACATATAACTTAGTACTCGACGTTTCGCCCACTACTCTTCTTCAGAGTAGACAAACCGTCGATTACTGTTTTTTGTTTGGCGAAACTTTATTCCTTCGATATGAAATATTAAAAATAATATAACATGTTTAAGGAAATATTTCTTGTAACATTTAATATCTTTATTTTAATGGGACGCCACAGTGGAAAATATGAGCGATTTAGGTGGACAAAGTCTGAAACTTTGGGATCCCAGATTACGGAAAAAATAATAAAAAAATCTAATTAATTTTTTGACACGATTGGCGAGCGCATAGCGGTCAAAAATCAAATTTGTTTGCTGAAATCTAAAACTTTCCTACTTTGAACGTTTGAAGTCGCATAATACGGGAAAAATAATACAACAAGTCTAATTATCGGCTGGGAGTGGCGTAAACCTGCTGATATTTTAAATCATTTAGGAAACTTTGTTAAATTGCAGTCGAAAAAGAGAGCCAAAGCTTCTTCAGGGGAAAAATGTCGAATGTTGGTAGAGGTCGACTTTCTTGTAGAAGAAGATGGCTGTTGAGAGGTAGATGCCTCTTTCACAACTTTGGAAGCACCACGCTTGCCAGAAACATCAAGTGCAGCGAAAGTCAACTTTTCGCAGTCTACCTTCAATAACTCGCTGACTTTTCTTTTTTTGTTTTCTCACTAGAACATTCGAAACTTTTTTCAGGGCGTCCTGAGCGAGGTTGGATAACTGAAATACCAAAATTCAAGTCATCTAAATCAAGCCAATTAAAGTGTTTATTGAAACAATCTTCCAGTTTTCTGTGACATTTGTCTCACCTTGCCGAAATTTTGTCGGAAAGACGGGAAATTCTAATTTTCATAGGCCCAATCTCCACATCTTCATTATTAATATGAGCAGAAGTAAGAATAAATTTCAGCAAGTGGTCTTGGCGGTTTTTTTTTTGAAAACTTAACCCACTCTTCAAAAAATTTCCTCCTCGTGATTCGGAGTGTTGTGACTGAAAAAATTATGTATCACCCAAAACGCAAAAAATCGCAAACATTTTTTGCAACATTAAAAGACTAGAACGATTGATGAAACAAATCCTTGGGGTAGCTTGGGGGTTATATAGTTTTTCGTTATTGAATAGAGGCATATATTTACAAATTGCTTAATTAACTTTACAGGTAAATTGCAATGTATATTCAATACCGAGTGTGAAAATATAATGTCTTAGCTGTCTCATCAATTTAGATTGTGAAATAAAAGCAAAAAGACTTTTCACTATACACACCTTAAACATCCTCTTTAACTTGATTATGGACAAACTTATAACGGAAGTAAAAAAGGTTGGAAAGGGATACTCACAAGGGGACAAAGAACTAAAAGTAATTTGCTAAGCGGAGGAAGCCGTCCTGGTCTCGGAAGATGAAGACAACCTACAGAGAATGCTTTATCAGTTCGAAAAGACAGCTGCCAAATACAACATGGAGATATCGGTAGCAAAATCAAAAGTGCTAACCATCTCAAAAGAGCCCAGAAGATGTAAATTGGCTATATACAATAAAACAGTAGAAGAAGGTTACGAGTTTCAAATATCTCGGCGTCATTATCACGAGCAGCAGAGACTTCCAAGAAGAAGTAAAGGCTCAAACAACCAAAGCAGCTTTAATATTAGGATTCCTTGGAGATATAATATGGCGAAACATGCACATGTCCATTGAAAGCAAAGTCCGCATATATAAGACCTGTGTGAGACCTGTTATGACCTACGCTGTAGAAACAAGAGCCGAAAACTCTACAACAAAAAATATTATCCGTACAGCAGAGATGAGGTCTGTAAGATCCATAGCAGGCTACACACTAAGGGAACACAAAAGAAACGAAGACATACGAGAACTTTGCGATGTCCAAGACATAGTTAGATGGTCCCGAAACAGACGTCGCGAATGGAGAGATCATGTTGAACGGATGGACGACAACAGATTACCGAAGATTGCAAGAAATAGTCTCCCAAGATCCAGCAGACCACCTGGACGTCCACCCATAGGTTGGTATAAAAGCTGGAATTCATCATCCCAGCTACAACTCTAAGAAATTAGAGAACAAGGCAGATGCCTTACAAAAAGGAAGAAAAAGAAGAAGACACCTTGAACATAATAAAGATAATCCCACTGCCGGTTATTAGGCACTTGTATAAACAGAAATCATTCACTCATTTACTATTTATTTGTAAACATGGTATGGCGGAAAATATTAGTATTAAGCGTCTTACCAACTAATAATATAAAGGTCAGGCACTTGCAAATTCCAAACTTTTGACTTGACTTTTGTCCACCTAAATCAGTGATTTTGCCCACTGTGGGACGTAGGATGTAGAATATACTCACTTCGTTAAATACTCTATTACATTTTGATCTCCAATTCTTTTTGCTACATTCATAGCTCTGTTCGCTTCCAATGAAGCATCATTTTTATTAGTCTGCCTAATACATATTCGCATTGATAGTACCAGCGCGTTGATACACCATTGAAACTCATTATTTTTTTCAGCTAATATGACGCACCTCGTACAAAACGATCTTGCTTGCTCGTAATTCTTAGCCATCATACTATATCTACAACAAAAAATGATACCGACGTGGAACCAATTGCATTCGACGCATAATTACGCAACTTAGAACTGATTAGATTTTTAGCACAATTAGTCGAGCTGTTTTTTAGAGAAGACGCTCTAACAGTGAAAAATTATTGTTAGTAATAATCAAGCATAGTTTATAATAATTGAATATTGTTACTAGGTTAGGTTAGGTAGGTTAGGTATCAGGTGAGTGGGGCGTAGGTCACCCCATCACTGCAACCTTTAGTAGGTCTATTGTGGCTCACCCCTAGAGGTTACAGTCCACTGCACAATCCAACCCTTCTCACGAAGTTTATGATTGTGTGGGGTGAGATTTTCTTGAAATCGGTAGGTTCTAGGTTGGTACAACCGAAAAATGTTAAACCTTATTCTTTCCAGGCCGGGGTATTAGCATAGTATATGTTCAGCAGTTTCGTCTTCTACGCAGCAAAACCGACAGTCCGTTTGTTGATTCAAAACTTTCTTTCCGAGGTGGTATCTTAAGCAGTCCCGTTGGAATTTGTAGGTCAGACCTACTTTATTCTAGGATCTGTTTAGTTGTGTTTCTCGAGGGTTTAGGTAAAAAGCCTTCGAGTGAGCCAACCCTGGTATATCGGACCAGCACTTAGTATTTTCCTCTCCGCCCAGTCCGAAATAATTGTTTTGGCGGCACTTGTGGTGACTCCATAAATCGGTTTCGTTCCAGTGAACGCAGATTCGGCTTCCTGTTTTGCAAGGGTGTCGGCTTTTTCGTTTCCCTCAACCCCCTGGTGCCCAGGTATTCCATACAAGTTTAGAATTTATCTTGTTGGAGCTCAGTGCTTTTAAAGCAGCCTGGCTGTCTGATATTCCACTTATGTATTTATTTGATAGAGGTCTATTAGTCAGCTCTCTTGCACACAATTCGATAGCGAAGACTTCATCCTGAAAGATTGTAGCATACCTGCCAAGACTGGTAGATATTTTAATCTTTGGTTGCTGTGTGTCGGTCGTACTAAAGTATATTTGAAACCCAATCGTCTTTGTACCGTTATTAATTACCAAATGATCGAGGAAGATACACTAACAATTCTTACCTTGCTAACTCGTGGTAGTACCATAAAATTTCCTGGTCGTCCTCCGCTATATCTAAACGACCTTCGAACAATTGAATTTGCTGTTTAAAATCGACAATGGGAACTTGATACAGTCCAATGACGGAATCCTGTGACGGCTCCTTGCTGATGGGCTGACCGAGCGCGACCAATATTCTCTTCTCTTGATCCCACTTCGGTTGATCCGGATTGATTCTGTTGACCATATAAAAGGCGTCGCAAATAATTCTGTAGATTTTCGACAGGAAAAGTTGTTTTTCGGGTAGCAACCGCTTGGATTTGGAATCGCAGAAGGATTTCAATTTTTCTACTAATTCGATTACCGTTGTTAAATTGCGCTCATCCAAAGCGTTTTGCAGTCTCCATACTATTTTGTCGGCTTCCTTTTTGGTTTGTTCTTGGATGAGCATTAGTTCAGCTTCTTGCCGATCTTTTAGAGTGCCGCTTATTTTGGCTTGTTGGTATTTGACGTTGTAAAAGGGCCGTCTCGTTCGCAGCACTTCTTGTTTATCATTTACAGTTATAAAGCATTTTTTTGCGAGGGACTTAAGTTTGTGCATACCTAAAAGTTTAGCATGCCCTTTAAATTTTTTGTAAAAACGATAAAAGATAAAAAAAAATTTGCACTGGTGTATGCGTTTGAAGCAATTTAAAAAACTCTCCACTTTTAAAATTATACAGGGGAAGCTGCGACAAACATGTATAAAAGCACTAATAAAAGTAGAAGAATCGAAAGATGTGTGTAAAAGTCGTAGTGGAAGGTAGAAAAAGTAAAAGACGTGTAAAATAACCGTAACAAGGAAAAGAAAGTGGTCTTTGCCCACGCCCACGATATGTATGTATGTATGATCTACAATTCAGGTCCTAGACCAGCCTTTTTAAGCTTGTGGGTCGCGACTCCCAAGGTCGCCAAGCCCTCAGACGTCTTTTGCTTTTTTTACTTTCATCAGTGCTTTGACCTAGCTTTTCTTCAAACCAATTTTCGACCTTTACCGACTTGTCCATTCCCATTCACCTGTTACACCTGTCTTGTTAATTTACTTTTATCCATCCATCTCCTCAGCATTTATGTTACTTTCATGCTTCTGCCAAAACCAACATTTATTACTCAAGTGTAGTGACCAGCACACGTTGTGGCTGTTCATAAAGTTATTCAGATCTCCATCACCTTCCAACACCAAAATGACAGTTTAATACCAACACTGAAATCACTTTAAAGGGATTCCACTGTTTGTGCAGGACAAACGGAGCTTGCACAGATTGGTTTAACATCGAAAAAAGTTTGAGACAGGGATGTATGGCACCAACATAGCTGTTTCATTTCTGCATAGACGATTGTTTAAAATATTTGAAAGAGAGTGCGTATCGATTGAAAATGAATGATTTGATCGTCAAATGCCTTCTTTACGCAATGATTAAGTCATATTAGCGTCATCTGAAAAGGAATTTCAGGCGATGGGTAATGTTATGAATAATGCCCTGAAAATCAAAGGGATGAAAATAAATGTAAGCATAACGAAAGTAATGGTTTTTGAAAGAGAAGAGAGCATGACAAACTGTGAAGTTCTGATTATGATGCGCAATCACATTTCTTACCTGTCTGATTTGGACTATTGATTCCTGGTATTTTATGTGCCTGCTTGAGAAATATTTTTTCCAAATACATACGTTCCAAGTACGTTTCGGCCATGTAGTTTTCGATGTTTGTCGTATATCTTTGCAATGGAGAGAAATTGAAAGTTTTTTGCAACGGAGGCACCACAAACTTGGCAGACTCGTGACTATAAACGCTGTCTCTAATCTGCAAACCCGACGCTTCGCTAGATATACTAATCGGTTCCATTTTTCTGGTGACCTTGGATTTTATTTTCTTCTTAATTTTCTTCACTTTCCTTTTCGAAGCTACGAAATCCACTTTATTGCCAATTTTATAAGATTCCAACCAAGCTAGTTTTCTTATTATTAAAAAATGATCTCTCAGAGGGCTACCGGCCACTTTGCTCAAGCAATTTTTAATCGCCGTCGAACATTTTCGTACGCCCATCGCGAAGTGGTCGGGCTTCGTTCGCAACGGCAGAAGTCTGTAGTTTTGTACGATGGCGTCTTCGAATTCGCAATTAAGATAAATAGCGTCGGATCTCTCTGCCAACGATACCAGATCGTCCGGGTCCAAATTGATTGCTTTATTAATATCTTCCAAGGCTCCCGTAAAGAAGCACGTCTTGCCACGAACTTTACCTAAAAATTAAAAGAAACGCTAAAGGTCTAAATACTGAAAGAGAATTTTTTAAATATTTTTTTAACTAATTGTATGAAATGAATAAGACTCGAATACGGATAATTAATATTAATTAAACAAATAAAATTTAATGTATTTTAAAATTTTAATTTAAATATACATACTATTAACTAAGTTACTTAAAGAAAAAAGATCAAAATATTTTGTTTGGGGTTCCGTGACTCCTTGATTTCTCGATTGGATTAAATTTGAGGGGATGTATAGATCAATTTACGGTTCTATACAACCGTATTTTTTCTGAATATATCAAACTAACTAAAATATTATAATTACTAACCACGTAATAGCGCCAAGTGATTTTAGAGTTAAAATCACTAAAATGAATCGACCCCAAACAAATCCAATCGTATTATTTTAATTTAGTACCATAAAACTAAATAGAATATGGCATGACTCCAACATCACCATCCATCTTTATGTACGCGTCAGAGACGTGGACTTCGAGATATGGTGCTGGAGGAGAACTATTTAAAAAAAAGATACGGAAAGCATACCGGATACCCCAAAAATCGCAACTAACGAAGTAACTGAAAAAGAAAAAAAGGATATAGAAACGGCATTAATAAAACTTAAGAAAAGAAAACGTTTAGGCCCAGACAGTATTCCAAATAAACTTCTTAAATACGGCGGGAGAAGCCTGAAACAAATGGCGCCTAAGTACCACAATCTTACTGTTTAAAAAAGGAGACAAAAAGATACCCGCAAATTACCGAGGCATAAACCTTTTAAATACAACCCTAAAGCTAGTAACAAAGATTATAACAAATAAAATAAATGAATTCACCTCATTGGGCGATGAACAACAAGGATTTAGATCAGAAAGATCTTGTACAGATGCGGTATTTGTCCTGCGATAAATAACTGAAAAATCCATCGAATATAACAAACCAGCCTTTCTGTGTTTTATAGACCTGGTAAAGGCGTTTGACCTAATACAACTGGAGGACGTGGTACACCTTCTATACAATAGGCAAACATCATACAACATTATAAAAACCATCGAAAATATTTGCCAGAGAAACAAAATACAAGCCAAAATTAATGGCATAACTACCGAAGAAATTTCTGTAAATAGGGGTATTTAACAAGGAGATTCTCTTAGCCACTTATTGTTCAACATCGTTATGGACGAAATAATAAAAAGCACTCGTAACCTGAAAGGTTATAAAATGGGAAACAAAGACGTCAAAATTCTATGCTATGCCGATGATGCTGTTCTGATTGCAGAAAACGAAGATGACCTACAGAGATTATTATTCAAATTTAGCAGAACGGCAAAAAGTCTAAAAATGAGCTTATCTACAGCAAACACGAAATGCATGACCACCTTTAAAACACCTATCAGATGCAAATTGGTTGTGGATGATAAAATTATACAACAGGAGATAAAATTTAAATACCTAGACATAGAAATATCAGGATACGGTGACATTGAGGCGTAAGAAATCAAGTGGCAAAAGCAGCACGAACCTGGGCTTACCTGAACGATTCAATCCTCCGAAACAAATATATCGGAACGACTATTAGAAGGGAAAGGGATTATAGAAAGGAAATGATTGTGGACTCGCTTTTTAAAAAGTTGTAGGTCATAGTTCTCTGGAAAAACTGATTTTGGAAGCTTGTTCTGTTCTGTAGCAGCCCTGTAAAAGAATGATTCTTGATGGAGATTGGTGTCAATCTTGAGAGTAAATGGGTGAGACTGATCAGCGTGCCGAATTCTTCGGCAAAATGTGGCCAGTGGTGGTACAAGAGTTTTTATTTTTCTGGAGCACCTGCCATGGAAATATCTGTAGAGTATCTGTCTGGTCTGCAACTTTTCTTCTATGTTCTAGTGGGTGAAGGGTATCTGTGAGAGTTGAGCTGTGTATTAACCGAATGACCCTTTTCTGAATGGAATCTAGAAGACGAAGAGAATTCTTGGGTGCCGAACCCCAAATGTGGGAGCAATACTCCAGTAGAGGTCGAATTTGAGCCTTGTACGTCGTCAACAGTTGATCAGGAGTAAAAAACTTTCTAGCTTTCCACACAAAACCTAGCCTGTGGCTTGCTGACCTTGCAATGTTAGCAACATATTATTAGACACCGTGACTCCCAAAATCGAGATGAAGGGACTTGATTTAAGGGTATTTCCGGACATTGTGATAGAATGATTTAAGGAATTTACTTTTTGGAAAATGTGGCGCTTTGTGTTTTATGAGCGTTAAACTGAACAAGATTGTTGGTTACCCACTCGACGATTGCTTCAAGATCTTTATTAATGGAATTGGCCTGTTCCTGCCTGAGTCTATTTGTATCATTCACCGAAAATGATCGATAGGATATGAAAGTTGAGACAAGTGTGCTGTCGTCTGCGAAACTGTAAATGGGGATCAAGTGATTTTTAAGAGGTCGTTGGTGTGTAAAAGAAATAGGGTGGGGACAGGATGGAACTCTGGGGGACCCCGGCATTGGTTTTAAACGCATCAGAAGAAATACCGTCAACTGCCACATGTAAGGAGCGATCTTGCATGAAGCTCAATAGCCATTGGTGCAGTCTGGTTGGGAGACCGTAGGCAAATAATTTGCTTAACAAATCCTGGTGCCAAACGCGGTTAAAGGCTTTAGATATATCCAAGGCTATTGCATGGGATTCACCAAACTTCTCAATAGTGTTTGTCCAGAGCTGAGTGACATAAGCCTGCAAATCTCCAGTAAAACGAAGTTGTCGAAATCGAACCTATATCGAACCTATCGAACCTATTGACACGGAGAGAAGCGAAGACATTAGAAGAACATGTAAAATTGACAACGTCAATGAATGGATACTGGAAAGAAAGAGAAAGCGGAACGAACACATAGATCGGATGAATGACGACAGAATGGTCAAAATAACTAGAGACAAGTCGCCCTTAGGACGCCGAAGCGTTGGAAGGTCCTGCAAGAGATGGAGCGACAACCTCTCTAATAATTGAACCGCAGAGGATACGAAGAAAAACAAGTAAATTGCTTACATTATAAAAGGAATAAGAAGATATTTTGTCAACGGAGCATTTTTACAATTATGTAACATCAGTAATGATATTTTTTAAGATAACCATGTTACCTCTATCGATAAGTGTTTTCTTATCATCGGGACACAAACGAATAGCTTCATTAAAAAAAGGCAGTGATCTTTCGTAGAGTTCCAATCTTGCCATGTAATTTCCTATGCTATGCCAAAGGGTTTGGTAGCCATATATCTCTGGAGGAGGGCCAAAGGGATTAGCACCAGCCATTCTGTTTAATATCCAATTTTATATAAAAATATAACAAAATCTAAAAAAAAAGGTAATCTCTGTTACAAAATCTTGCGAAGACAATGAATTGTGAAAATTTTTTAAAAATAATCTAGCATAAAAATATCACAAATCACAAAAAAGTCTTATTTAATTGTAAAAGTCTTCGAAATGTCAAATTTCGAATCGCAGGCTTCGTTATTATCAACGAAGATAGACGCATGTAGAAATGTATACAACATAAGTCAGGTGTCGACAAATAAACGGCGACAACAGAGTTGGACTTTGTTCCTTTCTTAGAAGAGGCACTAAAGATTCAACATTAATTTTTTGCACCAATCATGACTGCGTGTGTTGTTTTATTTTCCAATGTTACGCTTCGCAAAATTTTAACACTATCTTATCATGTTAAAAGAATAATAATTTATTACCTAGAATTAAAATTATTTATTAAAAAGAAAACAGAAATTTTTTAAAAAAGCAACTGAAAATAAATTCTAACATAAACATTTATTAGGAATAGACGAAATAGTTGTTTTAAAATTCTATTCGAAGACACCTTAAAATTACTTTGAAGCTTTTTCGAAGTTCATTTAATTTGAAGCTTTTAATTCTTTATTAATCTAAATCTAAATTGACAGCCCAAAGAAGAAGATAAAAATCTAATGCTGTAATCATTTTAAAAGCTTTTTTTGAACCTTAATTACCTTGTAGATAGAAAACCCCACTCGTGATTTGAAAAATCTTCTCAAATAATAAAGTCCGCTGTTTGATACGAACGCTCAAACGTTCTACGACTACTCAAGAATTCCAAATTCATGTTTCGTGCGCCATTTGAAGACATGTGAGTGAACTTTACAAAGACGAATGGTCAAGAATAGGGCGCCTGGTGCGTCTTGCAAGATAACTGTCGGATTTTTGATGTCCGGATCACTAATCTTCTTTTTTTTCAAGTGCCATCTCCGCGGCGGAGGTTGGCAATCATCATTGCTATCGCAACTTTTGAGGCACTTGCTCTAAAAAGTTGTTTAGAGCTGCAACCAAACCATTCTTTCAGATTTTTTAGCCATAAATTTCGTCTTCTTCCTATGCTTCTTTTGCCTTTTATTTTCGCTTGCATTATTAGTCGTAAGAGGCTGTACCTTTCACCACGCACATTATGTGTCCGAAATATTGTAGCTTTCTCTCCTTAATTGTACGTTCAACTTCTTTTTGTTTAACGATTCTTCTTAGCACTTCGATGTTAGTAATTCGATTTATCCACAACATTCTTAAGATGTTTCTATACAGTGTGGAACAGCCAAATGGAATAAATTCGATAACAAATAAATGAGAGCGTGTCGGGAAAAACGCTTGGACACGTCGATTTGTATTTTTAGATGCGCATTTTTTTCAAAAAAAAATAATTATATAGGGTGTGTCATGTGACAGTGGCCGATACCAACTTTCTTATTTTAAATAAAACTCGCTGTATATTATTTATTTTTTGGATCCTTCAGAAAATTCTAGACATAATTCATGTACAATGTCCCATACCTATCTTTAATTGTTTCGGAAATATTAGGTGTTTTCAGATGTATTACAAAAATTAACATTAAAAAAAGAAAATTAATTTATTTCACAAATTCGCTACATTATACTCAATACTTAATCCCCATTTAGCTCTTAATATTGAGAAAATAAGCAAAAACCATTAATGCGTTCCTTTTTACTGATTTCACGGTCATGTTAATCGTCAAAGTTTTTAAAAAATGCGCATCTAAAAATACAAATCGACGTGTCCAAGCGTTTTTCCCGACACGCTTTCATTTATTCGTTATCGAATTTATTCCATTTGGCTGTTCCACACTGTATATCCACATTTCGAAAGTTTAGCCGTCTCATTGCATCTGCATTTAGCGTCTATGATTCTGCACCATAGTAGAGCACACTGAGTACATACAGTAGAAAAAATTGACCTTTACCCTGACGTCATACCTACAAACCTCGCAAAATGAATCAGGGCCGGTTTATCAATACAAATTTATCTGTCAGTTAATGCTTAACTACCAGTTATTTTGAAAAGGTCGGTTTATCCACAACAGGTTAACTTTATCCGGCAGCTAAAATTTCAAATATTTATCTGTTAGTTTCAACTGGCGGTTAGGTCGATATCTGGAGGTTAAGGTCTATTATATAACCTCACTTTATGCAGGAGAGTTGTTTTGTTTTGATTTCTCCAGATGATATCAGGAATTTCCCTGTTGCATAAAACCTGAGTGTGAGAAGAAGTTGGTCTATTGGTCTTATACTGTTATTCCTGAAAATGTAAAAAGTTAAGAAATATAAAATGGAATGAAAATAGTAAAATCACCTACCTATCAGTACAAAACTAAAGTAAATCCTCAATGAGTTCTAATATTGAAAGAACAGTCTCTTTTGTCATCCTAAATCTTGCATGAAAATCCTGGTCATCCCACTTTTCGAAGTTGTCTACTCTTTCCCTAACTGTATACGGCCTTCGTTCGTACTCAAGAACTTGCACAATATCCTCGTCCTCGTCGCTATCCAGAATATAATCATCCAAAAAATGCATGTTCATCAACAATCAAAAACTCTTCAGAAAGTAAAAACACAAACTTTTGCATAAACAAAAACAATCAACAATCTCAGTTAATGTGACATGACCTTGTTCTTGTAACAACCAATGAGATTGCTTACATTCATCCATCAGCATTGCCAACTTTCATTATCTGTCAGTTAACTAACTAGAGGATAAAAACGAATTAATAAACCGCTTCCGAACATACTGGAACTTTATCTGCTAGTTAGTTTTATCTGACGGATACCTAACTGATGGATAATATTGGCAATTGATAAACCGGCCCTCAATGAGTCAAAAATGGCTACTGTTACTTTGCCGTGTGCCCAAATATTTCCACTGTTTGTTTATCTTGTCAGTACTTTTTTGCGTTATAAATAACTAAATATTGCTGTTGGTTAAAGTCAATTTAAATAATTCCATATTACTGTTTTAAAACAGTCGAAAATTTAATATTCACTAATAATTATTTCGTCTGCCACTAATACACAAAAAAACTATTCTGTAACTATTAACGAAAGTAGAAATTTTTATGAATCTTTCATTTGAATAAATTTATTTAGATTTAAAACAGCTCATAATTTAGCGCTAACAAAAACAATTGGCTAGCATAATAAAAAATATCAAATCCTTGGTAATGAATGTATTTAATGTACACTATTCATACATTTATTATCATTTCGAAATTTACAATACAATATATATTATGTGTTTTAGAAATCATCGTCAGACTCAAAAGAGTGTTTAAAAGCATTATGAGGAATAGACGAAATAGTTGTTTTAAATTTCTATTCGAAGACACCTTAAAATTACTTTGAAGCTTTTTCGAAGTTCATTTACTTTGAAGCTTTTAACTCTTTCGAATTTTCAAAGTAATCTAAATTGACAACCCAAAGAATTGTTACTTCTTGGTTGTTAACGTAATTCTTACTTTAGTTGACTTTATAAATCTACCATCATAAATAATGTTCCCGTTTCACGAAATTTTAGTCACCGTCTACGAAGTAAGGTTAGGTCAAAAATATTTATTAAATGCAAAACAGGAAATTTTGTACTCTCCATAAAATCAAAATAACAAATTAGAGGTTTTGAATAAAACCGATTTTATAGAATTTGTCTAAATGCAAATGATAAAACGCTTTGAACAAAACTCGATGTATCAAAATAATGACAGTTGTCATAAGAGGTCAAAATAAATTCTTATGAATACAATGAAGATACCATGGACCGCTCATGTAACTAATCAACACGTATTGACAAAGATAGGAAGGATAAATAACTACTATTAAAGATAAAAACATCCAAAATTGAATACTTTGGACTCATAATGAGGAATAGCCAAAGATATGGAATCTTACAGTTGATTTTATAGGGAAAGATAAACGGTAAGCGGGGTCCTGGAAGACGAAGAATTTCGTGGCTAAAAAAATCTACGCACATGGTTCAACACAACAGCTGTGGGTCTGTTCAGAGCAGCTGCGAACAAGATACAGATTGCCATGATGGTCGCCAACATCCGAAACGGATAGGCACTGTAAGAAGAAGACAACCGATTAATTGTTATTGGCGCTATCTCTTTTTAACATTTAGAGGTCATAATAAGAGATACAAAAGAACGTATGTCATTGCTTGAAAGACAAGTGTACATATTGTATGATGTGTTTCTACTGTCAGTAGAATAGGATGAGGTATATAAAGTTTGTGTTTACTACTGTTCATTGTGATTGACGTCAGGGTAAAGGTCAATTTATTCAACTGTAAGATTGTGCCAATCCTAGTTCTAGGCCTAACGTCAAATCTCTGCTAATTTCATATACTTGGTTTTTTTGATATTGAGGGAGAGTCCGCAAATCTCACTAAACTTTACCATTTTGTTTATAACTCTTTCTAAATTCTCCAAACTATTGGCTATTATTACTGTGTCGTCGGCATATTTGATGTTGTCAATCAAAGCTCACCGGAAACTTCAAAAACAAACAACTAGGAAACCTCACAGATTCAAAAGGTCGAATTATAGTAGATAAACAAACCAAAATCAACACCTGAAAAGAATACCTAGAAAAATTGTTCGAGGATCATAGAAAAGAACATTTTGACATAGAGGAGACTCTAAGCGGGCCGAAAATTTTGAAAGAAGAAGTACAAACAGCCAGTGCACAATTAAAAGATGGCAAAGCATCGTGTCCAGATAATATACAAACAGAACTCCTTAAACAATTTGATAAAAGAACAATCACGCTTATTACTCAAGTGTTCAACAACATTTACAACACTGGAAAAAATCCATTTGAATGGCTGAAATCTGAATTTGTTGCTATTCCAAAGAAAACAAGACCATAAAAGCTCCTATTTCCTATCCCTAGATGGCTATTGAAAATGATACCGGTGGAATACGAGTTAACGGCATTGCCTTGAACAATCTACTTTATGCAGACGATACAGTACTTCTCGCCGAAAACATACAAGACCTTCAGAACATGTTGAATAAGGTCATCACTACTAGTCGAGAATATGGTCTGACACTGAATATTAAGAAGACCAAATACATGATTGTCACTAAAACTGAAGTGCCTAATGAACATCTATATGCTGAAAATGAAGAGCTGGAAAGAGTCGAGAGGTATGATTACCTAGGTACAAGTGTCAACTGCACCGTGGATTATTGTTAGGAAATAAAGATTCGCATTGAGAAAGCCCGTGCATCCTTTGTGAGAATCAAGAAACTGCTCTGTAGTCGCGATCTGAGCCTGGACCTGAGAACTCGGATGCTCAAATGTTATGTGTTTCCAGTCCTTCTGTATGGTGTGGAAGCTTGGACCCTCAACGTATATTGCGAGCGAAAACTTGAAGCCTTCGAGATGTGGGCATACCGTAGGATGTTGAGAATATCATGGACGGAACATATAACCAATTTGGAGGTTCTGAGAAGAATGAAGAAGGACATAGAGATCCTACACGAAGTGAAAAGAAGAAAACTGCAATATCTCGACCACGTCATGAGAGGCCCAAAATATGAGATTCTGCACCTCATAATACAAGGGAAAATTGTGGGAAGAAGATCTATTGGAAGAAGAAGAATATCCTGGCTTAGAAATCTGCGAAAATGGTTTAATGTCACGTCATCCGACTTGTTTAAGGCCGCAGCCTCCAAAGTCAGAATAGCAATGATGATAGCCAACCTCCGTAATGGAGACGGTACATGAAGAAGAAGAAGAGATGGCTATTTGGGATAAAAACCTCATTCGAACACACGACAAGTGAGAACGCAAAATAATATAAACACACGAGTCGGCTAGATTAACGAGAAGGAAAAACTAACCATTTAATAGCCGTCTGGAGATTCGAACATATAGTTAAGAACGTACACATCGATTTAATTAAATAAATGTGTTATAAAAATAAACTTGTAAATACGGAGATGAGTAGTCTGAGAAGTATAGCCAGAGTGGCTCGGTTGGATAGAGTAAAAAATAGTGAGATAATAGTGGTAAATAAATAGTCATAAATAAAAATGTAGATTATATTAATAAATTAAGTTTAAAATACTGTTACGAAATTTAGTTCTTTCTTGGGTCCGGTGTTTTTAAACTCTCGATACAGCAACAAATACGTTTATAAATCACTTAGATATACAACTGTTACAACTTTTTATAACTATTTAAATTTCATAAATCATAAACATTTTAAAAACTAAAAATTGTCCGTTGTTACTACTTCTGTCCTTTTTATATTTCTTAATCACAATTCCGGACCATTCTACCTGTTTCTCGAGAGTCCGGGACCCTTCGCGATGCGGTGTTCTAGGCCTTGCAAGATCGCGGCGACGGCCGACAAAGCGTAATTAATATACACCCCAGCCGCGGTCGATCCTCGGTTATCGACAGGACCGAATTGTAACAATACGTTACAGTGAAAAAGAACAGTGAAAAGAGACATTTTAAGAAGTCTGCTTGAAATGGTACTGTAACGATTTTGCGATACGCCACTGGATTATGCTACGTAAGCGAGCTAGTTTTCATGGCATAGAATTTGTACAAAATGTCGTTATCGCGTTATAAAATATGATTTAAAAAATTGTTCTTATAAAAAAGCACTTATTCAACTTTTGTAGAGACTTTAATCAAATGGTTAGTTTTTGAAAAGTTGTTCTTTTTTCAGATAACTGCCGCTCGTTTTCCAGTGGTATTAAAGATGGGTCATGCTCACGGAGGACTTGGTAAGGTTAAAGTGGATAATTTGAACGATTTTCAAGATATGGCCAGCGTAGTGGCCGTAGCTAACACCTACTGCACTGTGGAGCCTTACATAGACTCGAAATATGACATTCATGTCCAAAAAATTGGAAACAACTACAAAGCTTTTATGAGGAAATCAATCTCTGGTAAGTTTTTAATTTTTGAATGTGGTTTTGACCAATATAAATAATTTGATTTGCCAATGCCAATGCCAGGATGTAAATCAAGAAATACGTTCTTGTCTTATAGATTTCGTTAATGCATTTGACTCCATGAGAAATTGTCGGTTTTTATCAGAGTAGTTCGCTCGCATCCACGTGAAATTTTTCACATTGAGAAACACCGGATAGTTAAGTTTAGTTTATTTCAAGCGAAAAAAATAAATTTGGTTACTTTGCTGCAAGAAGTTCAAGGCATTAAGTTTACGAGTGTGAATGGACGGAAGTCGGTAGAGATCGACCTCGGCGAACATCGATCTCGATCAGATCAACATTGTTTTAAGGAAACGCCAGTTCAAGAGTACCAACAACCGACGAGCATGTATGAGAGCACTGATGAAAGTAGAGAAAGTAAAAGATGTGTGTAAGAACCGTAGCAAGTGGAAGGAAGTGGTCTCTGTCTACCCCTACGGGAAAAAGGCGTGACTATTTGTATGTATGTATTGTTACGATATTTACTCTATGGGTTCGATTATTTTAAACACTCCATACAATAACGACACAGTTTATTCAAATATTTTTATACAATAATTTCTTACTTTTAAAATTACTTGGATAATTTCAATCTCTATACAATCCTTTTATAATTATAGTTCTTCCAATGTCAGTTTAAAAAAATATATATTAAAAGTACATCATTAAAAGCTATATAATCTTTAAAAGAAGCCGACCAGTGGCGTATCAATTTTATCTTTAAATCAGATATATCATAACGCCTCGTTTAATTACTAAATAAATTGTGGAATAAGTTATTTTCGTTATGTTGCATATTCTTTTAATTATTTCATCTTAAGTTGGATTGACATTTTTAGCATAAATATATATTTAAAATAACTAATTGAACTTAAATATGCAAATCTTGATTTTTAAATTCCCAAAACTGTGTCTTGTTGAAAATTCAGTATTTTTCAACAGTAGAATGTTCTTCAATCGATTCCTTGATTTTAAAACCTCATTATTACAGCCGATGGACGCATGCTATAGGTAACCAATTATTTACTTGCTTTCCTTAGATTAGGCGCTTGCTATAGGCAACCAATCATACATAAAAGTCATGAGCAAAACCAATTAGAAAAGCTGACATCAGCGCTGCCATTACTAAACTATTTTGACGACTTCCGTTTGGTGACTTCGTCCATCGTCTTTAAGTTTTAACAAAAATGTTCTTTTGTTACTGCAGTAATAGAATAAAATGTGAATCCTATTAGGGAAAAAATAAAGTTTAGATCGACAGCCAGTGACAAAATTCTACAGGATAAAAGAGACCTGAATTTGTAAATTGATCATGTTTTAAATAGACGACAAAATGGCGTCTCTTGTATAGCATCGTAATATACAAAACAAGGTAATTATATAGTTTTAATTTCCTTGAAAAACAAACCTGAAAAGTATAGCCGGAGTGACTCGGTTGGAGTAAAGAATAGTAAGATAGAGAAAGCTGTGGTGTAAAAGAAGATGTGGTTACAAAGATAGATAAAGGAATGCTTAGAGGGTTTGAACACGTAGAAAGAATGAATGAAGGAAGCTTGACGAAACAAATTTATAAGGCGAGTGTGAATGGACAAATTGGTAGAGGTCGACCTCAGCGAACATATCTCGATCAGATCAAAATTGTTATGAAGAAAGGTCAGGTCAAGAGTACCAACAACCGACGAGCATGTATGAGAGCACTGATGAAAGTAAAGCAAAAGATGTGTGTAAGAACCGTAGCGAAAGTGGAAAGAAGTGGTCTCTGCCTACCCCTACGGGAAAGAGGCCTGACTATATGTATGTATGTATGTATTACAAGATTGTTCTACTCAATGTAAAAATTAAAGAATTGGGTTGATTAAATGAAATTAAAGGTGATGTTAATAAATACGCGTTATTATTTGAGGTTGTTGGAAAACGAACACTGGTTCAGCGATGTTGGAACAAATATCGATGACAGATCGATACAAAAATTGGATCGACGAAGTGTCAGACTTGTTCGGAGGTTTGGATATTTCTGCTTTGGAAGTTGTGGTTGGTAAAGATGGACGCGAATTTATAATCGAGGTAAGCAGTACTGTTTTTTATATTTTATTCTGTATACAGGGTGTCCCGGGACTAATGGGAATATAGTTTTAAAAACTAACGTTAATCTAATAAATATTCAATATGAGCTCCTTCCATTCCAACGCACTTGCCAAGTCTACGATTGTTGTTTCTTCGTACTTGAAAGAGCATTCGGATATTATTTCTAATAGCATTGCGGTGTAACACAATTCTGTCTATTAAATCTTGCCTTGCCTTCCTGTCTGAAATCGAGTTTCATCGCGCGTCGCACACTATATTTTTTATATAATCTGCATTAAAAATGGGAGTTTTAATGTCTAGAGCCAACCTCTATTTCTTGTCCTTTTAAACTCGAGAGAGTATTGTGACATCATGTCTCAATTGCTCGGATCGTAGTTCTCCAACCTTCTTTTTCTTGAGCTGCAAGAGAAGCTTCTTGCAGACCGTGACCAATTATTTCTTTGGTGCGTCAGAGACCTTCCTCTTGGTCGTTTACCATTGATTTTTCCCTCTACAATAAGTTTTTCCAGCCCATTCGTTCTTCTTGAAATGTGCCCAAAATACCGTAGGTATGATTTGTTTGTCCTGGTTGATAGCCTCGTGGTGATTTTTAGTTTTTTAAGAATTGACACGTTAGCACGGTGTTCTGTGTATGATATTCGCAGCATTCTTCCGTAAGCCCACATTTCAAAAGCATCTATTATTCTTCGATTGGCCATTTTTAAAGTCCAGGTCTCAGAGGCATATGTGGCAATAGAAAAGATCAAGATCGAGATCCCATTCCATCAATTGAGATCTTAAAGCAATCGTCGAATGGGGAACCAACAATCTTGTTCAGTTCAACGCCCAAAAAACACAAAGTGCCACGTTTTCCAAGAAAGTGAATTCCTCAAATCATCCCATCACAATGTCCGGAAATACCCTTGAACCAAGTCCCTCCATCTCGATTTTGGGAGTCACGGTGTCCAATAATATGTCTTGGCATGACCATGTTGCTAACATCGCAAAGTCGGCAAGCCAGAGGCTAGGTTTTCTGTGGAAAGCCAGAAAGTTTTTTACTCCTGATCAACTGTTGACGACGTACAAGGCTCAAATCCGACCTCTACTGAAGTATTGCTCGCACATTTGGGGTTCAGCACCAAGGCATTCTCTTCGTCTT
This sequence comes from Agelastica alni, assembly GCA_950111635.1. Classification (NCBI taxonomy): domain Eukaryota; kingdom Metazoa; phylum Arthropoda; class Insecta; order Coleoptera; family Chrysomelidae; genus Agelastica; species Agelastica alni. Next base: position 9,685,497 of record OX467718.1, read on the forward strand.
CTAGATTCCATTCAGAAAAGAGCCATTCGTTTGATAAACAGCTCAACTCTCACAGATACCCTTTACCCTCTAGAACATAGAAGAAGAGTTGCAGACCAGTCATTGCTCTACAGATATCTCCATGGCAGATGCTCCAGAGAAATAAAAACTCTTGTACCACCATTGGCCACATTCGGCCGAAGAACTCGGCACGCTGATCAGTCTCACCCATTTACTCTCAAGATTGACACTACAAGGACCAATCTTCATCAAGAATCCTTCTTTTACAGGGCTGCTACGGAATGGAATAAGCTTCCAAAATCAGTTTTTCCAGAGAACTATGACTTGCAACTTTTTAAAAAGCGTCTCCACAATCATTTCCTTTTTATAATCCCTTCCCCTTCTAATAGTCGCAGTGCGGGCCGTCCGCGGCCCACACGATAGGTCTACCCTTTTTGCGACTATTTTCATAAAAAAAAAAAGTTTACTAATTTTAGTTTGTTGCGTTGAGTTTTAAGCGGAGCCAACCAGAACTAGGCAAGTTCTGACTAATTCCCTGACGTCTCATACAATATTAATGTGCATGCACGTCATAAAGCTAGTATGAGGTCACATTTAAACAACGTTGCCAGACTTTGACATTAGTACGGACATTGATGAAATGATAGGGTTATGTTGTTGATCATTTAATAAACATACTTTACCAATAATTAGTCTAGGACATTGCAATAAAACTTTAAGAATTTTTATCTAAACAAAAGGTTTTTAATAAAAACTATTCAAGTTAGTTTATTATTGCTTTATTTAATTTAAATCAACATAGAGTTAGAGGCAGTAACAAAAAAATAATACTGATCATAATTTTATTAATAAAAATAATACAGGTTAAAATGCTTCACAATGAAAGAAGAATGCTATTTAGCTGCTTTTTCATTTCAAGCAAAATATTGATAAAATACAAAAAAGGTATTTCTAAGCTATATTACATTAGTTTAATTGAGCTACAACTGAAACAGTACTCAATTGAAGAGCTTCAGCTACTCGCTAAAAGAAAAAAGATTGGACTGGACGTTATTGAAAATGTTTCATATTTGAACTTACCTCTCGTACAGCCGTTACAGGTAGTAAAGTCTGGTTAATTTAGACATAAAAATAGTGGTCAAATAACAAAAATTCCCGGAGAGCCAAATATTGGTGGAGAGCTGGGGTTTACCAATACAAATAAAGTTTAAAAAATTCCCGTCGATCCTATGTTTGCTACAAAATTAATTCGGAGTCAAAGGTCAAAATTTGAGGTTTCTTGGATTTTTCTCGAAAACGGTTAGTTTTCTCAAAAAAACTACAAACCAATGTTGTAGATCTTAAAATTCTCTACAAAAATGGTCCGGAAGAACCGTTTTTATTAATACTAAGACTGAGTGTAATATTTAATGAAATATTCATGCTGGCTATCGCAAACAATGGATATCCCGCCGAATCTTTATTCATTTTCAATTAGTAAAGATGTCTATATTGTAATCTTCTCTACCATTATTTTCAGTGTGAACGGCTACCCGCTCTAAATCCGGTCTAGCATAGTAAGCATGCTAAAAGCATGCCAGTTACTCTTCCATTAAGTTTCTTCTTCTTTTTCCTTCTTTAATCCAGGCGGATCGCCTGTTTCTTTTCATCGTCCGTCTGCCTATTGCACTGCTAAGTTGTCGCTCCATCGTTTTCGGGGGCGTCCTAAACTCCCGCCACCCATTGGTGATTTGTCGCGTGCTGACCATTCTTTTATTGTCCATTTTACTGATGTGCTCATTTCACTCCCTCTTTCTTCCGAGAACACACTTATTAATATTTTCTACCTTGCATGTCCTTCTTATATTTTTGCTTCTTTCTCTGTCCGAGATCGTCATTCCAGTTAATCTACGAAGTACTCTCATTTCAGTTGTCTCTAGAAGTTGTTGGTCTTACTATTACTATTACTACTATTACTATTGCCTTGTAAATTCTTGATTTGGTTTTTATTTTAATGTTATTATTTCGCCATATTGTGTCATTTAGACATCTTGCTATTCTTGTTGCTTTCGTTGTCTGTTCTCTCACCTCCGTCTCAACATCACCATAGCTTGAGATATCTATGCCCAGATACTTATATTTCATTTCCTGTACTTTCCATAGCTTTGCCTTTAACTTCCAGTTTACGCCTTGATGGCGTTTTTGATGCATTTAGTTTTCTGCGCCGATATTACCTTATCAAGTGATTTGGAAGTAAAATCGATGTAATAGTCGCTGCAGATCGTCTTCTTTTTCAGCAACTAGTACGGCGTCATCAGCATAGTTATTTCACGGTCATCCATTCTGTATCCTTTCAGTAAACTTACTTTGCTTATTACTTCGTCCATAATGATGTTGAAGAGCAGAGGGCTCAGGAAATCCCCTTGTCGAATACCATGGCCCACAGCTATTGGTTCATTCGTGGTCCCATTTATTTTTGCTTGAATCTGATTTGCTTTGTATATATTTTCTATGGTTTTGAAGAGATTATGTGGGATTTTCCTGTTGTAAAGAACACCGCACACGATCGAACGCTTTTTCCAAATCAATAAAGCACATGTATGCTGGTCTGTTGTATTTAATTGACTTTTCCGTTATATGTCTTATGACAAAAACCTCATCTGTGCATGATCTACCCGATCTGAATCCTTGCTGTTCATCTGCTAAGGGTGTAAGAATATTAATTTTGTTTGATATAACTTTTGTTGTTAGTTTCAGTGTAGTGCTTAAGAGATTTATGCCTCGGTAGTTTGAAGGCAATTTCTTATCTCATTTTTATTTAACCTAAGGATAGTGATGCTACCATTAGGTTTACTAATGGAAATTATCCTTCAGGCGGAATAAGCCTGCTTTAGTCGAGCCGATGAGCCTGAGTAAAAAAGGTTACCCTCTCTTTTTTAACACTCGTTTGGGATCTTCACTGTTTATCTGAAAACCCCTTATTATATTCGCGTTTTTTTCATATATTTATTGCTAAAAAGTCAATCCGAAACCAATTTTTCGAAGACGCTTAAAATTCCAGATTTATATTTATTTCTCAATATTCGTTGGCGTTGTATCTCCATAAGCAACTTTCAAATCCACCAATTCGATTTAAAGAAATGACAATTTTACACAAATCAAGAGTGCTTCTCCGGAATATTGAGTAGTTAAAATGTAGGAGCGAGATACAATTTGGGAGTCATGTCAGCTTGAAAATGACAACGGTATTGATTGGAGAAAAGAGACGTGTTATTGGCTAGAAAGAAACGACGAAAATGTGATAGTCACAGCGTAAAAATAATGGAATCTCGACCGGTCGGTCGTAAAAAGAAGAGCAAAGAACAACTGATTTTATTCCCGGTAAAAGAGAAGTAACGTAAAAAAAAAATATTTTTTCGAAATAAAACAAAGTTATATTTAAAAAAAAAACTAAAACAAAGTTTTGGATGTAAGAAAACGAAGATATTTAAATGCCATCTAAAATACTTATTGGTACATACTACGAGGGCGGTTTGATAAGTCAGTGACTTTTTAAATAAAACAAATTTTTTTCCGCAAATAAACATTTTATTTTTCTACATAATAACCTTTTAGCTCGATACATTTAGTCCAGCGTTCTTCTAATTTTTTTATTCCCTCCAAATAATAGGTTTTTTCAAAGCTCTCAAAATACGCGTTTGTTTCGGTAAGGACTTCTTCATTCAACTCAAATCTCTTACCGCCCAGCCATTTCTTTAGGTTTGGAAACAGAAAATTGTCGCAGGGGGCTAAATCTGGAGAATATGCTGAATGGGGTAGCAGTTCGTATCCCAATTCGTAGATTTTGGCCATCGTGACTAGACAAGGGTGCAAACGTGCATTGTCTTGATGGAACAGCACTTTCTTCTTCTTAGCCAAATGCGGCCGTTTTTGCTTTAAATCAACGTCGAATCTGTTCAAAATCTTTGAATAATATTCGCCGGTGATCGTTTTACCTTTCTTGAGGTAATCGATGTGAATGACACCGCGTACATCCCAAAAAACTGTGGCCATGACCTTGTTGGCTGACAGACTCTGTTTCGCCTTCTCTGGTCCACGTTCACCTCGAGCAACCCAATGTTTCGATTGTTCCTTGGTCTCTGGCGTGTTGTGATGGATCCATGTTTCATCCACAGTAACAAAACGGCGCAAAAATTGGTCCGGATTACGGCTGAACATCGCTAAACACTCTTTTGAAGTGGTCACACGATTGCGCCTATGGTCGAGTGTGAGCAATCGCGGCACCCATCTCGCAGAGAGTTTTTTCATGTCCAAATATTCGTGTAAAATATGATGTACCCGTTCAGTTGAGATACCTACAGCATGAGCCAACTCTCGCACTTTCATTCTCCGATCATCCAATATCATTTCATGGATTTTATCGACGATTTCCGGCGTAATCACTTCTTTTGAGCGACCTGGACGTTCGGCGTCACTAGTGCTGGTACGACCACAACGGAACTCTGTAAACCACTTCTTAACCATTGAAATTGATGGTGCCGAGTCCCCGTAGTATTCAAGTCTTTCCTTAGTTTCAGTGATGGATTTTTTACGTAAAAAGTAATGCTTAATCAGCACACGAAATTCACTTTTTTCCATTTTCGTAAAAATTCACGAGGTTGTCTGCTTTGAAGTGAAGTGCTCACACTCGAACATAAGCGCAATCGTGTGACCACTTCAAAAGAGTGTTTAGCGATGTTCAGCCGTAATCCGGACGAATTTTGCGCCGTTTTGTTACTGTGGATGAAACATGGATCCATCACAACACGCCAGAGACCAAGGAACAATCGAAACAGTGGGTTGCTCGGGGTGAACGTGGACCAAAGAAGGCGAAACAGAGTCTGTCAGCCAACAAGGTCATGGCCACAGTTTTTTGGGATGTACGCGGTGTCATTTATTACCTCAAGAAAGGAAAAACAATCACCGGCGAATATTATTCAAAGCTTTTGAACAGATTCGACGTTGATTTAAAGCAAAAACGACCGCATTTGGCTAAGAAGAAGAAAGTGCTGTTCCATCAAGACAATGCACGTGTGCACACTTGTCTAGTCACGATGGCCAAAATCCACGAATTGGGATACAAACTGCTACCCCATCCAGCATATTCTCCAGATTTAGCCCCTTGCGACTATTTTCTGTTTCCAAACCTAAAGAAATGGCTGGGCGGTAAGAGATTTGAGTCGAATGAAGAAATCATTACCGAAACAAACGCGTATTTTGAGAGCTTTGAAAAAACCTATTATTTGGAGGGAATAAAAAAGTTAGAAAAACGCTGGACTAAATGTATCGAGCTAAAAAGTGATTACGTAGAAAAATAAAATGTTTATTTGCGGAAAAAAATTTGTTTTATTCAAAAAGTCACTGACTTATCAAACCGCCCTCGTATCTGATATTATCTGCATATATAATTTTTGAAATTTCTCCTTTGTTACTGGTGTGATAATTTGGAATTCATCTCCAGAGAAATTGCTTTCGTCTGTACATTCATGTTCGTGGCTTCATATTTATTACATATTTCTCACGAAATATAGCATTGCTTAGTCATGTACTAGTTCATTGCGAATACGAGTGAGATATCAATATTGTTTTATTTGGCTGAATACCTCCAAAAATCACAAAGTTCATGATTTGGATCACTTTAGTGCCAAATCTGGTGAAACTAACTGAAGACTTTCACTCAGGATGGCTGCATCAACTATCAAAAACTGTTTAAGCAGCGCAGACAATGATTAAATAACGCTATTAATAATTTGATCAGTCAGTGATGGATTTTCAAATTTTAGGTAAACGACAGTGCCCTTACACTTCTCGGCGATTCCCAAGAAGAAGATAGAAGACACATAGCCGATCTGGTATCATCCAGAATGCAGGCCATTTGTAGACCAAAAACGCCACCTCCCAACGAAGAACCGCCGCCACCACCACCACCAGTAGGCCCCCGAGGAATATTGGGAAGCCTGAGTAGTCTTACACACTCGGACACACCACCGCCGAGTGCTGCTTCAGATGTTCCGTCTTTGGGTAGTGTTGGCAGAAGAGATAGTCAAGGTAAAAATTAATTCGCCGTATTGCAATATTTGTTTTTTGTAACGTTAACACACATTTTTATAAGATACCGCTTAATTACTTGGTTATTCAGTATTGCGTAGTAAAAAAGTATAAAAACTAATACATAAAATTAATTAAAAAGTAATGAGCAGAGGGCAGACAGCCCTGTAAGCTCATACCACTTAGTCAAAATATTGTTAGAGTGTTACTTACTTATTTACTCCGCGGCTTACAACCCAGGGAAGGTTTTCGCCGACTTCACAATAGTCCTTCAATGTTGCCTGTCACTCATGACATTTTACGTGTGGCAGTTGACGGTATTTCTTCTGATGCAATCGTCGAGTGGGGAACCAACAATCTTGTTCAGTTCAACGCCCAAAAAACACAAAGTGCCACGTTTTCCAAGAAAGTGAATTCCTCAAATCATCCCATCACAATGTCCGGAAATACCCTTGAACCAAGTCCCTCCATCTCGATTTTGGGAGTCACGGTGTCCAATAATATGTCTTGGCATGACCATGTTGCTAACATCGCAAAGTCGGCAAGCCAGAGGCTAGGTTTTCTGTGGAAAGCCAGAAAGTTTTTTACTCCTGATCAACTGTTGACGACGTACAAGGCTCAAATCCGACCTCTACTGGAGTATTGCTCGCACATTTGGGGTTCAGCACCAAGGCATTCTCTAGATTCCATTCAGAAAAGAGCCATTCGCTTGATAAACAGCTCAACTCTCACAGATACCCTTCACCCTCTAGAACATAGAAGAAGAGTTGCAGACCAGTCATTGCTCTACAGATATCTCCATGGCAGATGCTCCAGAGAAATAAAAACTCTTGTACCACCATTGGCCACATTCGGCCGAAGAACTCGGCACGCTGATCAGTCTCACCCATTTACTCTCAAGACTGACACTACAAGGACCAATCTTCATCAAGAATCCTTCTTTTACAGGGCTGCTACGGAATGGAATCAGCTTTCAAAATCAGTTTTTCCAGAGAACTATGACTTGCAACTTTTTAAAAAGCGTGTCCACAATCATTTCCTTTTTATAATCCCTTCCCCTTCTAATAGTCAAACATCGAGTGGATTTTGTATGCCATTGTCTTTAGATCTTTGACAATATTGTCTCTCCATCAGAGTCCTGTGCGGCTTAGGGGTCTTTTACCCTCTGGTGTTTCCTCCCTTACAAGCCTGACAGTGTAAGGACTGTTCACTGTAATCGTTTGCATTTTTTTTTTGGACAATGTTCTTCTAGCTCTCTGTTTGTACGAGTTCTGTTTTTCCCGTTGTTGCATCTACGGTTGGACCATATATTTTCCTGAGTACTCTCCGCTCAAAGACTTAAAAGTGTTCATCATTTGCCACGGTCAGCGTCCACGTTTCGCATCCTTACATCACAACTGGTCTAATTATTGTTTTGTATATGTTTATTTTTGTCCGTCTTGATGTTTGCTTTGGTTTTAGTAGATTATGAGTTGTATTTGTTTCCGGCTTGTATTCTACAGTTATCTGTACCGTCAGTGTCTTTTGATAGTGTTATTCCAAGATATTTGAATTTTTTTACCCATGGTAATGTTTTGACCTACTCTGTCTCTGATCCGGTTATTTCTGGTGAAGTACATATATTTTGTTTTTTCTTCATTACTCTTGAGCCCCATATTTTCAGCATATTCTTCGAAGTTGCTGAATATATTTTTGACATTAAGTCTACTGTTTCCAATGATATCCACGTCTTCTGCAAAAGCCAGGAGTAGGTTAGTGCCATTATTTTAAAAGACCGTTACTAGAGGGCAGATTTCATCCTTTCTGGTGGCATGTTCCAGAACAACATCAAAAACCATTACTTTCGTTTTGCTTACATTTATTTTTATCCCTCTGATTTTAAGGTCATCATGCATAATATCAACCTTCGCCTGCAACTCCTCTTCAGATAACGCTAATATGACTTGATCATCGGCGTAAAAAAGGCATCTGACGATCAAATCATTCATTTTGAATCCATACGCACACTCTTTCAAATATTTTAAACAAACGTCTATGTATAAGTTAAACAGCCATGGCGAAGCCACACATCCCTGTCTCACACCCTTTTCGATGTTAAACCATTCCGTGTAATCTCTGTTTATCCTGACACAAGCAGTTGAATCCTCGTAAAGTGATTTCAGTGCTCGTATTAAACTACCGTTTACCCCATACATATACAATGTCGACCACAATTCACTCCTTACCACTCTGTCATAGGCCTTTTCCAAGTCTATAAAAGCGCTAGACCTTCTGACTTCTAGCCAAAAAATTTTCATCTATACCTCGTAATAAAAAGACCTAATTCCTTTCAGAAGCAAAATAATAATGTTTGCATGGTAATTTCGATGTTTAGATTAAGGAGAGTTTCTTTTGACAGGAAAGCTTAAATTCGTAAACTTTTTGAACGTTGTTTAAAATAAAATTTTCTTTTGTCATTTGTACCAGTACTGGTAGCATAATGTATTTTGCTTGATTTTTAGCATCTCAGTCAAGCACAATCAGCAGCGCACCAAGCACAGGCCGTCTTCCAGACCCTCCACCTCGGCCCGGCTTCCAACGTCAGGGCAGTCAGTCTCAATCTCTTGCAGAAGATACTGAGGACACCATGAAGAATCTTAGAAAAACATTTGCCGGCATCTTCGGGGACATATAAAAACAAATTCGACCGCATACATCCACCTACAAAAATAATATTCGTTTTCATTGTTAAGACAGTCGATCAAAGTATCACTTTATAACCTCTAAAGTATATATTATATATTTTATGATATTATTAACTTTAGTATTTTGTATTTTAACATCAAGATCGCACTTACACAGCAGTAAACGATTTATTCCACAGAACTAGTGTAATTAGACAATTATTTTATTAAAAAGTGACGAGCCATAGCTTTTATTAGTAATGAAGTAGTATATTAAAAAAAAGTAATGCTTTACTAACCAATAAGAAAAATACCTCATAGGTTTGCTCTTTTATTTGTGTGATACTTTTTGTGCTAATTGTGTTTAACTTTTACTCTTATTTTAACCAGGTTGTACTACTTTAGATCCAGTATCTAAAGTACCTAAATACAAAAACAATGTGACGAGGTTTTAGAATGATACTCGAAAGCTAAATCAGCGAAGTTTGAATTTTGCTAAGCAATATATGTTAAAAATTGATATGTTATTCACTGCCTTGGGCCAGGTACTTTCTAGTACCTCTTGTTGATGATCTGAATGTAAAACAGAAATAAAGTCCTTTTGATATTTCAAGACTTTATTAGCATTTTTTTTTTATTATGAGTTTAATGTTACAAAAGCAACATTACCAATTCCACCGTAGTTGTTTTTTTTTTTTTGGAAAATTTTATTCATTTTTGCTCTCTAACTCTCACCACTAAGTACTGTGGCTAAAATAAATTATTTATAAGGATATAAGAAGCAGTATGTATGTATGTATGTAAGAAGCAGTTGTAGCGTGACATAAAGCACAAAAGAAAACCTACAATTTTTTTCTTCTTCACTTCAAATTTTAGGCCCTTCGCCTGTTACGATACCCATCTTTTTCTCGGCCTTCCAATATCTCTCCCTCCCCGACATTAATTAAATCTAACTTTGGCAGGTATCCTCTTCTCGTGCATCCGTTCTACGTGTTCTTTCCACATACTTTTATTTTCTCGTTTATATTCTTCTTCTCCCAGTGCCTGTCCGTTATCGGACGTTGGCAATCATTCTGGCAATAATTGCGGCCCTAAATAGACCCGTAGTGGAGGTTGCAAACCAAGTTCTCAGGTTTTTAAGCCATGAGATCCTCCTTCTGTCTGGTCCCCTCTTTCCAAGCAGCTTTCCCTGTAGGATAAGCTGCAACAGACCGTTTATGTTCTTCTTCTTCTTCTTTTTCAGCCATTATCTGTCCACTCCTAAACGAAGGCCCCTTTTATTTGTTTCCATGCTGTTCTTTCTTTCGCTGTATGGTACCATCTTTCTCCTATTTTTTTAACAGCATCCAACGATCTCCTCTGTGGCCTGCCGACACTCCTCTTTGTTTGTCGTAGTCTCCAGTGTACAAGCCTTGATACCCATCTGACCACACTTAGTCTGGCAACATGTCCAACCCATTGCCACTTTAGCTCGTCCATTCGCTGTATTATATGTCCACTACCTTCGTTCTTTTTCTTATTTCTTCGTTACGGATTTTATCTCGTAAGCTAACGCCAAGCATTACCCGTTCGTAACCCTTTGCATTGTCCAAAGGTCATTGGTGTACTTCTTGGTTAAATCCTTTGTCTCAAGACCATATGTTGCGACAGGCAGGATGATAGAATTACAGTAAACTATAAAAGGTTTTTAAGTTTCGACAGCGTGAATAGGTGTGAAAATGTGTAACTGATTTTGTAAAAACCAGCTTATTTCCGCTATATGATACCTATTTTAATATAGGTATAAAGTGGGTTAAAAAGTACAGATGTCGCGACTGGCGCTTTTTGCGTGGTTCTTCATGTATACTAGGTAGGAGCGGGAGCCGTGAATTTATTTAATTTCCGACTAAACCTGCCCTATGCTGACGAGGGACAACATCCCGAAACCGGTCCATAGGTGGTGGCTGAGCCATATTTATACTTTCATGTAGGCCATGGCCGATTAGATCTTTAGTTTGGTCCACCCATCTCTTGGGTGACCTTTCGCGCGGGCGCTTGCCCTCTACCTTTCCTTCGACTATTAGTAGTTGCAATGAGTCTGTCCTTTTTGCGATGTGGCCGATGTATGTTAAATAGCTTCGTATTGTATTCGTAGTAGCCGTCTGTATGCCCACAATGGGGATCACAAGTGAATTCAACAATCTTAATTTCGTGTTTGTGGTGATTGCTGTATCTCTCCAGATCTTGCTTAACTTAGTTACGGCTGTTCGAGTCAGTGCAACTCTTCGTTTTATTTCACCTTCGCATGCACCGCTGTTGTCAATTATAGACCCTATATACAAGTATTTATTAACCACCTCAAATCCAGCTATGTTTTTTACGTGGGGTTGGTTGTTATTTTGTCGGTTTACAATCGTGACAGTAGTTTTATTGGGATTTAATTTCAATTCAAATTCTGCACTGGTTTCCTGGAGAAGGTGCATAATAAATTCCATTTTTTCTACACTAGATGTTATAATTAGTGTGTCGTCGGCATATCTCAGATTGTTAACTTTCCTTCCCCTCCACAGATACACCACCTTGCCAGTTATGGCATTATGTGTTCGGTATATATGTTAAACAATAAGGGCGAGAGAATGCACCCCTGTCTGAGGCCCTTCATTACTTGAAACCTGTTTGATGCGACATCATTAGTTCCTATAAGACCATAATTGTGTTCATAAGAAGGATAAGGTGGCCAGGGACCCCCATTTCTTTGAGTATTTGCCACATTTTTGGTCATTTTACCAAGTCGAAGGCCTTAGAATAATCGACAAAACAGAGAAACGTTTTTATGTTAAATTCTCGGGCTTTCTCAATTAACTGTCGTACGTTTCTTATTTAAATTCGAGCAAACTGCACAACAGTATAACATGATCATCTCGCAAGAAAAAACACAATCTCTTACAAATATCACGAGATCCCAAAAGATGTAAACTGGCATTATATAACAAGAGCGTGGTACAGGTTATGTCATTTAAATACTTGGGTGCTCAAATAACCAGTAACCGTGATCTTAAGTCGGAAGTCAAGTCGCAAACAATCAAAGCAGCAAGACTATCGGGATTCCTACGATTTGTGATATGGAGGAACAAGCACATGTCTATAGCGAGTAAAACAAGAATCTATAAGACCTGCGTAAAACCGGTAATGACCTACGCTACTGAAACGAGGGCAGAAACAGCAGCAACAAAGAGAATTTTAAGAGCAGCCGAAATGAGAACCTTAAGGACCATAACAGGACATACTTTACTCGACAGGCAGAGGAGCGAAGACATCAGAGCTACCTGCGGCATTCAAGATGTAGTAAGATGGTCCAGAGTCCGAAAGAGAGCTTGGAGGGATCATGTGGACAGAATGCCTGGAAACCGCCTCGTAAGAGCTGCTAAGCACAACAAGCCTAAAGGTAACATACCACCAGGACGACCGCCCAAGAAGTGGCACGAGAGCTGGACATCAGAATCCCAGTTGCGGCTGCTATGAGTGCTAATATATGAGGAAAAACAAGACAAATGTCTTAAGAAAAAGAAGAAGAAGAAGATCATTAGTTCCTATAAGACCATAATTGTGTTCATAAGAAGGATAAGGTGGCCAGGGACCCCCATTTCTTTGAGTATTTGCCACATTTCTGGTCATTTTACCAAGTCGAAGGCCTTAGAATAATCGACAAAACAGAGAAACGTTTTTATGTTAAATTCTCGGGCTTTCTCAATTAACTGTCGTACGTTTCTTATTTGTTCTCTTGTTCCCATACCAGGCATAAAGCGGATTTATTCTCCTGCAATCTGGGGTATAAGATACGGTCTAAGTCTGCTATTAATGATCTGCAGGAGAATTTTACTCGCATGGGGTATTAATGCAATCATGCAGTCTGCCGGATTACCCTTTTTGTATAACGAAATATAAAGTGAACTACGCCATCCGTCTGGCCAAGTTCCTGTCTTCCAAATCCGATCGCATAGAAAATGTACAACATCAATTGCTGGCTGTCCTATTGACTTTAGAATCTGTACAGCTATGCCATCTATACCTGGAGCTTAATTGTTTTTGCGGCGCTTTAGGGCTTGCTCTACTTCCGATTTAAGAATCTCAGGTTCATGTCCAGATAGCATTCAAAAGTAACAATGGGCTTATAATAGCTATAATAAATTTTGTGCTCGACAGCAGCAATATTAGCATTGAAATATCCGCTTAGAATGAAGCAAGAGAGAGAGTGGGGTAAGCATCGAGTCGAGATAGGAGAGAGGGTATGGCTGGCGCGACAGCCTGGTGCCGTTACGCTTTTTGGAACGCGACCATGCGCCTGAAAAGTTCACAGCGTGCCTTAAGGAGTTATCACATTAAAAATCAACGTCTGGCGTGGTACACTGAATAAGCGAATTAATGATACTCACTTTTTTTGAAGAACGCGTAGAACTTTTTGCAATTTTTAAACACCGATTAATGTGATTCCATTCACGAGCTTTCAATTAATGAACGATTAAATTAATTTGTCCAGTTAGATGAGTGTTTAGATCATTATGCCAGAGTTGTGCAGCAACGGCTGAACTAATATTGGATAGGTCGTGATAGTCCGTTGATAGATTGGCTACCTAGATCTCCAGATCTCACAATTTTAGACTTTTTTTTTCTAGGGAATATTTACAAAATCCGCAAAAGAGACAGAAATGAACTTTGTGCAGGAATTAGCCTACAAAAACTAAGAAATGTATTGGGAAAAATTCGTAATCGCTGCGACAAATTTATCTAACTAACATTTATTTTCTATAAATATCATTTCTGCCCTTTGCTTTTCATTGGTTGGTAATTATTCTCATGTGGCAAGTGTCATTGGACAGGTCCGTAGACGTCGACTTTCGCGAACGTATCCCGATCAGATCGAAATTGTTTTGAAAAAAGGCCAGGTCAAGAGTACCAGCAGCCTACGAGCATGTGTGAATGCGCTGTTGGAAGTAGAAGAAGCGAAAGACGTGTGTAAGAACCGTATTTTTCTCTCTTTCTCTCTCTGTGTAGCTCTTACAACCCAAGATAGGTCTTGGCTGACTCAACAATTCCTCTCCATAGGACTCTGTCCATTATTAGCTCTTCTGCTCCCGTGACATTCAAAGTTCTAAGATCTGATGCTATGTTGTCTCTCCACCGTAGCCGTGGTCTTCCTAATGGTCTTCAACCGGTCGGGGCCTGCTTCCATACTAATTTGACAACTCTTCCATCTTCATCTGTCTTTTGACATGGCCGGCCCATCTCAGTCTTATCGCTTTAATTATTTTTACAATGTCCGGTTGATCATATAGTTCTTCTATTTCCCTGTTTTTCCTACTACGATACTGTTGTGTAGTTTCATCCCTTGTAGATCCGTATATACTCCGTAGGATTTGATGCACTCTTAGGCACATATCTCTATGGCATGTAATTCTGGTCGGGGTGTTACCAAGGGGTTTTGAGAGCCTAAAATTCGGCCCTATAACGCCCACTCCAACCCTTTTATCCATCTTGGATCCATTAGTGTACCACACTACAGCATCCCTTCCTAGTTGAGGTTTGTTCTCTGTGCAAACTTGGTAGTTGTTTATAACCACTTTAAACTGCATTTCGTAGTCGTACCTAACAGGCATAATATCTGTCGGCTTAGACATTGATTCTAGGGAAATATTTTTCAAAATCTTCAAATGTCCATTCAGATTTTTTGCTCTAATATTGATTGTCTGGTTCAGTCTGAAGGCACTGATTGCTGCTTTTTTCATTACACATAAGTGCAATGGTGGAAGGTTCAGAATTACCTCTAAGGCTGCAGTAGGGCACGTGAAAGTTGCCCCTGTGATTCCCAGACAAGCTAGCCGCAGCACTTTCTGCTTATAGGGCCAAATTTTAGACTCTCAAAACCCCTTGGTAACACCCCAACCATCTTTCAAGCAAAATTACATGCCATAGAGACATGTGCCTAGGAGTGCATCGAAAGAAACACCCGAAGGGCAGAAATCTATATTTTATCAGATAGCCAAGCAGCACTAAAAGCTCTGAAGTCATACATTTGTGAGTCTAAGCTGACTCGGGACTATAAACAGTCACTGAGACAACTGGCAGAAAACAATCAGGTTACTCCGATGTGGGTTCCAGGTCACAAGCGAGTTAAAGGCAACGAAGAAGCAGATTGCCTTGCCAAAGAAGGTTCAAATACAAAATTTTCCGGCCCAGAACCCTTCTGTGGACTTTCCAAAGCCCATTTGAAAGAAGAGGTTCGACGCTGGGAAACAGACGAAATGAAATCTCACTGGCATAAAGTGCCAGGAAAAAGGCAAGCGAAAAGGCTAGTAAGTCTTTCGCCAGGGAAAGCTAAACAGCTCCTCGAGTTGGACAAGAAAGACTTGAAACTGGTGACGGGACTCCTCACTGGACTCTGCCCTCAAAGGTACCACCTGAAAAGATGGGCAAAACAGAGAGTGATAGTTGCCGCTACTGCGAGAACTTCGCTGAAACTGCAGAACATGCCCAGCGCTTTTCTGCAAGAGGCTCAAGTTTCTGTAAGGGGCCGTCCTAAAGCCGTTCGTTATCAGAAACATAGCCCCCAGGAAACTGATAAACTTTACTCGAAGTCTCGGAATCCCGGGCCTTGAATAGATTAAGGGTTATGCACAAAAGATATGATAGGTCAAAGTGCTTGAGAGGCAGCATGGCCTTCACGACCCACCCTACAATCTAGACATGGATTCTAGGGAAATATTTTTCAAAATCTTCAAATGTCCATTCCGATTTCTTGCTCAAAGATTTATTGTCTGGCTTAGTCTGAAGGCACTGATTGCTGCTTCTTTCATTACACATAAGTGCAATGGTGGAAGGTTCAGCATTACCTCTACGGCTGCAATAGGATACGTGAATGTTGCCCCTGTGATTTCCAAATAAGCTAGCCGATGCATTTTCTTCAGCTTGACTTTTTGGCCACCATATCAATTAAGCATAGGTGACCATTGGTTTAATGATCGTTTGGTATGACCAGTACATCATTTTTGGTTTCAGACCCCATTTCTTGCCAAAGACTCTGCGGCATGTCTAGCTTGCCGCTATAGCTCTGGAAAGAGTGTGGTTGAGTTGGCTGTTCCATTACGCCCAAATATTTAACTTCTTTGAAAAAAGTAAGCTGAGTCCCATTCAGAGTTGGGGTTTTATGTTGTATAGTCGTACATAACCATGTTATGACTTTTATTTCCGGCTAAACCGCAATAAATAGTTTGATAACAAAAAAAAAACATTTTAAAAAACTTTGACACCAAATAACTCATTGAATAAAATTTTCCAAAATATTCTCATTAGGTAGTGACTATAAACATGACATGACAATATTACATGTGTCCCAAATATTTTTCTCTCTTCTCTATATATGTCCTCTGTATACTATAGCCGATTTTTTAAAAAAATATATATAAATATTATAGAAGGTGTGTTATGTGCATCGATGGTTATACGGCAACGAACTTTACCTACTTTTATTATCGAAAAAAATTATGAACAATTTTCTTTGTCATTTTATTATTTATTAATGTTTAATTTATACGTTGCATTTTAAACATTTAAAAAGAGACGTACCTCTCCGAAACGACATCACCAGCCACGTAGTCAGACAATCCATATTGAAATGTATGGCTAACTAACTTACTCGCTTACAGACTAGACACCCACAATTTCTTTGGTCAAAAAATTCAAAACTGTAGGCATTTTTATCCATACGACTGTAGCGACCCGTGTAATTAAGCAGTAAAGGCACCGTGCGAGAAAGGTCGGCTGATCTCTGCGACCTACCCTTATGTATAACACTATCTACCTGTACAATCAATGTTAAAAATAATTTTATGAAATATAAACGAGTTCAAACCCACTCGGACTTTGGAACCGATTTCGATCACCCGATCCGACGAAAGTTTCGTTTACTCAAACTATAACGAAAATATTTTATAATAAAATTATAAACGTATAAAAAATTTATATTAATTTCCTGAAAACCATTTTTTTAATTTCTGGTGATTCAAGAAGTTTTCAACTATGATTACACTTCCTTTAAAAAAATATTTCCATTTTAAAGTTAACTGTTTTTTTTTCACTCTATTTTACGGTACCCATAAGTATTTTTCTTTTGTTCTTTTAAATATTTTTACGATGTTCCTACGCAACAAATAAATGCGATTTATTCCACGTCCAAACACCTCAAATGAATGGACTGAATAGGCACTCTAAAAACGTGAGTTGGCTACTCTGTTGGCGATCTTCGGTCGCCAAGTAAACGTCGCCATGGAGTCTCAGTGAAGTACGTCTCTAGCACTAAAACTGTGTAGAACTTCGCACAACATACGAGGTGTAGCACTGAAGTTACGGCCAAAAATGTAAGAACACATACATTGACGAAAAATAATATTGGTAGTATTTCAAGTGAACTTTTGTATTTGAGGCATTCGTTTTCGAGTTAGAGATTCTTAATGATGTAATTTCAATTATTTTTAAAGTAAAAAATTTCTTTTGCCGCGCATTGCACGACTTTTTGCGTTGTGAATGAGCCGTAACGCTCATTCGGGCAAACTCGGCTCGAGTCGATGTCAGTCAAGCCGGAGAGAGAGAAAGATTGTTAGTGCAGCGAGACAACGATAGTCTTTACGACGCTGCTATACTTTCTCGGCATAACTCGGCTCTTTAAGTCGAGTTTACCCGAGCCGGCGTTATATCATAACGCATGGTTTGGTTAAGAAATGTCTCAAAGCACATGCTTGTTGGCCGGGAGGGAGAAAATACAATACAAAGCGTCAACTTTCGGCGCGCTGCGCAAAACGATGTTGCCGGCTTCCGCCTCCGGAAGGGAGAAATAGTATATTACATATCTAGGGCAGTAAAGTAAGAAATGTCTCAGAGCACATGTTTGTTGGCCGAGGCGAAGCAAAGGTCATCCATCATGCATGTGTTCTGAGACATTTTTTACTTTAATGTCCGTGGAGTGTTTACTATTTTTCTCCCCAATGTAGGTGGAAAGCGGCAACTTTGTTTTTCGCAGCGGGCCGTAACTTGACGCTTTTTGTCCGGTAGGGAAGAAAATACAATACAAAGCGTCAACTTTCGGCCTGCTGCGCAAAACGAAGTTGCCTCTTTCCGCCTCCAGAAGGAAGAAATAGTCATACATATCTAGGGCAGTAAAGTAAGAAATGTCTCAGAGCACATGTTTGTTGGCCGAGGCGAAGCAAAGGTCATCCATCATGCATGTGTTCTGAGACATTTTTTACTTTAATGTCCGTGGAGTGTTTACTATTTTTCTCCCCAATGTAGGTGGAAAGCGGCAACTTTGTTTTTCGCAGCGGGCCGTAACTTGACGCTTTTTGTCCGGTAGGGAAGAAAATACAATACAAAGCGTCAACTTTCGGCCTGCTGCGCAAAACGAAGTTGCCTCTTTCCGCCTCCAGAAGGAAGAAATAGTCATACATATCTAGGGCAGTAAAGTAAGAAATGTCTCAGAGCACATGTTTGTTGGCCGAGGCAAAGCAGAGGTCATCCATCATACATGTGTTCTGAGACATTTCTTACTTTAATGTCCGTGGAGTGTTTACTATTTTTCTCCCTACTGTAGGTGGAAAGCGGCAACTATGTTTTTCGCAGCCGGCCGTAAGTTGACGCTTTCTGTCCGAGAGGGAGAAAAAACAATACAAAGCGTCAACTTTCGGCCCGCTGCGCAAAACGAAGTTGCCTCTTTCCGCCTCCAGAAGGAAGAAATAGTCATACATATCTAGGGCAGTAAAGTAAGAAATGTCTCAGAGCACATGTTTGTTGGCCGAGGCGAAGATTAATTTTAAAATTCCAAGTTTGGAAACCCCTAATGCAATAATAAATCGAAAACAAATGCCTAGAATAAAAAAAGTATGTATTGTTCAATTTTAAACGTTATTTTCGCGACAATTTGTATGTTTTATGTTGTTTCATAGTAAACTACTTTGTGGATTATTTTTTTTTTTAGTTTTTGTTAAAATTTACACATTCAGGTATGTTTCATGAACCGATCTCTGTGTAGGCTTTATTCTCAGTGATGTAGTTACAGTGAATAAAAATATATAAAACGTTGTGAATACACTGAACTCTGTCAATATGCGAATAAGCCTTAAAATGATTATAATTATTCTAGATTTTACATGATATGTAGCAGTAGTTAAGTGAGTAGACGAAAAATAAACGAGTTACCTCCATTAACTTAGTTCTTAGCAATATGAAGGGTTAGGATATTTTTTGGAAGACAAAATAATTGCACCAATAACATTGTTTCATAAAAAATAATTAGAGAAATGTACGGTTATCTAGATACAAAAAATTCTATTCATATCTATTTGAAAAAAAAAAACATTTTTATTACTTTACAAAAAAATTTATTGAAGAAACATTTTGGGCTAGAACAACTGAGTTGTAATTCGGGTTTTAAATGGACTGTCTGATAATGGTGGTTTTATTACTGGAAGAACATAAATAAAAAATATCCATTTTTTATTTTCAATAATTTTCTATTGCCAAAAAATTATCTCAGCAATGGCCGAAAACCCGGGGCTATATTCTTGTAGGTCCAAGCAACCTTAAAAAAAATTGGCCAGAGGGTGCGCCTCTTGAATAGAACTTCGTAAAATATGGACTAGAAGGATCTCATCTCAACCTGCAGAAAGTATACCATGCAGATATTCTCTGACCCGGTTCATTTAATCGTCTAGGTTCTAAAACGATCAATTTGATCTTTATCGAGATGGAAAGAAGCATTTTTATGTGATTGGCATAAATTTTGTTTTGGTTTATGTTAATATATAACCCTACCTACATTTTTCCGAGTCTCGTAAACTAACAACGAATTGCTATAAATATTTCCAGAATAGCTTTGAAATAGAAATGCGAACGTAAATAAATGGAAAACTGTTAATTTGACTAATGTTTAACATTTTGAAATAACTTCGTTAAAAAGCTAGTTTATCTTATTATATTTTTTAAAAATTACGAAAAGTTAACAAATCTGACAGACCGTTAATTTTGTTTGATGATCTTACCACTAGTTTTTTTTTTGTAAATGTTAGGCAATTATTTTGTTTGGAAAAAAGTTTGTAAATGTTTTACATAGTAGGAGTTTAAGAAGGGGTGTACCCAAAGTGATCTCATTCCATCATATCATTTGCAAATAGCTTTTATCTTAGGTTTTAAGGTTTATTGGGTAGCACTTCTTCATTATTATGTTTGTGACATAAGTTTAGTCCTACATCGTTTATGTTTATTTAAAAATACTTGTTTAACGGACGAAAATATTTGCGGTGATATTGTTTTATTCCTTTAAACTCGTATTAGGTGTTAAAACATTAGGAATGGATGTCGGTGTGATTCATATATTATATGTATAAAGCAAACCAGGAAAGTTTTGCAATACAGTTCCATTTATTTAATTTTTTTCAAGCTTTTTTCAGCTTTATTTTTACAATGGGCAACAGTGCAAAGTGGCAGCGTGTAAGGTCTGGACCGTAAGGAGAATGGTTAAGCAGTTTCAGTCCAGTAGTGGTCAAATATTCGGTGCAGGCTTTCGCGCGGTGTCCATTTTTGAATTTGGTCAGTTTGGTTCTTCTTAAGCTTCTCCGTATTATTCAAAATCTCATATATATATATATATATATATATATATATATATATATATATATATATATACTCGTTGCGAAACGGAAGTAGGTAGAGAACAGTTCGGTTTTAGTGACGGTATGGGAACAAGAGATGCTCTTTTCTGTATGCGAACCCCTATACAAAAATGCTGTGAATTCAGAAAGAACATATACATCTGTTTTATAGACTTTGAGTGGGCTTTTGACTGCATGAATCATGATCTGCTTTTTGAACATCTTCAGTCAATTGGTGTAAAACCAACTGATTTGAGTCTACTTAAAAATGTGTACTATCACCAGACTGCGTTCGTCAGTATACAAGGTAGGCCCACAGACAAAATTCCAATCAAAAGTGGAGTCCGTCAAGGCTGTGTGTTATCACAACTCTCTTTAATCTATTTTTTGAGACCATTTTCCAAGAGGCCATTAGCGACCGCATAGAAGGACTAAAAATAGGAGGAGAACATTTGATAAGCGGATGATACCGAACTTACTCTTCTTCTTTTGGTACCATATCAGGTCCTCCTGATGTTGGCAATCACAATGGCGAGCTGTGCTCTGTCTTCGCCGAGTCTAAAGAGTTGTTCTGCGCTTCGAATTCCGGTCCACTCTCTAAGATTCCTTAACCGCGAGGTTTGTCTTCTACTGACTCCTCTACGGCCTTCTATCTTGCCCTTTATTGTAAGTTGAAGGATACGGTAACGATCACCCCTGAGTATGTGACCTAGATAGGACAGCTTTCGGCATTTAACTGTTATTAGTAGTTCGCGGACGGCGTTTGCTCTATTGAAAACCGCTTCATTTGTCTGCTTGGCTACCCATGGGATTCAGAGCATACGTCTATGTAGCCACATTTCAAATGCTTCAAGACGATTAATGGTTGCTGCTTTTACGGTCCAAATCTCTGCCCCATATAACAGTATAGACCATACGTAGCACTTGATCATTCTCCGCAGTTAGAACAGACAGTATTAAAGATCTGCAAGTCCTTCTGAATTTAGTCCAGGAAATCGGTGAACGTAAGGGGCTGAGGATGAACAAGGCTAAAACAAAATTTCTTATTGCAGGAAAAATTAATATCGGTCCAGTAAACTTAACACTCGAAGATCATAATATTGAGCGGGTTGATCATTTTAGATACCTTGGAAGTTGGCTAAACTCCGCGATTTATTCAGATGAAGAAATCATGGCCCGAATTGAAATCTCCAGAAATGCCTTTGGGACATGGAATCAGATTTTATGCAGCAGAGATCTAAAGATCCAAATACGAGTAAGAGTGCTCCGTTGCTACGTTTGGTCCACTTTAATGTATAGTTGTGAGACATGAACTTTAACTGACGATATGATAAATCAAGTTAAAGCATTTAAAATGTGGTTTTACCGGCGGATGTTAAAGATGGACGTCGCATACCACAAACCTAAAAGTACTGCTGATAATGCATAAAGATCGAGAACTCTTAAACGAAATTAAGAAGAGGAAACTACAATACTTTGGGCTCATCGTGAGAGGCCCTAATTATCAAATGCTTTGCCTTATAATTCAGGGTAAAATAAAGGGTACAAGAAGAATAGGACGAAAGAAACTATCATGGCATCGTAATATACGCCACTGGACAGATCTAGACGTGAAACAGCTTTTTAGAACTGCCGCTGATCGTGAAGAATTCCAAAATGTAATTGACATGGCGATCGCCAACGCCTAAATACAAGTATGGCACCTAAAAAAGAAAGGTTCTTCAGAGAGTCGATGACTTTAGGAAAGCACTGTTTAATGTACCACTTAGCTAAGGTTTCCTTAATCTGTCTTGCCTGTCTTCGTCAAGCATTTTCCTTACAGCAGTAACGTTTTCCTCCGTAACGGACGTTGGTGGCCTCCCCGTTCTCCAAACAAAAGTTTTCCCCTTGGAATTCTCTGTATCACCTGAATATAGTCGTAAAATGTGGTTAATCACTACCTAGTGCAAGAGTCATTTCTTCTAAGCTTGGCGCAGCAGATAGTGGATAGTGGAGAGGTGTTCATGATTATGAACACCTCTCAACATGCACCAACACACAGACTCCTGCGTCACGTGGTTGCGTCATATTGCAAAACTTTTCTACTTCCCTTTGTAATATCCTTGTGTTTTAAGGTAATGTTTTACATACATAGTGTTAAGGCAAGTGTTAAAAAACATAAAATGTATATTTACCTTTGTAGATTGTTGTGTCAAGCTGTTTGTAATTGGCATACCAGAGATTTATTGTACACACTTTTTAAAAAATGTGAATACAAAAAGAAAACTGTATAAATATCGTTTATTAACTGTTACATTTTACGTCATTTGATTTTTGGATAAATCCTTCATAAATAAGGAGTTATTTTAACTAATGGAACTGTGCGATTTTGTTTTAAAAAAAGTCTATTACCAGAACTGTTAACTGTTACCATTAAAAATCCTCTAAAATATTTTTATACCAAAATTAAAAATAGTTGATGATTAAAAAGTAATAGTTTTAAAACATGCAATTGGATGCATTGTCTGCACAAAATAGAATATTCAAAATTGCTTAAACCAATTCCGAAAATAGGTAACTTTAACAAAAATGAAAGTAATGAAAGTTCATCACCATAAACCCCTTACGAACCAGCTGTTGATACCAAGATCAGGCTTAGTTTAGACTCAACAATCACATGAACAACATCGGAATATCAAACAGATTTTGTCAAGAAGATAAAGTAACCTCTGCACACATACTGTGCTACAAGGTGAATTTTTACGACGCTAGAAGAGGAAATACCACATCCCACTTAATATCAATGATCTATGGACCAAAACAATGACTAAGGCAATCAATATTTAGATTAGAAACTACATTTTAATAAGATGGAACATCTTGTCATCACGAAGTTTCAGTGGTACTGGTTAAATGTACCAGTAAAGAATTATTAACCATCGGCATATTTTTTTTTACCCTTGACACAACTTGGGTCAATTTAGAAATGATGCAAAACAATTTTAAATATTTTATTTATTTCGGAGATACCAATGTATGTGTTTAAATTCGCACCCTGTATTTATAGCTCAGAAAACGTTGCACACACGATAACAATGAATTATTTTTAAGCAATCACACTAAGTGTGTTCTCACATTCATTTCATGGTTATTATTGATATAAAAGTAGTTATAAACAGCGCAAATTTTTGTTGAACATGAGCTTCAAAGTTTGTTGGTATTCTTTAAGCTAATAAAAAAAATGTACCAACGGTGAATAAAAAAATTAATTCACTGTCTCCACTTAATATCTCACTAAACTGGATGCGGATTATGCAGATTATTGACTCATTTACCTAAATTAAAGACAATATATTATCATTCAAAGAACTGTTTCTTTGTCCACCCCTCTTGACTCATCGGTTATTTTCTGATAATGTTCAGCAACAGTACTATCATTTTTACCTTTTTTTTATACACTTTTATTTTGAAAAACTTTATTTGGAGTGATGAACGCATCGTGATGGTATCGTGAGAGAAGCCTGACCTAAGCAATTGATGTTAATAATTCCTGCTGTAATACTTAAAAGCAAGTAAGTACGATCTCCACCAGATGTAAATAGTAACTGCAAAATTCATTGGTCAAATAATTTCGTTTGACTATTCAAACTTCGAACTGCGTAAGGACTTAAGTACCGACCTAGTTTCAGACTGTTTCACATAAACAGAATGGTCAGCTGCTTATGATCTATAAAGCACAGATTTGACCTGTCCTGAAATCTCTCTCTCTAGTCGTAAACTTCATGGCTGAAGTGTCGTGATCTTATGGTTGCCATTTAAGTTGTGGTTTGGGCAATCATCTTCCATTTATCCCTGTCTGCACTGGTGAATTCCTTAACTTGGTCGATCCATCGTCTTGGGGAGCGCCTGCACAACCAGTTTTTCCAGGTTGTCGTCCTTCCTTCTAGTGCCGTGTCTAAAGTATTTCAGGATTCGCCGCTTTATTACACTTGACAGCCTTTCCTGAATTTCCAATTCTTCCAGTATGAAAACATTGGTTTCACGTGCTGTTTAAGAGATCCTCAGGAGTCTTCGCCACACCCACATCTCGAAGGCATCCAGCTTTTTTATGTCAGCGGCCCTCAAGGTCCAAGCTTCCGCTCCGTATATGGCAATGGGAAATACGAGTGTAACGAGTAACTTTAGTGTTATTATGTAAGTCAAAGCTTCCCTAATCGATTATGTTATGCTTGTATAGAAGAAAAAATCAAAAGGATTGATTTGGGCCAAAAACTTTACACCCAGGGGCCGATCAAAGTGACTAGATTGTAGGGGGGGTCGTGAAGGATATCAACCACTCAAGCACCTCGACCTATCAGATCTTGTGTGCATTTGTAGATTGTAGAAGATCAGAGTGACTAACAGACAGATCAGGTGGGCTTTGGGTAGGGGAGATAAGGGTGTATATTATGGGGTTCAATTGGAACCAAGTGCACTATAACTTCAAAAGATATAAGCGAGTCATATACGGTTTTATTGTTCAACGAGAGTAAATGTAATAAGTTTACGTGTAGTCCAACTCGGTTGCGCAGTAATTCACTAAAAAGTGTATGTGTTTGTTGACGGTATTTGTTGCAGTCGAAAAGTATGTGGTCTAAATTAGCCACTTCTAGACAGATGTCACATAGATTTGACTCTTTAAGGCCTATCTTGTTAAGGTGCAAGTGGTAGCAAACATGTCCAAATTTTAAACGAGAGATGGTGACAATTTGGTGCTGATTATAACTGGTATTTTTGTGCCAAAGCTCATTGAGTATGATGGGTTGGATTAAGGTGTATCGCTCACTTCTCTGGAACACTGTAAAAAAGTTAGTGATTTTGATTTATTTTATAAAAATTTTCATGGGCGACGCTTTTCTGAAATATTAACAATCGTTCCTCCTTTAGCAGTTTCTTAGGGATTAACTGGTAAAGTTCAGACTTCACACCCCTTCGTGGTCACTTTGGAGACCTGCAGAACATCTCTTTCCAAAGACTCGTTCATCCAACGAACAGCGAGACTTTGGAACACATTGCCTAGGGAGGTGTTCTCCGATGCATACAACCTCCAGAAATTTAAGAAGAATACCAATTCCTACCTTTTTCCCTTGGTTCTCACGATAACATATACGAGAACATAAAAAAAATTGCTCATTTCTTACGTGAGACTTTTAAAATAATGTTACGATATTTTGTCTTGGGTTCGATAATTTAAAACGCTCAGTACAAAAAAAATATGTCATTTAAATTTTTCTTCTGGTAATACAATTCACGAATATACTTGCCGTCCACGGCTATAAATGTCAGGCCTTTGATACCGCCGAAACAATTCATACATCCTTTTGTACACCGAATCGTGCCTTCCTTCAGGACGAAAAATGGGACAGGGAGGTACTCATTGACCACAATCCGTACCAATAAAAATGAGTTTTAGCTCGTTTCGAATCACCGATAATCACAGAAATAGAACGGTGCAAATGTAGCACTGATAGTGGTGGAGGATATCTGTATGATTTATTTTGTGATTGCGTAAAGGTCTTTTGCTGAAACAACTTTGGTCCTGGATGCACAACAGACTAACCGGACAATACTGACTTTCCTTGAAGATGCTATTTCAAATCTTTGGTAATCGCTGACTTACTCGTTCCTAATGTGTAACTTTAAAAATAAAATAGCAGATGGTTAACAAAAAAGTTTTGGACATATTATAAGATTTATTATACCTAATTGTAATATCGTGAAAATTTTTATTTAATACCATTTTAAATTATCCACAAGAACGTACAAATACGTTGATAACATTTTGGATAACAAAAAAAATCAAATTTAAGTTTGTTTATGGATTTTTCTTTTAAACTATCGTTACTGTATATCAAGAAATAATTTTCATTGGTTGAATTTAATGGTATTTTAAAGTTAGTATTCGTAGTTGGGGTATGGAGGTAACAATAATTGAGGTTGTAGTAGATCAGCTTATATTTAATTAAATTTGCAATTTGTATAGTGTTAAATTGATGGATATTATAATAAACAATAATGATTTAAAACTGCTTTTAATTCGTGGTGATTTTTAAATTAAATTATGGTCACAGTGTTGACAACAGTTTGTTATGAATCACCTTTGATATTTCCTTGATCGAAATGTGTTTTTCATTATACCTGAAAACACTATATTTATATTCCTGTTTAGCGCACAAAAAGTGAGCTTTTACGGTGCACTAGTGTGATCCTTTCACTTGCTACGGTTTTTACACACATCATCTTTTGCTTGTTGGTTGTTGGTACTCTTGACAGCTGGCCTTTTTTCAAAACAATGTTTATCTGATCAAAATAGATAAAGGAATGCTTAGATGGTTTAGACACGTAAAGAGGATGGATGAAGGAACATCACTATAAATATACTATGAAGGACTTAATTATTTATCAATTTGGAACTTTGCTTGGTCTCTTGATAGCAACTACAAAAATAAGGACCTGTGGTTCACTCGTATTTTGAAAAATATTAAAATTGTAATTTTCATAGATAAATCACAGAACGAGGTTGTTGACACGTTATGGTAATATGCTTTTAGATAAAAGTGGGTCTATCACAAAAAAAATCAATGACAACCAATTGATGGCACCGTCACAAAAAAAATTTCACAAAATATTTGACACGCGTCACAATAATTCACCGCGACAAAACCAACCTGAAATAAATTACCTGATAAAAAGTATATCCCTTATCGCTAGCAACACATTTCTACCTCGTAGTTTCGTAATACACTAGAATATTAATAAGTTGCATATCATTTAACGGAAACTCTTATCAGAAAACAATACCAACGTTCCTTTTCGCTTTTATTATGACCGCATACAGAATTGAACCATTGGCCGAGTGTCATCGAGAAATGTTCGGGGATCTGGTTCTTACATCATTGACGCCCGTGCAGGACTTTTTGCCCAGACAAATAGTCCAACCGATTCCGTATAATATTGGAATAAGACGGGCATCGATGGATTCGATAAAGTTAGTGAAACATAGTGTGGAATGTGAAAAAAGACGTGCCTCCGATTTGGTCGATCAACTTTTGATGAAAATTTACAACAGTGTGCACACCACGACTGACTACAATTCGACTTCCGGAAAGTCCCATCGAAGTTCTTGGGCGGAAGCCGTAAATTTACAAGAAAAAGGTAAGATTCCCTCGTTTTAGAACCTTTACAAAGAAACATTATTGCAATGCTATTGGCACCACTTAAAAAATATAGGTTTTCATCGCGAAGTATAGCTAAAAAGATAGTTGTTTGCTATTGTACATTAAATAAATTTCTAGAGAATAATTCAATAAAAAACTTATATTTAAGTTTTAAAAGACGAAAGCTGAAATATACACGATTAAAGATTTATACATACATACATATAGTCACGCCTCTTTCCCGTAGGGGTAGGCACTTCCCTACACTTGCTACGGATCTAACACAAATCTTTTGCTTCCTCTACTTTCATCAGCGCTCTCATACATGCTCGTCGGTTGTTGGTACTCTTGACCTGGCCTCTCTTCAAAATAATGTTGATCTGATCGAGATATGTTCGTCGAGGTCGACCTCTACCGACTTCCGTCCATTCACACTCGCCTTATAAATTTGTTTCGTCAATCTTCCTTCATCCATCCTTTCTACGTGTCCAAACCATCTAAGCATTCCTTTATCTATCTTTGTAACCACATCTTCTTTTACAGCACATCGTTCGCTTATCTCACTATTCTTCACTTATTCCATCAAAATCACTCCAGCTATAATTCTCAGACTACTCATCTCCACAGAATTAATTCTATTTTCATGCTTCTTCTGCCAAACCCAACATTCACTACCATACATAAGTGAAGGAACTAACACTCCTCTATGCACAGCCAGACGTGCCTTTTTTACACTTTCTGGGTTTTAAACCCAGGTATACAAACTCATTTACTTGTTCCACTCTTTCTCCCTTAATCAGAACTTCACAGTTTGTCCTGCTTTCTTCTCTTTCAAAAACCATCACTTTTATTTTGCATACATTTATTTTCATCCCTTTGATTTAAAGAAATCGTAATGTGCCCATTACAGCTCTCTAAATGAAAGTACTTGCATAATCATCAATTTCTTAAGGCAAAGCCTTGTAGGTAAAGCCCCTCCTCTCTATCTCTTGCAACCTCGTTCATTACATGAATCGATCGGCGACTTATCGAATTATGTATTATTTCAAAGTTTTTCTCCCTCGGTCTTCCTCTACTTTTCTTTCCTAGAATTTTGTCTTCAAATATGTTCTTGATAAAGTTATTTTGTCGTATGATGTAACCTATTAACTTGATTTTTCTAGTCAACTTACCAGTGGAAAGTTATGGTAATGGGTCCGATTTTGCAAATCCCGAATTTTGACATTTGACATTTTGACTCTGTGCGTGTGTATGTACGTATGTGCGTTCGTCTCGATTATCTCGAAAACAAAAAATGATATCGACGTGGGACCAATTGCATTCGACGCATAATTACGCAATTTAGAACTAATTAGATTTTGAGCAAAATCGCTCTAGCTGTTTTTTATGGAGAATCAAAAACTGAAAAAAAATGGTAAACAACCTGAATTTTGCAATTTATAAATTATACTATTTTTAATACAGAATTTTAAGATCTTTTGAACGATATGATTATTGCATGTTAAGAATATTTGTATGAAAAATATGATGACAATATTTTATAAAAAGAGATAGTTTTAGAAAACAAAAATAGGAATTGGAGAATTTTAAACTTGTGTCAGTATTGAGAGAATAGCATTGAAGACGCTATAACAGTAAAAAAATTATTATTAGTAATAATTAAAAATTGTTTATAACAATTGAATATTGTTAGTAACAAATGATTATTGATCATAATAATTAAATAAAAAAAATTTCAATTGTCATAAACAATTGAAAATAGCTCCTGCTTATGAAATGATAAGAAAAAGTTTGAAAGAATACGGTTGACATAAACAGAATATTGTTAATGACAATTATTATTTGTTATAAACAATTTAAAATCGTTTTTTATATTAATGTTATTAATAATTATTATAACAACAAAACATATGGTATATTTTTATTCTTTTCACTGGGAAGTTAGTTGTGGACCTTTTAGGTGGCCCAGACCACTGGTATTTGTTATTGATTTCATTAGTTGCCTTCTTGCTTGAATTTCTCTCAACACTATCTCGATACTCTTTCTTTTTATCCATCTTTTCTTGGTCATTTTTCTCCACATCCACATTTTAGCTACCACATTTCTCTTCCTCTCCTTTTCCCCGATTGTCCGGGTTTCGCTTCCATAAGTTAAGAACAAACCAAACAAATGTCCAAATGAACTTTTTGCGAATACCAATGCTTAGATGTTGGTTTGTCAGAAGTTGATTTTTTTTGAAAATCTCGTTTCGCTAATGCTATTGGCAATGCCAGACAAACGATACGATATCTGGTGGACAAATCTGAACTATAATTAGTCAGTAGTCCGGTTTATTTACATAAGAGATAGTGCTTTGCTTTCATCAATTATTAGGGTATTTTTAATTGATTTTAAAAGTTTTAATGAGTCGGTATTGTTCAGTGCCTCTTTGTTATTCCTGGGAATAACAAAATCCTGAACTTTCGTTCCATTTGTTTCCGAAACCCAAGCAACGAAAGGAATTGTTGCCAACTTTGGGTCAGGTTTTAAAATCCTGCATACGGTTTCCTGATTCAATAGAAATAAAAAATAATAGGCCTAAATGATTCGAAGGTTTTCAGGATGTTTGAATTGTTCTGGATTGTACAGAAATACATATTCAGAGACCAAAATGCTTATGTTGTCGTATAAAATTCTACTCCCAGTATAAATCCCACGAAACAGTAAAGTTTATGACAGGTATATCACCTGGTGGAATAATTACTTTCATTAGTAAACCATATGGAGGTTGTGCTTCTGATAAGTTGATATTTGTTCAAAGTAATTTAATCACAAAATTGACAAGATCAGTTGATGCAATTATGGTAGTCAAAGGATTTATGGTTGATGATTCATGTGAAATATTCAGAATAAAGTTGATAAAACCATTTTTCCTGACAGACAAAAAACAACTGAGTACTGAAGAGGTCTTACTTAATTCAAAAATAGCTGCAGCTCGTGTACATATTGAGAGAACAAATCAATAGAGGAAGAGCCAGTGACCAATTTTCAGTTGGCATTTCAAAAGTCTTGAAAATTTACTGACTCAATGTTTAATATCTGCTCGACAATAGAAGCCACTTCTGGCAGCCCTTAATGGCCTGGGTAAATAACCCTAAAATTTTAAAGAGGGCAGGAACAAATAATTTGCTTCTCTTATCTGCTGCACTCTCAACATATTTGACTCCAATGGCATTACACATTGTTCGGGCGTCTCGTCTGCTCTTTCGACTCTTTTTTCTTTTTCTTCTAATTCCACCTTTTTTTAGTGGAATTTTTTGTTATCTAAAAGTAATATCAAAATTGTTATCCAACAGTCTAAAATCAAAACCAAGTTAATCCAAATTGTTATCAAAATAGCGGTAGTTCTTGTATCACAAAGATTTTTATTTTCACATAGATTTTTAATCACAAATGTTTTTGCTTGAATTGAAATAACTCAAATACATAAATTTTTGACAGCTTTAAATGTTTTCGAATAAAATTTTTGAAATGACAGATGTTTGGCTACGAATATTTCATTTGCGTTGTATGGGAGGGACCATTACCACTTCCTACACCAAAGTTTTTTTCAAGTGACATTCGTTCAAGACCAAACGCTTGTGCTTTATCACAACATGCAAATAGTACAGGACATTCAATTGATTTTACTAATATTTCAATTTTAACTAAAGAAAATAAATTTTTTTAAAAGACTTTTTTTAGAAATGGTCTACATAAAAAATGAAAAAAAAATCAATGAATAAAAAAACTGATTTTCAAAATTTAAATATAATTTATTCTAAAATTTTGGATATTGAAATGAAATTGGGCAAGAAAAACCATGTACTCAATATTTCAGCAACAACTTGATTCAACCTTTTACAAAAATAATTTCTATTTACTATTCCACTACATCCTTTATACCTATATCTTCCATTAAATAACTTTATATTGACTTTTCAAATTAAGTACTGTCAAAAATTTTTTTCATTTTCTGAATGTTAATTTATATTTAACTCATATACTGCAAGTATTTTTTTAAAAATTTGTCCATTATTATACCATGATTTTTGTAGAGTAACTGATAAAGAAAAAAAAAGAAAAATAAATAATAATAATTTTATATTAAAAAAAAAATTAATTAATCTTATGTTTAATTATTAATTTTTATTTTATTATATTAATTATTAAGTCTGATTATTAAATAATTTAAGGTTAAGAGCATATACTTTCTTAATCCGAGTAGTCGGTTCAAATTAAAAAAAAAATATGAAATTATAAATAAATTAACAACAATAAAAAAATAAATTTTAATATGATAATTGTACATTAATTTAAAAATCAATATCCGAAAACTTGGCAACGTGTTAAAAAAACAAACTGTGTCAACGTCAAAAGTGAATTCCTTATAGCTGGTTGTGGTTCACAGGGCACGCTTGATTTAATTGAAAAATAAATCACCTTTTTACAATTTGAAGAGGAAATTTACCTTTTTGTTAATTGTTGTAGATCTGGTAAGTCCTTTTTTTTCACTATTATTCACTTTCTTTAAATGCACTGAGTCTTGTTATACTTCACTTTAAAGAAAAAACTTTTTATAATATTCAAAATGGCTACTGCCCCTTCAAGTAGATAAAATTAATATAACAATAATTTTTTTAAATTTCAGGGTTATAAGCTTATTTGCTGATACATTAACAAAACTGGACCAAAAAGATTTACAGAACGGCTCCTTACAAAGAATATTTTCACATCAAACAAATTATTTCAAATTTTAAGTACTTTTTTAAAATGGACCAGAGAAAAAAATTCCTGTACTTCTTCCCAGATCGACAAAAAACAACTGACCTCGATCTCGCGATCGACTCTACTTATACAAGAAATAATATCAAAATAAGCTGACTTCTTGACAGTTCGAAAAACAATGTTAGCCAATTAAATTATCCCAAATTTGGTAATAAAACTTTAAGGATTGTATTTTTATAAGAAAAGGTAAGTTAACAAAAATAAATTAATCATTATAAATCAAAATTAAATAGGTACTCGTCAAATGTGAGTACAAAAATCAATACAGAAATATGTACCAGAGTATATTTAGGCCAGTAGATGAATCAGATATAAAGCTAAATTCTGTCATGTCTCAATTATGATGGGCAGTAAGGCAGTAAATAATTATTGTAAAAAAGTGTAACGTGAAAAGGCGGCGTGGATCTTTTCTAATACGTCCCCGCATTTTAAATTCATTTTCTATAGCCAACGGCTGGACCGATATTGATGAAATTTTCTGCCAATCTTTAGATTAGCTCGGCAAATGATCGTGAAAAGTTTGGTAGCAACCCCGCATAGTGGAATCTTTGAAGCGACTTGCCAGTTTCTGATTTATAATACAGGTTGTCCGGAAAATACGTGGACAACAAGTAAAGGCAGACACCTGGGCGAAAAATAGATCTCTCTTTCTCTCTCTCCAGCTTACTTATATCCGAAAATGCTTCGTTTAGCAGTCAAGAGGGTTTAAAATATTGACGAAAATTATAATTTTATTTTATTACTCGAAAATATCTTTTTCCGACAATTATTTTATGAATTAAATTATTTAATTTTCTGAAAAAACCGTTAATTTTACGAAACTTTTTCAGGGGACAAAAAAGTTTCCCGAATAGTTCAACTACCCGACTTATTGTTTGGGTTGTGATTACCCTGATGTTGTTAAATTTATGAACAGTTGTTTTCATAAAGAGCATATACTTTCTTAATCCGAGTAGTCGGTTCAAATTAAAAAAAAAATATGAAATTATAAATAAATTAACAACAATAAAAAAATAAATTTTAATATGATAATTGTACATTAATTTAAAAATCAATATCCGAAAACTTGGCAACGTGTTAAAAAAACAAACTGTGTCAACGTCAAAAGTGAATTCCTTATAGCTGGTTGTGGTTCACAGGGCACGCTTGATTTAATTGAAAAATAAATCACCTTTTTACAATTTGAAGAGGAAATTTACCTTTTTGTTAATTGTTGTAGATCTGGTAAGTCCTTTTTTTTCACTATTATTCACTTTCTTTAAATGCACTGAGTCTTGTTATACTTCACTTTAAAGAAAAAACTTTTTATAATATTCAAAATGGCTACTGCCCCTTCAAGTAGATAAAATTAATATAACAATAATTTTTTTAAATTTCAGGGTTATAAGCTTATTTGCTGATACATTAACAAAACTGGACCAAAAAGATTTACAGAACGGCTCCTTACAAAGAATATTTTCACATCAAACAAATTATTTCAAATTTTAAGTACTTTTTTAAAATGGACCAGAGAAAAAAATTCCTGTACTTCTTCCCAGATCGACAAAAAACAACTGACCTCGATCTCGCGATCGACTCTACTTATACAAGAAATAATATCAAAATAAGCTGACTTCTTGACAGTTCGAAAAACAATGTTAGCCAATTAAATTATCCCAAATTTGGTAATAAAACTTTAAGGATTGTATTTTTATAAGAAAAGGTAAGTTAACAAAAATAAATTAATCATTATAAATCAAAATTAAATAGGTATTATACACATATAAGCTTATAGTAATCTTTATTGTAGATTTTTTAAATTTTGTGAGTTAAATATCATTAAATTTTAGTTGACAATGAAAAATTTTTAGATATAACAACTTTTTTAATGTTTTTTCTGTATTGGCAAATAAATTATAACAAAATATAATACTATATAATAATATTAAAACTATCTTTTTTCTCGAGTTTTTTAACAATCTTTATATTAATTTATATTATATTTTTTAGGTAGAGTAAAAATCGCTTATTTTTTTATATAAGTTGGATCTCTAGGAATGTTACACACAAAAAGAAATTATTGCTACAAAATTACCTTTGACAATCAGGATTAAGTATATTTAAAAAATATAAATTTACCTAAAACTTATAGAATTAAGTTAATATCTCTATTTCTATATTTCCCTTTATTAAAAGTTAGATATAAACCAACTTGAATACTCTGTTGGTCATATCTCTTATAATTTTCTTTTAGAAAGATTATATTTTAAAAACTACTCTCTTTTGAAATGTCTTTCATGACAAAATATATAACTACTCCTTCGTTACTTTTTAACTTTATGAGTTTATTTGGTATAATGACTCTTTTACAAGTAAACAAATTCTAATGACCCTACAAGTCCACGGTAAAATCTCATTCTTATTTTCATTTTATTACTGATAAAAAATAAAGTATTGGGTTGTGGGACAAAAAATGCTCTATAAGTCTTTTTCTTCTCTGAAGATTCTCGAAGAAATTGCTACAGATCAATCATTTTAAAGCTTGCCTTGCTAGCTCTGGATATTCTTCTCTTTTTTTAATCCAGAAGACGAACAATGGTTTGGGAATTAAGTTTCATTTAAGTATAAAGTTAAAAAGTAAGGAAGGAGTATTTTAAACGTAATGACTTTATTACTGACTGTTTAGGGTCCGTTGTCTGCATAAAGAAATAAAACCAGAATATGCCAAAACATTATAAAATCATTTCTATGATGTTTATTCAAACAATTTAGCCAAGACTACAACAAATAAGATAAAACTGTGGGTAACAAACCATTATACAGCATAATATAACATAAAGCAATTATTTTTAATTGGGCAAAATATTGCTTTAATGCCTTGCAGATTACAATGTTTTGGTCAACTTCTTTTGGAAACATGAAAGCATTGTTAATCCCTCATTCTGTTATTGTGTCAATTACTAACTATTAAACAGAAACTTTAAAGTCCGAATATCTAAAATAAATTGTACTATTATTAAAAAAGGAAATGCCGATTGCCTTAATAACAACGAAAGCTCTTGAGTGGTTCGAAGAGTGAAATGTGACTTTAAAACTATTTTTTATGTTGAAGTAACAATAAAATCAATTGCTTTATATGACTTACCATGCTTAATCCACGTAGTTTCTTTGGTATTTTGGGATTCTGTCTTCAATGATCTGATAACAGCACTTCATATAAAACAGTTTGTAATAATGTACACGATATACCTGGTGTATGCTCTAAACTAGAGGGTAGAGTAGGTTGCGGTGTCTTCTCAAAAGACCACTCACGTAGCCTGTCGTTTCATTTGCCTGATTACTGTAGTGTGTATCAAGCTGAAATGATAGCCATTACCGAGGCAGCTGTCTGGATACTCCACAACGAACAAAAGTTCAGCGAGATATCCATTCTTTGCAAATTCAGACTGTCATGGCTACTCAACCAGACCTTTTAATGACGCAAAAATTAAGACTGAAAAAAATAACTCGCTCAACTTTAGTATCTTAAACTACCTGATTCATTAAAAGACCGTTCCTACAACCGTTTTAAAAATTACATGAAAAATATTTTTCTTACACTCTGTTTTTACTACACATAAGAATATCTCGATTTCAAATTTACAGAAACCCTAAAATGTTGAGATGGCAGGACTGATCTTACATGCCTATGCCTAATAAACAAATGTGTTTTTTATTCTGTTTATATGTACTCAACAAAAAAGTGTTAATTATCAAATTTTTAATGTGTTAGTTACATTGTACCTATTGTTTTTTCTTCTTTTTTTTGTTCTATGAACTTAATGACCTGCTATAATTCTATAAAACATAATTAAATAAATTATTACTACTACTATTATAGCTCATTTCACCAATATACGACGGTATCGGATTAGTCACCGAGGCATCGACTTAATGGGCGCACTGTGTTGAGAGGTACATTAGTAAATTCCCCTAAGATTTAAACCCAAAAATTTTTTGTTTATTATTATGCTTTTGTTCAGAGGTTTTATTTTTATTTTTTGCTTTAGTGTAAACAGAAATAGTTGATGTAGCTCCAGATGAGTTTTTTGGTTATAAATAGGCTCATTTAATTATTTTAAAAGGAAATGCGACAAAAATAAATTATCGGTCCAAATTTAATAAATATGTTTAATTATGTAGTACTTACTGTATCATAATCGGAATCACTGTCGTCGCTATCCTCATTCGGATTGTAAATGATAACAGGATTAACTGCTTCGATGCGGTTTTCACGAACCCACCATTTCTTTATTTGTGACATTTGTTCCAAATTTTAGGATTGGCAGTATTAAGTGCTCCTTGCCAGGTTTCCAAAACAGCCTTATCACTGTAATCATTAGATCCAATGTGCTTGTCATAGTAAGGTTTGCATATTTCCCAAATATACTCAGTTGGATTAAATTGGCAATGATAGGGCGAGAGTCTTAGCACACGATGTCCATAACTGAGTAAAATTTAATCCACTTTGTAAATTGTTTCTCTTTCGTGCCTTTTAGCTATTGATAATAATTCCGACTTGAAGCAATACTGTGAAAATGAAATATTTTCGTTCGTTAACCATTTTTTTATTTTCTGTGCCGTCCAGGAGTTTGTTGGTTGCTTATTTGAAATTTCCGAATGGTACGGAGCATTATCTAATACAATGACATATGGTTCATGTGACGATAGTAATAGTTTCTCTTTTAACCATATCTCATACATCTCTGTATTCCATATTGTGATGATAATCGGCCGATTATGATTTTGACAAAAATAAAAAATCTACCTCATCAACAAAACCATACTTTTTACCTGCTTGCACAATAATGTGTCTTTTTCCTTCATCGTCGGTGTGTTTTATAGACTTTATGTTATCGTCCTGCCAAATTATTTTTGTTTCACCTTTAGCAAAAATACAAATTTCGTCCAGATAAACAAATGAAGGGCATTCTTGTTTACAGTGAGTATAATTTCGTAAAAATCGGTACTATACGATTTTCATGTCGGTACCCACTACAATAATAACCCTTGATTACTAATTACTTTTCTAGAAATCTAACAAAAAGTCCAACAAAAATGAATCAACAAGCCAAATTAAAGCTTAATAGCCAGGTAATTAGTAAAATTTGTTTGGATTACTTACCTACCTCTCATATTATGTACAATAAATAAAGTCATTACAAACAGATTTGGTTGCAAAATTAATAGTGCTAAATTTGTTTAAAAATATTAGGGGAATTTACTTTCGTACTTTTTAAATGTACAGTTGAATACTGGTTATCGAGTTTCTAACGATAATCCGAAACCACCGTTATATTCGTGAAATATGCTATACTACTACTTCTAAACATAATTATAAAAGTTCCTCGAACAATATATAACAAAAACTGGCATAAACGTATTACGGATCAAAAGTAGTAAAAGTAACTTCTCCACAAAAATAGAAGAATATCATCCGGTATACGACGTCTATTGTGACGCAGTCACATAAACACCTAAAAACATGATCACCTGAAATAATTTCGATATTTTTCAGACATAGGAGAGCTGTTGTCAATTCTATCATATCTGAAGAATCATGTCGAACGAATGGGCAGTGTTCTCGTGCGACAGCTGAAAAGACGCGACGCTCTGCATCGTCAAAGGGACGCTTACTGTGACGTCATTACCAAACAACTCGTCAAATGTGAGTACAAAAATCAATACAGAAATATGTACCAGAGTATATTTAGGCCAGTAGATGAATCAGA
Source organism: Agelastica alni (assembly GCA_950111635.1). Taxonomy (NCBI): domain Eukaryota; kingdom Metazoa; phylum Arthropoda; class Insecta; order Coleoptera; family Chrysomelidae; genus Agelastica; species Agelastica alni. Next base: position 9,723,630 of record OX467718.1, read on the forward strand.
TATAAAGCTAAATTCTGTCATGTCTCAATTATGATGGGCAGTAAGGCAGTAAATAATTATTGTAAAAAAGTGTAACGTGAAAAGGCGGCGTGGATCTTTTCTAATACGTCCCCGCATTTTAAATTCATTTTCTATAGCCAACGGCTGGACCGATATTGATGAAATTTTCTGCCAATCTTTAGATTAGCTCGGCAAATGATCGTGAAAAGTTTGGTAGCAACCCCGCATAGTGGAATCTTTGAAGCGACTTGCCAGTTTCTGATTTATAATACAGGTTGTCCGGAAAATACGTGGACAACAAGTAAAGGCAGACACCTGGGCGAAAAATAGATCTCTCTTTCTCTCTCTCCAGCTTACTTATATCCGAAAATGCTTCGTTTAGCAGTCAAGAGGGTTTAAAATATTGACGAAAATTATAATTTTATTTTATTACTCGAAAATATCTTTTTCCGACAATTATTTTATGAATTAAATTATTTAATTTTCTGAAAAAACCGTTAATTTTACGAAACTTTTTCAGGGGACAAAAAAGTTTCCCGAATAGTTCAACTACCCGACTTATTGTTTGGGTTGTGATTACCCTGATGTTGTTAAATTTATGAACAGTTGTTTTCATATGACGCCTTATTTGACAATGATTACTTTTGAATTGAAATCAGTTAACACAAAAAACGTAATTTTGTAGTACAAAACCGCACACAAAAAATGGTGGCAATCTATCAGCACGTTTTCGACTTGACCCGACTTGTTCCGACTCGACCCGACTTGATCCGACTCGACCCGACTTGATCCGACTCGACCCTACTCCACCCTACTTGATCCGACTTGACCCGACTCCACCCGACCCCACCTGACTTGACCCGACTCCACCCGACTTGATCTGACTTGACCCGACTCGACCCGTTTCACGATTTCATATATTTTTTTCTATACATGATCTTCAGTATTTTCAATCAACCTTAGTGTGACGATAAAGTTATCATTGCTTTTAAATAATTATCGAACTTAAATTTATCTGTTCCAATTATCTTTTTTTTTTAAAATACTTACGAAATAATGAGGCTTTTTTTTTAACAAATTAGCTCACTTATTTATTTAATGTAATAACGATCGTTTAAAGTAAGACTGTATTTTCATTTTTAAAGTATCTGACTTGATTAAAGTTTTAGTATTCCTCATACCACCTGAAAAAGATGGGTAAAACAGAGAGTGATAGTTGCCGCTACTGCGAGAACTTCGCTGCTACTGCAGAACAGTTGCTTTGCGAATGCCCAGCGCTTTTCTGCAAGAGGCTCAAGTTTCTGGAAGGGCCCTTCCTAAAGCCCTTCGATGTCAGAAACTTAGCCCCCAGGAAACTGATAAACTTTACTCGAAGTCTCGAAATCCCGGGCCTCGAATAGATTAAGGGTTATGCACAAAAGATCTGATAGGTCGAAGTGCTTGAGAGGCAGCATGGCCTTCACGACCCAATCTACAATCTAGGTAAGGTGCGCAAAATCGTTAATTTTTTTGTACCTTACGATCAACGATGTTAAATATCCGCTGTCCCTCGTAAACGGCCGACTCCGGATTGATCTAGTACGCATTTTCGGCTCCATCCCGGAAAAATCAATCTTCGGGACGACGAAACTCCTTCCTTTTTTTATCCCTGCTATTGGAAGAAGATGGAGAAAATCTCGTACGGTAAACATCTTCGTTTCTGGTTGTCGTGAGCCACCTGATAATATGTATACAAGTTAGTTCTCAAATAGTTATGATCGGGAACAAAGCATGTACAAATGAGCGCTCTTTTAAATTCGATAAAAAGAGCAGCAACTGCTGCCACTGATGGTTCTGGTTCCTCCGGTAAGTGATAACACTCTTGTATTTGTTATTACGTGTTATTTGTTACGTGTTATTTGTGTGTTATTCGAAATAAGATATATTTATTTTTTAAAACGTCTTCGTGGTTTTCATTTTTTTTTCATTTAAATTAATAACATTCTGCTTTTGTATAATTCATTTTTCGCATATCACACTTTTTGCCGTATATTTACCAAAGCAGGAAGGAAACTTTAAAGCACTTATTTAATTTTCTTTACGTACATAATAATGAGATAAGGCGACATTGTTTGTTAAGAAAATAAAGGTTATCTTGTTTTGGTCTGAATAAAAGTACGACCAACTAATGTAAAAATATAAAAAATATGGGATGTATATTTTTTAAAACTATGTCTTATTTATTAATTAACCAACAAAAATTTTGTTACATAACCATAACAAATTTTGTATGTAGAGTATTACTCAAATATTTTTATACCTAAGCTAGATTTACTTATGTTATTAATATACAGTGTGGAATGGCTTAATAGAATTAATTCGTTATTTTGATTATTGTGCTTATTTATTTATTTATGGCTGCTTAATTTATGCATAGACGATTGTTTAAAAGATTTGAAAGAGAGTGCGTATGGATTGAAAATAAATGATTTCTTTACGCCGATGATCAAGTCATATTAGCGTCATCTGCAGAGAAGTCGCAGGCGATGGTTAATTTTATGCATAATGCCCTGAAAATGAAAGGGATGAAAATAAATGTAAGCAAAACGTAAGTAATGGTTTTTGAAAGAGAAAAAAGCATGACAAACTATGAAGTTATGATTAAGGGAGAAAGAGTGAAACAAGTAAATGAATTTGTGTACTTGGGTTCAAAGTTTACGAGAGATGAAAAGTATGACAGTGACATTGAGCGAAGGGAAATCATATGAATGAGGCACTGCTTTATGAACAGTCATAAAGTGTCAAAAAAGGCACGTCTGGCTGTTCATAGAGGTATGATGGTTTCTACACTTATGTATGGTAGTGAATGTTGGGTTTGGCAGAAGAAGCATGGAAATAGGGTTAATGCTGCGGAGATGAGTAGTCTGAAAAGTATAGCCAGAATGACTCGGTTGGATAAAGTAAAGAATAGTTAGATAAGTGAACGCTTTGGTGTAAAAGAAGACGTGGTTACAAAGATAAATAAAAGAATGCTTAGATAGTTTAAACACGTAGAAAGGAAGGATAAAGAAAGATTGACGACACAAATTTTTAAGGCGAGTGTGAATGGACAGAAGTCGGTAGAGGTCGACCTCGGAGAACATATCTCGATCAGATCAACATTGTTTTGAAGAAAGGTCAGGTCAAGAGTACCAACAACCGACGAGCATGTATGGTAGCACTGATGAAAGTAGAGGAAGCAAAATATGTGTGTAAGAACCGTAGCAAGTGGAAGGAACCTCTACGGGAAAAAGGCGTGACTATGTGTATGTATGTATGGAGGGAGGAAAGTGTGTAACTTCTATGGGGTTAGGGGTAAAATAAATTTATTCTTTATAAAAAAACATTAATGGAACAAAGGAGAGTTGTAATAAAAAAAATTTAAGATAAAAATAAATTGTAACAGAAAAGGGGGTTGCGTGTACTGTGATGTACAAGATATGAATAATTAAAAAAAATGCTATGGTACACCAAATTTTTTTTATTACAAGCCAATTCCCAAACGTTTTCGGCGTCAAGCCATCATCAGGAGAAATTTTTGTCAAAAATTTGTTAACTAAAGACTAAACATGAAGAGGACATGACTATAGCTCCACAATGAACATTTCAAGATGATCAAAAATTATAGAATTGTAACTAAACTACATCATTTAAAAGACATGTACATTTTAAAACTGTTTAAAAACATGAAAACATTAAAATTAAAATCAAGCTGAAGCATGAGTACTGACAACATGAGTTGACAAGGAGACATATGGATATTGATATGTTTCCTTTAAATTGTCCAAAACTTAAATATCCATATGTATTCGTATTTAAGGTTAGATTAAGTTAGTTATCCATGTAATCAAATGTCGCTAAACACTGCTCTCTCTCCAAACCAGCAACATTAAAATAATTTTTATCTGGGTTAAAGGCCACTCAGGCATGGTTGGAAATGAGAAAGTCGATGAAGCAGCAAATGATGCCATCTCTCTCCAACAAATAAATAACATATTCACACCCCAAGACACAATTAGTAAGTCCAAACAATCAGTGCGAATACGATGGGAGAAACTTTGGGAAGATTTTGTTTCTACTTCCAAAAACCCTTACGTGTCCATCCACCCTCTACTTCCTCAAAACATTCCTCACTTAAACACTTTCAAGTTATCTAGGCTTCTACCATAACAAGAATGAAATTAAACCATGGAGGTTATTCCTCACACTTGGCCAAAATTGGAGTTAACATATCACCTATCTGCCCTTGCAACAACTCCTCAGAAGCAGACATCAACCACTTAATATTCTCATGTAACCTCCATAACACACATCGGTCGGAATTTTTAAATAAATTAATCCTACAAGGTGTCCAATTGCCAACAAATATTGTTATTCTGCTGAGTACATTCAAAGAAGATATATACATAATAATTATGGAATTTCTGATCAAAGAAAAAATCACAATTTAATTCCAATCTAATATCACGATAATATATAAATAATAATGATAAAAAAGTGTGTGGCAAAAAAACTACGGTTTAATGCCAACCCATCACAAGAAAAAAAAATCACTTGGTGGATGAGACATAAAACCATAAATAAAAAAAAATATTTTTTAATATTTTATTTTTAATAATCTTCAAATGTTCTTTGAATGAAAAAATTTAAACGGGAAGAAAACCAAACATTTAACGTTAAGTTAAGTGACTTTTTAACTATCTTTGCGAGTCCTAGAACTATATTACATAGTATTGAGTTTAATTTTATTAACTTATCAGTTATTATGTGCTTGATCTAAGTGTTTTCAATAGTTTAAAAGTAACAAATTATTTTCATTAAATTTGTACCTGCTCCAAGTTGAATCTGAACGTATACATTACTGAATATACATTATGTAATTATTGTGATGGTTTCAAATTATTATTTTTGTTGCAAGTCCATTTATTTTGTATTTTTTTAATCTTTTGCTATCAAGAATTCTATATAAAACCAATTATTTTTGAAATTTTAAATATTGTGAACATTTTTTTTGTTAATTCTCTTTTGTACATCATTAGGTTTTTATTATTGTCTAAAAAATTGTTATAATTAATTTAAATATTATTTTAAGAAAAGTGTATTAAATTCGTTTAATCCACTTTACCAAAAATACAGAATTTGTTGTAAAAAAAAAATCAGAACATCATTTTTACTTAATTAATATATTGCAGGAATTGTAAATATAGTTTTATTTATTTAGTTCACCATAATTGTTTGTTGTTTATCGTGTGGCTCTGCTAGTGCCTACAAGACCTAGGGGTTTCCGGCTTGTACCGTCCAAGTCGGTGGCGCGGCTCACTTTTATATTTTTTTTCTTCTACCCTCTACGGCTGAGCTCGGGCATAATTTGCCAGTAGAGAGACCACTGGCAGAGTACTCATTAGAGAACGAAAAAGACGAGGCATGCTCTCGGAAGCTGCTAGCAAGAAAATGGGAGCATTTGAAATGTGGGTGTTTAGGCGAATCCTTAAAATTAGCTGGACAGACCATGTGACAAATAATGGAAGACAATGAAGATGAAGACAACTCATGAAGACAATTAAAGTAAGAAAACTTACATATCTGGGACACATCATGCGAAATGAGAAATATGCATTGCTCCAACTCATTATCCAGGGTAAGGTGAACAGTAGGAGAGGACCAGGGAGGCGAAGAGTATCATGGTAAAAAAACCTACGACAGTGGTACGGCAAACGTCTAGTGAACTCTTTCGAGCGGCCGTTAGCAAGGTCTCGATTGCTATGATGATAGCCAACGTTCGCTGAGCGGATACGGCACAACGAAGAAGAAGAAAAAGTCGAAAAACAAATGGGAAATAAAACATTGCCGTCAGGGGTATTTAGATATTTGAAAACAAGCACCTGTAATCAAAAACACTGTTTAACTTTGAATTCGTAACTCAGCACTTAAAGCTCTTGCAGCAGACATTTATAACAAAAAGTTAAACAACAATATAAAAACTTTATTTATTTTTTCAACTTTCGTTTTTTATTTCATATATTCTTTTTATTTAATATTGTTACATCACTGATAAGAACAAAGTAGATAAAGCATATCTAAAAATAAATATAAAAATAAACATTTATTAGATACATTTAATTTTACATAATATATTTTAATTAAAAATGTATATATTCATAAGTAAATTATGGGTAAAAATAAAAAAACAATTAATTTTAACTACTTTATTTTTTTAAATACGAGGGCCACCCTTAATGTTTTTTTTATAAAGAATAAATTTATTTTAACCCTAACCCCATAGAAAGTACACACTTTCCTCCCTCACATACATACATACATACATAAACTTTGAACCCAAGTACACAAATTCTTTTACTTGTTTCACTTTTTCTCCCTTATTCAAAACTTTACAGTTTGTCATGCGTTCTTCTCTTTCAAAAACCATTACTTTCGTTTTGCTTACATTTATTTTCATCCCTTTGTTGTTTAGAGCATCATGCATAACATTAAACATCGCCTGCAACTCCTCTTCAGATAAGGCGTAAAGAAGGCATTTGACGATCAAATCATTCATTTTCAATCCATACGCACTCCTTTTCAAATCTTTTAAACAATCGGCTATGTATAAGAGAAACAGCCATGGCAAAGCCACACATCCCTGTCTTACACCCTTTTCTATGTTAAATCAATCCGTGCAAGCTCCGTTTATCCTGACACAACCAAAGGAATCCTCGTAAAGTGATTTCAGTGCTCGCATTAAACTACCGTTCACACTATACATAGACAATGTCGACCACAATTCACTCCTTACCACTCTGTCATAGGCCTTTTCCAAGTCTATAAAAGCGCAATAGACCTTCTGAATTGCACATCCCATATCATCTTATCAGTTTCATTCTTCACTCTTTTAATCAATATCTTTGCATACAGTTTGCCGACTATGCTAAGTAAACTAATATCCTGGTATTTCTTACAGTCCTGCTGCGAACCTTTTCCTTTGTAAAGCGGCACGATAACGGCCTTGCACCAGTCGTCTGGTACGCTACCACTTTTCCAACAAAGGTTAAAAAGGCGGTACAGCAGACTATTTACCACGCTTTGTCCAGCCTTCAGCATTTCAACCGTTATCCTGTCGTACCCAGCAGCTTTACCCAGTTCTATACTGTTCAAAGTTTTAACAATTTCTGTCGTGCTAATTTTACTTTTATTGTAACTTCCACTCATGTCTCCGAATGGAGCCTGTACTTGTGTATCCTCTTTTTTAAATAAACTTTCGAAGTATTCCTTCCATCTTTTCAATACGCATTCTTTTTCTTTTACCATACTACTATCTTGGTTTCTTTAAATATCAGCGTCTTATGATTTAAACCAGTTCACCATACTTCGTACACCAGCCTCGTAATATCCTTTATTGCCACGTGTGCACTTATTAAGAATATTGGTAAATTTCTTCGATTACTTTTCTTACAAATCAAACTAATTTTATGTAGCAGCCAGACCACAAAGGCGATGCTTGATAAAAGCATTATTTCTAAACTGACCATTAGAGTGGTCATTCGAGTATCGATTAAAGTAACCTAGGAACGAACAACAAGATGGTCGGGTTTGCAGAAGATCAAATCTCGGGACCAAGCTCTTGTCCATAATCGTCACTTTTACTTCCTCGCCAAGCCTGACAAGACCAGATCCTCAGAGCCAATCTTTGTGTTTAAGCCATTGATCCAATCTTCCGATTCCCCTTACGTGCTTCCATTTATTGATAGAAATCCCACTGCGAATAATGGTACGTATAGGAATTCGTATCTCTCCTTGATTTTCTTCAGACTGCCTTGCCAAGGAAGGGAATAAACTGCAAGGACAAAGACAAACAAAAAGGCTAGTAAGCCTTTCGCCAAGGAAAGCTAAATAGCTTCTTGAGTTGGACAAGAAAGACTTGAAACTGGTAACTGGACTCCTTACTGGACACTGCCCTCTGAGGATCATCAACAAAATATGGGCAAAACAGAGAGTTATAGTTGCCGCTACTGCGAGAACTTCGCTAAAGCTACAGAACATTTGCTTTGTGAATTTACTCAAGTTTCTGGAAGGAGCCTTCTCAAAGCCTTTCGATGTTAGGTTCTTAGCTTCCAGAAAATTGATTAACTTTGTACGAAGTCTCGAAGGTCTGATAGGTCGAAGTGCTTGAGAGGCTGCATAACTTTCACGTCCCCGCTAAAATCTACAATCTACAATCTTCTCCTCTCCTGAATTTTCAAGGCTTGAATGGAAGATCACCGAACACCTCACCTTGCACATAAAGAAATTTATTTTTATTTTATTAATTTATGCTTTTTTTAAACATAATGAATTGGCATACATCAAACATGGTTTTGAGGTCAGTAAAACTTTTATGTTTTTGTCGACTTGAATATTTTAGGTTAAACCTAAATCCTTCAATCCTGAGTGAATAAACCGCCGAACGTATAATTTGTTTCTAAATAAGACATACAAAGCTAAAAATAGAAACACAAAGAATGGGAATAGAAACGAATATAGAATGCGATTACAAGGAATCAATATGTGTCAAAAGAGCGCTGTATTAATGTTTTATTGACGTGGACGTCTGTCCCATTTTGAAGTGTAAACAATTAAGATGGATTAATATATTCCTTTAAAAATGTTAACTTTTTAAAAGCTTTTTTTAATTATTATAAAAATAAATATTAAGTAGTGTTTTTCAAAAATATTTAACATGCAGGGTGGCCAACCGAAAACAAAACAGAGCTATTTGCAGAAACCTTGTCAACATTTTAGAAAAACGCTCAGACTCGTCGATTTTTTATTAAGAGGGGACACTCTTTTCTTGTATTTTCGACCCCAAAATTTTTAAATGGCATTGGGGGTCAAATAAGATATCTTTTAAAAGCTCTGACAATTCTCATTACAATAACTTATAAAATTTGCAAATAATTTTTAAAATAAAATGCATCAGCTCATGTCTGCATATTGCAAATTTATCTACTGAATTTGCTTGGCATTTAAATATGTAACCAAACCACACAAATAATTTTTTTTGTATTTATTCTTGAAAAACAGTAACCGTACATTCTAAACAAAACTCGACTATTGTTAATGGGAACAAAACGAATAAATAAAACAATAAAAAAATTGATTATAATTAATAACGTGTATTCACCATTTTGTATTAACGACTGTTTGCATTCGACGAGACATACATAAAATTAAGGATTACATTTTTTGGTCCATGTTATTCTACTTCTACAATAGCAACTTTCTCAGCTCCTGAGCAGTTCTTGCGACTGGTGCATGCCTTCGGATACGTTGTCCTAACTTATCCTAGACATTCATGGGATATCCATGTGATTCATATCTGGACTGCATGCTGGCCAATTAAACCGCATCATTGCTACTTCATCTAGATGGTCACTGACAATCCTAGCAGCGTGTGGTCTTGCTCGCCCATAGTGACCATAAAAGGCATAACATGATCCTCCAGGACCTTCTTTATGTATCTGCGACGTTTTAGAAAGCCATTCGCTACGAAAACCAACTCCGAACGTACTTCTGAAGTGATACCTGCCCAAACCATAACAGGCCCACCACCAAATTTACGTCTTCTCTTAATACAAACATAGGCGTTTTTCGGGTCTTCTCCATACTCGTCGACGTCCGTCTGGTCCATTGAGGCATCGTCATTTCATGCCAAGGATTTTGAGCATGAACAAAAGATGCTCTGCATTTTTTATTTCTCTTTTACCTTTACGTTCACTTGAGCAACTTTTTACTACATTATTGTGTTATTTAAAAATTGTTGTTTCACGTTCTTGTTATGACAAAATCAGTTTTTTGTAAATGACTTGTTTAATCTTTTACAATGCAATGCTAGTTCGCCTCCTGGATAGCGTCTACTTACTATAGACGTAAACTTAATGAAGTAGCACAGCTGGCGACCAAACAATCCAAGCTACTTGGATCTCCCGGTCAATATACATCACTACGACACAAACAGATAGACCAATTAAAAATATATTGCAATACCTTTCGCAAAATCTAAAATAAAAGCATGGTCACTACTAAAAAACTAGGAGGAAGTAACCAATGGCCACGAAAGGACACTCCGGTAACTCCAAACTAAATCGCGTCTAATATTGTAGTAACTTCAAGAGCACTAAGAGACCACGCACACACAACCAAAATCAAGCGAGGATTAAAGCTACTCAAAACATCCTGTGCTGATGAGACACCAAACTCTTAGCCTTTAACCTTTGAAGAAGAAATATTGTCTGCATTGTGAGAAACTTAACCCGGTAAGGCCTCTAAGATTTGACGGTATCCACTCAGAGTTTCTCCTGAGAATTTACAAATCGATTCTTGATGCTGGCTCCTTCAATGATTTTCTGGATGCAACACACAATGCGGTCGAATACATCCGAAATTTAGATGTTTGTTGTTTTATAATTTTATAATTGATTAATGTTTATGGAACATATTCTACTTACTAATATGATGTATTGCCATACGATAAATAAATAAATAAAATCTTCTTTCTTCTTTAATGCAAGCAAATTGCTTGTTTTTCTTCGTATTCTCTGCGGTTCAATTATTAGAGAGGTTGTCGCTCCATCTCTTGCAGGACCTTCCAATGCTTCGGCGTCCTAAGGGCGACTTGTCTCTAGTTATTTTGACCAATCTGTCGTCATTCATCCGATCTATGTGTTCGTTCCGCTTTCTTTTTCGTTCCAGTATACATTCATTTACGTTGTCAATTTTACACGTTCTTCTAATGTCCTCGCTTCTCTCCCTGTCAAAAAGTGTTTTTCCAGCGATCCTGCGCACTATTTTCATTTCTCTTTGTGTTCGATGTATCCGGTCTAGTTTCCGCTGTGTATGTTAATATAGGTCGGATGACCGCTTTGTAGATTTGGGATTTGGTCTCGATTCCGATATATTTGTTTCGGAGGATTGTATCGTTCAGGTAAGCTGAGGTTCGTGGTGCTTTTGCAACTTGGTTTCTTACCTAGGCCTCGATGTCTCCGTATCCTGATATTTCTATGACTAGGTATTTAAATTTCATCTCCTGTTGTATAATTTTATCATCCACAACCAGTTTGCATCGGATAGTTGTTTTTGAGGTGGTCATGCATTTCGTCTTTGCTGCAGATATCTTCATTTTTAGACTTTTTGCCGTTGTGATGAATTTGAATAGTAATCTCTGTAGGTCATCTTCATTTTCTGCAATCAGAACAGCATCACCGGCATATTTATAGGATTTTGACGTCTTCGTTCGCCATTTTATACCCTTTCAGGTTACGAGTGCTTTTTATTATTTCGTCCATACCGATGTTAAACAATAAGGGGGTAATGGAATCTCCTTGTCGAATACCAGTGGCCGAAACCAACTTTCTTATTTTAAATACAACCCCCTGTATATTATTTATTTTTTGGATTCTTCAGAAAATTCAGTTGTATTACAAAAATTAACATTAAAAAAAGAAAATTATTTTATTTCACAAATAATGTAAAAAATAAAACAAAAAAACATTAATTTCAATGTAAGAGATGTTCAAAATGTTCGCCGCGAATGTCTTGGCAACATGCTAATCTGGTATAGAAATGTCTTCTAACGTTACTCAACATCTCAGGCGTGACTGATCTAATCGCAAGCGTGATTCGTTTTTTTAAGTCATGTAAGTTGAGTGGTTTAGTTTTGTATACAATACTTTTGACATATTCCCATAAAAAGAAGTCTAATGGCGTCAGATCAGGAGATCGTGCTGGCCATTCTATCGATCCGCGCCTCCCTATCCACCGATTTGGAAAATTTTGGTTCAGGTACTGCCGGACATTGATTTGGTAATTGGGCGGTGCTCCATCTTGCTTAAACCATAGTATATTGGCAGGAACTTGTGGGTTTGCTGGATCAGGATATACGTTTGTCAAAGTTGGCACGACATTATTTTGGAGCAGTTCTAAATATTTATGTCCATTCAAGTTGCCATCAATGAAAAAGGGACCTACGATATGGTTTCCAACAATTCCTGCCCAAACATTAACTTTTTCAGGATATTGTGTATGTTCCTCTCTCATCCAGTGAGGATTCTCGTTAGACCAATAGCGGCAATTTTGACGATTAACATGACCGTGAAGTGTAAATGTACTCTCATCAGTAAACAAAACATCTTCTGATTTGGATCACATTGTTATCTAACATTTCCATCATTTGTTCACAAAAATACGTTCTCCTGTCAAAATCGTCTTCCGTGACCTCCTGAGTTGGCATCATTTTATAGGGATGCATTTTACTTTCCTTTAATATTCGAAAAATGGATGTGTGGCTAATGTTGAACAGTGAGGCTGCTTTTTGACCAGAATTACATATAAATAAAATCCGTTACATATAACTCATGATTAATATTGGAATTTTTTTAGCATGTGTCGGTCCTTTAAGATTTGGCAACGTGGTACGACGGACAATATTATCGCATGTTTTGTCTCTCTCATCTTTGCGCAGCTGGCGTCTTCAGATATTCCTGTCAAATTGTAACTACACGGTTTTCCACATGCTTTTGCGTAATTACCTCTGTAGCTATTTTTAAGCGCTGTTATCCTTTTATTATATTACTTATGAAAATAATTCATTATGCAGATAATCACTTACATTGTTACTTAGCTTATAAGTTAGGTAATTTGCATATCAGTCCGTCTCCAGTCGTGTGTAGCGTGCATAATAACGTGATTAGCTGTTTATTAAGCTTTAAAATCCCAATGAAAATGTAAGACTAAAATGAAACACTTGTTTAGCAAAAGTATACCATCGGGATTTATAATCATAATTAATTAATTGTCTTTGTTCATCCATACATACATATAGACACGCTTTTTTTCTGTAGGGGTAGAAATAGACCTCTTCCATGCACTTGCTACGGTTCTTACACATATCTTTTTTGCTCTGAAGTCATACACTTGTGAGTCTAAGCTGACGAGACAACTGGCAGCAAACAATCAGGTTACTCTGATGTGGGTTTCAGGTCATAAGGGAGTTAAAGGCAACGAAGAAGCATATTGCCTTGCCAAAGAAGGGGCAATTACAAAATTTTCCGGCCCACAACCCTTCTGTGGACTTTCCAAAGCCCACTCGAAAGAAGAGGTTCGACGTTGGGAAATGGATGAAATAAAATCTCACTGGCATAAAGTGCAAGGACAAAGGCAAGCGAAAAGGCTAGTAAGTCTTTCGCCAAGGAAAGCTAAACAGCTTCTCGAGTTGGACAAGAAAGACTTGAAACTGGTGATGGGACTTCTCACTGGACACTGCCCTCTAAGGTACCACCTGAAAAAGATGGGCAAAACAGAGAGTGATAGTTGCCGCTACTGCGAGAACTTCGCTGAAACTGCAGAACATTTGCTTTGCGAATGCCCAGCGCTTTTCTGCAAGAGGCTCAAGTTTCTGGAAGGGGCCTTTCTAAAGCCCTTCGATATCAAAAACTTAGCCCCCAGGAAACTGATAAACTTTACTCGAAGTCTCGGAATCCCGGGCCTCGAATAGATTAAGGGTTATGCACAAAAGATCTGATAGGTCGAAGTGCTTGAGACGCAGCATGGCCTTTACGACCCAATCTACAATCTACACATATCTTTTGCTTGATCTACTTTCATCAGTGTTCTCATACATGCTCGTCGGTTGTTGGTACTCTTGATCTGGCCTTTCTTCCATTCAATGTCAATCTGTTCGCCGAGGTCGACCTCTACCGACTTGTCCATTGTAATCATCTTCTTTTACACCACAGCGCTCCCTTTTTCCACTATTCTTTACTTTATCCAACCGAGTCACTCCGGCTATATTTCTCAGACTACACATCTCCTCAGCATTATTCCTATTTTTATGCTTTTTCTGCCAAATCCAAAAATCCCTACCATATATAAGTGTAGGAACCAGCACTTTTCCATGCACAGCTAGACGTGCCTTTTTTGACTGGTTCTGGCTGTTCATAAAGCTATGCAGTGCCATATTCATATGTTTTCCTGCCAATACCCTATGCCCAATATCACTGCCATACTTTCCTCTTTCATAAACTTTGAACCCAAGTATACAAACTCATTTACTTGTTCCACTATTTCTTCCTTAATCAGCTCCTCGCAGCTTGCCATGCTTTCTTCTCTTTCAAAAACCGTCACTTTTGTTTTGCTTGCATTTATTTTCATTCCTTTGTTTTTTAGGGCATAACATTAACCATCGCCTTCAACTCCTCATCAGATGACGCTAATATGACCTGATCATCGGCGTAAAGGAGGCATTTGTTGATTAAATTATTCATTTTAAATATATACGCACTCTTTTTTAAATCTTTTAAACAATCGTCTATGTATAAGTTAAACAGCCATGGCGAAGCCACACATCCCTGTCCAACACTTTCTTAAATGTTAAACCAGTCCGTGTAAGCTCCGTTTACCACCACAAGCAGTGGAATTCATCCATGAAACATAAAAAAACACAAATAAAGAAAAAAGCATTTATGAAATGACAAAGTATCACCCAAAGGTGCTTTTTAACTTAAACAAGTGGTACGAATTAGCAATCATGATTCGCAATACAATAAAACACGCAAAAAATGATTTTTAATAAGCTAATAGTTTAGAGAAATATTAAAAATATAACACTTTTTGATACATACTTGTTATTTAAGAATCAACACCTTTATACAAAAAATACAAAAGGGTACTTAGAGATTTAATAAATATTTATTGATACGGTAATAATTATTAATACCCTATGGAAAAAACAACGCATGATCCATGGAGAAGCCAAGGTGAATTGGATACATTCAAATTGAATTTTATGCTTCAATGATTTTAACCCTTCAAATCGTGTAGTCATAAAATTCAAACGATAGTTGATTGTAAAGTTTATAAGCATTATATAGAAGTTTTATGTTTTTGTACCCAGAGTTTCTAGTACGATATTCACTAATGTTACCTATTTTAACGAGTTTTTTATACAGTGTGTACATAAAGTAACGCAACTTACTAATATTTCGATTTTTGTTGGGTTAACAAAAAAAATTTAATAGAAGTTTTTTCAAATAATTTAGGTCATCTGCCTAAGTCATTAAGTGTACAAAGTTACTACAAAATAACTTAACATAATTTTTAAAAAGTACACTCTGTATATATTTTTAGTTTTTCGTAATCTATTAAATTACAAATGCAACCGTCAAAACCGCGTAATTCTACTCTTAATAGTTCCAAAGTTATAGTGGTTTGAAACTAAAATTATAAAAAAATTGTTTATGTTAAAAAAGTAGTAGGTTTTTTCACCATTAAATGTTTTTAAATGTCATGAATTATTTCTCATTGTCATCAGTGAAAGGTGTTTATTGTAATTAGTTACTTTTAAAATTTAAGTATGTTTACCAGGAAAGAATAATAATTCTTATGATGAGAGGTTACGGTGATCGTAAAAGAACTTATGATGAAGTAACTTACTTATTTAATGATACGTATCCAAATGGCAACCAAATTACCAAGACTGCAGTTTGAAGGATTGTAAAACTTTTTGATAAAGTGAGTTCGACTTAAAATCGCCCTAAAACTGGCCGACCAAAAAGCGTAACTAATGATGAAAAATCCTTGGACGTTATGCAAAGTAAGAACTTGTCTCACCCGTAAACGTACACCCAGAGCATCTTCCGATATTCGGTCCGTACCAAAAGTTGCAATTCCATTCAACTCTCTTCACATTGATTGCCTTGGATCATTACCAAAGACTAAAGATGGATTTATACATGTTTTCGTCGTTGTAGATGCATATTCCAAATTCTGTTTTTTATATGCACTTAGAAGCCTAAAAACTGACGACGTAGCAGATTACATACTAGATTTCATATAATACCTTATAGGCACGCCTGAACGTATTATTACTGACAATGGCACTTCGCTCAAAGCTGTACAAAAACATGAGCTTGTGCAAGACTGGGATATAGAATGGCACTTAATCATATTATACGTTCATTAAGCAAATGGCCAAGCTGAACGCTACATTCGTTTTGTTGCCAATCTTTAACGAGTACAATCCGAAGTTACCTTACAATGGAGTACACTTCTCGTAGCCAACTAATTATTTACTCCACGGTAAATAAAACCACTAAACAAATACCACTTCAAACTTTGTTTGGTTGTGACAATAGAATACCAGAATTACAACGTATTATTAACAATGCTTCCGAAAATAAACTTTCCCTGTCTATTCTACATCATGAAAAATGGAGAGAATTTATCAAAAAGCGTCTTGCGGATAATGCAAAGCTACAAAAAAATTATGGAAACGAGCATTTAAAACCTCAAAAAACATTTGACATTGACGATTATGTATTACTGTCTAGAGAAACTTTAAAACCTAACAAATTTGAGTCTGGATGGATGGGACCCTATAAAATAACAAACATTTTATCTCCCAATCGATACAAATTAAGGAGAGTTGGAGATGTTGCAAAGTGTACCAGAATTACTTCCGCAGCGGCTTATCAAATGCGACTGTGGAATAAAGAATGGAATCCCGAGGATTGTGCTGATATCCTTAATTCATTTATCATTGCAGAGGAAGACCGTAAGGTAATATTTTTGCTTTATTCGACTGCCGTGTTAGCGATAATGCCTAGTTTGAATGTTAAAATTCTTAATTAATGCTTCTTACTATTTAAGTAATTTTTGAAAGGGTACTGATGCTTGTGCACTGGTGTTGCTTTCTGGCGGATATCATATCCGGTTTAAGTAATTTGAATGGGTACTGATGCTTGGGCACTGGTGTTGCCTTGTGGCGGATACTATTGTAGATTGTAGGGTGGGCCTTAAAGGCCATGCTGCCTCTCAAGCACTTCGACCTATCAGATCTTTTGTGCATAACCCTTAATCTATTCAAGGCCCGGGATTCCGAGACTTCGAGTAAGGTTATCAGTTTTCTGGGGGCTAAGTTTCTGATATCGAAGGGCTTTAGAAAGGCCTCTTTCAGAAACTTGAGCCTCTTGCAGAAAAGCGCTGGGCATTCGCAAAGCAAATGTTCTGCAGTTTCAGCGAAGTTCTCGCAGTAGCGGCAACTATCACTCTCTGTTTTGCCCATCTTTTTCAGGTGGTACCTTAGAGGGCAGTGTCCAGTGAGAAGTTCCATCACCAGTTTCAAGTCTTTCTTGTCCAACTCGAGAAGCTGTTTAGCTTTCCTTGGCGAAAGACTTACTAGCCTTTTCGCTTGCCTTTGTCCTTGCACCTGATTATTTGCTGCGAGTTGTCTCAGGGACTGTTTACAGTCCCAAGTCAGCTTAGACTCACAAGTGTATGACTTCAGAGCTTTTAGTGCTGCTTGGATATCTGATAAAATATAGATTTCTGCCCTTCGGGTGTTTCTTTCGATGCACTCCTGGGCACATGTCTCTATGGCATGTAATTCTGCTTGAAAGATGGTTGGGGTGTTACCAAGGGGTTTTAAAAGCCTAAAATTCGGCCCTATAACGCCCACTCCAACCCCTTTATCCATCTTGGATCCACCAGTGTACCACACTAAAGCATCCCTTCCTAGTTGAGGTCCGTTCTCTGTGCAAACTTGGTGGTTGTTTATAACCACTTCAAACTGCATTTCGAAGTCGTACCTAACTGGCATAATATCTGTCGGATACTATACCCGGTTTAAGGGATTTAAATGGGTACTGATGCTTTGGCACTGGTGTTGCCTTCTGGCGGATATGATACCCGTTTTAAGTTATTTTAGTAGTGTTGATGGCTAGGGCAATTTTGTTGTTTTTTGGCAGAG
This sequence comes from Agelastica alni, assembly GCA_950111635.1. Classification (NCBI taxonomy): domain Eukaryota; kingdom Metazoa; phylum Arthropoda; class Insecta; order Coleoptera; family Chrysomelidae; genus Agelastica; species Agelastica alni. The sequence goes on from OX467718.1 coordinate 9,741,424, forward strand.
ATCACAATGAGAGTTAGCGCTTGGGCACTTGTGTTGCCTTCTAGCGGCTATTATACGAGTGGTGTTTATGCTTGGGCATTTGTGTTTTGCCTTCTGGTATATGTTGCACTACCTCGCTTTGTCTTGTACAATTATGTTTACTTACCTTACCAATAGGCGCCACAGCCCAATGTGGGCCTTGGCCTCCTCCACAATTCGCCTCCAAGCAATGCGGTTCTTGACTTTGGTTTCCAGCCGAATATCCGCATTGCCCTCAGGTCACCCAGTACTTGGTCCATCCATCTGAGCCGTGGTCTTCCTCTTTTCCTGGTAGCATAGATTTTAATGTTTAGAATTTTATTTGGCATCCTGGCGTCTTCCATTCTTTGAACGTGTCCAAACCAACGGAGTCTCTGGGATTTTATAAATTTTACAATGTCTTCACCGTTAAGGATCTGTTATTTCCCGGTTATTTCCTGCTTCGTTGATTCTGACTGCTCCATATACTCTTCTGAGTATTTTACGTTCGAACCTTCTTATCTTCTTCTGATCTTGTACCGTGAGTGTCCAATTTTCACTCCCATAGGTTATTACTGGTCGAACTAATGTCTTGTAAATTTTTAGCTTTGTCTTTCTTGTTATCAGTTTGCTTTTTAAGAGTTTCAAGTTGGCAAAGTAGGCTCGGTTGCCTCTCTGGAGTCTTTCTTTAATGGCGGTGCTGGTTTTTCCTTCGTTGCTGACTATCTCCCCGAGATACGCGAATTGTGTTACTCCCTTGAATTTTGCGCTTTCTATCTGAAGGTCTTGAACTGTTCTCCGGTCTTCTGAGGCTGTCACTTTCATGTAGACTGTTTTCTGTATATTGACACACAGTTCCAGTTCTATTTCGTTTTTTTCCATTTTCTTGTAAACTTCAATCAAGCGGTCCTTTGTTCCCTCGATGATTGCCACGTCATCCGCATACGCACATATTTGAGTGGATTTGTTAAAAATGATTGCTCTCTGGTCAATAGGCCGTATCGCTTTATACTAATGTTTACTAATGATACATTGTGGAAGGACGTTCCTGTAGACGTCGTCCCCGACACACCCAGTCAGAGTCAGGATGAAACCGAACGAAATGGGCCGAGAAGGTCCTACTGTCAGTGATAGCGTAGCGCGATGCACCGCCAATGAGGGCCCCGTATGTGCCTAAAACATCGATAAATTCATGTCCAGGCGGTAATTCATTAAAAACCTACAAAAGCTCTCGGATATGAGATATGTGTATTAGAATGACTGCGTGCCTTGTATTAATCGGTCGTTGTTTTTAAGCCAATTCACGCTTTATATTAAAGCTAACATACATTATAAAAAAGCTGAAAATATATAAAGGCTGTACTATTTAAAAACTTATGTCAATAAGTTATTTGGTAGTAACGGTGCACCCTGTATACTTCTAATTTATTTACTGGCCTAAATTATTTGAAAAAACTTTTATTCAACATTTTTTCTTTGTAAAACTGTTTTAAATAAAAAAATCAAAAGCATTTTAAAATTTTTGGCATGCTTTGTTTTTTCCAGGTCGAGAATATACATAGTGGACCAAAAGTCTGGAAATAGACAAGTATCTTGTAAATTGCTTGTCCGAATTGTACAAAATTTGGGATAAGCATATTTTGAGATACGGAGATTCCAGATTTGACATTTGCAATGTTGTCAGATATGCCGTTTTTCTGATATTAGTCACTTTGCTTTTTTAAATACATTACCCTGTATATTCAGTCAAAATTGGAATCTCCTCTTCAATACAAGTTGAGCCACATGTGTCACTCATGATTTTATGAAGTCTAAAAGATCTTAAATAAATTAAACAGCCATTCGCTTGATAAACAGCTCATCTCTTACAGATACCCTTCACCCTCTAGAACATAGAAGAAGAGTTGCAGACCAGTCATTGCTCTACAGATATTTCCATGGCAGATGCTCCAGAGAAATAAAAACTCTTGTACCACCATTGGCCACATTCGGCCGAAGAACTCGGCGCGCTGATCAGTCTCACCTATTTACTCTTAAGATTGACACTACAAGGACCAATCTTCATCAAGAATCCTTCTTTTACAGGGCTGCTACGGAATGGAATAAGCTTCCAAAATCAGTTTTTCCAGAGAACTATGACCTGCAACTTTTTAAAAAGCGTGTCCACAATCATTTTCTTTCTATAATCCCTTCCCCTTCTAATAGTCGCAGTGCGACCACACGATAGGTCTACCCTTTTTGCGACTATTTTCTTAAAAAAAAAAAAATAGAAGTGTGGCAATGCCTAATTGTATTAATAATTTTTTAGTACACACAATTTTTAACTACCTTAAAACGTAACAATTAAAAGATTACAACATTTTTAATTTAATGATTACTTAATCTAGTGTTCAAAATGTGCTCCATTTGTAAGTTGACGGTACCCTAATCGATGGTAGAATGCGTCTACCACATTTCTCCTTGACTAGACCTTCTAGACTACATAGAATCATAAGAATTACATATGACTGAACTCGTATTGAAGAGGAGATTCCAATAATGACTGAATGTACAGGGTGATGTATTTAAAAAACCAAAGTGACTAATAATATCAGAGAAACGGCAAATCTGACAACATTGCAAATGTCAAATGTGGAATCTCCGTATCTTAAAATAGGCATGTCCCAAATTTTGTACAATTCGGACTAGCAATTTATGAGATAATTGTCCGTTTCCAGACTTTTGGTCCACTGTGTATATCTTTAGCCTAAAAGTTTTAAATGGTCTCTCTTTATTACCTCTTTAAACTATAAAACTTTTTTAATGAGCCATTACTGTGTTACGAAGCCAATAAAATTGTAAAGTAGCTTATTAAGGCTTAATCATAGGGAAAGTAAGTGTACATTTGGTTTATTTGAAGACATTTTTAGTTTGTCTTTTATTAAACTAGTTTAAGTACACGTTTTAATAAATAAAATTTACTGCGATATATTTTTTTTATTTTTAATTTTGCGGTTAACTGTTCATTGGTGTTAACTATTTATTGCCAATTATATAGGATGGGCAATCGCTCCATTATAGTATTATGCTATGCAGACGATGCAATCCTCACAGCAGAGAATGGAGACGACCTACAACGCCTGTTATACAAGACAACAGTAACAGCACACAAATTTAACATCGCAAAAGAAAAAAAACAGTCAATGGTTATCTCTAAAGAACCCATAACGTGCAAACTGGCAGTCGATAACAAGATAATCCAGCAGGTGAGAAGATTCAACTACCTAGGAGTGGAGGTATCAAGCGAAAGAAACCTTATTGAAGAAGCACGAACACAAGCCATAAAAGCAACAAGAGTCAGCGGATAACTGAGAGATATCATATGGCGAAATAAAATGATGAGTACAAAAAGCAAGCTGATGATTTATAAAACATGTGTAAGATCTATTTTGACGTACGCCACAGAAACCAGAGCTGAAACATCAACAACGAAAAGAATAATGAGAACGAACGAAATGAAAATACTAAGAACCATCAATGGTGTTACCCTCAGGGATAGAATAAGAAGCCAGGATATCAAAGAAGAACTAGAAATACAGGATGTCGTAAGATGGGCTAGAACTCGCAAGAGGTGCGGGAAAGATCATGTCGAAAGGATGCCAGATGAAAGGTGGGCAAAGTGGGCCATGTCGCAAAAACCAAACTCGCGAAGAACGGTAGGCAGACCACCGAAGAGATAGTACGAAATCTGGAGCTCAGCGTCACAGGAAGACCTCCGAATGAGGCTAAACGCAACGGACTAAACAGGACCAGGTCCTATTATAAGAAGACAAAAATTTAACAAAATACAGGGTGTGCGTTTGAAATAAGAAAGTTAGTATTTGCCGCTATTACATGACACACCCTGTATAGAAAGTTTTTGTTGAAAAGAATGCGCTTTTTAAAATACCAATCGAAGTGTCGCAGAGTTTTTTCGAACACGCCCCCTTTTATTCATTATCGAATTTATTTCATTTGGCTGATACACATTGTATACGATACAATAACTTCACAACGACTTTCATTTTGGTTATCCTTTTTCAACAGAAAACCATATTGTTCGGCTTTCGTCTTCTCCCTCCTTTTATTACTGCACTCGACTGCTATTAAATTGAAACCGTCGATTTATTTTCTCCTAATGACTTGATCTGGAAAGTTATTGTATCGATTTTCATATTTAAATCTTGCACAATTTACTATCGACTACGTCTCACCCTAAATAAATCGCTCTGTTTGGGATACTTTATTGGTGCAAAAGATGCTTATCGTTGATATACGAGTGAGTAATAAAAAACGAATTATAAAAAATCAAGTCGATCTAAAATGTTATTATACCAATTATCGAATTATTTTTATATATAGTACACTTAAATATTAACCCTATATGTCCCACATACCATACATTACATTTTTGCGATGGGCCATTGGAAGAGACACCTATGTCACCTTTTTTGCAGTTTTTACTGGAAATAGTCGCAAAAAGGGTAGACCTATCGTGTGGGCGATGATTGTGGACCCGTTTTTTAAAAAGTTGCAGGTCATAGTTCTCTGGAAAAACTGATTTTGCAAGCTTGATCCATTCTGTAGCAGCCCTAGATCTTTGATCCTCTGTGACTACCGCCGTGTCTTCAGGGCATCAAAATTCCAGTCTGCTGGTCTTGGCAAACCTCAGACTCTGTCTCATTTAGATCACTTGGATCCATTATCATGCGGCACCAGGTTTGATACATGTACACCGCTAGTATCGGGCAGCAACACATAATGTGTATGCTACTCTCTTTCTCTTCGCCGCATAGTCGGTAGTTTTTCTCAGCCGCCAGCTTAAGTTTGAAGAGGTGCGAAGTATAAAAAATCAAGTCGATCTAAAATGTTATTATACCAATGATCGAATTATTTAAATGTACCACACCTAACTGTTACCCCATATGCCCCACATACCTTATATTACATTACATTTTTGCGTTGGACTATTGGTAAAGACACCTATGTCACTTTCTTTTTTTGCTGAAAATAGTCGCAAAAAGGGTAGACCTATCGTGTGGGCGATGATTGTGGACCCGCTTTTTGAAAAGTTGCAGGTCATAGTTCTCTGGAAAAACTGATTTTGGAAGCTTGTTCCATTCTGTAGCAGCCCTAGATCTTTGATCCTCTGTGACTACCGCTGTGTCTTCAGGGCATCAGAATTCCAGTCTGCTGGTTTTGGCAAACCTTAGGCTCTGTCTCTTTTAGATCACCTGGATCCATTATCATGCGTCACCAGGTCTCGAGATGTAAGAACCTTCTTCATGTTGCTAAATGCTGCTCTAGCCTGCTCGATGCGGGACCTTATTTCCTGCGTGCTTTTCAACTTACTGTTCAAAAAGCATCCCGGATATCTGAAGCTGGAAACTTGCTGAATCTGTCGGTTGCCTGTACTCAGGTTTGCTGAAAGCTCACCATTTTTGCTAATAACCATTGCTTTGGTTTTGCCGATATTTAATTTGAGCCCCTTTTTTTGCTTATTTTGTTAGTCCCACTTTTATTAACCCAGCAAAAAAAAACAACTGTAAATTTAGTTATATCGCAACAAGCTTTTAAACCCTTAATTAGTTTCGAAATTTAATTAACTTCGAGCAAATGTGCCAATTTGCTTGTATCAGTGTCCCTACATAAATAACAAATTTTTGAATAATTTATAGTGGACGAGCGTCATTCGATTTCGAATAATTTACTACGGCAGCTAGTCCCTGACAATTACAGTAACATCTAAATCGTAATCATTATTGATCGTTAACTTGAAATAATAACGAGGAATTTTTATTTTTAGGAGATTTTATTTAACTTGCAATGTTTGTTTATATGTATATACAGGGCTTTCATTTTAAAACCAGCCAGTTCAAATATCTTTTGATTTCGCGTAAATGTAAGAAAAACAAAAAACATGTCGAATTTTAAATCGAGGGGAGAGTAGGTTGCGGTGTCTTGTCAAAAAAACCCTCATTTAGCCTGTCGTTTCGTTTGCCTGATTACTTTAGTGTGTATCAAGCCGAAATGACAGCCATTACCGAGGCAGCTGTCTGGATAGATAATGGAGATATCCATTTTTGCGACAGCCAGGTTGCTATAAAATCACTGAACTCAGTCTACTTGACCTCTAGGGCAGCGGTGCATTGTCGAGCAGCCCTGAATGAGCTGGCAACCAAGTTTAGACTTCACAATGTCTGGGTACCCGGACATACCAGGTAACTGTAAGGCGGACGAGCTAGCAAGAAAGGCACCACCCTCCCAGCTGTATCTGTCTCATCTTAGCAAGGAGTATCGATTGCAAACTGCCGGCACCTCCTGCACAGCAAAGTAGTTCAAAAAGCCAACTCGAGGTGGCGAAATCAACCCACATGCACATCATCAAAACAAATTTGGCCTAAACTAGATCCACGTCGAACTAATGATGTTTTAACTCTATACAGGGAGTCCATTGGAAATGCGATCGCGGTCATAACAGGACACTGGTGTAATGTATCAGGATCGCCATGTATTTGTTAGGTCCCTTGCTCGTACGCACGTTGAAGTTTCGTGAAATTTCTTGTTAAGTAAAAGAACGTTGAACTTAAAATACGTTTAATTTAGTTTGTGCGATTTAACATTTCTGTCGTGAACTTGACCGACGCTGCCTAAAGTAGGACAGCTTATCGACCGATTAAAGTAAAACATCAACACCGAATCTGTTTTCTAGACGCTTAGTTGTGAAATAAATACGAATAATTGATAAACAATACGTGCGTCTAGCGGCACGTTCTAAGTTAGTTCAAAATAATTCCCGTGAACGGTCAACCGAGTTCATCGGGCTTTTATTAAAGGTGGATCCCATGCACGGCGCATTGGAATCGCAGAGCTACGGCACGACTTCTGTAGAAGCTGTCACGATGAGGAAGAGGAGGAAACAATGGTACATCTTCTCTGCCACTGCCATGCCCTAGGCAGAAGACTATACTAGGTCAACCGAACTTTGATGACTTATCTGATCTCAACTCAGTTAGCATTAAAGACCTTACACTTTTCACTAAAAAATCCAACTGGTTCTCACGGTAGAGGGGGAAGGCACCGCCGTCCATCACAACGTACCAAAAGGCCTAAGTGGGTTCCCTCCGGACCGCCGTTTTAACCTAACCTAAGTAGAATAAAACATTTTTTCAGTTTTCTTATACAATGCATAGGTTGTATCTATAATTGTCGACATTGCGTTTGTTGGTTGTTTAAATTTATAAAATATTTTTTTTGTAGGTTTGCCTCAAGGTGATCACTCCGAAGATATGCGTTTCAGCATTCAGCCTTTGCCGGGTGATACCGGATATTCGCAATGGGTAACTGCGATGAGGATGGTCGCCCAACTGCCGGGAGGTATTCCTCCGGAATTTCGAAGACGATTGTGGTTACAACTGGCAGACAGACACTTGTTTTCAAAAGGTAACATATCGCACTCCTGGAAGAATACTGACGACGCAAGTCGAAAAACACTGATTTTGACCTACAAAAAGTACTATTATAATAATCATTGCAGCCAAACATCAATATTCCTTTCATAGGTACCTCACAATTAAAAAAATTGGATAAAAAATGTGTTCATCCTTTATTCTGAAAATTCGTTTTTTTTGAGTTGTGTCAGTATTCTTCTAGGAGTGCTATGTATTTAAAATAATGTACAATACCTCTGTTTATTACTAAAAACAATTTGTAATAGATAATCGTTTTCAAATTAAGAAAGTGTAACGTAATAAATACTTTTAGCCCCAAATGTTGGGCGCCGAATTATGATAATAAAATTTTATGTATTTTAAATTTAATTTAATGTTCAAAACTACTGTTAACCAAAAATTAATTTAATCTCAAAAAGTTACTAAAGTATTTTACTCTGGGGGTTACGTGACTTCTTGATTTCTCGATTGAATTAAATTTGAGGGGATGTATAGATCAGTTAACGGACCTATACACCTTTTTTTTTATAAAATACTAAACTAACTAAAAAACTGAAGCTAAACCACGTTAGGGCGACAAGTGATTCTACTTAAAAATCACTGAAAATTAATCACTTTTTTTTTCCTGCTACAAACGATTAAAAAACCTACAAGTATTAATACGAGTTTATTACCACAATAAAAAATTGTTTACAATGTCCCGGTGCATACTATGCTACATCGGGGTGTTAAATTACTGAAAATAGTCGCAAAAAGGGTAGACCTATCGTGTGGGCCGCAGACTACGACTATTAGAAAGGGGAGGGATTATAAAAAGGAAATGAATGTGGACCTGCTTTTTAAAAAGTTGCATGTGATAGTTCTCTGGAAAAACTGATTTTGGAAGCTTGTTCCATTCCGTAGCAGCCCTGTAAATGAAGAATTCTTTATGGAGATTGGTCCTTGTAGTGTCAATCTTGAGAGTAGATGGGTGAGACTGACCAGCGAGCCGAGTTCTTCGGCCGATTGTGGCGAGTGGTGGTATAAGAGTTTTTATTTCTCTGGAATATCTGCCATGGAAATATCTGTAGAGTAATGTCTGGTCTGCAACTCTTCAATGTTCTAGTGGGTGAAGGGTATCTGTGAGAGTTGAGCTGTTTATCAACCGAATGGCCCTTTTCTGAATGTAATCTAGAAGAGGAAGAGAATGCCTTGGTGCTGAACCCCAAATGTGCAAGCAATACTTCAGTAGAGGTCGGATTTGAGCCTTGTACGTCGTCAACAGTTGATCAGGAGTAAAAAACTTTCTAGCTTTCCACAGAAAACCTAGCCTCTGGCTTGCTGACTTTGCGATGTTAGCAACATGGTCAAGCCAAGACATATTATTAGACACCGTGACTCCCAAAATCGAGATGGAGGAACTTGATTCAAGAGTATTTCTTGACATGTAATGATTTGAGGAATTCACTTTCTTGGAAAACGTGGTGCTTTGTGTTTTCTGGGCGTTGAACTGAACAAGATTGTTGGTTCCCCACTCGACGATTGCTTTAAGATATCTATTGATGGAATCAAGCTGTTCCTGCCTGAGTCTATTTGTATCATTCACCGAAAGTGATCGATAGGATGTGAAAGTTAAGACAAGTGTGCTATCGTCTGCAAAACTGTAGATGGGGTTCGTGGTGGTTTTCAAGAGGTCGTTGATGTGTAAACGAAATAAGGTGAGGGACAGGATGGAACCCTGGGGGACCCCGGCATTGGTTTTAAACGCATCAGAAGAAATACCGTCAACTGCCACATGTAAGGAGCGATTTTGTATGAAGCTCAAGAGCCATTGGCGCAGTTTGGTTGGGAGACCGTAGGCAGATAATTTACTTAACAATGCCTGGTGCCAAACGCGGTCAAAGGCTTTAGATATATCCAAGGCTATTGAACGGGATTCACCTAACTTCTTAATAGTGTTTGTCTAGAGCTGAGTGACATAAGCCAGCAAATCTCCAGTAGACCGAAGTTGTCGAAATCCATATTGTCTGTCATGGATTATCTCAAATTTCTCCAGATATTTGATGAGTTCTATGTTAATCGGTTTTTCCATAACTTTGGATATGACTGAGAGCAATGCAATAGGGCGATAATTCGCAGGAATAGTCTTCTTTCCTTTTTTTGGAATCGGTTGGACTGAAGCGTTTTTTCACATGGACGGAAATACTCCTTTGCTGCATGATAACTTGAAGAGTCTACAAAGAACTGGGGTGAGCTCTTGAGCACAGGTCTTCAGGACAATTGTCGGAATTCCATCTGTTCCTACTGCCTTATTAGAGTCAAGATTTCGTAGAATTTTCGTGATAGTGCGATGGCGGATAGCGACCTCAGGCATTGATGCGTTTATTCTAGGTATCGTTGGGTGTTGTTTTCCATTGGTAGAGCTATTTGCTCTTTCTCAGTTCCCCTCTTGAGTTAAAGCGTAGAAATGTTTCCAAATAAAGCAATCAAAAACTTAATAATAAATATTTGTGTGTTTCTTAATCAAATTAAAAATTTATTTGCTTTTATAGGGGTAAACTGGCCCAAAGTAGAAAGGACTTGCTTCAGCGAATGGTCTCATCCAGCCGATGCGGAATTGGGCGTTCAAATTGTCAAAGATTTACACAGAACCGGTTGCAGTTTATTTTGCGGCGAAGACGGACAAGAAAATCAAGTACTACTAAAAAGAGTACTTTTAGCGTACGCTAGATGGAATAAGGTGGTCGGTGAGTATTTATTTGAATAATACGTAACAGTTATAACCGAAAATTCGGTTATGTTAAGATTTTAATAGCTTCTTCTTCGGGTACCTATCCGTTTCGGATGTTGGCAATCATGTTGGCAATTATAACTTTGTTTGTACACGCTCGAAACAGTTCTGCTGAGGTTTTCCCAAACCAAGTCCGTAAATTCCTTAACCATGAGATTCTTCTTCTTCCGGGTCCTCTCCTACCCAGTATCTTTCCCTGTATTATGGTTTGCAGTAGGGAGTATCGATTCTTATTCCTCATAACGTGCCCTAGGTATTCTAGTTTTCTTTTTTTTAATGATGTACATGATTTCTAGATCTTTTTTCATTTTCTTTAGCACTTCTATATTTGTAACGTGAGCTGTCCATGGTATTTGGAGCATTCTCCTATACAGCCACATCTCAAATGCTTCCACTTTTTTAGTGGTGGCTTCTGTGAGTGTCCAGGATTCTACTCCATACAATAGAACAGAAAAAACATAGCATCTTAAGTGTCTTATTTTCGTTTCTAGGGATATGTTGTGACTTCTGAAGATGGCACTCATTTTGTTAAAAACCGTCCTGGCTTTTCCTATACGACATTTTACCTCTTATGCACTGTCCCATTATGCGTTTATGATGGTTCCAAGGTAGCAATATTGTTGAACACGTTCAATTCGAGTTTCGTTGATATATAGGTGAGCTCCATTTTTATATCTTTTGCTGTTGATCATTTGTTTTGTTTTCTTTACGTTGATATTAAGACCATATTGTTGACTATACTGCGTGATATTGTTCATTAATCTTTGCAATGCTTCCAAGCTATCTGCTATCACCATGGTATCGTCGGCGTACCGAATATTATTTAGTCCGACTCCGTTTAGAAGGATACCCTCTTCTACACCGTTAAGTGCTTCGTTGAAAATTCTTTCGGAATACAAGTTGAATATTAGCGGCGAAAGGACACATCCCATCTCCATCAAGTCTTACGCATGCTGTCTGATTCCAATAGAGATTTGAAATTATTCGGATATCTTTATCGTCTAGGCCAGGATATTGATCATTTTGTGATGTTGAACGCGATCAAATGCCTTTTCATAATAGATTAGACAAGCGTATACGTCGCAGTTGACGTCTCTGCATCTCTGGATTAGGACTTAAACTCCAAAGAGTGCCTCTCTGGTTCCGACTCCATTGATAAAACCAAATTGATTTTCGGATGTCTGTTCTTCGCATTTGTTGTAAATTTTTTTGTGTATGAGCTTAAGAAATAATTTCAGCATATGACTCATCAGACTTATGGTCCGGTATTCCTCGCACTTTTTAATAGCACCGTTGGTATTTTACCAAACTTATTGCGTGCCGGCGCCGACCACCAGGGAATGGGGCGTGCGTATTAGGTGTAGAAATGTGCTGAGGTGTGGGCAGCTTCACCACTGGAACCTCTATTGCCTGGTGACTTACCTGCTCTTCGACGACGTCGTTTCACTGTGTGGCTGTTGGATCCTTTTTTTTTTTTTATGTTCTGGTTCCCACGAAAAGGGATATCCTGTAATGTTCAGAGAACATCGTGGGAACCAAGGGAAAGAAGGTAGGAGTTGGTGTTCTTCTTAAATTTCTGGAGGTTGTATGCCTCGGGGAACACCTCCCTAGGCAATGAGTTCCAAAGCCTCGCAATTCGTTGGATGAATGAGTCTTTGGAAAGTGATGTTCTGCAGGTCTCCAAAGTGACCACGAAGGGGTGTGAAGACTGAACTTGACGGGTTAATCTCGAAGAGACTGCCAAAGGAGGAACGATTGTTGATATTTCAGAAGAACATCGCCCATGAAAATATCTATAAAATAGAGACAAATCGCCAACTTTTCTACGGTGTTCCAGACAAGTGAGCGAGTTTGTAAGCGAGGCATCACCGACGAGACGAATTGCCCTTTTTTGGACAGAATCCAGTAGCTTCAGGATATGTTTAGGTGCTGCACTCCAAATATGGGAACAGTACTCCAGTACAGGTCGGATCTGTGCCTTATAGATCATAAGCAGCTGACTGGAGGTGAAATAGCTCTTGGCACGAAACAAAAAACCAAGTTTTTGGGATGCACTTTTGGCAATGGACCTCACGTGATTTTCTCAGGAAAGGTTATTGCTGATAGTAATACCAAGCATCGATATGGATGACTTCAGTGGTATGGTTACTCCTGACAAAGTTATGTTAGGCACAGTGAGATCGGCTTTTCTAGAGAAAAGACATGCTTGTGTTTTGTTTGCATTGAATTCTACCAAGTTATTGGATCCCCATTCGAGAATTGTTGCTAAGTCCATATTTATATTGTTAACATTTCTTCCTCGTTCATTTCTGGTTTCACGGGCTGATATAGGGGCCCTGGAAGAGAAAGTGGTATGGAGGGTACTATCATCGGAAAAGCTGTGTACGGGACATGAAGTTGCTTTCAATAGGTCGTTGATGTGAAGTAAAAATAGTGTTGGTGCTAGAATGGATCCTTGCGGAACACCAGCATTTATGAGTAGAGTGTCAGATGAAACTCCATCGACCACTACATGGAGAGACCTGTTTGAGAGAAAACTAGCAAGCAGAGAACACAGCTGAGGGGGCAAGCCATAAGATGGAAGCTTGGCGAGGAGTCCCTGGTGCCAAACTCGATCGAACGCCTTGGAGATATCTAATGCCACAGCTAAAGTTTCTCCATACTTTTCAATAGATAGCTGCCATGTATGTGAGACGTATGCGAGCAGGTCACCAGTTGATCTCTGATGGCGGAAGCCATATTGCCTATCCTTCGATAACTCAGTAAGCGCTGGCTCGATCTGTCTTGTTTTACTACTATATTTGATGTATTTTATTTGATTATATTAATGTGCATATTATCACGTGGTATTTTAAAGCCGTGCTCTTAGCGGCGGACGTCTGTCTTCTTAGACGGTAAAAATGGAAAAGAGAGGGCGAGAAGCCGGAAACTGTTTCTAATGTCGCCTCTTCTCGCGTTAAATTCAGCGGTTTTGATTGGTCACTGTATGGTCACGTGACCGTATAGCGGCTTGCTAAAAATTGCGCACGACGATATCGGATATCGACTAATAACTGCACGTGTTCTTAAGATGATTTATAAATTGCACGGGACCCTTTTTGTTTATATCCGAATGATAATTTCCACGTAATGAATGCGCGACTTTTAGTTGATTTTTGTCGGCGTCAGGGCCGTACTGAGTAGTTTTAAAAATCAAGGAATTTCTCAAAGAGGAATTGTACAGTTGAAAGTACTGACTTCCAACACTTAACAAACTTGATTTAGTTACATAAAACTTTGTTTGATCCATGAGCTGAGCTCGAAGTAAACACGTGTTTCCAAACTAATATGAAATATTATTTGAGCTGATTTGTCATTCAATTTTAAAACTAAATGATAGTGTTAACATATGTGATAAATTTTGTTGTTATTGAGGTAAGGGTGTTGACTATCTAATGTAAAACATCGAATGCGGCGGATGAGGGCTGTTAGCGTGGCGATTGTCAGTCTTCCTCACATTTAAAATATTAAAGAAAAGTATAAAAAGAATAAGTCATCACAGGCGCAGGTATACGCAGACGACCTCTAGAACTCTTCGAAAAGCAAAAGAAATCTTTGTAAATTTCGAGATTGCCGTAAGAAATATGGGACTAAAAATAAATGCAAATAAGATAAAGTTTGTGGCTGCCACAAGAGAACGCAGGGCGAGAGACGCCGGTCAAAATATCACAATTGGAGAATATAACATCGAAGCAGTGGATGAGTTCGTATATCTCGGAGCATTGATCAACCCGAGTAATGACGTCAGCAAAGAAATCGTTGTTATTTTGGGCTGTCAAAATACTTACGTTAAGCGAGCCTTTCGAGAAGCACAAAGATCAGAAGCTTCTTCTTATTTGTGTGCCATGCTTGTTTTCAAACGTTGGCTACCATCAAGCGTTCAGGCGTTGGCTATCATAGAGTTGACAATTTGTTGGAAAGCTTCTCGATCGGTAGCTACATGAAACAATTCTTCGACTGTTCGACCCGTCCAATGTCTAATATTACGAAGCCAAGAAAGCTGTTTTCTGCCAATCCATCGCTTTCCTTCTATTTTACCCTGGATAATTAATCGGAGCATGTGATATTTATGCCCCCTCATCATATGTCCAAAGTATTCGACTTTTCTTATTTTGATGGTGTTTGTCAATTCTCGCTCTTTATGTAGGGATTCCAACACACGTTCGTTAGTTACGTGTGCTGTTCGCGGAATCTTTAGCATACAGCGATAGCAACATAACTCAAACGCTTCCAATTTATTTGAATGCTTTACTTTCAGTGTCCAGGTTTCAAATCCATAAAGCAAAACAGACCAAACGTAGCACTTTAATACTCTTAGACGGATGTTCATCGAAAGACTTCTATTACATAGTACAGAAGGCCAACTAGTGAATCTTTTACGTGCCAGTTCTATTCTGGTTGAGAAGCTATAAGACGTTAATTGTACCAGTTTTAATCTATGGCTCGGAAACCTGGACCCTAACAAAAGCAGATGGGACGTTACCATCAACATTCGAACGAAAAATTCTAAGAAAGATTTATGGTGCTGTCCAAGAGGATAACGTCTGGAGAAGATCTGTGTGTGTGTGTGTGCGTGTGTGTGTGCGTGTGCGTGTGTGTGTGTGTGTGTGTGTGTGCGTGTGTGTGTGTGTGGGCGGATAAAAAAGAATAAATAATTATAGGTCTAATTTTATGCATACGGGTAGAGTACGCCTCCGTTATCAAAACAAAACAGATTATTTACGAATCAACGTAAATGATAAAATTTAATTTATTTGTTTAAATAAAGGTAAATCCAGCTAAATATTAAATTTCGTAGTAAGGCTTCTGATAAGCTTAAGCTGTCCTTTGCAATCAATACTTCGATTGTAATTGGATACAAATTCAATAATAAAAAATGGACTGGTCAAAATAGAACGGGTTGATTGTGAGAAATAATAAAAATAATTCAATTTTTTTATGATAAAAGAATATAAAGTGCATTTATTTTAAAATTTTCGATTTTGCGTAAATGTAAGAAAAATAAAAAACACGTCCAACTTTAAATCGAATGGAAGGTTTAAAAATGTTATTCTGCTGTTTTTAAGTGGCACCCCTTTAAAATCTTCCACCCCTTTTTTAAAATAGCAACACCTACCGTGTGATACATCATATAAAAACCCAAGAAAAATTCAAATCAGTCTAACTAAAATGAAGTTAATTATAAACAGTTTCGCTAGTTATTCGTCTAAATTCTTCAGTTATTTTATGCTTCAGTGGTAAATGGTTTTTCGGGTTATTCTAAGCTTTGCTTCTTTAATGTCTTAGGGAGGAATTATTTAAACTAATTTTTTGAAATAGCCTCTGTTACTTTTCCAGGTTTTGGTCAAAATTTGCCAATAAAATTGTATTTTCGTCTTTACAGATCATCATAGGGTAGGTCTCCTCGAACAGATAATTCCACAGCCTCCACTCTTATAACAAGTACACATGAAGAACCACGCGAAAAGCGCTAGCCACGACATCTGTACTTTTTAATGCACATTAGTATTCTTCGTTTTTGGAAGTTATTTACCGGGTGGTGCTTGTTAAAAAGTACAAATGTCGTGACTAGCGCTTTTCGCGTGGTTCTTCATGTGTACTTGTTAAGAGTGAAGGCTGTGGAATTGTCTGTTCGAGGAGACCTACCGTATGCTGATGAGGGACAATTCCCCCCGAAACCGGTCCATAGGTGTTTACTTTGAGTAGATAAATTTATTAGCCCTCTCTCTTACTTAACAAGCATTTCTATATCTTGCTTCCTGTGTTGGGGTAGTATACACGATTATTTATCAGATGTAATCAATGCCTGTCGCAGGCATGTAGCCAGAGGAGTAGTTGTTTTTTATGTATAATCGACCCACATATACCTGTAGTAAAAAATAAGTACATATATATATTAACAGCCCCACAGAAAAAAGTTATTTTTAATCTATATATTTCCTTTTTAATATTTTAAAAAAAAAATTTGACACAAATTTCGTTCAAAATATATATAACAAATAAATTATAAAGTCCAAAATTACCCTAGTAACAATTAAATTTTATAAGTTAACCAAAATAAAAATTTAATTTTATTACAGAAATAAATTTGATAAAATTGTTCAACCTTTTCAATTGTTACTCGTATATTTCCAGTGCACTCTGATGAGTCGCTGGAAACAGAAATTACTTTATTCTTTTTTTCCCTTTTATGTATATTTTAAATTTTGCTGCTTCAACTCCGAACTTATATCCTCATTATAGCTTTTCCTTTTGATAAATTTTAAATACTAATAAATAGTCATTTTACTCTTATTTCACAAAAACACAAGTCTGCTCTTTGCTACAATTATTTTCCTACTCAAAATAAGTCAGCTCTCTTTAATATTCAATTTCATGCAAACAATTTCCATTTTGCTAAATTAACATATCGAAGACACCGGTTCCTGGATATCTTGCAGATTTTTATAAGGCTTACTATGTTAACGTAAATTTTAAAATATAATTTTTCATATATTTGAAACGGACTTATTTTTTATATCTATATCATGTTATCACATATTAAGTTTATGAGGCAATTTTAAAAAATGTAATTTAATTTTTTTAAATTCCAATTAAATGTTTTACATAGATAAACAGGGTGTTTCTAAATTCATACGAATAATTCGGGTGATTACGCGTATGAAGTTATGATGGATCTTTTCTATAACAAAATTTCCTCAGTCCACCTTTTTCCGAAATATCACCCCTAAAAGGTGGTAAGTAAAATTTAGTTTTCATTATTTTTTTAACATTCCCGTCACATTATGAGAAGGTAAAATTAGCAATCCTGACCTTATTAAATATCAACTCTTTTTTTCGAGATTTAGTTTCGCAAAAAAATATATTACTCAAAATCCCTGTTAATTTAAAAACATTTCTTATCCTGTACGTTTTTTCCTAGAATTAATAGATTTGATGAAAAAAAATAAAATACAATATCCCGAAAAGGAGTGATGGTCCCTATGTGCATGAAACTAAGATCAATGCTGCGGAGTGACTCGCTTGGATAAAATGAAGAATAGTTATATGAGGAAACGCTGTGGTGTAAAAGAAGATGTGATTACAAAGATAGATGAAGGAATGCTTAGATGGTTTGGACACGTAGAAAGGATGAATAAAGGAAGATTTACGAAACAAATTTATAATAAAAGTGTGAATGGACAAGTCGGTAGAGGTCGACCTCGGCAAACATATCTCGATTAGATCAACATTGTTTTGAAGAAAGGCCAGGTCAAGAGTACCAACAACCGACGAGCATGTATGAAAGCCAAAATTGTCAAAAGTGCATCCCAAAAACTTGGCTTTCTGTTTCGTGCCAAGAGCTATTTCACCTCCAGTCAGCTGCTTATGATCTATAAGGCACAGATCCGACCTGTACTGGAGTACTGTTCCCATATTTGGAGTGCAGCACCTAAACATATCCTGAAGCTACTGGATTCTGTCCAAAAAAGGGCAATTCGTCTCGTCGGTGATGCCTCGCTTACAAACTCGCTCACTTGTCTGGAACACCGTAGAAAAGTTGGCGATTTGTCTCTATTTTATAGATATTTTCATGGGCGATGTTCTTCTGAAATATCAACAATCGTTCCTCCTTTGGCAGTCTCTTCGAGATTAACCCGTCAAGTTCAGTCTTCACACCCCCTCGTGGTCACTTTGGAGACCTGCAGATCATCACTTTCCATAGACTCGTTCATCCAACGAATTGCGAGGCTTTGGAACTCATTGCCTAGGGAGGTGTTCCCCGAGGCATACAACCTCCAGAAATTTAAGAAGAACACCAACTCCTACCTTCTTTCCCTTGGTTCCCACGATGTTCTCTGAACATTACAGGATATCCCTTTTCGTGGGAACCAGAACATAAAAAAAAAAAGCACTGATGGGAGTAGAAAAAGCGAAAGATGTGTCTAAGAAAGGTAGCAAGTGGAAGGAAGTGGTCTCTGCCGACCCCTACGGGAAAAAGACGTGACTATAGGTATGTACAGTAGGGTGTTTCATTTTTAGGGGATATTTTTTTTTTTCGGTTCTACCTGAAAATCTGATATTTTATATAAAAAAATATTTCTGGTGGAAAATAAATTTTAAGTCAATAAGAGGCTACGCTTATTCAAAAATTCGATTTTCCATATAAATAACACAGGACCAAGAAAATTTTGTATCAATTATTATTAACATTTACCTTTCCAGCTCTACAACTCAAAAACTGTTGATTGGAGAGTGTATGCTCAAAGGTTTTTTGTAGCAAACTTAATTCCCTACAAAAGCTGTACATCCATTTTTTTTTAAAAAATATTTTTAATAACCAAAAATCAACGAATGTTTTGAAGTGAAAACTTCTTAAGCCGCGTTGGGAACTTTTTGGTAGTGGAAAATCTTATGGACATGCTCAATCTGTAGCTATACAGCTGACATATTGTGCAACATTAGTGTTGTGTATATCTTATAAGCTTTACGCGTTACTTGGATAAATCTTAATCAAACATTTTCATTTCTTACTTTAGTTACCATAAGCCTATTGTATATGATTGTATATTAATTGTTATTTCAATTGAATTGTATTTATCTTTTGTCATGATTTTATACAGCCCGTTATATATTTGAATAATAAAAAACCATATAAACATGCATATAATTGTTGCTCAGAGTGTCAATAGATGTGAAAACCAGATTGATGGAATTGATAGAACCGAAAAAAAAATTATGCCTAAAAACGAAACACCCTTAATGTACAGGCTCATAAACGAAGCCTACTTATTTTGCAAATCTGCTGTTTTTTTGGAGGGTTATCAAGCTGTGTTTTATGTTTTATTTTTATGATGAATAGTACCTCAAAATCGATACTTACGAAAGACTGTCATGAAATGAATTGGTGAATTAAATAAAGAGTTTAATGGGGATTTTATATTGTCTTTTATATTTAGAAAATAACTAGCTGACCCGGCAAACGTTATTTTGCCATATAAATAATTTCCTAGTAATTTCTAGTGTAGACAAAAAATAGCTTACTTATTGTAAGTATGTATGTATGTTAGAATGTGTATATTGTATGTATGTAAGAATGTGATTGTCGTTGTTCTAATCTTCTGACTTCATTGCGTTCAGCTCGTGTTTCTTCTGGCTCTTCTTGATGCAATTGCGCCATTCTGACACGTGCATCAGTATTTTGTTGCTGGATTTGTTCTTATGTTCTTTCGGATCTGCTATTTCGCAAGTTTCGAGCTTTACTTGTACTGCGGCTCAAATCAGCCCCTTTGCGTTTTCTTGGCATTGCTCACCGTACAAAACATACATAAATAGAATTAATGAAATTATTTAATGATGAAAAATGTTAAAAGTATAATTAGGGCCAGGATTTTTGCCGCAGTTTTGAAATGATTAGTTTTAATTTATAAAATTATAACAAAAATATAAGTTTTATGGAAAAAAATTTCAAACAAAAGTAAAAAATTAAATTTTATGAAAACATTGTCTCTTATAATTTTTTCATGCAACCAATATTTCCATTGACATTTCAAAATAAAGATTCATAATGATTGATTTTTTGGAAACTATGAAAATCTTAATTGTTCAATTACATTTTTTTAATAAAATTAAATTAAAATTACATTTTTATAAGATCAACAACATTTTCGATATAAATAAAAAAAAGTATACTTACAACACAAAATCCGTTGTTATTGGAAGCTCGTGTCACGTGTTGAGTACTTTTGAGGTTATAAAATCACTTGATTAACTAATCGTGCAAAATACACTCAAAATTGATAATTTAATTATTATTGATAAAATAGGAATGATTAAAAGTTAATATGAGAGTTACACTGAGATAGCAAAATAATAATTGTCAACGTTACTACTACACTTGCTGCATAAACAATAATGATGGCCGACAACTGTGTAGGGAGTGAGAAAGAAAGGAGACCGGCTTCGTTCTCATCCCTACTCCGTGCTATTTACTGGGTCAAGCCGTTTCGGAGGAGTATGGCAACGAAAACTGTGACACGAGAATTTTATATATTAGATAGTATTACGCATCATTTAAAAAATTAAAACGCCCGCTTAAATAAACTGTACCCAATGGATTCGATTAATTATGATAAAACGTGGATTAAAAAAAATTGTATCTCATTTTATATCTCATAAAAGTATATTACACTTAATTAAATTGTATGAGTATATTCAAACAACCGAAACTTAATATGGATATGTTTATAAAAAAAATTAAAATCCCTTTCAAAATATTTATCCATTTAACATGTGTTTTGTTTAATTAACAAAGATAAAAAAAAACCCAATTAATTTTTGCATTTATTTGTTGCAATTAAATACACACATAGAAATAACCTAATCATATTAATTTATATTTACGTTTTATTAAGTTGGTTTATTCTCTAGGTCTATACAGGCTAAATATATATTTTGGTATTCTGTTCTTCTCTTTTCTATTATTTGACCCAGTAAACAGCACGGAGTAGGGATGAGAACGAAGCCGGTCTCCTTTCTTTCTCACTCCCTACACAGTTGTCGGCCATCATTATTGTTTATGCATCAAGTGTAGTAGTAACGTTGACAATTATTATTTTGCTATCTCAGTGTAACTCTCATATTAACTTTTAATCATTCCTATTTTATCAATAATAATTAAATTATCAATTTTGAGTGTATTTTGCACGATTAGTTAATCAAGTGATTTTATAACCTCAAAAGTACTCAACACGTGACACGAGCTTCCAATAACAACGGATTTTGTGTTGTAAGTATACTTTTTTTTATTTATATCGAAAATGTTGTTGATCTTATAAAAATGTAATTTTAATTTAATTTTATTAAAAAAATGTAATTGAACAATTAAGATTTTCATAGTTTCCAAAAAATCAATCATTATGAATCTTTATTTTGAAATGTCAATGGAAATATTGGTTGGATGAAAAAATTATAAGAGACAATGTTTTCATAAAATTTAATTTTTTACTTTTGTTTGAAAATTTTTTCTATAAAACTTATATTTTTGTTATAATTTCATAAATTAAAACTAATCATTTCAAAACTGCGGCAAAAATCCTGGCCCTAATTATACTTTTAACATTTTTCATCATTAAATAATTTCATTAATTCTATTTATGTATGTTTTGTACGGTGAGCAATGCCAAGAAAACGCAAAGGGGCTGATTTGAGCCGCAGTACAAGTAAAGCTCGAAACTTGCGAAATAGCAGATCCGAAAGAACAGAAGAACAAATCCAGCAACAAAATACTGATGCACGTGTCAGAATGGCGCAATTGCATCAAGAAGAGCCAGAAGATACACGAGCTGAACGCAATGAAGTCAGAAGATTAGAACAACGACAATCACATTCTTACATACATACAATATACACATTCTAACATACATACATACTTACAATAAGTAAGCTATTTTTTGTCTACACTAGAAATTACTAGGAAATTATTTATATGGCAAAATAACGTTTGCCGGGTCAGCTAGTCCCTCTATAGTTATTGCTGTTTTTGTTGTCCCCTTTTTTGTGTATTGGTGTTATTAGAGCTGTTCCCCATTCTTCTAGTATATTTTCTTTCATCCAAGCTTTACTGGATATAATAAAACAAAAATCAGTGCAAAACTTTATGTCGTCCAATTACAGGTCAAGTTAACTCGTTTCCGAACACTCCCGTATCTATAGTTCAAGAAGTGATATTAAAAATAAAATTCATCGTCAAATAAGTTCCTACAAATTCAATTGTGCGTGCTAGACGAATCTTGTTAAAGATTGTCACGTATACTTCACACAAAAGAACTTCGAGGAAAAAGAAGAACGGCGAAGATTTAAATTTGAAAAGCGCTGATTTTACATATTATTCAGGTCATGTTAAGGCTACGACAGCGACTCGAACGTGATTTTTGATAGGTTTGGGGATCCAATAACAGTTAACTTGAGAGGTTAGTGGGGATTTGGATCAGTATGGATTGGAAAAAATAGTTATTTATGTACCAAGAACGAAAAACTGTATATTATGGTCAAGTCTGCAAATTGAAAGCCAAGGCTAGCAAGCAGGCGAGACATTGGACAGTTTTTCTTCTAGGTGCATATAACATTTTTTCGTCGACCTCTACATACCTTTATGAAAGTAATGAATTTGTTGTATTGTTTTTCGAACAAAATTCGTGATTTCTGGGGGAGTAAATCCATCGTGGCCGTAGTTACCTATTCTCGCAGATCCGGAGGAGTGTTACTGATATCCATATCGCTATCACTATCTATTTTTGATTATGAACACTAATATTTACACCACGGTCTTATTCACACGTAAGATCTAGCGGATTTCTTGCCAGCTAATCGGCTACCTCGTTGCCATTTATCCCTGTATGCGCAGGAACCAATGTAAGAGTGACCTTATATGCAGTCGCTAACTCAGTGAGAGCCTACATGCAGTCCCACACCATCGATGATGTTGTGGTGCAATTTCAGTGAGAATATTAATCTCACTGTTGGTCAGTCTGATCTCTGTCAGGTGCGTAGCATACCTGAGTATAGCATAGACCTCGGCTTGGAAGACCGAGGCGTATTTCCCCAGTGGTATGCTTTCCCTGTGGTTGCAGGATGCTCCAAACACACCTGCCCCGTAGTGTCCCTGGTATCCTGATTCGTCAGTGTACCATCGTTTTACTCCTGGGCTGGTCAATGGTGTTTTCTTCCACCAGTCTTCTCTGGTTGGTATTTTTGTTTTATAGTTTTTTTCTATTAAGGTCTTTTTCGGAGTCTTGTTCAATTTTATTGTGAAGGGGTGTTTGTGGAGGGCCTTGATCTTGGTGTGACCAATCCCGTTGCTTCTCCACCCACCCTGTCACTTTATTCTGTATGCAGTGTTCCTGGCCCGTTTTTTTTATTAGAAGATCCAAAGATGGTACCTTGAGAGCTATTTGTAGTCGCTCTGTAGGGGTGGAGCTTATTTCATCCGTTGCATCCCGCAAGGCTTGCAGGCTTCTCAACAGGTTTGCAGCCATGGCCCCTTCCACCTTTGGCCACCAGACTACTGCTGCGTACGTTAGTGACGGTAGTAATACCGCTTACCCTTGGTTTTAAACCCCATGTTTTTTCCATGGCTCTCTTGCATGTCCACAGTGAGGCATACATTTTATTCCTCTTTGCCTCGAGGTGTACGCTCTACTTCAGTTTTGCATCCAGGTGTACGCCTAGGTACTTCAATAAAGCAGAGTATTTCAGTCCCTGATTCCATAGCCTCGGAGGGCCAATGGGTTCAAGTTTGTATTTTCTGGTGAAGATCACGGCTGTGGTCTTTGACGGGTTTACCGTTAGCCCAACTTCCGTGCACCAATTTTCCGTGATTCTCAGTGACATCATCATGATGCTCCTAAGAGTCCAGCTTCTTTTAATCTAACTAGTAGTTCGTCCACCACTAGGCACCATAAGAGAGGCGATAATACGCCCCCCTGAGGACATTTACCATTAGGGCGGACTTTTAGTTGGTATTCTTTATTGCTGACCTTTCGGCATATTTTCCGTCCAATCAATAGCTTCAGCAATGTCCATAAAGACTCCCAGTGCGTAGCCCTGATCGTTACTTAGTATATCAAAAACTTCAATTAATCTTACTCGTATATATTAGACTGTGAGCTATACAATTGGTATGTAAATTAATAAAATAATAATAAGGCCCTTTAGGCCTGTTTAAATAATAAATAAATACCAAATCAGTCAAATGTTTATTAATTTTAATTTAAAAATAATCAATTTGGTAAATACTATACTGCAAATATTAAAGAAAGTTTATTGTAACAGTTCCTTTTCAGCTGATTGATTGCCATTCTGTACGACTATGTATTCAGAAATCTTAAAAACATTCGATAAAGTATTGCTTTTATTACAATAAAGATTTATTACAGGTTACTGCCAAGGATTTAATATGTTAGCAGCTCTAATCCTTCAAGTAACCGATAAATGCGAGAGTGATGCTTTGAAACTGATGATATATCTGATAGAGGGAGTCCTTCCTGATTCCTACTTCGCTGACAGCTTGAGAGGTTTGTCGGTCGACATGGCTGTTTTCAGGGAATTATTAAGGACACGTTTTCCGAGACTTTCCAAACATCTAGATAATCTTCAGAACGCTGCTAAGGATGGAAGCAGGAGTTACGAACCACCTTTGACAAACGTTTTCACCATGCAATGGTAAGTTTTCGTTTTGTATGCACGTATTGTTAAAATTTTTTATGACAATCGGTATTATAGTTAAAATATATAAATAAGTATTGTTTCAACCGGCCCTGTAATTTTTCGGCGACCGATGATCGACCGCAACGAGGGTGCATATTATTGAGCCTTTGTCGGCTTCCGCCTCCGTCTAATAAACTCTAGCCGCGCCTAGAGACTTCCAGACGGTTTTATTGCGTTCGAGAAATGGTCTAGAATTATGATTGAGAAATATAAAAAAGCTTCTGCTTCGCCTCGGTCAACAAACATGTGCTCTGAGACATGTCTTAATTTACTGCCCTATGTGTGTAATATACTATTTCTCCCTACTGTAGGCGGAAAGCGTCACTTTTAGCCCGCTACGCAAAACGAAGTTGCCGCTTTCCGCCTACAGTAGGGAGAAAAATAGTACACACACCACGGGCATTAAACGCCGAAGACTTCGGGCTGTTACCAAGCAACAAGCTTGAGAAATTTGTTATAAAATTATGAGACATTTGTCCGAGGAATATTCGGCGGAAAATTTTTTGACAAAAAATTTAAAACTCAACAAAACATTTATTTATTTATTTATTAAAAGTACATTTAGCGAAAGTACAATTATTAAAATTTAACTTATTAGATTCGTTGAAGTTCTCTACTATAGAAGTTCTATTACCACGCATAATATTTATGATCTTGTTGTGGTGTTCTTAATCGAGATTTAAGTACGGTTTAATAGAATTTTGATTGCTACGATCAGTAATTTTCAGCAATTGTTGTTCTTGTATACCACTTTTTGCCAATTCGCTAACAGCAGTTGATCTGTTCGAGTGATTTGGTATCTTTTTGTCCTTTTCGTTCAAGCCAATTGCCTCAGCAGCAGATTTAGTCCATCCATTTATTGTATTTCTTTCAACAGGTACATTTCTTTCAACAGGTACATTATCGTACCATTTGTCAGTTTCGTTTTTCCAGTGTCGATTTGGTTTTAAGAACAGTTATGGTCGTCTCGCTTTGATATCAGTTTATGAAAAAAAAGTAGATTTGCCTTTCACTATTGGAAACCAACCGTTTACTACTTGTACAGCTTTTAGAACCACCTTGGCACGTTTTACCGAACACCGGACTGTATTCAATGCGATTTGTTGGAGATTCATCATTATTTTTCTCGATATGAAAAAAATCCACCTTACAAACAACTACCTCTCCTCCTCGCCACGCTAACTTTACAGCAGCAATATGATAAAATTTACGAATAAGTCCTTGAGGAGTATTTTTATCCCGTATCAATATTTTTTTAACTTCAGACAAATTTAGCGAAACTGAACTGGACTTAGGTTTACATGCATCGCGGGCATCTCAGGTTGGTTTAAATACTATATTGTTAAACGGGTCAAACGTAATATTATAGTCACTATAGTACTTTTCCTGCAAAAGTTTGCACGAAACGTTCCACATTGTCGTCACCGTTGCTTCTTTAAATTCGATCCCGTCTTTATTTCTCATATTGACCGCCCAATCTTTTAGTATCAACGCCAATGCTAGTTTCTATGTGTATTTAATTCAAACTCTTGTTCTCAGCAAAATTCCATAAATAGATTTGTGACTGTAGGTTGTATTTCTGGAAATTTTTTCTTTGATTTGAACATTCGCATTGCCAAAACGTGACATTTTGAAATTTATTTGGAATGAAGTTGTCAAACTCAATCGTGTTGTCATAGTGTTTGATAATTGCACTGTGTAATGTTGACATGATTGGGTGACATTGTTTCACATTAAACAAAATGACAAAATTTGAATGGTTGTTGGAACTGTCAAAATTTTTTTAAACAAATTAACCCTAATAGCACAGATTAACTACGCACAGATGCGAAACCCGGCAAAAGATCAAAGGATATTCTGATTTATGTATGGACATTTAAATGGGTTTGATTGCATTAATGCCACTATCGTTGCTTAAATTATTTAATAACGTTTCTGTGTGATCGAGGCTTACGTCCGAACATCCCGAACGCACACGAAAGCTCTTTAAATACACACGAGGATATTTAAATTGGTTTGAATGTTTATCTATAAAAAAAAAATTAGTCATTTATATCTTCTGAAATGAAATGAAATGAAATCGATATTATTATCCATTACATAAACGATGCGAAAAAGCAAAAAACAAGAGCTGAATTGTTTTTAAAGGATTTGCTAAAATGGGAATAGGTAGTTGATTTATAAAGCCAACAGAATTGACCGTGTTTTTTGGGTTGATGAAAAAACCGTAAAAATAAATCCCACTAAAAAAAAGGGACTTGGCCGTTTTAAAAAGCTTTTGTGACAGACGCAAACATTATGATAAAGAAAATCCTGCGATTTCGCCGTAAACAGTCAAGTCCCCAAAAATAAAGGTTACAAAGATGGTTGCTCTTCCCAAATTTCTATAAACTAACCAGCATAGAAATGGAAGTTTAAAATAAGAATAAAACTTTTGCCCAGTATCAAAATAGTAATTTACGTAAAAGTCTGGAAAATACTTTTTTTTGACAAGTACATACATATACATATAGTCACGCCTTTTTCCCATAGGGGTAGGCAGAGACCACTTTCTTCAGCTTCCGCTACGGTTCTTACACACATCTTTTGCTTCCTTTACTTTTATCAGTGGTCTCATACATGTTCGCCTTGATCTAGTCTTTCTTCAAAACAATGTTGATCTGATCGAGATCGATGTTCGCCGAGGTCGACCTCTACCGACTTCCGTCCATTCACACTCGCCTTATAAATTTGTTTTGTCAATTTTCCTTCATCCATCCTTTCTACGTGTCCAAACCATCTAAGCATTCCTTTATCTATCTTTGTAAACTGCAAAACACCTTTTTTAATATTCCTGTCGCAACCAATACCCTGCGACGATAGTTATCTCAATTAGAACTTGCAAAAGCCATGTTTTGCCTAGTTTTTCATAAATTTAATTACATTTGCAATTACCTCTTGTTTTCGCAGAGCAGTTCTTCTTATTTTTTGGTTTTCTTATTCCAAATTTGGATTTTTAATAGAAAAATATAGCAGCAACAAAAAGCTCCCGCACACTCACGCACTTATACAACTACCAAAACTGTTACTGGATGCCTGGCCTGCGGGTTGTTCGGCGGGGATCCGGGGGCGGTGGAGCGCTTACTGTGCTGCTGAGGACGCTGGGGGAATGGGCGGTTCTTGGGTTAGTCCTGACACAGTCAGTGGAGTATCACAGTAGATCTTGAGCTTTCGGAGTCAAAACCTCTGCATAAAGGATTTTCTTCACCTCTGCAACACCAACAAAAAGTACACCGCGCTCTCACCAGAGTGGGCTGGTTGGGTACGAGGGCAGTCCGCAGAGCTTGTGTATTCATTCAGCTAAACATAATCTTACATCTTAATAAAATCAATGTCTGATAGCTACATTGTTGTTAGTGAAAAATAAAACCATATATATATATATATATATATATATATATATATATATATATATATATATATATATATATATATATACATGTGCAAAATTTATAGAAAACTATAATATTATTATAGTAAACCATAAACATTTTTCGACAGCGTGAATGGATGTGAAAAATGTTTTGATTTTTTTTTAAACCAGCTAATTCCACTGTCTACCTATATTATAGGTTCATGTGGGTCGATTATGTATCAAAAAACAACTACTCCTCTGGCTATATGCCGCGACAGGCATTGAATTACATCTGATACATAATCGTGTATAATACCCCATTTCGGGTAACAATATGCAGATGCTTTTTAAGTAAAAGAGGGAACTATTAGATTTATCCATCCGAAGTAACCACCTATGAACCGGTTTCGGGGTGTGTTGCCCCTCATCAGCATAGGACAGGTCTACCTCGATTGGACACATCAACAGCTCCGACTTCTATTAAGTACACATAAAGTACTATGCGAAAAGCGCCAGTCACGACATCTATACTTTTTAACACGCACCACCCGGTGAATAACTTCTGAGAAGTATTGTAATCCGAAAAAATTATAGAAAACTATAATATTATTATAAAAAACTATAAACATTTTTCAACAGCGTGAATAGATGTAAAAAATGTAGAACTGATTTTTTAAAAATCAGTTATACTATTGTATTCGACTTTGTGAAGATATGTTAAAATTCGGGATTCGCAAAATCGTACCCATTACTATAACTTCACACTGGGAAGTTAAATATTTGACTTGGGAGATTAAGCCACATCGAATGACACTAGTGGCGTTATCTTACGTTTATAAAAACCCGTAATTAAAACCGTTTAACGAAGGAAAACAATTTTTGTTTTTCGACTGAAGATACTCGCGACAGTGAAAAATAAATTGGATAGGGTATAAAAGAGCCTTGATTAAATAAAGCCTGTACAAATTGTGGCCAATAAATTTTAATAATAATACTCACTTTATTAGAAACTCCCTACGTGGGTACAACAATGAAATATATCAAATTACGAAGTCGAGAATTACGAAAGTACGAGACAGTCATTAATTCAAGGTCCCACCATTCTCGTCAGGTTGATTTTATTTTAACAAAAAATTAGATACACAGAAAAAACAAAAGGTTTCATTATGATTTGTGATTAGAAATGCAAAGTTGAAAAAATTTTTTTATTTAATTTATATCAGTTGCGGGTTGATTAAAATAAATAAATATTTATGAGCGAAAAAAACAAGACAAAATTAACAATTTTTTACATTTTTTTCCGATATAATTACTTACGGTCGAGTTAAAACATTTTCAACTTCCATAAAATGCCAGAATTGGAATAATGACGTTTTGATTTTCACCAAGACCTTTTGCGTAGCTATTCGGGGCCAGTGGATCAAACTTGCAGAGCTAGGGTAGGACTAATAGTGACCATGGACATATACAACTTTTAAAATGTAAGATAATTTAACTACTGTTGCTAATATCGCAAAGTCAGCAAGCCAGAGGCTGGGTGTTCTGTAGAAAGCAAGAAAGTTTTTTACTCCTTATCAACTGTTGACGACGTACAAGGATCAAATCCGACCTCTACTGGAATATTGCTCGCACATTTGAAGTTCAGCACCAAAGCATCCTCTTCGTCATCTAGATTCCATTCAGAAAAGAACCATTCTGTTGATAAACAGCTCAACTCTCACAGATACCCTTCACCCACTGGAACATAGAAGAGTTGCAGACCAAACATTACTCTACAGATATTTCCATGGCAGATGCTCCAGAAAAATAAAAACTCTTATACCACTATATTCGGCACGCTAATAAGTCTCACCCATTTACTCTCAAGATTGACAGTACTAGGACCAATCTCCATCAAGAATCCTTGTAATGTGTTGTATCGCAAACTGTGTGTGTGTGTGTGTGTGTGTGTGTGTGTGTGTGTGTGTGTGTGTGTGTGTGTGTGTGTGTGTGTGTGTGTGTGTGTGTGTGTGTGTGTGTGTGTGTGTGTGTGTGTGTGTGTGTGTGTGTGTGTGTGTGTGTGTGTGTGTGTGTGTGTGTGTGTGTGTGTGTGTGTGTGTGTGTGTGTGTGTGTGTGTGTGTGTGTGTGTGTGTGTGTGTGTGTGTGTGTGTGTGTGTGTGTGTGTGTGTGTGTGTGTGTGTGTGTGTGTGTGTGTCTGTGTGTGTCTGTGTGTGTCTGTGTGTGTCTGTGTGTGTCTGTGTGTGTCTGTGTGTGTCTGTGTGTGTCTGTGTGTGTCTGTGTGTGTCTGTGTGTGTCTGTGTGTGTCTGTGTGTGTCTGTGTGTGTCTGTGTGTGTCTGTGTGTGTCTGTGTGTGTCTGTGTGTGTCTGTGTGTGTCTGTGTGTGTCTGTGTGTGTCTGTGTGTGTCTGTGTGT
This sequence comes from Agelastica alni, assembly GCA_950111635.1. NCBI lineage: Eukaryota > Metazoa > Arthropoda > Insecta > Coleoptera > Chrysomelidae > Agelastica > Agelastica alni. The sequence continues at coordinate 9,771,753 of OX467718.1, forward strand.
GTCTGTGTGTGTCTGTGTGTGTGTGTGTGTGTGTCTGTGTGTGTGTGTGTGTGTGTGTGTGTGTGTGTGTGTGTGTGTGTGTGGGGGGGGAAATCTTGTGGGCACGATATCTTGTGACAGAGAGGCTGTTGGTCACTAAAACTTGCAGGGTAGAAGTTTTGCCCGAAGGACAGTACTGAGTTCGAAGATGGTCCATAACGGTACATTCCTTCAGGTTTCTGCCGTATAAGGTGATTCTCAAATTTACCGCATTTTGTACTTTTCGCACGATAACTTCAGAAGTAGATCTATGGCGATGAAACTTTCAGGTATTACGTTTGGCCCGACCAACGGACAAGATCATTATTCAAAATTTATTGAACCGATAACACTAGAACTATATTAATTAGTAAAGAGCCCTCGGTTTAAAAAGTTAGTTTTGCTACGTTTATTGTAAATGAGAAAGTACATCATGCGACATCGCTTTTAAAACACTAATCTCAAAAATGTACAACACTTTGGTTTCAAAATTTACGAATTTGAGTAATGCGTGAATGAGTTTTAAAATTTACTTTTCGCAGTATGCCGTAATATTGATCCAGAGATGTTGCAAAGGGTTAGAGAGGAAACAAAAAATAGGTTGTATTACTGCCAAGAAGCGAATGGGGAACATTTTGGACACACCTTTTACGTTAAAAAAATGTTTAGCTATAAGTTAGTATTAGATTTTGCAATTATTTAGTTTTCAGTTCACCATTAGCTGTTACTTGTAATTTATTATTCTCTTAAATAAGTAAATTTAATTGTTGACAATTTAACAAAATAAAAACAAAAGATCGCCATTCATTAAAAAAACTTCAGTCAAGCCAACTAAATATATTAAATTGTTACGAAGTAAATATTAAAACTCTTTCAGGTATAACTCAAATTCGTAAATTTTGAAACCAACGTGTTATACATTTTTAAGATCAGCGACATTTTTTGTTAATAAAAATGAGTTTCTATAATGGATTTTTTTAAAAAAAAATTTATAATTAAATATTATAAAAAAATATTTAACTTTGAATTTGACTACCGCGTTTGTAGTCGAAAAAAAATCTGGCAACACTGCAGGCAGCGTGGCGACCGAAGTTGTGTATTTGAATTTATAACCCTGAAATTTTAACAGACATGGACACTACTAGTAATGCACATAAAAGAGGTTAATTCTCCTTTTTATAGAAATAAAATATTAGTGGTGGTCTGGGTGCGACATGAGAGGTCCACACGACTAACCTTCCACTGGAAAGAATGAAAAAATACCATATTATGTTCTGTTGTTAAAAGCGATGTCGCATGATGTACTTTCTCATTTAAAATAAACGTAGCAAAACTAACTTTTTAAACCGAGGGCTCTTTACTAATTAATATAGTTCTAGTGTTATCGATTCAATAAATTTTGAATAATGATCTTGTCCGTTGGTCGGGCCATTCCTGAAGGAATGTACCGTTATGGACCATCTTCGAACTCAGTACTGTCCTTCGGGAAAAACTTCTACCCTGCAAGTTTTAGTGACCTACCGCCTCTCTGTCACAAGATATCGTGCCCACAAGATTTCCAACACACACACACACAGACAAAATTTGAAACATCCATCACGCTGAAAATGATGCCATTCTTTTTATTACGAGGTATAGTCGAAAAATTCTTGGCTAGAAGTCAGAAGGTCTGTTGCGCTTTTATATACTTGGAGTGGTAAGGAGTGAATTGTGGTCGACATTGTCCATGTATGGAGTGAACGGTAGTTTAATACGAGCACTGAAATCACGAGGATTTCACTGCTTGTGTCAGGATAAACAGAGCTTACACGGACTGGTTTAACATCGAAAAGGGTGTGAGACTGGGATGTGTGGCTTCGCCATGGCTGTTTAACTTTTACATAGACGATTTTTTAAAAGATTTGAAAGAGAGTGCGTATGGATTAAAAATGAATGATTTGATCGTCAAATGCTTTCTTTACGCCGATGATCAAGTCATATAAGCGTTATCTGAAGAGAAGGCGATGGTTAATATTATGCATGATGCCCTTAAAAACAAAGAAATGAAAATAAATGTAAGCAAAAGGAAAGTAATGGTTTTTAAAAGAGAAGAAAATATGAAGTGAAGTTGTGAAGTTCTAAATAAAGGAGAAAGAGTGAAACAAGTAAATGAATTTGTGTACTTGGGTTACACTGACATTGACAGAAGGGTGTTGGCAGGAAAACAAATAAATGGGGCACTGAATAGCTTTATGAGCAGCCAGAAAATGTCAAAAAAGGCACGTCTGGCTATGCATAAAGGTGTGTTAGTTTTTACACTTATGTATGGTAGTGAATGTTGGGTTTGGCAGAAGAAGCATAAAAATACGATTAATGCTGCGGAGATGAGTAGTATGAGAAGTATAGCCGCAGTGACTCGATTGGATAAAGTAAGAAATAATGAGATAAGAGTCCGCTATGGTGTAAAATAAGATGTGGTTACAAAGATAGATAAAGGAATGCTTAGATGGTTTGGACACGTAGAAAAGATGGATGAAGGAAGATTAACGAAACAAATTTATAAGGCGAGTGTGAATGGACAAGTCGGTAGAGGTAGGTGGACCTACCTTTAAAACAAGGGTTTTAAATACAAGTTTGAGCTTTTTTGTCTTGACTTTAGTTGCCCTCAAGCTATAAAAACAGGACAGGAGTAGGAAACGCCTGTGGTCAAAGAATTTGTATAAATTAAGAAGCCACTATACGCATGAACATTTTCTTAAAATTCTGCGCTCAACCGAATCGGAAGACGACAGAAACTGCCTTAGAATGAACCAAGAAAATTTTGATTCCTTATTGAAATTATAGTGCGGCCCAACGTAGAAAAAAGATACTAATTTGCTTGAAACCATTCCTGCAACTCAGGGACTTTTCATTACATTGAGATACTTAGCTTTTTGCATAGATTTAGAAGACCTCCCGAAATGGATAGAGGAGTTTTTCTGTCCTCGCTCAATCATAGAGGTTTCATAAATCCATAGGTTTAGCTGGTTCACTGTGTTGTTATTTTATTGGAGTTTAAAAAATGGTAGTTTTGAATCATTTAAAAAAAAGCATGATTGGTTTACTTTGACGACGCCCCTACACATTTAAAACTCATTTTAAAAGTTAAATGTAAGGCTCTCTTTGTTAAACCGTACGAAAACAAATAATAATTTTATTTTCTTTTTTAGGTTTCTCACTCTCTTTTGCAACTGCTTGCCACATCTGACGGTCCTGCGAGTTTGGGATTTAATCCTTTTGGAAGGAAATGAAGTTCTGTTACGTACGGCTTTGGCGATATGGCAAGTTTTGGCGGAAAGAATCCTCGGCGTCAGAAGTGCCGACGAATTCTACTGTGTGATGGGCGTTTTGACGAGGGAATTGCTCGAATTCGAACTTGTCGACGGTAACTCGCTGATTAAAGCGGTCGTAGCGATCGGTCCATTAACGGAACTCTGCACACTCAGGGAACACTATTTATACAACATAAATCCTTGGGGAACCAACTTACCTCAAGTTATGGATAAACAATTAAAATTGTATCCCAAACAGACTATAGCTTTAGATATCAGCGGTTTGAAGAAGCAATACGTTAAACTTAAACAGCGACAAAGGCAGGCTCACATTATTTTCAGCGCGGCCATTTCTCGACAACCTTCTCCCGCCCCTCCTGTTACTATGAACCATCTCTTGCTCGGAAAAAGCGCTTTGATACCGGCTAAGAGACTGGGACCACCAAAAGGTTCTATACCTCCAGCTAGACAGGCAACACCCAGCACGTTGCACTGGAAGGATGCTCCGAAAAACTGCTCCAGTTCCAGTTCCAGCGATACGGAGCTATGCGACGATGAGGAAGGTAATACCTCCGACGAAGATGATGACGGAAAAGGTCAATTCGATAATCTACCTTTCGATAGTGATACAAATCTTATGAAAAATGACAATACAAGTGCCACTGTAGACGTAGACGAAATTAGCATCCCGCCCAATAAAAATACCGCCCCAGCGACTGATGAACATTTGGAAAGTGACGACAATTTAATCGTATTTAAATCGGATGAGGACGAGGAGAGTTTCGATTTCGAACAATTTTTAACGGACCGCCTTAACGTTAAAGATGATGTCGTAGACGATAAGGTCGACTATTCGGGAAGAAAAAGCGAAAGAGCGTTACAAATTATTCAGGAAAACTCGCTAATATTGCATAGAATACTGCAATGTCAGTCTAGACTGTCTCCTTCGTCCCCGCTTTTGGAAACTAGAAATGATACGCTTAACGCTGCGGGAATCGATGAGCATTGTGATGATGCACATGAATTACAGAAACAAATCGATATCGAACATAATCCTCCGATCAAACAAACGGAGACTCCCCAATACGGTTCGAAATATTCCAGTATACTGGAAAAAAGTAAAAGCTTAGATGAAAAATATAACGAGCTTATTTTAAACAAACCCACGTCCAAATCTTTCGAGAATCATAAGAATGTCAAAAAGCAATCGACGTACGAATCAAAATTTTTAGAAAATAATTTTGTTACAATTGACGAAGAGATTTCCAGCGATATTAATAATGTTCAATCGAACTCCGAATCAAATAAAGACGACTTAAGTTCCACACAAACAACTAATTGGGTAAAAGTACTTGATTCCGATCGGGATGCATCTAAATACAATTTAGAAACTTCCAATCTAGAAGCCGCAAACAATTTCAAATGTATTATCGACGTTACAGAAGATATCACCGCGTTCGGTGCTCCAAATTTACCAACTAGAACCCCAAACTTAGAAATATTTAATGTGATTGGAGATGGCGAATTAAAAGAAAAATTCGAAGATCCTACCTACTTCGATCAATTCGAACCCGGTAGTCCATCGATTACAAAAACTCTCGATTCGGATTTCAAAGACTATTTATATCTTTTTAAGGAACAATTACACAAAAAATCGTTTTTAAGTACCGAAGAAATTGATGAGATTAATAAAGATGGAGCTCCAATTGGAGATGCAGACTCTGGCGTAGCAACATTTAGCAGTTACACAAGCAAAATTGATTCCGATGTAATGAAATCTTTAAACAATTACATGTTTGATCAAAAAATAAATGACGAGCAACTTTCGCTGGGGGAAAACTCTAAAACTTCTGGACAATCCTCCGAATTAAGTCCGCTGAGACATAGTCCTTCGACCACTTGTTATGGTTACCTCACAAATAATGGAGAAGGAACATCAATAAAGACTCATTCGGGGGATAGAAGTAAAAGCCTTTGTGATACGAGTCCAGTTCGACAACCCGCTTATTTAGATCTAGTAGTGCCATATACTAGCTTAAATTTAAAATCGCCATCACCTCCTATTCATTCGCCTATTAAATCGCCTTTAAGGTCATACCCTAGTTCACCTAGTAAAACGTTCAACCCATTTCCGGTTCCGTTGAGTTCCAGGCAAAACAAGGAAGTCCCTCTTAAACTTGGGCTGTATAAAAAGTAGCAATTTTTCCTCTTTTTTAATAGATGAGTCATATTCTTTGTCATTCTAGAAGTGGTCGGGGTTTTTGACGAAACTTTGAGTAGTTTGACGAAAACGATTAATTGTCTGGTTTGGGAATAATAATTTTTAGTCGGAACATGTAGTTGGTTATTTAACTTTCGTCTCTCGGGTTAAACTCGATTAAACGAGAGCTGCTGTTATTTCGGTAGTTTCCCGTTGCACAAACCAAAATAAATGTACACCCGGGATGTCTAGAAACGCGTATACCTTCCGGTGGCTCTGCATTCTCATTTCAGTCATCCTTTTTAATATAGTAAATTATTTCAGACGCGGAGTATATTTATTTTTGGTACATAAAATATACGACGACTGTATTGTTACCACATACCGAATTTTTAGCATCAATCACCGTACAAAAAATATGTAGATTTAATTAATTTGATAGAAGCATTTTCTTGCCCCAGAGTAAAATTTAAATAAGAATTAAACATAAAAACGTAGAGTTGAATTTTTAATGAAAAAGACATACCAACAGTCCCCACCATTTTCCAAATTCAGCATATGTGCAGCGCCGAATCGTACCGAATTGGGTACCAGTGGCGTATCGTAACAGTTACCAAATATTTATGTAGCAAAACATGTATAAAAATTAAAAGTGAATAAAAAAACACATAAATTGATAGTTTTAAGAGCATGACAAACTGTGAAGTTTCGATTGAGGGAGAAGAGTGGAACAAGTACTTAGGTTCAAAGTTTACGAGAGATGAAAAGTATGACAGTGACATTAAACGAAGGGTGTTGGCAGGAAAACAAATGAATGGGGCACTGCATAGCTTTATGAACAGTGTCAAAAAAGACATGTCTGGCTGTGATAGATGCTTTGGACACGTAGAAAGGATGGATGAAGGAAGATTGACGAAACAAATTTATAAGGTGAGTGTGAATGGACAAGTCGGTAGAGGTCGACCTCGGCGAACATATCTCGATCAGATCAACATTGTTTTGAAGAAAGGCCAGGTCAAGAGTACCAACAACCGATGAGCATGCATGAGAGAGCACTGATAAAAGGAAGCAAAAGATGTGTGTTAAAACCGTAGCAAGTGGAAGGAAGTGGTCCGTGCCTACGGGAAAAAGGCGTGACTATATGTATGTATGTCTAACTATTGGGTTGCCAGGGTTAAACAGGTATTTTGGTCCTAGTTAATTTCACCTACTTGTTTAATCTATAAATTAAACATAAAAATAAGTGCTGTTTTATCGCGAACACAATGATATCTCACAAATAATATCTCGTGCTTTGGATACTGATGTGGTTATTTTGCTGGTAAATTGCACAAAATTTAACAATCTGCAATTTTGCTAGCTTTAGCAACTAAAAAGCTACATAACCAACACCTTGATTGCATTAACTGCATCGATTTGGCATTGAAGTTGGGATCAAAATTATGTCAAATTTTACCTGCTTTTTACGCCTATACGGGTGGTTACTACACAGCAGCATTTTACAATAAAGGGAAAAGTATCAAACCATTTTTAATGATAAAAAATAGATGTTGTTCAAGAGTTTACAGCGAAAATTTATGGCGTGAATAACTGCAACAAGATTTTGTTGTTAACTAGTCTATCGCTATCATTCTCTATTGCATGAACAACGTACGCACTCTCTTAAATCCTGTGACACTCGTCTTCGTGTCTTCGTCTATCGCACGAAATATTTGTCTGGGACCTCTTTGTCGCACGTTCACAGTCGCATTAAAATTTTATTTTTTAAAATTTGACAACCATCATTTAGGACAGACTTTTTGCGGGTAACCCTATATCACTGTGTTTGCAATGAAACAGCGCTTATTTTTATGTTTAATTTATAGATTCAACAAGTAGATAAAATTAACAAGGATCAAAATACATGTTTATACCTGGCAACCCAATAGTTAGACGGGATAAATATAGGCAACCCTACGTTTACAAATTCTATAGGCTTTGTACTTTTTTACATTACATTACAATCTTGCGGTTGGGCCATTGGTATCGGCACCTATGTCACCTAGATCTTTTGATCCTCTGTGACTACCGCTGTGTCTTCAGGATATCAAAATTCCAGTCCTCTGGTATTGGCGAACTCCAGGATTTTTGTTGGCATTGTCCGATTTAGATCGCTTTGATCCATTATCATACGGCCCCAGGTTAGATACCTGTACATCGCTAGCATCGGGCAGTGACACAGAATTTGTATACTGGTTTCCTCCTCCTCACCGCATAGTCGACAGTATTTCTCGGCCGCCAGATTAAATTTGAAAAAGTGCGCTCTTAATGCGGTAAGCAGGCCAAGCGTGCTGCTTAGCCTACTCCGGTCCATCATCCAGAGTGCGTCAGCCCTCTTGGAGAGGTTTTTTCATCAGCTGTTTTGATGTTCTGCAGCCAGTATTTGCATTCCACTGAGCGATATGTTCTTGCTTAAGGATTAGTTTCAATTTATGTTTCGCTTTGGCAATTGTCAATCCGACCAACTGGCTTCTTGGTTTCACCAAGGTTCCATTTTTTGCCAGTTAATCGACTACCTCGTTGCCATTTATCTCTGTGTGCCCAGGAACCAATGTAAGAGTGACCTTATTTGCAGTCGCTAACTCAGTGAGGGCCTGCATGCAGTCCCACACCACCGATGATGTTGTGGTGTTACTCACGAGGGCCCCAATGGCCGCGCGACTGTCAGTGAGAATATCAATCTCACTGCTGGTCACTATGTTTTCTGTCAGGTGCGTAGCGCACCTGAGTATGCCATAGACCTCAGCCTGGAAGACCGAGGCGTATTTCCCCAGAAATATGCTTTCTCTGTGGTCGCAGGATGCTCCAAACACACCTGCCCCGTAGCGTCCCTGTTACACTGATGGATCAGGGTACCAGGGACGCTACGTGAATGGGCTGGTCAATGGTGTTTTCTTCCACCAGTCTTGTTTGGTTGGTATTTTTGTTTTTAATTTTTAAAATACTAAATTACTTAGAAAATAATTTTCATCCATTAAACAGACGGGTAAAGGTCGATTTTACTTCGGATCTTAGACTAATATTCCCGGTTAAAAATATTCGCGCGTACCTGTTTGTTTACCTTTAAGCAGGTTCATTTGGCAACCGTCGTGTGTTGTTGACATTTCTTTTTACTCCGACTGATTACTCTGGAAGCTGACCTTATCAATAAAAATTCATCTCTACTTAGTTAACATTATTTCGCACAACTTTTCTTAAACATTTACATTTTTAGTTTTTTTATAATTTTTTTTTAAATATACGATCTATTGAGCAAACCTTATGGATAAAACTTCTAGATTGACTTGTATTCCTCTAATAAATATCTATTTTTTACTAAGCTTTGCATGAGAGACTGCGACTGCGCTCTCCTTTGTTTGAATATCTGCCTTAGTGCATTAGTGGAGTTATAGAACAAAGAAATCCAAGAAAAACTGTTGCTCGTGCCTATTAATCAATAACGCCTATTGTAAAAGGACGAAGTTATTATTTTGCAAGAAACAATCAAAAATTTTGAGGTCATTAGATAGAGAAAAACAGAGACGTAGAAATTCTAAAGAAGATAATACCGTTGACAATACTACAATTTATGAATACCATGTAACTAGTTAAAGTCAAGTTTTGTAATAGCATCTGTTACAATAATTTAATCAATACCCAACATTAATGGTTTTAATTTTAAACGGTTTATAGAACAAACAAATAACTAATATAACTAAAAAGAGCACGTTCACTTATTACCGATAGGTAAATACAAAATCAGCTGCCATTTCTAACAGTATCAGATATCCCTATTTGGCTCTATTTCTTTTTTTTACTTTGTTATGTAAATACCCCACGCTATTTTCTTAAATCGAAGAATTGACTAACATCCCCTACGTATCTGAAAGCTGTGGGTAATTTCGTCCCAATTTGAGTACTTTTATTTTTGAAAAATCTTCATAGTTACACAATATATCATCTACGGTTTTTTGCACTTTCTGACAAAACCTACTTTAGAGAAATTTTGTCTGACCGATAATAATTCTTTGATTATTAAGTACTGACCATTTAAAACACATTTTATAAGCAGATGAGTTATACACTTCGTTGCCATCGGGTTTAACGTGATTTATTCAGCTGATATTATTGTTATTTGTTTAAAACTGACCCTAGACGCTCCACATTATCATCAATATCGTGCACGATAATTATTAATATTGAACAAGAATTGACTATTTTTAGATCATATTAAAATACAACACAATACAGCAAGAGAGTTTGGTTCTAAATGTGCAATCTAGTAAATATTGTTTTGTCTATGGGAAATATTGTTTTGACTACAAAAGTATCAGCTGTATTGCGCAATAATATTTGGTGGGTCCATCAATACATTGTGTAATATTATCAATATAATTCACAATAATTGGTAATGAACAATATTTTGAACTTCTGTAGATTGCACAATATATTGAGTCGATCAAAAGAGTTTGCAATATGTGCAATAATATTGCATCGTGTTGGTTGACCCAGCAATAAATTGTGCAATATTATCATCAATATATTGCACAATTATTGATATTGACCGTCCGTTAATCATTTTAAAAGATTGCACAGTGTTTTAAATTAATCAAAGAGTTTGCAATATGTGCAATAATATTACATAATGTGGGTCGACCCAGCAATAAATTGTGCAATATTATCATTAATAATTGCACAATAATTGATATTGACCGACTGTTAATCATTTTGAAAGATTGCACAGTGTATTGAGTGAAACAAAAAGAGTTTGCAATATGTGCAATAATATTGCATCGTGTGAGTCGACCCAGCAATAAATTGTGCAATATCATCAATATATTGCACAATAATTGATATTGACTGTCCGTTAATCATTTTGAAATATTGCACAGTGTATTGAGTTAATCGAAAAGGGATTGATTTTTATTGTGCAATCTGGTAAATATTGCTTTCTCTATGGGTAATAATGCGTTAACTACAAAAGTTATTAAACTTATTGCGCAATAATATTGTATCGGGTTGCATGACATTGTGCAATATTGATGACGATATTAACTTTTGTGATGATGATTCTCTTCGCACATTGATATATTAAGAAAAGTGTCAGCCTGCATATAATTTTTTACCTGCTACACATTGTTTTTGTCTCTATGTTGTGTTGCTGATGTTGCTATTGCTTCATCCGCAGAAGAAATGATTCCTTAAAAATCTACTCAAATAATTGCTAATGGCCATAAAACCACCGAAATTAATTTTAAAGTAAAAATTGTCGCATAAATCTTGATTTTGTTTCTATTTTATGTTTTAAGATGTTAGTTAACATATTTATAAGATAAATCAAATGTGTACAATGTAATGAAGTTGTTTTATAGCTCCTCTAGTTGAGGAAAGTACTATTTAAATAGTTAGGTAATTACTATATTAGTAAAACTCGATATTATAATATAATAAGATGCTGACAATGACTGGTTTTAATTATGAAATATAATTAGCGAGGAGAAAATATTTTGATATTCTTCACGTATAAGTAGTTTCGTTGAAGGCATTTGATGAAAGCATTTTTTTAACCACCGCTATATTAATCCTGTATAATCTTTCAATTTGTAATTATACAGCATATAATTATAAATTGTTAACTGAAGAAACCTTAGTACAAAAAATAAAAACTTTATATACTTAAATAAAATATTCCTCCTTATTTAAAATTTTTTTATTTTATGCTTCCAATATTTGTTGTTCATACTTGGTGAACAGTTTCCACAATTTGGAATACTTTAAATAGTGGTAAAATATAGTTTTCAGATATAACCAGAGGCGTGCGGTAGAAATATTGACTCTCTTTTACTCCCTTACATCTACGTCGCTGTTTTAATCATCATTTCACCATGTTTTTTGTTTGTTTTTTAAAATAAATATTGACATTTTGTCTCGGATATAGAGACTAAGGTACACAAAGTAGCTGGAATTAACATGGAACCAGTAAAATATGGTAGTGAAACTCTGGAAGAACAATTTTTTTTATTTTAAATATTTGGAAAGAGAATAAAAAGCCCAGTTACTGGGAGGTAGGACAAATACGAGAAGCTACCATCTACAATAAAGAGATGGTAACTACTCGTATCCAAAGAAGATTACACGAGATCACAAGATCCCCCAGGGTTCCATCCTGTCCCCCACCCTATTTCTTTTACACATCAACGACCTCTTGAAAACCACCACGAATCCCATTTACAGTTTCGAAGACGACAGCACACTTGTCTCAACTTTCACATCCTATCGATCACTTTCGGTGAATGATACAAATAGACTCAGGCAGGAACAGGTTGACTCCATCAATAGAGATCTTGAAGCAATCGTCGAGTGGGGAACCAACAATCTTGTTCAGTTTAACGCCCAGAAAACACAAAGCGCCACGTTTTCCAAGAAAGTAAATTCCTCAAATTACTCCATTACAATGTCCGGAAATACCCTTGAATCAAGTCTCTCCATCTCGATTTTGGGAGTCATGGTGTCTAATAATATGTCTTGGCATGACCATGTTGCTAACATCGCAAAGTCGGCAAGCCAGAGGCTAGGTTTTCTGTGGAAAGCCAGAAAGTTTTTTACTCCTAATCAACTGTTGACGACGTACAAGGCTCAAATCCGACCTCTACTGGAGTATTGCTCGCGCATTTGGGGTTCAGTACCAAGGCATTGTCTTCGTCTTCTAGATTCCATTCAGATAAGCGGTTGATAAACAGCTCAATTCTCACAGATACCCTTCACCCACTACAACAAAGAAAAAGAGTTGCAGACCAGACATTACTCTACAGATATTTCCATGGCAGATGCTCCAGAGAATTAAAAATTTTTGGAGCACCACTGACCACATTCGGCCGAAGAACTCGGTACGCTGATCAGCCTCACCCATTTACTCTCAAGATTGACACTACAAGGACCAATCTCCATCAAGAATCTTTCTTTTACAGGGCTGCGACAGTGTGGAACAAGCTTCCTAAATCAGTTTTTCCAGAGAACTATGACCTGCAACTTTTTAAAATGCGGGTTCACAATCATCTCCTTTCTATAATCCCTTCCCCTTCTAATTGTCGCAGTGCGGTCCGTCCGCGACCCACACGATAGGTCTACCCTTTTTGCGACTATTTTCAGTAAAAAAAAAACTCTAAAGGAAAATATCAGTTCGGATTTGTGAAAGAAAAAGCACATGAATACAAATAAGAGATAGAATTGTTATTTATTCACTTCCAGCAAGCTTTTGATTTAGTTAACAGGGGTAATCTTGTCTGCATTGAAGGAACTAGAACTAGCAGCCGCTTGCAAAAATTGCAAAAGTTATAAAAAAAACCATTTCTAAATTTTTTAGAAATGGGATTTTCAAAATTTAAATATAATTTATTCTAATATTTTGGATATTGAAATGAAATTGGGTAGAAAAAACCATATACTCAATATTTCAGCAATAACTTGATTCAACCTTTTATAAAAATAATTTCTATTTACTATTCTACTACATCCTTTATACTTATACCTTCCATTAAACAACTTAATATTGACTTTTCATTAACTACTGTCAAAAAATTTTTTTTTCATTTTCTGGATATTAATTTATATTTAACTCATATACTGTAAGTATATTTTTTTTTAAAAATATTGTCCATTATTTGACTATAATTTCAGAGTAACTGATGAAGAAATAAAAATTATTTCGAAAGCATTTACAAAAAAGTAAAAAAAGAGTTTTAATAAAAAATAACTGTATCCCCAAAAAAATTTACATTTACAATTGTATTCAGCTACAAAAAGAAATGTTATATATATATATATATATATATATATATATATATATATATATATATATATATATATATATATATATATAATTATAGAAAACTGTAGTGTTATTACAGTAGACTATAAAGGGTTTATTTTCGACAGCGTGAAGAGTTGTAAAAATGTGTAACTGATTGTGTAATAACCAGCTTACTTTTGCTGTATGATACCTATTTTATTATAGGTATATATATTTATATATATATATATATATATATATATATATATATATATATATATATATATATATATATGTGGGTTGATTATACATCAGATAACAACTACTCTCCTGACTATATGTCGCGACGAGTATTGAATTGCATCCGATGTATAATCGTGTATACTACCCCATCACAGGAAGCAAGGTATATAGAAGCTTGTTAAGTAAGGGAGAGGGCCATTAAATTTATATAATCGCAGTTACCACCTATGTACCGATTTCAGGATGATTGTCCATCATCAGCATAGGGCAGGTAAGATCGGCAATTATATAAATTCATGGCTCTCGCTCCTATTAAGCACACATGAAGAACCGCGCGAATAGCGCCAGTCACGACATCTGTACTGTTTAACAAGCACCACCCGGTAAGTAACTTCCAAGAATCGGAGAATAGAAATGTAAAAATTATAGAAAACTGTAGTGTTATTACAGTAAACTATAAAGGGTTTATTTTTGACAGCGTGAAGAGATGTAAAAATGTGTTACTGATTGTTTAATAACCAGCATACTTTCGCTGTATGATACCTATTTTAATATATATATATATATATATATATATATATATATATATATATATATATATATATATATATATATATATATATATATTACGACAGTGGCGTAGAATGTAAGGGGAAAACAAAAACAAAAAAAAACGTATAAAAACAGGCTAAAATTTTTAATTAAACTCGGTGAATAGGAATATTTTATTTAATTTAATGAAGTGCGAAATATTCGCATTGTATGCCAATGTTTCTCCAGTTACTGTATGGACAATTCTTAACGTAACATGAATGTTGAATTGCAACGTTTCGCATAAGAGGTAAATTATTAATGAAAGACACACTTGCAACGTCCCCTACTTAATCACAACACCAGCGCCACTTCTAGTGCCGATTTAAACCGAATTGATTACCTGTATTATTTAACAAACACTATTGGTTTTTTTATATTGTATTAGTTTAGCAAAACTATATTTAATGTGTAAAATAATTATAATTTGTTAAAAAAATTAGTATTGAACAAATTGAGAGAATAGTAATGAAAACATTTATTATGTTTTTACCCTTACTTTTTTAATTAATAATATTTTATATCGTCACTGCCCAGCGAAGGGCAACGAAAGGTAAGAGCCTTATCCTTAGAAATAAAAATAATAGTATGGAAAATATCACAGAAATAAAAATTGTATCGCAAACAAATGAAAAACATTTGTAAGAAACTTAAATAAACATTTTGAAAAACAACCAAAGTATAATTTTGAAAAATCTAAAAATAATATAAATTCTAAAACGGAAACGCTCTCAATTTTTATCTCTTTATTCTTCTTCTTCGTATATTAAAACAATGTCTTGTTTTTTCAAAGTTGTAGCCCAAGTTGTGACTCCGATGTCCAGCTTTCGAACCATAGTTTGGGGGGGTCTTCCTATGGTTGGTTGGTTTCTCCTCTTTGGCAATTTTGGGTAGATTGTAGATTGTAGGGTGGGTCGTGAAGGCCATGCTGCCTCTCAAGCACTTCGACCTATCACATCTTTTGTGCATAACCCCTAATCTATTCGAGGCCCGGGATTCTGAGACTTCGAGTAAAGTTTATCAGTTTCCTGGGGGCTAAGTTTCTGATATCGAAGGGCTCTAAGCTCATATGCGTGTTTCTCCATATTATGTCCCGAAGAAATCTTGATACCCCAGCTGCTGCTATTGTTTGTGTTCTTCTTTAAGGTTTCTATTACTCGTGATAATAACTCCTAGGTATTTGAAAGACATGATCTGTTTTACACTTTTATTGTAGAGCGCTAACTTCACCTTCTCGGTTCTCTTGATTTTCTCAGAGACTGGACAGAGATCACCATGTTTAATTCATTTGCAACTCTTTCAAATATATAATGGCACTTCTATAATAATAACAATTTTTTCTCAGAAACAACAGATCTGGATCTGGACAATGTAAAAATAGGAATATGTAAGGAATACACCTATTTGGGTACAAAAATCACATGTAAAGGTCGTACTGAGGAGGAAATAGAACAACGGATATTAAAAGGAAAGAAAGTTATAGGATGCCTAAACTCGCTGTTGTGGGCAAAAAATATATCTAGGGAAAAAAAACATATGATACTATCTTTCAAAGTACTGTTCTATATGGCTGTGAAACGTGGCAACTTAATAAAACATTAGAACGCCGATTGCTAGCCCTGGAGATGGATTTCTGGTGAAGATCTGCTGGCATATCACGTCTCGATAGGGTTACAAATGACCGAATTCGACAAATTGTAAAGACCGACACAACTATAATAGATGAAATCCAAAGAAGATAACTTATATGGTACGGCCATGTTGAACGTATGACAGATGAAAGGCTACCCAAACTAGTGCTTAAATGGACCCCAACAGAACGAAGGAAAAGAGGTAGACCAAAACCAACATGGATAGGGGGCATTCAGAAAGCGATGTCCGAAAGAAATCAGCCCCAGAAGATTGGACTGACCGAAGAGGCTGGCAACTGGGAACCGGAAGGCGAAAGACGCTATAAACCGGATTAATTAATTAATACCCTTACTCCCCCCTTACTCCCAGTTTCCTCTCCTCGGTAGTCGGTCTCGGGCTGGTCCTTCGCTGAACAGCTACTCACATTCCAAGTGATTCTCTCCGCGATCTTGACTCTCGGTTCCACCACTCTTCCCAATAAGTGGGGCGCACATGCACGCAGAGACGTTTGTGAATTACAACAAAGATCCGTTTTCACATACGTATTATTTTTATTATTGAAATAAACAACGGTCTACGTTCCCTTTTATAAACAAATTAATCGTAAATCAGACCACTACTCAACCGTATGTCTCATATTAATAGTATAAAACTGAACGTTACGAAAATCCCAAATTTCGAATTTATTACCTAAAGTTGAAGAAAAGTGGGCAAATATATAATAAAATGGTTTTTGAAACGAGCTCTTAATCGATTAAGTAAGAAAGTTAAAGAAACTAAATAATTTTAAGTTTGTAACACGTTCGCTGCCAAAGATTTGAATCAAAATGAGCAAAATTATCAGGGAATCTTGAATTTTGTTACGAAATCATCTACCATTACAGTTTTTCTATCGCACAATACAATAATGAGGTGTTAAAAAAATGCATAAACAAATTATTAATTTTATAAGTTACTAGTGGAACATTGTCCTGCCCGAGCATTGGCTTGTCTGCTTTGGGAATATCAATATCGACCCCGAAAACTATGAGTTCGACATTAAATCAGCCTTTTTAATAGTTTTTATATTTCTTCCCATTCATTTATTATGGGTGCTAACATAATTGAAAACTTGACATTTCTTTTGAGGGTTTTTCTGGCATGAATAAAATGCAATGACAAACCTAGTACCAACAGGAAATATATGCATAGAGGGAGCACAAGTAGAATATGTAGAAAAGTATACTTATCTGGGTCACGAGTTAAAAATCAGCAGGGACAACTAAACTTGTGAACTTTTAAGGCGCATAAACATCGGATTGGCAGCATACGGCAAATTGAGACACATATTTAAGGACGAAATTTTTTTTTTATGAAATTAGTCGCAAAAAGGGTAGACCTATCGTGTGGGCCGCGGACGGCCCGCACTGCGACTATTAGAAGGGGAAGGGATTATAGAAAGGAAATTATTGTGGACACGCTTTTTAAAAAGTTGTAGGTCATAGTTCTCTGGAAAAACTGATTTTGGAAGCTTATTCCATTCCGTAGCAGCCCTGTAAAAGAAGGATTCTTGATGAAGATTGGTCCTAGTAGTGTCAATCTTGAGAGTAAATGGGTGAGACTAATCAGCGTGCCGAGTTCTTCGGCCGAATGTGGCCAATGGTGGTACAAGAGTTTTTATTTCTCTGGAGCATCTGCCATGGAAATATCTGTAGAGCAATGACTGGTCTGCAACTCTTCTTCTATGTTCTAGAGGGTGAAGGGTATCTGTGAGAGTTGAGCTGTTTATCAAGCGAATGGCTCTTTTCTGAATGGAATCTAGAAGACGAAGAGAATGCCTTGGTGCTGAACCCCAAATGTGCGAGCAATACTCCAGTAGAGGTCGGATTTGAGCCTTGTACGTCGTTAACAGTTGATCAGGAGTAAAAAACTTTCTGGCTTTCCACAGAAAACCTAGCCTCTGACTTGCCGACTTTGCGATGTTAGCAACATGGTCATGCCAAGACATATTATTGGACACCGTGACTCCCAAAATCGAGATGGAGGGACTTGGTTCAAGGGTATGTCCGGACATTGTGATGGGATGATTTGAGGAATTCACTTTCTTGGAAAACGTAGCACTTTGTGTTTTTTGGGCGTTAAACTGAACAAGATTGTTGGTTCCCCACTCGACGATTCCTTTAAGATCTGTATTGATGGAATCAACCTGTTTCTGCCTGAGTCTATTTGTATCATTCCTAAAAACGAAGACTTTTAACACGTATATCCTACCGGTTCTCACATATGGGGCAGAAACCCTAACGCTCACTAAGGCTTTAGCAAAGAAATTGAGTGCCACACAAAGAAAGATGAAAAGATCTATGCTGGGGATATCACTCAGAGACAGAGTAAGAATGAGGAGATTCGTAGAAGAACAAAGGTAGAAGACATAATTGAAAAGATCTCAAATTCAAAATGGAGGTGGACCGGTCATGTAGCACGACAAACAATCAATCAAGAGATTATTTAAACCATCAGTATAACATTTTTAATTGCTAGTTGAAGATTAAATTTGGCCTAAATCATGCTATAGAGGATTACATCAAAACATGTCTCATAAATTAAAATAAATTGTCAAATCATTAAAAAGACCAATGAAATCATTTTAATATGAAATAATACAATTCACAGTAATAAACATAAACGCATGAATATTCATTTGTTCCACACTTTATACCGGTCAAGGTTGCCTTCTTAACACTGCGGCCTTGATGCCTTTTGTGTTCCTGCACTAGAGGATAAACTGCTTGCAGATTAAAATGCTTGGCAAATGCTAGCAGTCTGCGGATTAGATCTTTGCTAGCCAAGGGTACTCTTTCCAGAACTTCCGTCCCTATGAGGTGATACCTTGGCCTAGCGAGTACTTAGCTTATTCGTGCTCCCACAGTTCCTGCGGATAGGTTTCGTTGAAGATTTCCATGTGTTTTCTGGTTGAACACCGAACAGTGTCCCGTTGTTGGTTAGTAGGCCTTGTTCTAACTGAAAGTTATCAGGTCTTTCGTCAGGTAGGTATTCAGCGGTACTTGATGTATTTGACCAGAGTCATCTTTCTTTCTTTTTTCTGTGCCAACAGTTTGACTTCACTGCAAATGCCAATGCCTGGTTGGGATTCCGTATAAGTTTGGAAAACTCGCTTATTGACTGCTCGTCTGCTCTTTCGTTGCCAGCAACTCCTTTGTGTCTGCAGTGCTGTGATCTTAACCTGAGAAGCCTATTTTTAATGAAATATTACAAACCACAAGTTTTTATAAAAACCAAAATTATTTTTGACGTGATAACGTCTTATAAATCGATGCACGCACGAAAAAGCATGACTCATTATCACGTTCCGCCTAAGCCGAGCTTGCAAGCGAGAGCGATATAGAGGCACGATCGACCTGAGCGTTCGGCTTATGACGCATCTATCTCTCTTCCACTCCATCGGCAGATGCGTCCTAGTAGTAGAGAGACAGAAAATATTTGAATTAACGAGTGCAAATAAATGTTACTTAATCGAAAACATTGTAATTTTCAAATAACTTCTTTGAATTATACAAAATAATGATAATTCATTGATAATAATTCAATTTCATTCATAAAAGTATGCAATTTTTCATCAACGTTTTCTTATGACGTTATCACGTAAAATTATCGTCCGTAAACCGACTTTACAGACAACCTTTTTTTTTTTACTTCTTTTAACTACTTTTTTAGTTTTGTAAAACTGAATGTTTTTGAATCTTTAAGCTTTTCCCCCAATTAGCACATCCTTAAAGCCGAATCACTTTCACTGTCACTACACCTTTATCTGTGGTTATGTAGCAATCAATCTTTTAAAATTTAAAGACAGTCAATTGTCAGTTAAACAACTAACTGCTTTTATTATTAGGAACGGTATTTTAATACTGGTGATTGTTTTTATACAAAAAAGAGTTCATAAATAATAATTAAAAAAAAAGTTAAAATTTCGTTTCTCACCACGATTCATCCTGTTTGAAAGGAAAATAAGAAAAGGCTTATAGGACAGCAAAAGTGTAGGTATCAATAAAGTATAAATTGGTGAATGGTTTTTCGGGTTTATTGGCCGTCGTAGGTCTGAGTTTGTAACATTTGTATGTCACGATCGCAGGTTATATATATTATAGCATTATATATAATATAACCTGCGATCGTGACATACAAATGTCACAAACCGTGAGCCTTAAAATGCAGACATTATATCTCCAGAAGATGCCATCCACTCGAGATGGTGAAACGTCGAGTATTAACTCAGACCTACGACGGCCGATAAACCGGAAAAACCATTCACCAATTAACGATGGCCGCGAAATCCTTTCACAATATGAAAGTAAAAATTGTTGTACCAATGTAAGAATCAGCCAAAAGTAAAATGTGAATGTAACATATACTTCAATCTCCGTATTGTTTAGGTATTTTTGAAATAATTTGAGCAGTAAGTGTTCGACAAATATAAAATAGATTGTAAGAAAAAATATCCTTGTTGATACTATTTTGCGCTGTGCCAGGTCCGTTCGTTTTAAAATATTTTGTAGAAAATAATATATTTCCTTAAAGTTGTTATGCGAAAATAAAAACGTTATTTGACCTAAATTAAGTGTATCATTAAATGTCTCATCGTTCCCCATAAAAATCCCATAATCATCAACGTGTATAATTTTGTTTAAATAGTTATTTACGTAACAAGTCCGAAAAATACAGGAAGAGTAGACAAGATTCCAGGACGAGCCAAACAAATAGTTTCCGGGCGTGTTTTGTAACACTATTTGCTCGACAACTGTAAGTATTATTCGCAATCAAATTCATTTAGAATCGGAGTCGCAGAAATTTTTCATCAAAAAATTATTTGACATTTTGCTCTGACAGCGGCTGTCACCTCCTCAAATTAATTTTGTTTGTGGGTATAAAATATTTTTGTTTTTCCATTGTCTGCGTGGATATACAAGCTACGAGGGCAGTTTGATAAGTCAGTGACTTTTTGAATTTTCCGCGCAGTTACTCCAAATGAAACAGTGCTACCGTCAACTATAATCTATCAGTGGGCAACTTTCTAATTTTGAGCAAGCTACGTCGTGCAGTTGGTGTTCGATAGCCGTTCAAAGCAGACAACCTCGTGAATTTTTATGAAAATGGAAAAAAGTGAATTTCGTGTGCTGATTAAGCATTACTTTTTACGTAAAAAATCCATCACTGAAACTAAGGAAAGACTTGATAAATACTACGGGGACTCGGCACCATCAATTTCAATGTTTAAGAAGTGGTTTACAGAATTCCGTTGTGGTCGTACCAGCACTAGTGATGCCGAACGTCCAGGTCGCCCAAAAGAAGTGATCACGCCGGAAATCGTCGATAAAATCCATGAAATGATATTGGATGATCGGAGAATGAAAGTGCGTGAGTTGGCTCATGCTGTAGGTGTATCTTAACTGAACGGGAACATCATATTTTACACGAATATTTGGACATGAAAAAACTCTGCGAGATGGGTGCCGCGATTGCTCACACTCGACCATAAGCGCAATCGTGTGACCACTTCAAAAGAGTGTTTAGCGATGTTCAGCCGTAATCCGGTCGAATTTTTGCGCCGTTTTGTTACTGTGGATGAAACATGGATCCATCACAACACGCCAGAGACCAAGGAACAATCGAAACAGTGGGTTGCTCGGGGTGAACGTGGACCAAAGGCGAAACAAAGTCTGTCAGCAAACAAGGTCATGGCCACAGTTTTTTAGGATGTACGCGGTGTCATTCACATCGATTACCTCAAGAAAGGTAAAACGATCACCAGCGAATATTATTCAAAGCTTTTGAACAGATTCGACGTTGATTTAAAGCAAAAACGGCCGCATTTGGCGAAGAAGAAAGTGCTGTTCCATCAAGACAATGCACGTGTGCACACTTGTCTAGTCACGATGGCCAAAATCCACGAATTGGGATACGAACTGCTACCCCATCCAGCATATTCTTCAGATTTAGCCCCCTGCGACTATTTTCTGTTTCCAAACCTAAAGAAATGGCAGGGCGGTAAGAGATTTGAGTCGAATGAAGAAGTCATTACCGAAACAAACGCGTATTTTGAGAGCTTTGAAAAAACCTGTTATTTGGAGGGAATAAAAAAATTAGAAAAACGCTGGACTAAATGTATCGAGCTAAAAGGTGATTATGTAGAAAAATAAAATGTTTATTTGCGGAAAAAAATTTGTTTTATTCAAAAAGTCACTGACTTATCAAACCGCCCTCGTATCTGGTTTGCCGACACGGGAACACGCAACATACAGTCAGACATACAGACTCATCGTTCGTTCGTTTATCAAACTATGTCCTGTTCTTTACAAAATTTATATATATATAAAAATATGTAGGTAAATACAGCAGTTATAATTCTCACACCAAATTTTCGCCACCTAATTTTCGCTGTCGGGCTTCAAAATACTTTTGTAGTTTACTGCAATAATGCAGTTTTCTATAATTTTTGCACATTATAGTATTCTCCGTTTTTGGAAGTTATTTATCGGGTGGTGCTTGTTAAAAAGTACAGATGTCGCTACTTACACTTTTGCGTGGTCCTTCGTGTGTACTTAATAGAAGTCAAGGATTGAATGTAGTTGTTAGAGAAAACCTGCTCTGTACTGATGAGGAGCAATCACTCCGAAACCGGTATACAGGTGGTTTCTTCGAGCAAATAAATTCAATAGTCCTTTCTCTTATTTAACAAGCACCTGTATATCTTGCTTCCTGTGATGGGGTAGTATACACGGTTATATATCAGATGTAATTCAATGCCTGTCGTAGGCATATAGCCAGAGGAGTTTTTTGTTTTCTGATATATAATCGACTCACCTATACCTATATATTAAAAATATGTATGTTATAATTCTCACATCTAATTTTCGCTGACGGACGTCAAAATACTTTTATAGTTTACTGCAATTATGCAGTTTTTTATAATTTTTGCACATATATATATATATATATATATATGACTAATTTTATTACAAAACAGTGTCCGATTTGACACCCTGTATCTTTATAAATAATAAAAATAAAATGTTTGTTTGGTTAAAAAAATTTAGTATTGACTTTTTGAATAAAACATTTTGGCGATAAGCTAATTTTTATTGTACAAGATTATTCACCCTGTACATAAGTATTAACCAACATACATAGGTCTTAAATAAAAAATAATACTTTTTAATAAATATAAACCTAAAGCTGAACATCACAAGCCAATGTGCTGAACGTATGTTCCTTAACAAAAAACATAAGCATGATTGTTTGTTTGCAACTGTATTTTTAACAAATTAAATAGGTCAATAAGTAACAGAAATAGTTATTTATTATACAGGGAAAAGAAGTATTAGATTTTAGCTCGAGGTTGTGTTATCAAAAAACCGAGAGCTAAAATCTAATTGTATAATACACTATTTTTTTCTGTGACGGGAAAACAACGATTTAATATTGAAAAATTATTACAATATACTCGTATAAAAGTTAGAAAATTTTCGAAGTGTAATTTGAAGTTTTTAAACTGTGAATTGATATAAAAATTGCGAACTTAGTGGTTGTTTAGTAGTTATTTTGAATAATACGAAGTAAAAAAATGTCTGATTTCGAGTTTTCTCCGACTCCACCGGAGTTAGTAGAAGCAGCGAAAGTAGCGTCACAAAAATTAGTGCCAGCTAAGTCGCGGAAAATTTACGAAACCACGTATTCAAGATTTATGGAATGGAAGATGAAAGAGACATGTAGTTCTTTCTCGGAGAAAGAATGAATTCAATGATTAAAAGAATGTTACAATTCAATAATAATGACATTTTAAAATATTTCAAACCAATTACATTTCTAAAACGAAATGGGATATGCTGTAATGCTCAGAGAACATCGTGAGAACCAAGGGAAAAAAGGTAGAAATTGGTGTTCTTCTTAAATTTCTAGAGGTTGTATGCCTCGGTGATCACCTCTCTCGGCAATGTGTTCCAAAGCCTCGCTGTTCGTTGGATAAACGAGTCTTTGGAAAGAGATGTTCTGCAGTGACTACAAAGGGGTGTGAAATCTGAACTTGACGGGATGACGGGTTAATCTCGAAAAAACAGCTAAAGGAGAACTAAGCGAGTTTGTAAGCGAGGCATCACCGACCAGACGAATTGCCTTTTTTTGGACGAAATCCAATAGTTTCAGGATATGTTTGGGTGCCGCACTCCTAATATGGGAACAGTATTTCAGGACAGAAGAAAGACCGCTTGGACCAGACAAGGTACCTGCAGAACTGCTAAAATTATTAGACGACGAGAGCGTAGGGATAATCACATCCTTATTTAACAAGATATATAGCACTAGTTAAATACCAGACGACTGGTTAGATTCCTTATTTGTTACCATCCCGAAAAAGGGTAACCCAAAAGAATGCGGTGACTACCGACTTATCAGTTTAATGAGTCATACACTTAAAATACCATCGTATCTTTGTGAGGACAGAATCATGGATGAGCAGTTTGGTTTTAGAGGCGGTATGGGTACCCGTGAGGCGTTGTTCTGCATGCGAACACTTTTGCAAAAGAGTGTTGAATTTCGTAAAAACATTTACGTATGTTTCATCGATTTCGAGAAAGCCTTTGACAACGTACCTCATTTTTTTTTTTTTATGTTCTGGTTCCCACGAAAAGGGATATCCTGTAATGTTCAGAGAACATCGTGGGAACCAAGGGAAAGAAGGTAGGAGTTGGTGTTCTTCTTAAATTTCTGGAGGTTATATGCCTCGGGGAACACCTCCCAAGGCAATGAGTTCCAAAGCCTCGCAATTCGTTGGATGAATGAGTCTTTAGAAAATGATGTTCTGCAGGTCTCCAAAGTGACCACGAAGGGGTGTGAAGACTGAACTTGACGGGTTAATCTTGAAGAGACTGCCAAAGGAGGAACGATTGTTGATATTTCAGAAGAGCATCGCCCATGAAAATATCTATAAAATAGAGACAAATCGCCAACTTTTCTACGGTGTTCCAGACAAGTGAGCGAGTTTGTAAGCGAGGCATCACCGACGAGACGAATTGCCCTTTTTTGGACAGAATCCAGTAGCTTCAGGATATTTTTAGGTGCTGCACTCCAAATATGGGAACAGTACTCCAGTACAGGTCGGATCTGTGCCTTATAGATCATAAGCAGCTGACTGGAGGTGAAATAGCTCTTGGCACGAAACAAAAAACCAAGTTTTTGGGATGCACTTTTGGCAATGGACCTCACGTGATTTTCTCAGGAAAGGTTATTGCTGATAGTAATACCAAGCATCGATATGGATGACTTCAGTGGTATGGTTACTCCTGACAAAGTTATGTTAGGCACAGTGAGATCGGCTTTTCTAGAGAAAAGACATGCTTGTGTTTTGTTTGCATTGAATTCTACCAAGTTGTTGGATCCCCATTCGAGAATACGCCACTGTTTCAATGCTTAGATCTAATTGGTCTTGACTCATATTATGTAAGACTGCTCAAAAACCTTTACTATAACCAGACTGCTAGAGTAAAAGTGGAAAAAGAGGTTTCAGAAAAAGTTCCTATTAAACGTGGCATTAGGCAGGGATGTGTCATGTCACCAATGCTTTTTAATGTCTACTCGGAAGCTGTGTAAATGCAGTAAACAATGCATGCAAGGAAAAGGGTTTAAGTGTCAACACAAAGAAAACTAAGTGGATGGTTGTCAGTAAAATTAATATCGAGTATCCAAAATTAAAATTAGATGGTAAAATTCTGGACAGGGTACAACACTTTAGGTATTTGGGTAGCTGGATGGACTGCAGAGTTGAAAGTGATGAAGAAATCTCAACCAGAATAGAACTGGCACGTAAAAGATTCACTAGTTGGCGTTCTGTACTATGTAATAGAAGTCTTTCGATAAACATCCGTCTAAGAGTATTAAAGTGCTACGTTTAAGCTGTTTTGCTTTATGGATGTGAAACCTGGATGCTAAAGATGCTAAAGATTCATTGGACAGCACAAGTAACTAAAGAACATGTGTTAGAATCACTACATAAAGAGCGAGAATTGACAAACACCATCAAAATAAGAAAAGTCGAATATTTTGGACATATGATGAGGGGGCATAAATATCACATGCTCCGATTAATTATCCAGGGTAAAATAGAAGGAAAGCGATGGATTGGCAGAAAACAGCTTTCTTGGCTTCGTAATATAGACATTGGACGGGTCGAACAGTCGAAGAATTGTTTCATGTAGCTACCTATCGAGAAGCTTTCCAACAAATTGTCAACTCTATGATAGCCAACGCCTGAACGCTTGATGATAGCCAACGTTTGAAAACAAACATGGTACACAAAGAAGAAGATTCCAGGATAGGTCGGATCTGTGCCTTATAGATCCTAAGCAGCTGACTGAAAGTGAAATAGCTCTTGGCACGAAACAGAAAGCCAAGTTTTTGGGATGCACATTTGGCAATGGACCGCAAGTGATTTTCCCAAGAAAGGTTATTGGTGATAGTAATACCAAGCATCGAGATGGATAACTTTAATGGTATAGTTACTCATGACAATATTATCAGCTTTTCTAGAGAAAAGAGATGCTTGTGTTTTATTTGCATTTAATTCTACCAAGTTATTGGATCCCCATTCTTCTCCTTATAATAGGACCTGGTCATGTTTAGTCCGTTGCGTTTAGCCTCCTTCGGAGCTCTTCCTGTGGTGCTGAGCTCCAGCTTTCGTACCATCTCTTGGGTGGTCTGCCTACCGGTCTTCGCATGGCCCACTTTGCCCACCTTTCATCCTTTTCACATGGTCTTTCCAGCACCTCTTGCGTGTTCTAGCCCATCTTACTACATCATGTATTTCTAGTTCTTCTCTGATATCCTGGCTTCTTATTCTATCCCTGAGGGATCAATCAGGTTGTGGGTAAAAAGGTAAAAATCAGTTTTATAAGGTACCTGAAACAGTGGCTTATTTTCTTAAGCTTAAAAGTGCTACACTATCGTCTGTTAGACTTTTAGTTGAATCTGAGGAAGATTTGGTGACACTAAGGAAACATGGCGGTTGGAAGTCATCAACGGTTGCTGATGGGTATGTTGATGAATCGGTATCACATACTGAAATAACATTTGATTTGTTCACGACAGAAAAAAATATAATTTCAACACAAGGAAATTCGACTGTTGTACCGAATAGTTCAAGGAACATGTCATTCATGCGATGCACATTTATTAATTGTACTTTTGACATAAAGGAAATGTAACTTTTGTATAATAAAATATTCTAAATTAAATATTTATCTCTGCTTATGTGGATATATATCCGGGAAAGAAGTAATTTTATAAAAAGTGATATTTTGTTACCTGTCAACAAAGATAAAATGTCGAACGTTTTTACCGTCACAGAAAACAAGTAATCCAAATCGCTACTGACCTCTTAAATAAACTGTTATTCAATCACTAAACCTACCAGTGAATTGTAACACATAATTGCGAGTGACTAATCAGTAAAATGATATTCGTATTTACAGTATGATTTTTGTTACATATAAACATTTTTCCAGTTAAAATTTAATATTTAAAAATTGTACTGATCTAAAATAGGCGGGCATGTACAAACCAAATGCTTATCGCCGTAGATATCATCAATTCTAGCAACGGTAGGCCAAATTTTTGTCTCGGGCTTAACAAACGGAGCCGGGAAAGCAGCTTGCTCCCTGGAATACGGCCTTTCCCAAGAGGTGCTTATGACCTGCTCTTGTGTATGCGGTGCCATCTTCAAAGGATTAACCCGGATGTCCGATCGACCTTCTTCTATGTCTCTTATTTCTTGCCTTATAGCTATTAACGATTCGCAGAATCTATCGAGTTCTTGTTTGTCTTCAGACTCGGTCGGTTCGATCATGAGGGTACCGGCTACCGGCCAGCTCATCGTGGGTGCATGAAAACCGTAGTCCATCAATCTCTTAGCTATATCTGCTGCTTCTATGTTTGCCGTCTTCTTAAACTCTCTCGTATCTATTATAAATTCGTGAGCAACCAAGTTAGAAGTACCACTCTTGAATAAAGTGACATAATGCGGTTCCAATATTTTAGACATATAGTTTGCGTTTAAAATGGCGATCTGAGTAGCTTTCCTCAATCCCTTTGGTCCCATCATTTTAATGTACGCCCAAGATATGGGTAAGATTGCACTGGAACCGTACGGCGCAGCACTTACAGCACCCTCAGAAGTACCGTTATGTCCCAAAGGCATAACAACTGGATGTCCCGGAAGATAAGGAGCTAAATGCGATTTAACACCGATGGGACCCATTCCTGGTCCTCCTCCGCCATGAGGAATACAAAATGTTTTGTGGAGATTTAGATGGGACACGTCGCTGCCGTAGTCTCCGGGTCTGCAAAGTCCGACTTGAGCATTCATATTGGCCCCGTCTAGATACACTTGTCCTCCGTTGTCGTGTATAATTTTGCAAATATCCGCTATGGTCTCCTCGAAAACACCGTTAGTAGAAGGATATGTTATCATTAAACAAGAGAGGTTGCTTCTAAATTTTTCAGATTTAACTTTTAAATCGTGTACGTCTATGGTACCATCAGCTCGTACTTTGATCGGTTCAACCTTCATACCGGCCATTTGAGCACTCGCTGGATTAGTACCGTGAGCACTAATAGGTATTAAACAAACGTCTCGATTTGCCTCTCCGTTTGCTTCGTGGTAACATTGAATGGCCCTCAAACCGGCATATTCTCCTTGAGCACCGCTATTAGGTTGGAAGCTGATTTTATCATAGCCAGTTATTGCGCACAAATCTTTTTCCAATTCTTCGAACAAATGGTGGTAACCTTGACATTGCTCTTCAGGAACGAAAGGATGAATTTCAGTAAAATGTTTGAACGAGCATGGCATCATTTCCGTGGTCGAGTTTAATTTCATTGTACAAGAACCCAGAGGTATCATGCTGTGAACCAACGAAATATCTTTGTTTTCCAACATTTTCATGTATCTTACTATTCGCGTTTCCGAGTGATATAAGTTGAATACGGGATGAGTCAAAAACGGAGACGTTCTTTTGTAATCACTTCTGTAAAGTGCCTTTTCTCTAATCATTGGACTGTGAACAATATTTTCCACTTTTTGTGAGCATCCAAACGTGTAAAATATATCATCTATGTCTTCGAACGTCACAGTTTCATCTAGAGCTACACCTACGCTACCGTTATCGTAGTACCTGTAATTAATTTTTTTTTCGTTGGCTCTATTTCTTATGTCTTCGATATTCTGTTTGGGAAGAACCTTTATCGTATCAAAAAATAATTTGTTCGTCAGAACATTACCATCCTGCTGCAGCCCGTGGTTCAAAATGAGAGTCATGTTGTGTATCTTCGTAGCAATATCTTTCAGACCTTGCGGTCCGTGGTAAACGGCAAACATGGCAGACATATTGGCCAACAAAGCTTGAGCAGTACAAATATTACTTGTGGCTTTATCTCTTCGTATATGTTGCTCTCTGGTCTGTAAAGCTAACCTATAACCATCCCGTCCAGCTGCGTCTCTCGTTACTCCGATCATTCTACCAGGCATCAAACGTACCAGGGATTGATTGCAAGCAAAGAAACCCGCATGCGGTCCACCATATCCCAGAGGAACTCCCAATCTTTGGGAAGTACCTATGGCGATGTCGACGCCGATCTCGCTAGGAGGTTTTAATAAAGTAAGACTTAAAAGATCTGTGGCACAGCAAACCAAAGTACCGTTAGCGTGTGCATTATCAGCTACGGAATCAAAATCGAGGATATTTCCTTCGGTATCGGGATATTGAAACAGAACTCCTGCAACGTCTCTTTCGGAAAAATCTGCTTCGAACACATTTACGATTTCTACTTTTAATCCCAACGATTGACATCTTGTTTGAATAACGGAAATTGTTTGGGGATGAAGCAAATTGGATACAAACAATTTCTTTCGCTTGTTTTGACGGTAGCACAAAGATAGAGCTTCTGCCGCTGCTGTTCCTTCGTCTAACAGTGAAGCGTTAGCCACTTCTAAACCTGTTAATTCGCTTACCATTGTTTGGTAGTTAAGTAGACCTTCTAATCGACCTTGTGCCACCTCCGGTTGATAGGGTGTATACTGCGTCGTCCATCCGGGATTTTCGAATATGTTTCTCATTATAGTATGTGGCACGCAACAATTGTGGTATCCCATTCCAATGTAGGATCTCCAAATTTGATTCTTTTCTGCTATTTTTGTTATCCGTTTTATGAGTTGGTATTCACCTGCGAACAAATTTTGTTTGAAATTAAATTTTAATGAATTTACATGTAGTCCATTGAAAAGTTACATTTGGGGTTGCGTTTTTTAGAGGACGCAATTTTTTTTTTTTTGATTTGTAGGGGGGTCAGTGTAAAGCTAAAACCAAGTTTGTGGGGTCGCCACCCTTGTCCCACGGCAGCCATCTTGAAAATAGGGGTTGAAATGGTTTTTTGCGATATATCTCTTAAACTATTTATTTGATAAAAAAATTTAATAATTATTTTTTGTTGCAAATTAAATTCTCTACAACTTTGGTTCAGTAATTTTTTGTCGTAGAACTATAAATAAAAAAG
This sequence comes from Agelastica alni, assembly GCA_950111635.1. NCBI lineage: Eukaryota > Metazoa > Arthropoda > Insecta > Coleoptera > Chrysomelidae > Agelastica > Agelastica alni. Next base: position 9,802,126 of record OX467718.1, read on the forward strand.
TTATAAGCGAAAATCTTCAGAAATTCGAGAAAAAAATTTATATTTTTCGATATAACTTTTTTTTTATAATCATGATGATGAACCGCCGACATTAACACCGTTTCCTTCTCCAGTTCTCCCACTGGTATTTAATTCAGAAAGCCGATCAGATGCTGAGCCGCAGCCTGGTCCATCGAAACGACTGAGGACGGAGTAGTTCTAATTTAGAATATCACCGTGGATTATGCCTATTGGGGATAACACGTAAAAAAAAAACGCGCCTCTAGACTCTACCTCGTGGTTGGTGGGGAAAAGAGTCAATAATTAATTATTAATAATATTGCAAAATTTGTAATTAAAAAAGTTATAATAACAAAATAAAAAAAAAAACAATAACTGATGACATATTACATACACACGTATAATATAGGTATAGTTAAGAATATTGAAAAATAGTACTCACTTCGGAGCGCTGTAAAACCTTAGCTATTGACTTAATGAAAAAATGATGCAAATAAAAGTTGTTCCTCCAAAAACGATCTACAAAAATGGTCGGATATCATTTTTTCGTTAAGTGATAAAAAAAAAGTTATATCGAAAAATATAAATTTTTTTCTCGAATCTCTGAAGATTTTCGCTTATAACTTTTTTATTTATAGTTCTACGACAAAAAATTAATTGACCAAAGTTGTAGAGAATTTAGTTTGCAACAAAAAATGTTAATAAATTTTTTTTATCAAATAAATAGTTTAAGAGATATATCGTAAAATCAATTTCAACCCCTATTTTCAAGATGACGGCCGTGGGACAAGGGTGGCGACCCCACAAACTTGGTTTTAGCTTTACACTGACCCCCCCTACACATCAAAAAAATAAAATTGCGTCCTCTAAAAAACGCAAGGTAAGGCCTAAAAAATGTAACATTTCAATGGACTAATGCTACATATTCGTAAAATGAAGCATAAAAGTTCCAAAACTACTTTAACTTAAGGATGTTCGACGATGCCGGCGGTGGTCAGAGGGGCAAGGGAAGGCATACACTAAAGTATATGGAAAGTGGTAGTGCTGCCAACCTAAGATAACAAAATGAATGCTAATTCTATCAAGGCTCTTTAAAAATAAATTAAATCTGCAAGTTTTTAGACAAAATGAAACTTATGGTTGATCAAATTATGCCTTAAATTTTGGTCTTCCTTATGTTTGTTTTTGCCACATTGCTCTCTATACTAGCTCATCAACGAGAGTTAAGCAATATCAACTAGTTGATTTAAAATTCGACGTATTTTTTGTTTTTCTTACATTCACGCAAAATCAATAGTTATTTTGACTGGCTGGTTTTGAAATGAAAGCACTTTATAATTTTTTTTTTATAAATTATTGCATCGCTGTTAACTGTTTAAAATATTAAATTTTCTTAAACTACGATTTTCTACTTGTCTATTTCCACATCTCTGAGATAATAATGTATCTTGTTTGTGATCCTCTAAATGGGTTTTGCGTTTTGATTTATTTAGCAACATTACGTACGTAATTGGCAATAATAACATTAAAAATTTTCCACATGTAGAGGTATAAGAATCAAGTTAACTTGTTGATGATTTTAAACCGTTTGCTGGGGGTCAAAATGTAGCGATAACATTGTGACCCATTAATCCACAGGGGGTCTTATTGATGAACAATATTTATCGTAATTGCGTCTACTATTGTCGAGACTTTCTTATTTTATTTATAAAAATTTATCAGCCAATTAAGCGTAAAACATGATATACAGAGTATTTAATTAACACACACACACAAGCACGCACACACACTTTGGCGAGGAGGCCGTTGTGCCTCTTGTAAATGAATGTGTCATAAATAATTTAGTAAATACTTGTAAATTCGAAGTGTATCTACATTATATTTTAAATAAATCGAGTTAATAAACGTTACACTTTAAAATGTACTTACTTATTGGATCTTCAATGTCTAATTTTCCTTCCAGTCTAATTTTTTTGGGAACTGCTTTGTCTGTTAAATCATCCAAACTCTAAAAATAACAAAAAATTTAAATATTTCTTAATACGTATACACATTTTTATTCGGGTTGTTCTTTTGGTTTCTCCTATGTGAAAAAGATTAAGAAAATTGAAACTTGTATCGAAGCAATTTCACAAATAAAAATGGGTTGATTGTTATTCTAATAATAGTACCGAAATAAGAAAATGCTTATTTTGTATTTTTATGGATTATTGTTGAAATCGGATGGGAGTAGTAATAAATACCCAATACTGGAATAAAGTAATGATTTTGTAAAAAAAGGTGACCCCGTCTCTAGAATAGGCAGGAAACCGAAACCGTTTTCTTTGTAAAACATTTTCGTAACGCCATCCATATTTAAGATAAAGGGCGTTGAGAAAAAAAATTTTGTTACTTTATAATTTTCAAAACAAAAAATTCCCAAAACGATACACAGTATCGAATTTTACCAAGAGTACCTTTTTGGTGTAAAATTGAATGATGTTTAAGTTCACTCGAAATTTTGATTCATAAATCTAACCTTAAAAAAGTTATGTTCAATACTACTTGGTACGAACCGTGTAACTAGCGCCCTCTATGAGAGTCAGATATAAAAACAAATTCGTGGGATCTATCAGCTTCTAAAACATACTCGTATAAAATTCCATTACGATATTTCCAGTAGTTTTATCTTGAATACGGATGGCATAACGAAAATTTTTTACTAAGCAAACCCTAATTATTTTTTAGTTTTCTACTTATCCTAGTGACGTGGTCACCTTTTTTTGAAACACCCTGTATCAGAAATTGATGGCAATTATTTTTATCTCACAGATTAACCAGGCAATTAGGATACGTACCTGAAGATTGTAGTGTTAACTAAAATATAAGCTTTTATCGTCTACATATAGGAACGTGATACAAGGATTTGCAAATTTAAAACTAACAAAAGCTTACCTTGAATCCTAAAGTGTCCAACATTGTACTAACATCACTCTCTCTAGGGCCGATATGCCTGGCTGGGAAATCATCTTCTCTCGGGAACAACGGCCCTTCTGGCCGCGGAGGACCTGCGCTTATGGACCTAATATTCTGCAAATGTTTCCATTTTAGGAAAATAACATTGCGCCTAACTATGTTGTGCATGTTTAAACCGAATTGATTGTAGTTACTCGGTGAAATAAACGTATTACACTCGTTTGATTAACAGTGAGCACTAGAGGTCATTAAGCTAAATGTAATAAATGTGATAAAATTATTATTTAAACAAGATTTCCTAATTACTGATGTTTGCTGAAAGTGATTGAACAATTATATACTGATAATTGTTAATTAAAATGTTGAAAGGATCAAGAGTATAAGGATTACGACTTTTTTTGATACGATCTCGTGATCACTGTGCTAATTTTTTTAATCTTAATATTCGCCACTTACTGTTAGTTTTAAAATTGAAAACAATTTCGATTAAATTGGAACCGAAAATTTGGTTTTTGCGATATAAATAATTAAGTATAATTAATTTGACAAAAAAAAATTTGATAAAAAGTGTTGTTCGTAAAGTAATTATGTTGGGCCAAAAATAAATTTATAAAATCTGATGTGTCTACTTTTCTTAAAAATTGGTGTTCATTGTTTGTACCTTTCAATTTTTTTGCAATCACATCATCACAACTCGTTGCTCCTATACATACAGACAGAATCAAGAATCATTAGACATAAAGATGTAACTTTGGCAACCTTGTAGCGGAATATACTTGCACCTTGGCGAGGGGAGGTATCGTGCTCCACTTGCTTACATTCCACACTATAGCGGATAAGAATGGTTTCAGCAATATTGCCAACTCCTTTTTCTTTCAGTAATTTCCTCCAATTTTGTAATAATTAACTACAAAAATGACATAAACCACGTTGTATTTAAATAAAATTCACTATTACAATGCAGATTATTCCAACATTTATTTATTTCAAAGAAAAATAAATGTAATGGTCTATTTTTATGCATTGTAACTAGTAATCATGTCAGGCTTAGTTTTATTAATTAAGAGCAAATACTTCAAACGGAAACATTGTTGGACTTAACAAATATCGTCGCTGCTTGGTGCTTATCTTCCAATGTTCCTAGTTTTATTTGCCAGTTTGCGAGTAATTATTAATTATTTTGTAGTTCTATAGTGTGATTTTGGTTTAAGTAAATATGTACTCGCATAAACTATTGATTAGCAGTTTTTATATTTATTTTACAGTTCGGTATTGTGGTTTTATTCAAGTTTAATACTTTGAAAATTAAAATATGTACCTAATATAATAATGAATGCATTTTTAATTTATTATGCTGCATGTAACCAAATACCTAAAAAAAAAACAAATTTTTTCAAAACTTTCATTTATTTCTTCATAAGAATGTTATTAATTCAAAATAAAAACAGATTTTAATTATTATCCACAACAAAATTATTTTACTGCCCAGCCACTGCATTCAAAATTTTATAGCCAAACTCCATTATTCATGTGTAGGGCCTATTTAGTACATACATAAAGTCACGCCTTTTTCCCATAGGGGTAGGCAGAGACCAATTCCTTCCACTTGGTTCTTACACACATCTTTTACTTCCTCTACTTTCATCAGTGCTCTCATACACGCTCGTCGGTTTTTGGTACTCTTGACCTGGCCTTTCTTCAAAACAATGTTGATCTTATCGAGATATGTTCTCCGAGGTCGACCTCCACCGACTTATCCATTCACACTCGCCTTATAAATTTGTCTTGTCAATCTTCCTTCATCCATCCTTTCTACGTTTCCAAACCATCTAAGCATTCCTTTATCTATCTTTGTAACCACATCTTCTTTTACACCACAGCACTCTCTTATCTCACTATTCTTTACTTTATCCAACCGAGTCACTCCGGTTATACTTCTCAGACTACTCATCTCCGCAGCATTAATCCTATTTTCATGCTTCTTCTGCCAAACCCAACATTCACTACCATACATAAGTGTAGGAACCAACACACCTCTATGCACCGCCAGACGTGCCTTTTTTGACACTTTCTGGCTATTCATAAAGCTATGCAGTGTCCCATTCATTTGTTTTCCTGCCAACACCCTTCGCTCAATGTCACCGTCATACTTTCCATCTCTAGTAAACTTTGAACCCAAGTACACAAATTCATTTACTTGTTCCACTCTTTCTCCCTCAATCGAAACTCCACAGTTTGTCATGCTTTCTTCTCTTTCAAAAACCATTACTTTCGTTTTGCTCACATTTATTTTCATCCCTTTGATTTTCAGGGCATCATGCATAACATAAACCATCGCCTGCAACTACTCTTCAGATAACGCTAATATGACTTGATCATCGGCGTAAAGAAGGCATTTGACGATCAAATCATTCATTTTTAATCCATACGCACTCTCTTTCAGATCTTTTAAACAATTGTCTATGTATAAATTAAACAGCCATGGCGAAGCCACACATCCCTATCTCACACCTTTTTCAATGTTAAACCAGTCCGTGCAAGCTCCGTTTATCCTGACACAAGCAGTGGAATCCTCGTAAAGTGCTCGTATTAAACTACCACTCACCCCATACATAGACAATGTAGACCACAATTCACTCCTCACCACTTTGTCATAGGCCTTTTCCGAGTCTATAAAAGCGCAACAGACCTTCTGACTTCTAGCCAAGAATTTTTCGACTATACCTCGTAATGAAAAGACCTGATCCATACATCTCTTTTCTCTTCTAAATCCTGCTTGCACATCCCATATCATCTTTTCAGTTTCATTCATTGCTCTTTTAATCAATATCTTTGCATACAGTTTGCCGACTATGCTGAGTAAACTAATACCTCGGTAGTTCTTACAGTCCTGCTGCGAACCTTTTCCCTTGTAAAGCGGCACGATAACGGCCTTGCACCAGTCGTCTGGTGCGCTACCACGCTACCTATTTAGTATCACTAATTACTAATAATAAAATGGGGCGTAAGGGGTGATGGCGTATACAGGGTCAAGATAGCCAACCCAAACGTCAACCTCGTCTGCCCGAGTGGTGACTATGTCATCCGGTACACCCTAATAGAGAACTAAAGAGGCTCTGGCGAACGAATCGCGGCGCTATAATCGTTTAATCTAGAACTGAAGGAAATGTGGTTCTAACTTTGACCCTCAATCAACCCGCATTGGCCAGCGTGATACGAAACGGCTAAAAACCTCTAACCAAAACGGATTATTAGCATTGGAGGAATAACTTAAAAAAGTACAGGCTACAGGTAACATAAACACTTGAATATTAATGTAGAGTCTTTAAAAATTACTAATATCACAAAGATATGTTATTTGTTGTACCATGTACACGTTACCCATCTGAAGCAGTGACGTCACGGGTATATCACCCTTTCTACCGATGTCAAAAAGTGCTGCACGTCACCCATACCTAATACGAATCGATTAAAAATGGTTTTAATAGATAACAGAAATACATAAACGCCCCCCTTTCCCGTTTAATTTGCATTTAAATATTTGCTTTGCCGACTCTAAAATGAAAAACAAGTATTCACAAATTTCTGTATTTAAAATAAATTATATCTAAATAACAAATAATGACCAATACACAACCGTACTGCATGAAAGTGAATGAAAAAAAATGTGAAAATTAAACTAAATGTATGGGACATCCACACAATATAAATATCTCGCTTTTACATTAACACAAAATCATGTAAATGTACAATGAAAAATATATTTGTCTATTTTCAATCTTTTAGTACAAAAAATGTTTCACACTTTATACAAAGTGACGTAAATTGTTACACATAAATAATAACTATAGTGGGACGCAAAGGTACAAAACGAAACAAACAATAAACCACGATAGTTACTATTTACCAAACAAAAGAATCACAATATCAGTCAAGCTACAGCTTAATGATATCTTGATATATTTAGAAAAGGAGCGCTCCCATGCCGCCCATTTCGCTTTGCTCCTTTACGAATATTTCAAAGTATTGGTAGATGATGGTCACTGCAAGGAGAATACCGGTTCCTGAACCGATGGCTCCCATAAAGTCAGCTAAAACTGATAAAGCTCCAATACAGAGTCCTCCGAAAGCTGCAGCTGTAGGTATGTATCTGTTTAATTCGTGAATCATTGAGTTATCTCGGTGTCCTCTCATTACCATCTGTTGTTCTTTTAATTGTTTAGCTACGTCTTTGGCGGAGCTTCCGGAGACTTCGATCCACGTTTTTGAAAAGAAAGCGCAAGATCCCAACATAAAAACGATGTAAAGAAAGGCGTGGACTGGATCTTCTAGAATGTGACTGACGCTTTCAGGTGGAGATAGATAATAACACAATCCACCGATTGGATAAGATCTAGCTGGACCGCCACCCCCTACGTCGGCCCACACACCCAACAAGTTAATCAAAAAGTTTCCTTGGAATTTAACAGCCAACATCTGTGAGATTACATACAAGTTTGATACCAGAGCTGATTGCAAGATAATCGGAATGTTTGAAGTGTAAAATAATTTGATCGGATAGCTGGAATATTGTCCACGATATCTGGCACTCTTAATGGGCAAATCAACCCTAAATCCTTGGAAGTATATTACTATAGCAAAAACGAGAACAGTGGCCAAGAGGTTCATCAAGTTAGGCAGGTTCTGACGGTAGAAAGCTTCACGCAAACCTCTAATCTTATCTTGTCTGGTAGTTAATAGATGGAACAAAGCAATCACAGCTCCTTCGAATTCAGTTCCTCTACCAGTGTTAACAGTTGCTGGTGAAAATGCTTTCCAGATGATGGTTTCACAAATATTTGTAGCTATGAACAGAGAAATACCAGAACCAAGACCGTATCCTTTTTGTAAAAGTTCATCGAGAAGAAGCACAATGAGACCAGCAACGAAAAGTTGGATGATGATGAGAAGACACACTCCTGCTCCTATTTCAGCTGGGTCACCGTACATGCCTGTCATTACATATACGATGGCTTGACCGACAGTGATTACCATGCCAAATACTGTAAAGAAAAAAATAGTTTTAATTATATTATGTATTAAAAATGAGAGGTTTGGCTTATTTAAAACGTTGGGAACCAGTCTGGACCATCCCCAATGTGGTTGTACACCAATAAACGGTGTCATAAAATGTATGAAAAATCCCCAATGCGTTTAACCCCTTACTTACCATGATTATTTACTTTATTACGCTTTATTTACATAAAGCTATTTTAAGTTGAACTTGTATTTTTTTATACTCTTTACATAAGCTTGATTCGTTTCTATTTATGTAACGGAGTCTTTGGACACGATTTTCACCCACTTAAAAACATCGAATCGACTTGAAACTTTGTATACTTCTAAAGGACCGATGACAATACAATAATTTCATGAATTTTTTCAAAGATCCTGGCCAGGATCATGAGGATATTAAAAAATAAAATGTGGTATAATAGATTGCGGTCATATCGACTTTTTTTAGCGTCCGGAGGGGGAACCTGAGAAACGGCTATCACTGTCAGTAAAAAGAAAAAAACCAGAACTAAAAAATGAAAAATAAACCAAACTAAAAAATAATCACCAAAGCGCTTGGAATAAAATTCGAGTAGACAACAAAAAAAATCATTTGCAACATATCTGAATAAAACTAGAGTTATCAAACAAATAAAAATAATTTTACAATCAAAGGAGGGGGCTGCTTTTTATGATATTTACGTTTTCTTCTTAAAGACTTTACTTTTACTGATAGCTTTTTATTATCAAATATATTAATTGATATAGCACACCCCACGCTTTTAATTATAAAATAATTTTTTATTGATTATTTTTTATTTTTTAGTTCGGTTTTCTTATAAAGTGTATAAAGCGTATAAAACGATTTTTTTTAAACTATTATTTATTAAAAATATTTATTACCAAGGTAATCTTTACTATAGTAAATTTCATCTAATTTGTCTGGGTTTAATTGAATTAAGAAAATTCCTAATAATTACTGCCCATATAATTCGAGTTTTGGGTTGTTTTATTCTTCCTTAATAAGTTAAGTTTGTTACTTTGCTGAAAGCAAATTCTTCAGGTATATTTTATTGATTAATTCTAACAACTGGTTCTTTATGACTAGTATTCTAGGTAAAAACCACATTTCGGGTTAGGAAACATAGAAGACAATTCACCACATTCTTTTTTTCGCCTTGTTCATCGTGTTACTTCTAGGGTACAAAAGTTAAAGAGGGTTAGTTAAAACTACACTGTAGTTCCACGCTTTTTATGTCAAAATATCTCAGCTTATAGTATACATATTTGTAACTAATTTTAACTCACAGTCATACATTAAATTGAGAATGTTAAACCATTTCACTTTTCCTCCTGATACGCTTACTTTCTTATTTATTTACTGTTAATTTTTGAACATCTTACTATAAAAGCTAACTTTGTTTATTTGTACAACTACAGGGCAGAAATAAATGTCTGCTGACCAAAAAATTATTGTTTATCTGCTTCACATAAAACTGAAATGCTCAGAGAACATCGTGAGAACCAAGTGAAAGAAGGTAGGAATTACATGTTGTGAAAGGCTTTCGGGGCCATCGTTTGTTGGTCTGAGTTTCTACTCGACGTTTCGCCATATCCAGTGGAGGGCATCTTCTGGAGATATACTTGTCTGCATTTTAGGGTGTCATAGACTGTCAGCCTTAAAAAGCAGACAAGTATATCTCCAGAAGATGCCATCCACTGGAGATGGCGAAATATCGAGTAGAAACTCAGACCTACGACGACCTATATACCCGAAAAACCATTCACCAACATTTTTACTGCCACATAGGTCGGAAAAAATTACAAGTTTTGTCATTATTACATAATTTTTAATGAAATTTAAGCAAGAACCTATTTCTTGGGACCCTCGTGTGCTAAGGTTAGGTAACCTCTATCCACATGTGCCATATTGAAACAAATCTCATGATCTGGTCTGCCTTTTTCGCAAATTCTAAGCAGGATCAGTCAAGCAATATGAACTATAAAAACTGTGGTTCCCAATGGCTTACTTTGTTTAACATTTTAAGAATTGACAATAATAAAATTATTAATGTTTATAAACTTATTTTTTTTTTAATATGTAAGAAAGAAAACAAAACTAAACATATGCATACATATATTTATTATTTGTTCCTTCCAAATAATTTACCTGTGTAAACAAGAAATTGTCTATTAAAAACTACAATTTCTCAAACAACACAGGAAGTATCAAATAGTTTTAGACTTATCCAACTTAAAAAAAATTTAAAATTAATAAATGTAGAATCAAATAGTTCACAATTTATTTATAATGAATATTTTATGATAGAACAAATGTTAAAAAAGATAAACTTTAAAAATGACAAATATAAATGGAAGTTTTCAAATATTTTGTTTATAATTATTTATTATTTACCCAACATATGATAATAATAAAATTCCTATTGTACTTACATTTTTGGGCACCATTAAATAAGGCTCTATCTTTTGGAGTGTCCCCAACTTCAATAATCTTTGCACCTGCCAGAAGTTGCATGATCAGACCTGATGTTACAATGGGAGAAATTCCAAGTTCCATAAGTGTACCTCTATTTGATGCAAGAATTACACGAATCCAATAGAAAGGATCTGCAGAATCTGAACTCATTATACCAAATAATGGAATCTGTAAAAATTAATTCAGAAATAGAAATATTAATTCTTGAAAAATTACGCTTACATCACCTTAGTTTTGATTTAATACACTTCTTAATTCTAAGGTATATGTTGGATAATATAATGAATTTTGTTTTTAACTTATGTAAACTAGTCAAATAGATATTAGGTTTAAAATATACTTAAAATTAAAAAATTAAAAGTTACTATGCTTACCTGACAACATACTAAGAATATAAAAAGTGTTATTGCAGTCCATAGTACTTTCTCCCTAAATTGGATCTAAAAGAGAATTATGCCACATGTACTTTTTAAAATATAAACAGATGGTTTAACAAATATGAATGAAAAATTGGTAAAAAAATGAATAAATGAAGGTAAAATATATCAGGCTAGACTCTACCAGCTGCTAACTTCTACCAAACGATTATTTTTTGACAATAATAGGTATCTCAGTAAAATATGTAGTAACTGTAAAAACACTTACTTTTCTTTCTGGCTTCGCTATTTCTGGCAAAATACTGCAGAATGGCTTAATAACTTCCAGAAACTTGACTAAAAATAAAGACACAGTATTTAAATAAAAAAAAATTAAAATAAATATGTGAATGTAACCAAAGACAAAAACCACAAATTCGTTAGAAATACAGCAAAACTAGAGGTTATAATTATTTATAACTAAGAAGTAAACTACTTACTTCCCATTTTGATGAGTTGTAAGAACTATTTCACTAATAAATCACAGATTTTTCATTGAACGCCCTCCACTAGTCACGTCTCTTTTAGATCCAAGTTTGAAAGAAATTACGGTACTTCTAAGAGTTGATTTTGGCCTACACGTCGTACACGTAGCACATCACAATGGTCACGTGATCGATGATGTTGGCGATTGGAGTCAAATGTGTCACAAATAACGTAACATCGAATGAAAATCGGTGAGATCGATTGTACAAACACCAAACAATCGAATACTCGATCATTTTTCGTTTAAAATTATTATTTAATTCTTTAAAAAGTAATAGTTTTGTTTGTTTCCATTTATGACTAATTAGTTATCCTAAAACGGTTATGTTTTAATTTTTTTCCCAGTTCTATTTTTATAACATTAGTTTAATCGTTAAAGTATAATCATCGATTATTTATTTGCTTTTTGGTTCCTTAAAAATTTATACTGCAATATAAGTTGCCTACTTTTACATCGGATTTTCATGATACAGAGCTCCAAAAAAGCTAAAAAGAAGTAAGATAAAACTCATTTAAACGGTTTAAATGGAAGTCTTAGGTGTACGAACCCATGTTATTTACAATACCAGAGAATAAAAAAGGCAAATATTTCTTCAAACTACAAATCTAACTAATTTAAGATGAACATTATAATTTAATATATTTTAATAAACATTCTATAGTAGCCTTTATTAGTTCTTAACTAACTCCCTCTATTATTAACTGACGAAGACACGGCAAGCTGCAAGGAGGTTTCTAGAAGAGGGTTGTTGAAGTTGTAGGATGATTTCGGTTCCTGCCTCTGCTGAATCTCGACGTGCTTCGATAGCTAGTTGGCTGGCTCGGATATTCTATTTGCTGTAGGCTTTTCTGGCTTTACCGTCGTGAATTTCTTGATAAAATAAATTAAACAAGTACACGTTTCTTGTTTGATAATATATTGAAAACTTTGTACAATCAGCTTACAGTTAAAAAACCTCCTGTCTGTTTGGAATTTTTCACTGGTTGATGGCTTTTTAAATTAATTGATTTTATCTATTTTTTTATATTGATTTAAATTTTTACCACGTGGTGTTTTAAAGCTAACTTGCTGGTTCTCTCTGCGAAGACGATGGACGAAGTCACCAAACGAAAGTCGTCAAAAATAGTTTAGTAATAGCAACGCTGATGTCAGATTTTCTAATTGGTTTTGCTTGTGACTTTAAGTATGATGGGTTGCCTATAGCAAAGCGCCTAATTTTAGTGAATAATTGGTTGCCTATAGCACGCGTCTATCGGCTGTAATAATGAGGTTTTTATATCAACCCCTATTTAGGTCCGTCTGGCTATTGGGGCTCGATTACTAGGATAGAGAGTATTCGTCCATACAAAGAAACCCACACACATTATTTTTTGTGGAACTTAACCATCACAGCTAAAAAATTTGATATTTTCAAGATGAATTTTATGGTTTGAAGGCGTTTTTGTTTTTAAATTCAGGTATTGATATTTTAACCTTCATTTTCCAGCGCTGTCCCTCTGTCGGAACACATATGTTTTTGACGCCAAGTGTGATTGCATTTGCTATATATAACCTATGTGTTTACTAAGAGAAGTATACAATTTAGTGAAAATTTCGATATTTGATACTTTTGACTTTAATAAAAGTAACCAACAAGAGAACTAGCCTTCTTTCAATGAGTTTTTCATACCTTTTCTTTTCCTCTTCTATTTTAAGACTTTTAGACTTTGTTATAATGCTGGACACAGGTAAGTTTTTACTTGGTATAGTAGTGTTTTTCAGGTAAAGTTTTTGATAGCCCCCTGACAAATTGATAGGTAATTCTATTGACGACATAAAATATAGTCACGCCTTTTTTCCATAGGGGTAAGCAGAGACCACTTCTGCTACGGTTCTTGCACACATCTTTTGCTTCCTCTACTTTCATTAGTGCTCTCATACATGCTCGTCGGTTGTTGGTACTCTTGACCTGTCCTTTCTTCAAAACAATGTTGATCAAGCAAAGCCCTAAATAATTAAGAGCATGGAATACATGGCGTGCTCTGTACTGCACGAGGGTTTGGCAATACGCTTCCCGATTCTCTAATAAGCTCAACTCTTTGACCCTCATTAGGGAAATAATGAAAAGTCAAATTGGGGTTTTTTTTATACACTGAGTTACATCCAGGTACATAACAATTTGCTCTGCTGGTCATTTTCACTAATAACAAATTATTAGTCACTATTAAACAACTATAATGTTCGCACAAATGCGAGCTTCAGGGTATATAAACACAAAGCAATCGCACTTGCTCATCACGTGATGTTGATGCGAGTTTATTCCGTCAGATGGCGTATTGCTTGGCATTAAAGGACAATGGGTTATAAGTTATGGCTAAAAATTTAAAACAAATTTCACTGCATCAAGACTGCAAAAATTGGCGAATACAAAGTTGAGTTTTAATTTTAATAGAGAGGTGTTTTACTTTAGGAAGTGCTCTAGTCATTTTAAATATTTTTGAGAAAAAATGGTAGGAAATAAAATAAATGGAAAAAGAAATTATAGACGGAAAGGAATGAAATAGAATTAGATGAAACATGCCGAACTTCATGCATAAAGAGGAAACTTCCGGTCCACCACCACCCACTAAATTCGCTTAGATTTACAATGAATAGATGTAAAAAGAAATAAAACAACGTGTATATTTGGCACGAAAACCAATTTTTTCACATTTAATTAGATTTACATTATTTCCACAAGCAACAAACTTTGTTCTTAATGTAGAAGTACATTTTTAGAAAGGTGACCCTAACAAATCTGTTCATTTCTTCTACAGGGTGTTTAAAAAAAAAGTAACCCCGTCTCCAGGATAGGTAGAAAACTAAAAAATAATTGGGGTTTGCTTAGCAAAAAAATTTCGTAACGCCATCCGTATTCAAGATAATGGGCGTCGAAGAAAAAAACTGTATACACATTTATTACGATTTTGTCAAAACTGCTGTAAACATTGTAATGAAATTTTATACAAATATGTTTTAGAAGCTGATACATCCCATGAATTTGTTTTTAAACCTGACTCTCACAGAGGGCGCTAGTTACACGGTTCGTACCAAGTAATATTTAACATAACTTTTTTAAGGTTAGATTTAATAATCAAAATTTCAAGTAAACTTAAACATTATTTAATTTTACACCAAAAAGGTATTTTAGGTAAAACTGATACTGTGTACCGTTTTCGGAATATTTTTATTTGAAAATTATTAAGTAATAACCGATGCTGGTATAAAGTAATGATAAAGTTATTAATTATTATTATTATTAATTAGTATGCATAATGTGAATTTAAAATAAATAGTCTAAGAGCTCTTGCCAGACGATCTACCGGTTAGAGGTTTTTGTCAAACATTACAAGAAAGGACAGCACTCAATCCAAATTTTTTAACATGTAACCGTTTTATCGATGACGCGACAAAAAATGTTTAATTCACATAACGCATACTAATTAATAATAATAATAATTAATAACTATATCATTACTTTATACCAGCATCGGTTATTACTTCATAATATTCCGAAAACGGTACACAGTATCGAGTTTTACCAAGAGTAAAAATTGAAAGATGTTTAAGTTCACTTGAAATTTTGATTGATAAATCTAATTTAAAAAAAGTTATGTTCAATACTACTTGGTACGAACCGTGTAACTAGCGCCCTCTATGAGTCAGATATAAAAACAAATTCATGGGATGTATCAACTTCTAAAACATATTGATATAAATTTTTATTACTATGTTTCCAGTAGTTTCAGCAAAATTGTAATAAATGTGTATAATTTTTTTTTATTTAATGCCCTTTATCTTGAATACAGATGGCGTAAGGAAAATTTTTTACTAAGCAAACCCCAACTATTTTTCAGTTTTCTACCTATCCTAGAGACGGGGTCACCTTTTTGTGAAACACCCTGTATACAGTTTTACTCAAAAAGAAAGAAAAATTCATCTTTAGCAGAGAGACATTATAAATATAAACTTGTATTGATTTTTTATTTACAATACCAAAAAACGTTATTTTTGTAGCTATAATCCAACAAAACATGCAACACATTAAAATACTAACAGTTTTGATTCCCCATTAATGGTGTATTATGACGCTTATGCATAACCAGGCTTTTAAAGCATGAAAAACTAGTTTAGGGCCACGACATGAAGCATAGTGGCCTTACGATGTGAATTACGCATTGTCATACGATATTTTTGGGGTTACATCTAGTCAGAACATGAAATTTCAAAAATATTTTCTGAAAATTTTATGTCGATCTGTTCAAAATTGAGCGAGTTACGGCCATTTTTACTGTGGGCCGCAAGACCTAGGTATAAGGAAAAGCAGGTTTTTCTCAGCTTACGATGACCACGATATCTCAAAAACGAGTAAACCTATTTACTTGAAATTTTGCATACTTTTTTTTACATCAACGAAAATGTAATTTTTCCACCGAAATCTAGACTTTCACTTTCGATCGCCGACCATTTTTTCAAAAATGATAATTTTTCAAATCCTTCGATTAAAGACTAGATAGTACAAAACAAAAACTTGATTCATTTGGTTTTTTAAATACAAATGATTGGTAGAGAAGTTACAGCGTGCGATAAAGACCCGATTATGCACGTTTTTTTGTTAATTATGGATGATTTATGATGCATGCATACTGAAAAATAATTTTCAATACTATTTACGAAGACTTCAGACAATCAGGTAAGTACATACATTTTACTAACTATATCTTTTTTATGAACAAATGTTATTGCGATTTGTACAGACCTGGATTTTTTCTTACGTACTCACTCTGTTGTAACCAACAGATCCTTTAAAATATACTAAAATATTTCTACGATTATGTGAAGAAGTTAGAAAAATAGTGTATATATATATATATCTAACAGCATGCTAGTCTCCTACGATAGTTTTAAGTATGGCCGGCTACATTTGTAGCTTTACAAGTTTTAAGGGTATGGCAGGATTTTACAAACAGGTACCCTTTTTTTCACTAAATATAATTCATATTCGAGAGCATATTAACAACTAAAAAAAATTAACAATTATGCAGACTTCAGGCAACGGTACACTCGATTTAAATCAATTTAATCAGATCAGCATAAATACGTTATAATTATCGCATGAAAAAAGTAGTGTAAAGTTTGCCACATCCATGCACGCGATTAGTAATTCTCGGGTAATTCGCTGATACTGGTACGCATTCTTGTTCTAGACCAGTGGTTCTCAAAGTGGTCCAGGGGTCACCGGGATCATTCAGGGGGTCCGTGGAAAATTAAAAATTGATTTGGGGGGTCCCTGAACAACGTCCGGGGTCCGCGCAGGACCCGGTACGATCGAGTGAGGTATATGGTGTGGTAGCCCTCTATCTCCCATCCATGAAGAAGCTTTCCGTTTTTACCTGAAGGGCGTGCTTTTGAAGATATAAGGGGTGGAAGTTTCACCCTCTAGAAATTTCTAGAACAGTCCAGTACATTTGAGAGTATTCGAGAGCATTCCAAAACATTCCAGAACATTCTGGAATATTCGGTAGCATCCCGGAATATTCTAGATCATTGTGAAACATTCCAGTACACTCCCGAATATTGTGGACCATTCGAAGCTAGTTTTGTACCCATTGGTACAAGGATGATCGTCAAACAGCTATCAAAGTCAAACTTATGACTGGAAAGGACAAAGGACACATAGTATTGTATCCTCAGATAACCACTGATCTCTGCTGAACTGTCATTCAAATATAAAACACTACAATTTTAATCAATTTAGCCCATAGTTTTGCAATTAACAAAGCGCAAGGACAAACTTTAAAATATTGCGGCAACAACATTACAGACTCCTGCTCGGTCTCACGTAGCTTGCTATTAAGTAGGAAATTTGAAAAAATTTTACATATTGTTTGGATATTTACTCTTTGGGTTCGATAATTCTTAACACTCAGTACAATAACAATTTTATTCTACACAATAAATTTTACTTTACAAATAACTTAGATATTTACAACTGTATACAATATTTTTAAAACACTTTAGTTATAATTACTTCAAAAACTTGACTTCAAACTAAACTAAAAACTTCGATCTGTGATTTTGTTTATATATTTGTAAACCAATGTTCTCGACAAATCGATGCATTTTTGGACATTTTCCAAATCTATTGGACCTTTCGGGAATCGCCCGCGGCTATCATGCATTTTCTCCTTATTGTGGTCGACATGCTGTCGCCTCAAGGCGACAGTCGTCAGGGACGGGCTCGTAATAATATATACCCCGGATAACATAATAAAAAATGTTTATGAACAAGTATTGTAAATAGAATAGGTTTTCAATAAAAAATTTTTCCCTCTTATATTTTAAAGTTTATCCTTTTATTCCAACTACCACACAATCTCATATCAACTCTCTGAGCGATGTCGGGTACCCCAGCTAGTGAAAAAATATATGGACGAAGAAATGTTTTTTTATCTCACGATACAAAATCTTTTTCCTCTTCTTCTTTCAGTATAGTTTCCCACACGGTAGGCGAATGCCTATTTATTCCAATATTGCCTCTCCTGACGACGATGTCCAACACTCCCTCCATCTCTTTGGTGGTCTTCCTTGTGATCTTCTTCCGTCTAGTATTTTGGATTTAACGTTTTTTTACCAACCCATAGTCTTCCATCTTGTTTAGATGCTTGTTCTAGAACCTTCTTCTTGTTCTGAACCATTTAGTGACATCCTGTATTCCACTCTGCTCTCTTAGATCTTCGCTTCTGACAAAATCATGAAGTAAAAACTTAAGTTGATTGTAAGCAGCTCAAAACGGTAATAAAATAGTGGTAAAATTGACACCTGAATGCATTTAAAAAAATTCAAGCAAATAACTAAAATATTCTTAGACATTGCGGTTCTGTGGATTTTAAAAACTGGCCAAGCGAGTGACAACTTAACTTTTAAAGTACCAACTGATACCGTATCCTGAAAAGTCTGAACAAATAAATGTTGTGTTAAATAATAAACAACTAATGAAATAATATTTTAAAACAACTTTTTTATTAACCAGAATTATAAGAGAATAAATAAAAACTTTAAACTTCCTAATAAACTTTGTTTGAAAGTGAGTTAATAGCCACTATATTAGGTGTTAATTTTGGCATAAACTTCATATCAAACTTAATTTTACGCTATTTATTTATTAACTAATCAGTGAAAGTTATAGTAATGGGTCCGATTTTGCGAATCCTGAATTTTGACATATCTTCACATTTCAAGGTCCCCAGGGTGGAATACAATAGTTTTATAGAGGCACAAGGGCCTCCTCGCCAAACTGTGTGTGTGTGTGTGTGTGACTGTGTGTGTGTGTGTGTGTGTGTGTGTGTGTGTGTGTGTGTGTGTGTGTGTGTGTGTGTGTGTGTGTGTGTGTGTGTGTGTGTGTGTGTGTGTGTGTGTGTGTGTGTGTGTGTGTGTGTGTGTGTGTGTGTGTGTGTGTGTGTGTGTGTGTGTGTGTGTGTGTGTGTGTGACTGTGTGTGTGTGTGTGACTGTGTGTGTGTGTGTGTGTGTGTGTGTGTGTGTGTGTGTGTGTCTGACTGTGTGTGTGTGTGACTGTGTGTGTGTGTGTGTGACTGTGTGTGTGTGTGTGTGTGTGTGTGTGTGTGTGTGTGTGTGTGTGTGTGTGTGTGTGTGTGTGTGTGTGTGTGTGTGTGTGTGTGTGTGTGTGTGTGTGTGTGACTGTGTGTGTGTGTGACTGCGTGTGTGTGTGTGACTGCGGGAACTGATAATATGACTATTGCATGTTAGGAATATTTGTATGAAAACTGTGATGACAATATTTTTAATAATAATAATTATAACAACAAAACATATGGTATTTTTATTCTTTCCACTGGGAAGTTAGTCGTATGGACCTCTTGGGTTGCCCCAGACCACTGATATTTTATTTATTTATTTACAAAAAAATGTCCTAAAAACCAAATATTTTTTCTTCGCTGCACAAAACAATCTGTTTAGTTTATATATTTAATATTATTGCACAAAAAACTATTACAGATTAGATAGAAGTTGAAGTAAACTTTTCTAAAATTATTTATTTAAATCCGTTATTGAACAAATTTTTGTAAAAAAAAACAGCGGATTTTCACTAGCTTTTTGCTCACTTAAAGCAGCTGCATCTTTCCCCATATATTTAACTAAGCATGCCAATATTTATTCCCAATCTACCTGAAATTGAACACTGATAGATACAATGCGTTTTGGAAGTCAGTGATAAACAGATTAGCAAAAATAGCTAAACAGATTTTTTTTGGAAAGAAGTTCCTTAACGCAGCTTACGGGTCGTGCGATTTAGTAGGAATCGTCACGTAACGAAAAGCATCGGTGGTTCAGTGGTAGAATGCTCGCCTGCCACGCTAGCGGCCCGGGTTCGATTCCCGGCCGATGCATTCTTTTTGTGCTTTTACCATTTAATACATAATTTTTTTAAATTGTATTAAGGTATTCGCGAAGTACATTTTATAAT
This sequence comes from Agelastica alni, assembly GCA_950111635.1. NCBI lineage: Eukaryota > Metazoa > Arthropoda > Insecta > Coleoptera > Chrysomelidae > Agelastica > Agelastica alni. The sequence goes on from OX467718.1 coordinate 9,822,019, forward strand.
TGTTTGGCATATCAAAACGGAGACAGATAATTTTCTTGGTAAATGGAATAGTTTACTGACGAGAAAATGTCACTGTTCTAAAAGCGTGCGGTGCTTTTTATGACAAACAGAACAGTGACATTAATTTTCTCGTCAGTAATTTTAATCTTAAGTAAAGAATTATTTTTTACTTTTTAGTTTGATTAACTCTAAAAGCTCGTTTTTAAGTTTTTTTAAACTTTTAATTTATCATATCATATTTGTTATTTGTGTTAGATTTTACGTGAATATTGTTTTATTACTGCAATTAAGTTTTGAAAAATGAAAACTGCAGCAAATGTGTGTAATACAGATTTAGAAAAGTAAGTTGATAAAATTGATACAAGTATTTACTGTCTACGTTCGTTTATTGTACATGTGATTTGAGTGTTTACTATTTATTTTACTATTTAAATTATAGAGAGACAATAGTGAAATCATGTGTTCAGATCCAAAAGAGTATGGAAAGCGCAAACATTAGAGTGCAAATATAATACCGAAAACCAATGCTCAACGCCAACAACAATTCCGGCAGAATCAAAAAAAGATACAAAAAAGTGAAACGTTGAATTCGAATCTTGCCAGATATTATATATCTTTTGTGTGAGAATCAATAACAATTATATTTCTTTTTTTTGTTTACAAAATACCTTTTGATCAAAATTTATAAAAAGCGTAAGGAACTTCGTTTCTGTCGGGTGTCCAATGACACCACACGGCTTTTTTCACAAAAATATTGTGTCAAATTATAAAATAGTATAAGTACAGTGTACTTTGTGATGCGATTTTGCTAAATATTTTCCAAATAATTAGCAGATAAAAAAAACTTATTGATAAAATCTGTTAAATTGTGTAACAGTCATTGTTTAAAAAGTGGGTAAATCTAATGAAACATAACAAATAATATAATAACATTTTACATACTCAATAGATATTGCAATAAATAAATATATTTACATAACTAAAGATAGCTGATTGAGGACCAAGTAAAATTTTTGTCGGTGTTAAAATTTATTAACTAACAGCTTTTCTTCTTAATTTTACTAGTTGGTTCGTTTAACAGGCAATTAATCTATACATAAAAAAAATTAAACATCTGCCAAGTAAAAGCATCGTTTGAATATTATTAAAAAAAATTAATAATAGTTTAAAAAAAACCAAGACAACCAAACTAAAAAAAAAAATAATCTCCAACGCGCTTGGTATAAAATTAGAGTAGTCAACAAAAAAAATCATTCGCAACACATCTAAAATAAAACTAGTTATCGAACAAATGAAAATAATTTTACAATTAAAAACGTGGGGTGCTTTTTATGATGTTCACGTTTTCTTCTTGGAGACTTTACTTTTACTAATATCTGTTTATTATCAAATACAGTGAGACTTGGTTAAGTGAGACCTGGATAAGTTAGAAATCTTCATAACTGAAACTCATGCTGAGGTCCCAACACTTTGGGACTGAATTACCTCTGTTAGTGGGACAAAGCAAACCTCTATATCTGGGATTCGTTCTTTCGATTTTATCGTCATAGTTACCTCTATAACTGAGACAGCGAGTGAGTTTTATATGCATTAACCTCTGTAACTGAGATAAAATTGTATTGTTTGTTACTGAAAGCGACATTGTTCATATCTTTTCGTCTTCTTCATTGGAAAATGAAGAAGATGACGACGAAATGGGCTCGGAAGTAAATTTAGTAAAAATTTCTAAAGGCGAAGCAGTAAAAGCACTAGAAACGTTGCACAGTTATTTTGAAATGACATCAATTGGTAACCAAAGCATATTTAATGAAATTTATAACATTGAAAAACATCTGTTGGCTGATACTTCCGAAAGACAGACTAAAATGACAGATTTTTATAATTGATACATTCTGTTTACATTTTTGTACTATGTATTTCATCTGAAGAGGAGTTGCAGGCGATGGTTAATGTTATGCACGATTTCCTGAAAATCAAAGGGATGAAAATAAATGTGAGCAAAACGAAAGTTATGGTTTTTGAAAGAGAAGACAACATGACAAACTGTGGGGTTTCGATTGAGGGAGAAAGAGTGAAACAAGTTAATGAATTTGTGTACTTGGGTTCAAAATTTACTAGAGATGAAAAGTATAACAGTGACATTGAGCGAAGGGTGTTGGCAGGAAAACAAATGAATGGGGCACTGCATAGCTTTATGAATAGCCAGAAAGTGTCAAAAAAGGCACGTCTGGCTGTGCATAGAGGTGTGTTGGTTCCTACACTTACGTATGGTAGTGAATGTTGGGTTTGGCAGAAGAAGCATAAAAATAGGATTAATGCTGCGGAGATGATAAGTCTGAGAAGTACAGCCGGAGTGACTCGATTGGATAAAGTAAAGAATAGTGAGAGAATAGTGGTGTAAAAGAAGATGCGGTTACAAAGATAGACAACGAAATGCTTAGATGGTTTGGACACGTAGAAAGGATGGATGAAGGAAGATTGACGAAACAAATTTATAAGGGAATGGACAAGTCGCTAGAGGTCAACCTCGGAGAACATATCTCGATCAGATCAACATTGTTTGAGCATGCATGAGAGCACTGATGAAAGTAGATTAAGCAAAAGATGTGTGTAAGAACCGTAGCAAGTGGAAAGAAGTGGACTCTGCCTACTCCCATGGGAAAAAGGCATGACTATATGAATGTAGACCTGTTCGTTTGTCATGCTCGCGCTGCTCAAAACTGATTTGAGCTGTATTTGACTTTCCGTTTGTTGTAAGCAATTGATCAGAGACCATTCGTTTGACAGGACCAAGTTTCTATATACCAGATAAAGCAGGATTTATTTGCTCTACCAATTTAGGTAGAGCAGAAAAATCATATCAGTTTGACCTAGCAGAATTTCAGAAATCGGACATTAAAAATGAATAGAAAATTCAGTATAATTAATGGTGAAGTGACTGATGCAAATATCAATTGTTTTGGTGTGGGTTTTGTGTTCCTTTGAACTCAGCAGTTGATAAATGCTCTTCGTGGATTTGTATCACGAAAATCATATCAATCTGCACATTTATGTAATTCATTGAGCAGCGTGAGCATGACAAACGAACAGGTCTTCTTGTATGTATGTTGAATATTTTTGTTTATTACATTTATGTATTACCTTCATTATCTTTTTTTGATTCCCAATAAAGACTAAAACTAATGTATAATGTTTACATAATACGTTATTTTATTTAATAATCGCACCTCTATAACTGAAATAACCTGACCTCTATTAATGGAATCCTCTGTAAATGAGACAGATATTTATTTATACCTGAATATCTGACACACTGGGTAAGTGGAATACATCCATAAGTGAGACAAATTTGCAGGTCCCTTGATGTCTCACTTAACCAGGTTTCACTGTATATTAATTGATATAGCGCACCCCACGCTTTTGATTGTAAAATTAATTTTATTTGTTCGATAACTCTAGTTTTATTCTAGATGTGTTGCAAATGATTTTTTGTTAAATAGTCTAATTTTTTCTTAAGCGTGTTGGAGATTATTTTTTATTTTTTAGTTCGCTTATTTTATAAAGCGTGTTGTCTTAGTTTTTTTAAACTATTATTTATTTTTCATTTTTAAGTGATAGCCGTTTTTCAGGTTCCCTTGTTATTGTATTGTCATCGATTCTTTAGAAGTATAACATTTCGAGTCGATCCGATGTTTTTAAGTGGGTGAAAATCTTGTCCAATGGTTCTGTTACATAGATAGAAACGAATCAAGCTTATATAAAGCGTGTAAAAATGCCAAAAAAGGTGTTTTTATCATTATTTTATGAATATTTCAGATGATTCCTGGTATATGTCAAGCTTAATTCACTGTTAAGCGGCCCTTAAACGCTTAATAAATTTCAAAATGTATAGCTGGGCTCTACCCAAACGATGCAATCAAGTTTAACTCTCGGATGTTACTGCAGTCAAAGCAAAATTACCCCTACACAAAGCAATATTTACTATATTGCATAATAAAAATCATACCTTATTTCGTTTGACTCAAAATCTTGTGCAATCTTTCAATATGATCTACAGACAGTCAATATATTGTTCAATAACAATGTTACAATATTCAATATAATGATTAGAATATTACAAAAAGGTGAAAAAAAAGTCTTTTTGGATTATTTTCTTGATAAATCAAATCAAGATACTAAATATCTGTTTAGTATTTAGATGTGATATTTCTTATAATGTGATGTTATTATAAATTAACCACCTGTTTTACAGAACAGACAACAAACTTTCCAAACAAATGGCGCTAATTAACAATCGGAAAATGATCTATATATATTTACAAGTTTGGTTCTCTGTTTTAGTTACCCAACTATCTATTGCCCAAAATTAAAGGATTTGTACTAAACGTTTACAATCTACTAACGAGAAGTGAGTCAATAGTTATGAACTATATTTTTTTATGGTCACGTTGCCTTCAGACTACAGACCAATTAAGTAATAAGGTAACACTAACCTAGATGGGGAAAGTGTACAGTTGTTTGTCTTATATTTTGGGCAAAACATACACGGGTAACCGATATAGCGTTTGAATACGATTGTAAATTAACCAACTTCTAATTCTTCTATCTTCTTGTTATCATCTTTATTCTTCGCATCATTCCCTTTTTTAAAGAATAATGGGCACATGCCAAGTATGCAACCCAAAGTTACTCCCAAGACTCTACCGGCATTCGCCGAATTTCTGCAACAATTCATGTCCAACTGGATGGGTGACAATTTTGGAGGTTTGAATCCGATCTTATTGGCCAATCGTTCTACATAAAACGCCGAACCGATGCCCATGATGTCGGATAACGTGTTTCCCAATGCTGCAGCTCCCATTGTTGTTAGACAGAAATAGGAACCTAAATACAGGTCGATGTAGTCTCCCTACAAATATAAAATTTATTAAAATCATGTTAAGTAAGAAAAATAAATAAGGTTTGTTTCAATATTCCGGACAAAATAGATAAAAAATAGTGGTAAGTTTACGATAATTTGCATAGAGCTGAAAATTAGTACAGGTCGTGGGTACACTATCTATATATATATATATATATATATATATATATATATATATATATATATATATATATATACCATTCCTTAGCGATTCCTTATCTCACTATTCTTCACTTTATCTATCAGAGTCACTCCGGCCATACTTCTAAGACTACTCATCTCTGCAACATTAATTCTGTTTATGCTTCTTCTGACAATCCCAACATTCTCTACCATACATAAGTGTAGGGACCAGCACTCCTCCGATTTATACTGGATATTTTTATAAATTTTAAATTGATGCAAGTAACAAAAATGTATGTGAATTATTAACTATGGAGCATAATAAAATCACACGATTAGAATATCGTTTTGATTGTACAGCAAATTTAATTTTACTGTAGTTACAAAATGTCAAATATTTGCAAAGTATAAAGTGAAAAATGTTTCATCATCACTCCATATAAAGCTAGGTCTAAGTTAAGCTGAAAAAAACAGCATAAACAACTTGTGTGTCACAATTTTCTTGGAAACAAAAAAATGAAAACTACCAGGAAATCATTCGAGTGCTTCTTTTTTCGCATTAAGTTTTAAAATGCAACATGCCCCTATAAATTCATTTATTAGACTTTTACTTACAATGGGGGATACCACTAATTTTTTTTAGGCGGGGTTGGTTGTTTTTTGCCATTGTCTGACAGCTTAGCTTGTTTGTAATTTATTGCATACATATAGGTTGGGTCCGTGGAATGATGGATAAACTCAACCATTGAGTGATTGCTTCCACATAGCACCGCTGGATACGGAAATAGCAGGATCACTTGTGGCTCTGCTAACCGAATTTCACCCCAACGGAAATACCAGGATCCACAGCGTGAAGGAGGCAACCTGTTCTCCGGGGTGTCGAGGGGGACGACCGGATGACATGTCCAGAGCGCCGAGGGGTGGGGACTCTCTGTGGAAACCTGCCTGGTATAGACCGCGCTGATAACCAGCAACAGCTGGTGATGCGTGGGGGCTTGCCTTAACCAGCTGGCCGAGTAGAAGAGAACTATCCCCAAGTACAAGGTGAAAAAGCACAAGCCGAAGACTGCATGGCTAGTGGGTGGACTAGTTGCGATCATGCGAACTCCAGGTTACCTGGCGCTCACCAGTTTCAATTGCCTTCCTGCAGCACGCGGGGCTTTGTCGTAGGCGACCGTCTTTCTCTAGCTTCTCGTGGGACTACCACCACCCACCAGAGGAAGTCGAAAGCCTCTTGAATATTTATAGGCCAACAACATCGACATTATCAATAGAGGAACTAAACCCACTTTTATAAATGCGATTAGAAAAAAAGGTTCTTGATTTGGCTCTCGCGGATCCATTTATAACAAACGACAACCACAACTGGCATGTCTCAGATGATTCTTAAATGTCAGACCATCAGCACTTCGACTTGGACGGAGGACCAACACGCATCCATCGAATCAATCGAGGAACTCGGCACATCCCCCAGACAACTTCAAAATGCTATAATAAAAGCATATGAATTTAGCTGTCCTGAATAACAAAAGGCTACTACCAGAGATGTGCCTCAGTGAAATAAGGAACTAGATAAACTTTGAAAAAAACCAGAAGGCTTTTCAATAGAGCTAAGAGTCTGGGAGACTGAGAAGACTATAAAACAGCTCTTTCTGAGAACTCAGAAAATCAAAAAGAAGAACATGGAGGCAAATGTGCAAGGGGATCACCGAACTAGCCCCAGCACAACGACTTCAAAAAGTTTTTCCAAAGAAATACTCCAACGGCATCGGTCTGATTAAAAAGCCGAAGGGGGGATACACTGATAACCCTAAGGAAAGTTTAAGTGTTCTCATGCTGACACATTTTCCTGGTTCCGAACCGTTTGTAGAGAATGAACAGCAAAGTGCTCACCTGGAAGGGGTTGTCCACAACCCCAACAGATCTAGCAGAAGTCTAGCAGGGAAAATCTTCATAACTCAAAGAATCAAATGGGCTATCAAAAATGTCAAACCATTCGCCATTCGCTTGATAAACAGCTCAACTCTCACAGATACCCTTCACCCTCTAGAACATAGAAGAAGAGTTGCAGACCAGTCATTGCTCTACAGATATTTCCATGGCAGATGCTCCAGAGAAATAAAAACTCTTGTACCACCATTGGCCACATTCGGCCGAAGAACTCGGCACGCTGATCAGTCTCACACATTTACTCTCAAGCTTGACACTACAAAGACTAATCTTCATCAAGAATCCTTCTTTTACAGGGCTGCTACGGAATGGAATAAGCTTCCAAAATCAGTTTTTCCAGAGAACTATGACCTGCAACTTTTTAAAAAGCGTGTCCACAATCATTTCCTTTCTATAATCCCTTCCCCTTCTAATAGTCGCAGTGCGGGCCGTCCGCGGCCCACACGATAGGTCTACCCTTTTTGCGACTATTTTCATAAAAAAAAAAAAGAAAGTCGTCAGGAAAGGACAGAATATTTCTCGCCTTACTGCAACACGGCCTTGAAATAATAGAAATATTGTTTTAAGAATTGGGGCACTACATTCGAGAAAACGTTGTTCCAAATAGGTATTTTTTAATTCCATTTTTTACCACAACTTTTACATCATATACATTTGACACATTTGTTTGTGGCACATATTTACAGATTATGATACTTTCAAAATTATTTGTTTGTTCAACTACGCCATAGACGTGATGAGAGTTGAATAACTTTTTTATTTACGCGTAAATATTATTGACAACTGGTTGAAATCCGTATATTATTATTTTTTCCAATATTGTATGTTGTTTTTAATGAATGTTTTGATCCCACTATTTTTAGAAAAAGTACACTAGAGAGCGCTTACTTAGGCAATAGTGATGCCTCTATATTTCGCGCACGGTCCCTATTCTTTTCTATTATTTTTCAAAGACCGTGTCTCCTTTTGTTCGTCATTTTAACCTGTGAAGGTCAAGTCATCAACTTGTTAAATAATTCACATTTTTAATCTTCTTTCCGGAAGAAACAGAATGGTATGTACTTAGTATTCAAACTTGGTCTAAATATGAGATAACATCTCGTTTCAACGACCTCACGCATTGTTAGCAACGAAAGAATTTTGATTACCCATTTTATGGGCCATTGTTACAAGTAATGTCGCCTTACGTTTTTTAAACAACATCTGCGATGAGACAACGCACATTCTGATTTAATTAATACTTGAAGGCAGTGATCAATAAAACGCCAGTTATAGACAAGAACCTTAACCTTTTATCGCAGTGAATTTAGCCAGTTGATAATAAAACAGCACAAAATGAAATTTTGCTGATTATTTTTTGACGTTTCTCGAAACCAATAGAAATTTTCAATTTCAGTAATTCATATACGTTCCAACCGATCAAAACATTATTATAGTGGAAATAATCTACTTGTACATTATTCAAGCACATTGTTTTTATTTAATGACAGCCACATGACAACGTATTTTCTTGATCTGACTCGTCTGTCATAAATTTTCAAATAATTCGTAAAATGAATCCCAAACGTTTTAGTGAATCATCAGTCGATGAAATAATCATTAAAAATGCATGTAAGAATACCATAATAAGCAGCTCGTCGATTTGGAAACTATTCCAATTATTTTGCGACGGGAGGGGCTATAAATTGGAAGAAAATACATCAACAACAAAACTAGCAGTTATTTTGAAAGACGATGGGTTCAATATGAAGAAACACAATGGAAAGGACTATAAAAAATCGGTGATCAAAACAATTTTTAAGAATATTGCTACTACTAGTCACTGTACTATTCTTGATGCAGTATTTGCAAGATTTTTAGATAATATTGAGTGTAAAACTTTTGGATAGCTACTACCATAAGCCCAGCCAGGCTGCTTTAAAAGCACCGAGCTCCAACAAGATAAATTCTAACATTGTATGGAATTGCATCGAATCCCTGAAGTACCTTGGTGCGAACAACAGAGTGACTCTGCTGTGGGTACCTGTGCACCAGGGGGTGAAGGTAAACGAAAAATAAGACACCCTTGCAAAACAGGGGGCTGAAACTGCGTTCACTGGACCAGAACAATTATTTAGGACTGGGCGGAGAGGAAAATACTCACGTACTGGTTCAATATACCAGGAGTTAACTCACTCGAAGGCGTTCCTACCTAAACCCTCGAGAAAAACAACTAAGCAGATCCTAGAATGGAGCAGGAATAACCTGCGAATTCTAACGGGAATGCTTACAGGACACTGTCGTCCAAGATACCACCTCGGAAGGGTAGGTCTGAATCAACAAACGGACTCTTTGTTTTGCTGCGTGGAAGACGAAACTGCTGAACATATACTATGTTCATGCCCCGGCCTGGAAAGAATAAGGTTAGGTTCAACGTATTTGGTTTTACCAACCTAGAACCTACCGATTTCAAAAAAATCTCACCCCATACAATTATAAACTTCGTAAGAAGGGCTGGATTGTTCGGTGAACTGTTACCTCTAGGGGTGAGCCACAATAGACCTACTAAAGGTCGCAGTGGAGGGGCGACCTACGCCCCACTCACATAATACCTAACCTAACCTACCATAAGCCCATTGTTACTTTTGTAGGCTTAGATAATGATAATGTAAATGAAAGTGATGCCGTTGATTTCGTATTACATCAAAATTATTAACAACTTCTTTAATTCTTTATCCCTGTACTGCTGAAATAAATCTTTTGGAGCAACGCCTTTCGTTATTAGCTTTCGGAGATTAAATACAAGGTTGCTTGCTTACCTCTTTCAGCCTTATTGTGGACACTATAAAACACCTTTTTCGATATTTCTGTCGCAACCCATACCCTGCGACGATAATTATCAATTGGAACTTGCAAGCCATGTTTTGCCTGGTTTTTCAGTACTCCTTCAAAAGGAAAATCACTTAGCAGTTACGTTAATAAGCATGTTAGTTTCCATTATGTGCTGGATAAGTTTGGATGATCTCCATTGGAAACTCAACAATCATTTTCCTGTGATTGTAAACTGAGACGCAGACGTTTCCATGGTAGGAAAAATCGGATTTCCTCCTATAGAAGATATCCACCGTGGGAATCTTTTCCACTGTTAATCTTGAAATTTTAAATTTATGTAATTTTTTTATTTTTCTCTTTCAGCAAACGTTGTAAACATTTTTCTTCTATTTTTAATAAACCTGTATGTATACTTTAGGTTTTTTTGAATTGTTTCTGAGTGATAAGAACGAAGTTTTTACAACCTTGAAGCCGATATACGTCGAATATTTAGCTCGTTTTGTGGTACTACATTAAAACAATACGATTGGATTTGTTTGGGGTTAATTCATTGTTAGTGATTTTTCTTTATAAAATCACCTGGCGTCCATACGTGATTTATTAATTTTAGTTTTATAGTTAGTTTGATATATTCAGAAAAACACGGTTGTATAGATCCGTAAACTGATCTATACATCCCCTCAAATTTAATCCAATCGAGAAATCAGGGAGTCACGGAACCCTGAGTATAATATTTTAATCTTTTTTCAGTAGGTTTCTTAGCTGCTAATAATTAGTTTGAACATAAAAAGTAAAATTTAAAATACAATAAATTTTATTTGTAAAATTATTATTTATGATAACTATTTGATTTTTTTTCCATTTCAGACAATTACTTCAAATTATTTCAAATTCTTTTTTAGTACGTAGACGTTTACCTAACTTTATTAAATCATCAATTTATTATTTCGTTATACACTTTTGGTAAAATTTAATTTGATAAAATAATTTAGTTTAACGGGTATTAGTTAAACTGTTCGCTACACAATTAGCAACTCTTGAGTTGGAATAATTTAGTTTTATAAAAGTAACTCGTACCGTTACACACAATTGGCTTTAGTAAGGAAACTTTAACGTAACACAAAATTCTCCTCCAACATTTGGGGCATTAGTAAGTTTTTTTCGGTAACACAAAATTGGCACCCAACTTTTGTAACTTTAGAAAAACAGTTTATTTAGGGTTACACTTACCTACTAGGCAAGCATTCGTTGACTCACCCTGTATGACATTATTCATTTCACGAAATCATTAATAATCATTTTGGCAAGATTAAAAAAACTGTAATAAATAGGACTATTTAGAAAGAAAATCTGTATTTTTATACAAGTTTAAAAAAGAACAGAAATATATACTTACGAAAAACAACATGAAGAAGTTGTCGAGAAATCCAAAGCCAATAAATGGAATGGAATTAGCGATGCCAACTATAATAAATAACACAAAAATTAATAACGCTTTAAAAAGCACATTTTGTTTAAATATTTTTATTAACTACAGGGTGTTTTATAAAAAGGTGACCCCGTCACAAGGATAAGTAGAAAACTAAAAAATAATTAGGGTTTGCTTGGTAAAAAATTTTCGTAACACCATCCGTATTCAAGATAATGGGTGTTAAGGAAAAAAATGTATACACATTTATTACGATTTTGTCGAAACTACTGAAAACATTGTAATGTAATTTTATACGAATATGTTTTAGAAGCTGATACATCCCTTGAATTTGTTTTTATATCTGATTCTCATAGAGGGCGCTAGTTAAACGGTTCGTACCAAGTAGTATTGAACATAACTTTTTTAAGATTAGATTTATTAATCAAAATTTCAAGTGAACTTAAACGTCATTCAATGTTACACAAAAAAGGTACTCTTGGTAGAACTCGATACTATTTTGATTTGAAAATTATGAAGTAATAACCAAATTTTTTTCTTTAACGCCCTTTATCTTGAATACAGATGGCGTTAAGAAAATTTTTTACTAAGCAAACCCTAATTATTTTTCAGTTTTCTACCTATTCTAGAGACGAGGTCACTTTTTTTAAACACCCTGTATAATTAACTTTTTACTGTTTAAAGTATACACAAGAAATTGTTTAAAAATTTTTGAAAGAGAATGCGTATGGAATGAGAATGAATGATTTTATCGTCGCCTTCTTCACGACGATGAATAAGTCATATTAGCATCATCTGAAGAGGAGTTGCGGGCGGTGGTTAATTATATGCATGATGCCCTAAAAATCAAAGGAATAAAAGTAAATGTAAGCAAAACGAAAGTACTTAATGGATTTTCAAAGAGAGAAAGCATGAAAGCATTACTTTTATCGAACATGTTATGAATAAACTGGCTTTTTCCTTAAAGTTTCATTCAAGGGCGTCGTTAAAACTTTCTTTAGGGATTCATTCTCAATCCATGCGCACTCTCTTTCAAATCTTTTTAACGACCGTCTATGGATAAGTTAAACAGCCATGGCGAACCCGTACATCCCTGTCTAACACCTTTTTCGACGTTAAACAATTTAGTTTTTACTCTAATAAAATAATTTTCAGATTAATTTAGCAAATTTAAACATTTATTATTTTATTTAAATATTATAATTTATTGTCTAATATTTAAAATAACAATTGAGGGGATTATTTAATTAATTAAAAGAGGATTAAAAGTAAAGTACAATATTTTGAAAAGTTAAACAGCCATGGCGAACCCACACATCCCCGTTTAACACCTTTTTTAATGTTAAACCTGTCGGTGTAAGCTCCATTTATCCTGACGAGCACTGAAATCATTGTACATGTACACCTGACGAGTTGCACTGATGATAACTTATTGGTCGAAAGCGCTCTACAATAATTTAAAATTAAAATTTAAAAAATTTTATGCACGAAATCCAAAAAAAAATATATTTTTTTCTAAATATAATTGTTTATGTCCCGAAATATCAGCGGTTTCGTCAGCCAGAATGGAAAATGCATAGGAATCGTTTACATCATTCACAAATAAACATTTTCAAGGAAGAAGTAACTTTTGCCTTCCCCCCCTCTAAACTACGCCCATGGTTCCATGTTCAAATCATTCAAATACACGAGAAAGGAGAAATCACACATCCATTTTTTATCTTCAAACTGAGGAAACGGATATTCCTTCTTTTCCATAAAGAGTTGAATATCATTTTTCAAGTTATATACGAGGGTCGTCTGAAAAGTTTCCGCCCTAACAAAGATACAGCATATTTTTTATTTAACTTTATTTCGATTTTTATGTAGTCTCCTTGGAAGTCTTCACACTTCTCACAGCGATTCTCCCATCTCTTTAACCCGTACAAATAGTACTCGGCGTCTTTCTCTGCAGAAGAATTGTTTACGAAGGTGATGAACTCCTCATTCGAGAAAATGTTTGTCCTCCGAGCGCAATTTCTAGATTATGGAACAAAAATAAATCGCTTGGGGCTAGGTCTGAAGAGTTAGGAGGGCGCTCAAGCAGTTCAAACCGTAATTTGTGGATTTTCGCCAGGGCAACCGCTGAGTTGTAAGACGGCGCAATGTCTTGGTGAAACACATTTGTTTTTCTGCAAATGTGGCCATTTTTCCGAAATGTCTGCCATTAGCTTGTCAAGTTATAATGCGCAGTATGCCTTTTTTTCTTTAAAAATAATCATTAAGATAATCCCACGATTATCCCAAAAAACAGTCGCCATCACTTTCCCAGTAAAAAAAAAACAGTTTTTACTTTTTTTTGGAGCTAATTCCCCCTTCGCAGTCCACTGTTTTGACTTTTTGTTTCGGGCATATAATGGTGTATCCAAGTTTCAATTACAGTAATTAATTGGCGCCAAAACTCCGATTTATTGTGCCAAAACTGCGCCAACAGAGCGTCGGAAATATTCATTCATAACACATTTTTGGTCCATATACCGACCTTCACGAACCCCAGATAATTACACTCATAAATTTTAAAATCTGGGGAATACTAAAAATGCACTTTTGTAGGTTTATTGAAATTTAACAGCGGTAAATGATGGTGCAGAGTCCTCGTACAGAGCGTCCAACTCGTCTTTGATTTGCTTAGGCGTACTGCCTTATAAAAGCACATATTTTTTGACAGCTTGATACTCGATTTTTTCCATTTTTACAAAATCATTCACATTGACTCACTTGAACGATTTTCATTTCTCATACAACAACAGTGCGTCTAAAATGGCTTAAATTTTGGTAAGTACCTGTCAAAATGTGGGCAACCACATTTTCTAACTTTTATTGACGAGTTCTGCTATTTTCACGTTAAGGTCGAAAACTTTTCGCACCACCCTCAAAGGGTAGACCTATCGTGTGGGCCGCGGACGGCCCGCACTGCGACTATTAGAAGGGAAAGGGATTATAGAAAGGAAATGATTGTGGACACGCTTTTTAAAAAGTTGCAGGTCATAGTTCTCTGGAAAAACTGATTTTGGAAGCTTGTTCCATTCCGTAGCAGCCCTGTAAAAGAAGGATTCTTGATGAAGATTGGTCCTTGTAGTATCAATCTTGAGAGTAAATGGGTGAGACTGATCAGCGTGCCGAGTTCTTCGACCGAATGTGGCCAATGGTGGTACAAGAGTTTTTATTTCTCTGGAGCATCTGCCATGAAAATATCTGTAGAGCAATGACTGGTCTGCAACTCTTCTTCTATGTTCTAGAGGGTGAATCTTTTCTGAATGGAATCTAGAAGACGAAGAGAATGCCTTGGTGCTGAACCCCAAATGTGCGAGCAATACTCCAGTAGAGGTCGGATTTGAGCCTTGTACGTCGTCAACAGTTGATCAGGAGTAAAAAACTTTCTGGCTTTCCACAGAAAACCTAGCCTCTGACTTGCCGACTTTGTGATGTTAGCAACATGGTCATTCCAAGACATATTATTGGACACCGTGACTCCCAAAATCGAGATGGAGGGACTTGGTTCAAGGGTATTTCCGGACATTGTGATGGGATGATTTGAGGAATTCACTTTCTTGGAAAACGTGGCACTTGGTGTTTTTTGGGCGTTGAACTGAACAAGATTGTTGGTTCCCCACTCGACGATTGCTTTAAGATCTCTATTGATGGAATCAACCTGTTCCTGCCTGAGTCTATTTGTATCATTCACCGAAAATGATCGATAGGATGTGAAAGTTGAGACAAGTGTGCTATCGTCTGCGAAATTGTAAATGGGGTTCGTGGTGGTTTTTAAGAGGTCGTTGATAAGAAATAGGGTGGGGGACAGGATGGAACCCTGGGGGACCCTGGCATTAGTTAATAAATAATGATAATTATATATTTAACAATAATTTAGAACCTTAATATTACAAGTTTTTGATCGGGACTATCAGTTGACCTCATATGATTCTTTGACCGCGCGTTCTCCGCCCTCTATCTCAAAAACAATTCGAGGTATGAAAAAACGTTAAATGGAAAAGTTGTAGAGAATTTAATTTTCTACAATATTGATAATAGATACAATTAGCGAAAAATCCATAGAAATCGAGATATTTGCAAAAAAAGTAGAAAAAATCGATTTTTGTGACCTTTGACCCCTGATTTTAAAACTTGCGGACATCCAATTTTTTTCGAATTTTAAGAATAGTTTGAGGATGCCAAAATACAAGTTTTTACGTAATAATATACTGGGTATCTCGATTTTCCGAGATTTTCAACTTATTTAACCTAAGATGACTTGACTAACAGTTTTAGACAGTGACATTATTCTGAAACTTGTCTAGATCCAGAGCGCGTTGAAAGTAACACGATCATGGGCAATATTAAATGATTTTTTTGATTGGACTCAGAAAGTCACCGTTATAGATATGATAGATAATATAATAAACACAATTCATAACGAAAAACACTTACTGTCAATGAGGTCCCGCGTTGAAGGTTTCGGAACTGCAGCAGCTGTCAACAAAAAATAAAATTAATTAAATTTACTACGTGAGTATGGAAATTCAAATAAATAAAATTTGATTTCGAAAAGGAATTTTATTTATTTTAAGGGCTAATATTCATCCAATATAGGGTATTATTGTTGTTTTTATCACCCGGCCCTGTTTATTTGTCGGCATTCGAGAATCGACCACAACTAGGGTGCATATTAATGAGCCCTTTGTCGGATTCCGATTCCGTCTAGTAATTACTCGCCGCTTTAAGAGACTTCGAAATGGTAGGATTGTTTCGGACTCTCGAGAAACAGGTGGAATAGTATGGAATTATGATTTAGAAATATAAAAAGGACAGCGGTCGTGAAAAAGACATTTTTAAAAGTGTTTATGGGTTATGAAATTTAAATAGTTGCACAAGTTGTAATTAGTTGAATATCCAAGTGAATATCTATGTGACTTGTTTTGTTACTGTATCGAGAGGTTAAAATCACCGAACCCAAGAAAGAAGTGAATTTCGTAACATTATTATTAACGTTAGCTTTACACAGAACACAATTAAATGAGGAACAAAAAATACTGAAAATTGAGACCCGAAAACGTACGTCATGAAACGTTAACACGAAATAATTTTAGCGACCATAGGGATTTGGTAGTCCCCCTACTCTGCAATAAGTGGTTGTAGTGTCAGGAATACTATCGAAATTTAGTATTGTAGTTAGTATTGCGTCTCGTAAAACAAAGATATGCAATTGCTTACGACATTGTCAGTAAACATTGTCTCTTCTTCTTCTTCTTTTTATAATAGGACCTGATCCTGTTTAGTCCGTTGCGTTTAGCCTCCTTCGGAGCTCTTCCTGTGACGCTGGGCTCCAGCTTTCGTACCATCTCTTCGGTGGTCTGCCTACCGGTCTTCGCGAGTTTGGTTTTTGCCCACCTTTCATCTGGCATCCTTTCCACATGGTCTTTCCAGCACCTCTTGCGTGTTCTAGCCCATCTTACTACATCCTGTATTTCTAGTTCTTCTCTGAAATCCTTGCTTCTTATTCTATTCCCGAGGGTAACAACCTTCTTATTCTTCTTCTTCTTCCTTTTTGTAAGGCATCTGCCTTGTTCTCTAATTTCTTGTTGTAGCTGCCAGTTTGCACTATATGGGTTCTTTAGAGATAACCATTGACTTTGTTTTTTCTGTTGCGATGTTCATGTTAAATTTGTTTGCTGTTAACTGTTGTCTTGTATAACAGGCGTTGTCGGTTGTCTTCATTCTCTGCTATGAGGATTGCATCGTCTGCATAGCATAATACTTTAATGGTGCGATTGCCCATCCTATATCCGGCGTTCACTTTTTTAATATTTTCAATGAGTTGGTCCATAATTATGTTGAACAGAGTAGGACTAAGGCTGTCACCTTGTCGTATGCCCGTATTGATTTGCACTCCATTACAGTCCATTTTTTTATAAATAACTAAATATTTTAAAAGTAACAGCTTAAAATATTCAATGATAGTTTGGTGCATTACCAAAATAAAGTGTAGGTGATCAAAACACATGCTCGCAAAAATAAGTCGAATTTATTAGGCACTTTGCCATTAACACAAAAATAAACACTGTTTTACTATCAAACGGAATTTCTAACATCAATAAAAAAAATTAATAAAACTTATTGTTTTCCTTTAAAATAGTACTGACAAATAAACAACACCTGTCAGTAATACTGCTTGAAACAGTGTTTTAAAGAAACAAGAGAAGGAATTTGTATACTTGGGGTCCAAGTCCAGATCAACATTGTTTTGAAGAAAGGCCAGGTAATGAATACCAACAACCGACGAGCATGTATGAGAGCTCTGATGAAAGAAGAGGAAGCAAAAGATGTGTGTAAGAACCGTAGCAAGTGGAAGGAAGTGGTCTCTGCCTACCCCTATGGGAAAAAGGCGTGACTTTATGTATGTTAAATGTTCAATGTCTTCTTTTAAGCTTACTCGATAAATTTCTCATTCTCTACCTATACCGGATGTATGACAACAATAATTATGATATTTTATAACAGACTATTGATCTGAAGTAATATGACATTATGTTAAATATTCCGTTACGGTGTATAACGACTTTAATTTAACTTCAAAATATACCAAAATAAAAAGTGTTTCACCGGCACATCCCCTTACAACTAATAATATATTGATTGTAACGGAAATTTTTTCTAGCGATTGTGATAGGAAATTTTTAGAGCCGGTTGTCGCATTTTAACGAATTTATTCTGGTTCCGAAGCCGTCGCCGGTTGTGTTTTATTGCTAGTAAGCGATAGCGTATTAAAACGTCTGTATTTGCCAAGCAGTCCAGCAATCAATATAAGTTTAATGTAGTAAATTTGTTATAGAATTGGTGAGATTGTAGCCACAGAAATGGACTTTTGGAGAAGGAGTTGTGGAGTGAACAGATTAGATCGAATAAGAAATGAGGAGATCAGGAGAAGAATGGAGGTAAAAAAAGACATACTAGAACACATAGAGGAAAAGAAACTAACGTGGTACGGACATGTTAGAAGAACTCCGGAGGATAGCTGGATACACCGGGTAACTGAGTGGAGTCCATTAGGCAGACGAAAGAGAGGTCGACCAAGGCGATCATGGAGAGACGAAGTGGATGAGGCGATGGAATTAAGAAACCTGCAGGACGGAGACTGGCAGGACAAGGACAACTGGAGACAAGGGCTGAAAGCAGGAAGGCAGCGACAGCTGTAGATATCCTGGATTATATATATATATATATATATATATATATATATATATATATATATATATATATATATATATATATATATATATATATATATATATATATATATATTGGTGAGTTTTCCAAAAATAGCAGTGATGTTATTGTATTATTTCCGAAACTATATGCTGTACGTTTTTCTTTGGGGAATTAATGTATAATTTTATGTTAGTAAGCGATAGTGGCTGATACGATGGTTATTAAAACGTGTGTATTTGTCAAGCATAAGTCAGTCCAGCAATCAAAAGTCGATAATTGTTATATTATAAGTTTAATGTAGTAGATTTGTGAAATAATTGGTGAGTTAATTTTATTTAAATTGTTACCATTATTTTTCCCAGAATAACAGTGTTAGTTTACCTGATTTTAAGGCGAGTTTATACAGCAAATAAAATAAAATAAGAAAGAACATAAAATAAAATAAGAAATAAGTGCAAATAACATTGGTTTATACAGATGACTAAAATAAAATAAGATATAAGAATGAACCGATGAAATCGCAGCTTTTTTGACAATGACTTTTGTGTTTTGTGCATAACAGTACATATTCTCCAAATTGATTTATTCTTTTATTTCAAATAGGGATTTTTTACATTTTAATCATGATCTAAAATTATCCAACTATATATCTACCATCCATTTGCCATTAAAAAATATTATAATGGATGATGGCATGTTGATAGAGCAGGTATCGACGTTTCCTCAGTTATATGCAAAAACTGATGGAAAATACAAGAACAGCCGACTGAAAGAAAATGCTTTGCTCGCAATTGCTAACATAATGGAGAAAGCACGTAAGTGCCAAAAAATCTGAGAGTTTTACGTTTTTTAAATTACTTTTTCTGTAGCTGAAGCTTCTGAACACAGATGGAAGCTTATAAGAAATAAATATACGGGCCATAGAAGGAAAATCAAAAATACCTCCACAAATAACATTATTAGGTTAGGTTAGGTTGATTGTAAAATCGGAACATTTAGAACAGAAAAGATTTGGGTCACGCGCATTATCGGTTTTTAAAAAAAATAATATAAAATAAGACAAAGAGATAAAAGTTGGCTATCTTTTGTTCTTGTTCTTATTTCTTATTTTATCTTATTTCTTGTATAAACACTTTCATAGTTTTGGGCATTTTTATCTTTCTTATTTTATTTTATTTGCTGTATAATCAATATCAATATATTCCCATCATTCCAGGCGGAACGTAGGGCCTCAACAAAGTTTCTCTATCGGACTCTATTTCTGGCAAGCATTTTGACTTCTTGCCATGATTTATTTATTTTTCGTATTTCACTTAATATCGATTTTCTCCAGGTTGTCTTTGGGCGGCCCCTAGCGCGGCTATATTATATATTCGGGCTATATTATTTTCAGGTTTTCTAAGGGTGTGACCCAGCCATCCCCATTTGCGCTTCCGTATCTCTGTGTCGGTCGGATTCTGGTTTATTCTTCTCCAGAGCTCTTCATTTGAAAAGCGGTCCGGCCAGAAAATACGTAATATCCTGCGTAGACATTTGTTCACAAAAACTTGCCAAGCCCTGGATGAGCTTTTAGTGGAATTCCATGTTTCGCATCCGTAAAGAAGAACAGATTTTACGTTTGTATTGAAGATACGTAGTTTTGTGTTGGTGGTGTATGCTCTCGTACTCCAGACCATGCTAAGCATTCCAAAAGCTCTCCTTACTTTTTGTATTCTGGTTTTAATATCTGTATCTGTACCACCCTCCTTGTGGTACTAGTTCGATTGGTTGGTTCTCAATATGTAATGGATTAACGTTGTCAGTGTTAATTCTTAACTGTTTAGTTTTATTGATATTAATCTTAAGACCAACTTTCTTGGCTTCTTCACCGAGTCTGACGAGCTTCTGCATTATATCTTCAAAGGAGTGAGCCAGAAAACTGATATCGTCGGCGTAGTCTAGATCTTCTAGCCGGCCATTGCTGTATAAACTCGCCTTTAAACTTTTAACTTTTCCTTTTTGACTGACTTACGTAAGTTACTCACTGTACACTAACATCAATAAATATTATTATTATTACAATCTTTGGATGAAATTTTAACGTTGCAGGATGTTATTTTATAAAATAAAATTAACGTATTTTGGAATTTTTTGAAAAAATTGCATTGCAATTCCATTCGGCTGTTTCACACTGTACGTCTATGATTGTTACAGTAATTAAAAACAGCTTTAACAACCATCGTAATAAAAACTTTGCGTTAGAAATAGTGCTTTCAGCTGGTGCAATAAACAAACTGAAAATTAAAAAGTTTTTAAAGATAATCACGTTCAACAAATTGAATATTTATCCAAAGTAATCGCAATGCGACAACAATATTGCGTTATAATCGATCCCCAAGTGCTTATTTTCAAGGGAATTCTAAATGTAAAATTCTCGAGGGATTAATGTTACATGCAACAGTCGAGCGTAAGCACTTAAATTTTGCATAATTTTTTCATTTTCTTTATTCACAGTTTTTTGTAGCTGATTTTATCGCAAAGTACACATTTGTTGTTGGTATTTTATTACACGAATTGTCTCGACCAGCCCTTAATGACTGAGGCCCATTTAACAGTTTTATACTCAGTAAAGAACACAGACACATATAATCATGCCTTTTTACCGCACGAGAAGGCAGAAACCACTTCTTCCCACTTGCTACGGTTCTTACACACGTCTTCGCTTTTTCTACTTTCATCAGCGCTTTCATACATACTCGTCGGTTGCTGGCACTCTTGATCTGGCCTTTCTTCGAAACAATTTCGATCTGATCGAGATATGTTCGCCTAGGTCGACCTCTACCAGCTTGCACATTCACATTAGCCTTATAAATATATTTTGTTAATCTTCTTTTGTCCATTTTCTCTACGTGTCCAAACAATCTAAGCATCCCTTTATCTATATTTTATCTTTGTGCTTTTGATAGTAGCCTGATCATTTGATAATAAAAGCTTCTTCTTTGCGAGCAACTTTCATCCTTGGGGACCAAAGACTCTTTTTATACAATTTCTTAATAACGTTAGTCGATTGATCGTGTATGATTTACAAAAAAAACATCTATCAAGTGTAGATTGTAGATTGTAGGGTGGGTCGTGAAGGCCATGCTGCCTCTCAAGCACTTCGAACTATCAGATCTTTTGTGCATAACCCTTAATCTATTCGAGGCCCGAGATTCCGAGACTTCGTACAAAGTTTATCAGTTTGCTGGGGGCTAAGTTTCTGACATCGAACGGCTTTAGAAAGGCCCCTTCCAGAAACTTGAGCCTCTTGCAGAAAAGCGCTGCGCATTCGCAAAGCAAATGTTCAGCAGTTTCAGCGAAGTTCTCGCAGTAGCGGCAACTATCACTCTCTGTTTTGCCCATCTTTTTTAGGTGGTACATTAGAGGGCTGTGTCCAGTGAGGAGTCCCGTCACCAGTTTCAAGTCTTTCTTGTCCAAGTCGAGAAGCTGTTTAGCTTTCCTTGGCGAAAGATATACTAGCCTTTTCGCTTGCCTTTGTCCTGGCACTTTATGCCAGTGAGATTTTATTTCATATCTATCGAGTGTATCTAAATCGTTGATTTGGATTTGAGGACACCCAAACACCAGCACACACAGAATTCAAAATCTATTGTGCTGATAAAATTTAGTATAGTTAGGCATCTTCTTCTTCTTTTAGCTCATAACCCTTGGTGGGTTTTGGCTTGCTCAACTATGTTCCTTCATCTGGTTCTATCTACCAATATTCTCCCCCAGTTTCCTATTCCCAGAGTTTTTAGGTCTTCCTCCACATCATCTATCCATCTTTTCATGGGTCGCCCTTTCGGTCTTGTGTTTTGAGGTTTTCATTCGAGGATCTTTTTCACAATTCTCTCTTCCCCCATCCTGTATACATGTCCTAACCATCTTATCCTTTGACTTTTTATGTATCTTGCTATATCCTCTCCTTCTATAAGTGCATAAATTTCGTGATTCATTCTTATTCTCCACATACCGTTTACATGTATTGGACCGTATATTCTTCTAAGGATCTTTCTTTCAAATATTCTCAATTGATTTTCATCGTTTTTTTGTTAGTGCCCATGTTTCACATCCATAAGTTACTACTACTTTAGATAGGCATAATAGCATTTATTTCCTTTTAGGATTCTTGCTCTTATTTCATCTTGGACGTTACCATTATTGGTAATTTTCGTGCCAAGGAAATTAAAAGTCTTGATGCTTTCGATCAGACCGCCGATTACATTTATATTTAGTTGTTGTATTGGGGGATTTCTGCAGCAGTACATATATTTCGTCTTGTCTTTATTTACTTGCAGGCCTCCTTTTTTTACCTGTGGCTCAAGCTCTATGGCGATTTGATTCAGTGAGTCGAGCTCACGTTTAATTATTGTAATGTCTTCCGCATACCCAAGTATTTGTGTGGTTTTATTTACGATGCTTCCAGTTCTATCGATTTTTTTGATAGCTGCTTCCAGTACTAGGTTGAAAAGCACTGCCGAGAGAGCGTCTCCTTGTCTTAACCCGACTTTTACTTTATATTCTTCGCCGAACTGTTATTGTACTCTTATAGCTGCTGTCGATTCGGTCATGGTAACTTCCACCATTTTTACTAATTTTCGGGGTATTCCTAGGAGGGTTAAACTTTGTAGCATTTTCTTCCTGTGTACTTTATCGAATGCCTGTTTGAAACCTATAGAGATAATGCATATCTATATTATATTCATAGCATTTCTCCTGTATTTGTCTTATCATACATATGTGGACTGTGGTTGATATATTCTTTCTGAATCCACATTGGAATTCGCTTGGTATTTCCTCTGAGTAAGGTGTTTTATTCGATTATGGATCACGCCTGATAATCTTTTGTATGGGACACTAAGTAGTGTTATTCCTCTATAGTTTCTAAAGTTGGTCTTATCACCTTTTTTGTGTATCGGGAGGATAATTCCTAGTTTCCAGTCCTTTGGCATCTCTTCTTGCTCCCAGATGTGTAGTATTAGTTTGTGAATTTGTCTCCATATTCTCTCTCCTCCGTTCTTTATTAGGTCCGCTACTTATAGTTAGGCATAGTATTTTCAATCTCATTATTTTATCATTATCATTATTTTACCAGGGCACTGCGATATTCCGGTAATAAGAGCTTTATTCTATGCTGAGTAATACCGATAAATTTAGCAAAACGTATCGGCCGCCTTTTTTCATATGCTACGGGTAGCAGAGCTTATTGTTGAATATCAACGTCACTAATACGCATTCATCAAATCATCGGCCGACTATCTAGCTCGCTGGTGTTCACTTGAAAAGGAGTTGGTCAAATCTTTAGACGTTTCAAAACATTAGCGCGCGCCGATTCTCAATAATTTCTCAGGAGATTTTTTGTGACAATTGTGAAATGGATTTTTGGAGACCGTTTGAAGTAAATGATGAATCTAACGAGTTGCTTAATATTGACGATATTCACATTATAATAAAATTCCTGATAATAATAAAATTAAAAGTAATAATAATCTCCAAAGTAATGATAATGAAAATGAGACACAATTTTGGGAATTTAAAAATTGAGATTTGCATATTCAAGTTCAACAAGTAATTTTTATTCATGCTTAAAAGCTAAAAATGTCGATTCATCTCAAAATGAAATATTTAAAACAATATGCAACTCAACGAAAATTACTTACTTCACAATTTATTCAGTAATTAAACGAGACGTTGTGATTGAACACGATAAAAAACGAAAACGTACCGTCAGCCGTCGTATAGATGATGCACCTAAAGATGTGATTCGACAAACGGTTTACAATACGGACAAAGAAAATCAAGTCCCAACTTTAGAAATTATATTTAACAAATTGAAGGATTTTAACGATTTTAAATATAAATCATTAGAAACACTTTGACAAATTTTAATAGAATGTGATTTTAAGTATAAGAAGTTACGATAGTCGAATTTGTATTATGGAATCGCCTCGTATTGTGGAATTTCGTCAAAATTATTTAAGACAGATCTTAAGTTATAGAGAAACTAGTAGAAATATAGTTTATTTAGATAAAACTTGGTTCGTGGTTTCTTTTGAAGATTTTATGGCTTTTAATGAGATGTTTTTTATATATATTTTTAAACTGACTTTGGAAGAACTATAATATAACAAATTATGAATGAATATAAGAAACGTAAATTATGTACCTGAGATACTGAAATAAATAATAAAATTGTTGCGATATTTACTCTTTGGGTTCGATGATTCTAAACACTACAATACAATAACTAAACAAATTTAGAAGATGTTTACGTGAATTGATTAAAATGGAACACCCTGTATATATTATAGAAAAAAGCACCCAGTGAAGTATACATACATGCATACATAAAGTCACGCCTTTCTCCCGTAGGGTAAGGCAGAGACCACTTCCTTCCACTTACTACGGTTCTTACACACATCTTTTGCTTCCTCTACTTTCATCAGTGCTCTCATACATGCTCGTCGATTGTTGGTACTCTTGACCTGGCTTTTCTTCCAAACAATGTTGATCTGATTGAGATATGTTCTACGAGGTCGACCTGTACGTACATGTGGTGAAATAAGGAAAATGACTAAACAGCCATGGATCACTAGCACAATAAGATCCAGAAGGCTCGCATGGGCGGGTCACGTAGTCAGAGCGGAGAATAGGGATATTGTGACCGTTTATAGAGCCAGACCAAATGCAAGAAGGCCACCAGGACGACCCAGACAAAGGTAAAAAGATAATGTAGAGAGAGAGAGAGAGAGCGAGAGAGCGAGAGAGAGAGAGAGAGAGAGAGAGAGAGAGAGACGCCAATATGATGGAAATACGAAATTGGGAAGAAGTAGCAAGAAATAGGACTAGATGGAGGGCGGTGGTTGAAGAGGCTAAAACGCTTAAAGTGTTGTTTGGCCACGTTAAGTAAGTAGTGGGGGTCGATACGTTTTTTGTTTTTCTTACATTTACGCAAAATCAAAAGTTATTTGAACTGGCTGGCTTTGAAATGAAAGCACTGTATAAAGTTCATACGTTATTATCCATCGATATCCTTTTTAAAATACAAAACCGCTACAGAAAAAAATAATGTACGTAACACGATCCAAAAGTGATTTTACGGGAATCGCAGTATTTCAAGACTCGCCTACAGCTCGTACTGGAAAGTTCCTACTCATCCCGAAAAATTTCACTTTCGGAACTTGTGTTACGTAAATTACTATTTTAAAAGAACATACCGTAAAAAAAATCGAATCTTTAACGCGAAAAGTTATTAAAACATAAAAAAAATACGGGCTGTCGATAAATTATATGAACCGTTCGTCGAAGCGGGAAATTTTATGATCCCCAAAAGGATACGTGGTTTATCGAATAAACTTTCGTTATTGTTAATTTCGTAATAAATGGAATTTATGTCACTGACGATTTATTTGGAGCACGTTACATTCGAAAATTGAAAAATGTTTATTGCTTACATCACGAAAAAAGAACAGAAAATGTGAGAGATTTACAACTTCGTATCGTAAATACAAAACAAAATCCAATACACGTCATCAATGACGTAAATGTTTCGAAGCAGTGATACCACCTATTGAAATATTCAGTTTGACCAACGTCCCTCTGCCATGTACAGGGTGTTTTAAAAAAATGTGACCCCGTCTCTGGGATAGGTAAAAAACTGAAAAACAATTGGGGTTTGCTTAGTAACAAATTTTCGTAACGCCATCATTATTCAAGATAAAGGGCGTTGAAGAAAAAAAATTTATAAACATTTATTACAATTTTGCCGAAACTACTGGAAACATAGTAATAAAATTTTATAAGAATATGTTTTAGAAGCTGATACATCCCATGAATTTGTTTTTATATCAGACTCTCACAGAGGGCGCTACTTACACGGTTCGTACCAAGTAGTATTGAACATAACTTTTTTAAAATTAGATTTATTAATCAAAATTTCAAATAAGCTTAAACATCATTCAATTTTACACCAAAATGGTACTCTTGGTAAAACTCGATACTGTGTACCTTTTTCGGAATACGAGGGCAGTTTGATAAATCAGTGACTTTTTGAATTTCCCGCGCAGTTACTCCAAATGCAACAGTGCTGCCGTCAACTATAATCTATCAGTGGGCAACTTTTTAATTTTGAGCAAGCTAAGTCGTGCAGTTGGTGTTTGATAGCCGTTCAAAGCAGACAACCTCATGAATTTTTACGAAAACGGAAAAAAGTGCATTTCGTGTGCTGATTAAGCATTACTTTTCACGTAAAAAATCCATCACTGAAACTAAGGAAAGACTTGATAAATACTACGGGGACTCGGCACCATCAATTTCAATGGTTAAGAAGTGGTTTACAGAGTTCCGTTGTGGTCGTACCAGCACTAGTGACGCCGAACGTCCAGGTCGCCCAAAAGAAGTGATCACGCCGTGATCCTTGAAATGATATTGGATGATCGGAGAATAAAAATGCGTGAGTTGGCTCATTCTGTAGGTATCTCAACTGAACGGGTACATCATATTTTACACGAATATTTGGACATGAAAAAACTCTCTGCGAGATGGGTGCCGCGATTGCTCATACTCGACCATAGGCGCAATCGTGTGACCACTTCAAAAGAGTGTTTAGCGATGTTCAGCCGTAATCCGGACGAATTTTTGCGCCGTTTTGTTACTGTGGATGAAACATGGATCCATCACAACACGCCAGAGACCAAGGAACAATCGAAACACTGGGTTGCTCGGGGTGAACGTGGACCAAAGAAGGCGAAACAGAGTCTGTCAGCCAACAAGGTCATGGCCACAGTTTTTTTGGGATGTACGCGGTGTCATTCACATCGATTACCTCAAGAAAGGTAAAACGATCACCGGCGAATATTATTCAAAGCTTTTGAACAGATTCGATGTTGATTTGAAGCAAAAACGGCCGCATTTGGCGAAGAAGAAAGTGCTGTTTCATCAAGACAATGCACGTGTGCACACTTGTCTAGTCACGATGGCCAAAATCCACGAATTGGGATACGAACTGCTACCCCATCCAGCATATTCTCCAGATTTAGCCCCCTGCGACTATTTTCTGTTTCCAAACCTAAAGAAATGGCTGGGCGGTAAGAGATTTGAGTCGAATGAAGAAGTCATTTCCGAAACAAACGCGTATTTTGAGAGCTTTGAAAAAACCTATTATTTGGAGGGAATAAAAAAATGAGAAAAACGCTGTACTAAATGTATCGAGCTAAAAGGTGATTATGTAGAAAAATAAAATGTTTATTTGCGGAAAAAAATTTGTTTTATTCAAAAAGTCACTGACTTATCAAACCGCCCTCGTATTTTGATTTGAAAATTATGAAGTAATAACCGATGCCGGTATAAAGTAATGATAAAGTTATTATTATTAATTAGTATGCATTATGTGAATTAAACATTTTTTGTCTCATAAATGAGACCTCATCGATAAAACGGATACATGTTAAAATATTGGGAATGAGGGCTTTCCTTTCTTGTAACGTTTCACAAAAATCCATTCTTATTGATATATCTTCATTTTCTTTAAGTTTGCCATGGAAAACTGACATTTATTGATAGTTATGACGATAAGTCAACAACAATTGGATTTTTGAATCCTTGTTATTTGTAAAATTAGATATTGTTAATCAAAATGTACTCAAATGTTGAATACACCGACATGTTATTAACCTTAGGCGAGTGTTTAGGAAACTCTAGTGCAGCAGTTACGCGTTATGTAGAAAAGTTTTCTAGAAAAAACTTACCATGTAAAAATACATTTAGAGCCATTGAACGACGTTGTCGAGAAGCTGGGAATGTAAGACCAAAAAAATATATTCTGGTAGGCCAACCCACTAGAACATAGAAGAGGAGTTGCAGACCAAACATTACTCTACAGATATTTCCATGGCAGATGCTCCAGAGAAATAAAAACTCTTATGCCACCACTGGTCACATTCGGCCGAAGAACTCGGCACGCTGATCAGTCTCACCCATTTACTCTCAAGATTGACACTACAAGGACCAATCTTCATCAAGAATCCTTCTTTTACAGGGCTGCTACGGAATGGAACAGGCTTCCAAAATCAGTTTTTCTCATTTCGTTTTAGAAATGTAATCAGTTTAAAATATTTTGAAATGTCTACATTATTGAATTGTAACATACTTTTAATCATTGAATAATTCGACCACACTGTTAATGGCTTTTGTTGTTGTTTCCGAGAAAGAACTGCATGACTTTTTCATCTTCCATTTCATAAATCTTGAATAAGCGGTTTCTTAAATTTTCCGCGATTTAGCTGGCAATAATTTACACTCTTTTCTATAATCCGTCCCCCTTCTAATAGTCGCAGTACGGGCCACACAATAGGTCTACCCTTTTTGCGTAAAAAAAAATCAATCACAAAGATACACGAAAAAACCCAACACAAAATCTATTGAAGCTAATCTGCATTCGTGTATTTTTAAATCATATCAAAATTACATGATTTCCGGACAATAAAACAGTCCACGTTTGAGGTATTTCGCCTTTATTTAAAAGACGAAAGTGGTTAATATTATTTGTTAACTGTATTTTTAGTAATTTTAATCAAACTTGCATTAATCTTTGACGGTGAAAAAATAATAGTTACTTTATTTGCAGGAAAGTTGCATGAATTCACTATCGAATTTGATGCACAAGTCAGAATTGATGGGTGTCGTGCCATTTCACCTGAGAAGAGCTCATTATTCTCGGATTTAACTGCATAGTTATTATTAGTAATTAGTGATACTAAATAGGCCCTACACATGAATAATGGAGTTTAGTTATAAAATTTTGAATACGGTACATTATTATATTACATATTTTAATTTTTATAGTATTAAACTTAAATAAAACCAAAACCACACTATAGAACTACAAAATAAATATAAAAACTGTTAACCAATAGTTTATACATATTGTTACGATTTCTTGAGTCCGTCTCGTTGACCCTTTCTGTTGCGACAATGCGTCTGCCACAACTGGGACTGTCGGCGCGGAGACCAAAGGAAAGTTCCCGCAAGTTCTCGACAATTCTTACCGTTTCGAAAAGGAGTCTATCGCCTTCGAGAATAAGGTCGAAGTATGATTTACAGGTATAAAAAGGGACAGCGGGCGAACAGAGTTAGTATTGGTTTTAAAAGTGTTTATGTTTTAAGAAGTTATAAAAAGTTGTAAAAGATGTATACTTAAGTGATTTATAAAAGTAGAATTTATTATATTAGAATAAACATTGTTCTGTTACTGTTTCGAGAGTTTTAATCGCCGAACCCACGGAAGAACTAAAAATTCGTATCAATATTTACTTAACATAAAAATCACACTACAGAACTACAAAATAATTATTAATTACTCGCAAACTGGCAAATAAAACCCAGAACAATAGGCGATAAGCACCAAGCAGCGACGATATTTGTCCAGTATAACAATGCTGCCGATTGAAGCATTTGCTCTAAATTCATGAAACTAAGCCTGACATGATTACTAGTTACAATGCATAGAAATAAACTATTACATTTACTTTTTTCCGAACTAAATAAATGCTAGAATTATCTGCAATGTACTGGTGAATTTTATTTAAATACAACATGGTTTTATTTCACTTCTGCTGTTAATTATTACAAAATCACTTTTGTTCAATATTACCCACGGAATAAATCTGAAATAATCGTGAACAGTTGTTCCCTCTCGCCGGCCGGCCGGCGTACTTTTTGGGTACTTTTTGAAAATAAATATTATTACTATCTGAAGGATTATTTTGATAGAAATTAACTGGTCTTATTTGTTGATTTTTTTGAAGGCAGTTTTTAACAGCAGGCAACAACATAATCAAAACTTCAATACAGATATGTACACTCATTTCGAACACTCTACTAGCGAATTATTTTAATACAAAATGACTTAAAGCTTTTAATTGCATTTGCTCTTTTTATATAATTTGTGGTTGTTTATCGAAGCGAACCAATACGCCATACCTACAACCAACACAATAAGTAATACACCGCTTAACAATTGATAGAGTTCAATTATATTTTGTTACCTATTTGCCTTTGGTTGTACTACCAAAATCATTTGGTGGTAGGTTTAAACGGGTAAATGATTTGCTGTTTAGGAAAAATAAATTATAGTTTAAAAAAACTAAAAAGAGTTAATCAAACTAAAAAGTAAAAAATAATTCTTAATACAGGAATAAAATTACTGACGAGAAAATTAATGTCACTGTTCCAAGATATTTTACTATTTCTTTTTGTGGTATTTGTTTGTTATTAAGAAATGCAGATGGACAAGTTTATGCCCAAAAAATTTACTCGACAATTTCGAAATTTAAAAAAAAAATTGTGCCAAAATGTGCCCAAAATGTGCTACGTAAAGAAAATGTATTCAAAAAACTTAACTTTTATGACTAGGTCCTTTTTATGATGTTTAGTTAGTTCCACAACATCACTTTATCAAAACTACACATATTGTGATTTAATGTGCCCGCAATGTGCTGTTATGTGTCAATGTGAAAAAAAAAATTTGAATAAAAAATTTAGATTTTTCGTAAAATGTTGAGTTAAGTTTTTTGAATAATTTTTTTTTACGTAGCACATAATAGCACTTTTTTTTTCTTTTAAATTCCAAAATTGTCGAGTCAACTTTTTGGACATGACAAGTTTGTCTACGGGTTGTAAATGTTGTATCTAAAATGTTGACTTTCTGTAGATAATGTATTTAGTATACTTTATACGAACTCAGTTAGACAACGCAAAAATCGGGGTACGGTCAATAATACCACGTCGAGCATTAAGCTAATTGATTACTCCCGGTATTGTCCACATGGACTGTCGGCGAATCTTTTATGATTCTATGCATCTTATTGGATAGTACTTAACCTTAATGGGCCAAATTTTATCGGCAGTTTTCTCACCGCAAAAAACGATGCCGGCAAAAAACAAATCAGTGTTTACACAACTATTTACCAGTGCCGTGTTGTTATGAATACATATTTGTCCGTTTTATACATACCTATTATCTTGTTTTCTGTTTTATTGGAGTATTTGTTATATAGTTGGTATCATAGAAATGCCTTTAAAAACTGCACACAAAAAAAATTGTTGGAACCCTATTGAACTGATCTGGGCTGCTTTAAAAAACAAATTACGAAAGTGTAATCAAGCTCCTCAATTAAGCGATTCTGTTCTAACAAATATAAAAAAAGTAATTGATGAACTCGCCGTAACTGACTTATGGACAAATTATGTTCACCACGTCAAAGGAAAAGAAAAACAATATTGTGTTTTGCCACAAATCGAACCGATAGTGATAAATACCCAAGAAGACTCAAGTACTGATGAGTGTTTCGATAGTGACGAATGTATAATAGTGTTTCGTTTACGGTGGTCACCTTATCACGTACGTCAAAACAATACTTACTTAAAGTTTTTGAAAAATTTTTAAAATGAGTTTAAAAATACATGCCAATCTACAAACCCAGTTAAATAAGTTTTGAATTTAAATAGGTAGACTCCAAAACCCCTTATATTCATAAAAATACATTTCAAAATATATACTTTATTGAGAACATTGTTGACCCAATAATTATTTAATGCAGTAAAAATACCATTAAAATATCTGTTGTGACGCCTATGCAACAACAAAGTTCGGCAAGCCGCCGGATGAAATATTGTTTTTATACTTGTTCAACTGACTTCGTCTTGACTTTAATAAGGCAGTAGGACCAGATGGAATTCCGACAATTGTGCTGAAGACCTGTGCTCAAGAGCTCACCCCAGTTCTCTGTAGACTCTTTAAGTTATCATACAGCAAAGGAGTATTTCCGTCCATGTGGAAAAACGCCAAAGTCCAACCGATTCCGAAAAAAGGAAAGAAGACAGAACTTATCAAATATCTAGAGAAATTTGAGATAATCCATGACAGACAATATGGATTTCGACAACTTCGGTCTACTGGAGATTTGCTGGCTTATGTTACTCAGCTCTGGACAAACACTATTGAAAAGTTTGGTGAATCCTGTGCAATAGCCTTGGATATATCTAAAGCCTTTGACCGCGTTTGGCACCAGGCATTGTTAAGTAAATTATCTGCCTACGGTCTCCCAACCAAACTGCGCCAATGGCTCTTGAGCTTCATGCAAGATCGCTCCTTACATGTGGCAGTTGACGGTGTTTCTTCTGATGCGTTTAAAACTAATGCCGGGGTCCCCCAGGGTTCCATCCTGTCCCCCACCTTATTTCTTTTACACATCAACGACCTCTTGAAAACCACCACGAACCCCATTTACAGTTTCGCAGACGATAGCACACTTGTCTCAACTTTCACATCCTATCGATCACTTTTGGTGAATGATACAAATAGACTCAGGCAGGAACAGGTTGATTCCATCAATAGAGATCTTAAAGCAATCGTCGAGTGGGGAATCAACAATCTTGTTCAGTTCAACGCCCAAAAAACACAAAGTGCCACGTTTTCCAAGAAAGTGAATTCCTCAAATCATCCCATTACAATGTCCGGAAATATCCTTGAACCAAGTCCCTCCATCTCGATTTTGGGAGTCACGGTGTCCAATAATATGTCTTGGCATGACCATGTTGCTAACATCGCAAAGTCGGCAAGCCAGAGGCTAGGTTTTCTGTGGAAAGCCAAAAAGTTTTTTACTCCTGATCAACTGTTGACGATGTACAAGGCTCAAATCCGACCTCTACTGGAGTATTGCTCGCACATTTGGGGTTCAGCACCAAGGCATTCTCTTCGTCTTCTAGATTCCATTCAGAAAAGAGCCATTCGCTTGATAAACAGCTCAACTCTCACAGATACCCTTCACCCTCTAGAACATAGAAGAAGAGTTGCAGACCAGTCATTGCTCTACAGACATTTTCATGGCAGATGCTTCAGAGAAATAAAAACTCTTGTACCACCATTGGCCACATTCGGCCGAAAAACTCGGCACGCTGATCAGTCTCACCCATTTGCTCTCAAGATTGACACTCAACTTATTATTTTCTGAAACAAAAAAACTGAAAAAAAAAATAAAAGCTGAAATAGTTAGTAGAGTAAAGATATCCATCTTACAATAATAGCGTTGGTTAGTCTGTTAATAAATTTTAAAAAGCGTTACTTTCCCAACACCTGCATTTAAATAAAATTCCTACCCATTTTTTTCTTAAGCCAATCTTCGGGAAAAGGACAAAACGATCCGGTGGGATCTACATCCCCGAGTCTGGGTAGTTTGCTTGGTCGACCGTACTTGCTACGCCATCTCGATGCCGCCAATTGACCTTTAATAACAGTCACATTTTAGATGATTTCGAATGCTGAAATTTTATTCGAGAATATTTTATAAGCGGATCTCTTCAACTTACCGACAAGGCAATTGATGATTACGCAACAGAGATGCCGAAATTATAAATAATGAACGTGATAATTTCTTCATACATACATAAACACATATAGTCACGCCTTTTTCCCGTAGGGGTAGGCAGAAACCACTTCTTCCTGCTATACTTCATAGACTACTCACCTCCGAAGCAACCTCTGCCAAACCCAACATTCACTACCATACATAAGTGTAAGGACCAGCAGTCCTTCAAGCACAGCCAATCGTGACAGGTTATGGCTGCTCAAAAAGTTCCATTTATTTCTTTCCCAGCCAACACGTTTTGCTTAATATCACTGTCATTCTTTCCGTCTTTTGTAAACTTTGAACCCCAGTATACAAACTCATTTACTTTTTTCACTCTCTCCTTTAATCGTAATAAATGAAGAAAAAGAAAAGGGGGTCCAACTTGTCCAGTTCTTAGAGATGTACGTTTAATAAATCATAATCCTAGTAGTACTTCAGTTCGATGTTTTTTATGCCAAAAAAATACACACTTACATACATACATATAGTCACGCCTCTTTTCCGTAAGGGTAGGCAGAGACCACTTCCCTCCACTTGCTACGGTTCTTACACACATCTTTTGCTTCCTCTACTTTTAACAGTACTGTCATACATGCTCGTCGGTTGTTGGTACTCTTGTCCTGGCCTTTCTTCAAAACAATGTTGATCTGATCGAGATACGTTCACCGAGGTCGACTTCCACCGACTTCCGTCCATTCACACTCGACTTATAAATTTGTTTCGTCAATATTCCTTTATCCATCCTTTCTACGTATCCAAACCATCCAAGCATTCCTTTATCTATTTTTGTAACCACATCTTCTTTTACACCACATGGTTCTCTTATCTCACTATTCTTTACTTTATCCAACCGAGTCACTCCGGCACTTGGAGTGTAGTAAATGTGAAAAACGTCTACATAAAAATTTTTGTTTCATGAATATGACACAGCTTGATAACACGTTTTTTGTACCATTAGTTTTTTCGATTTTTTTAAAGCTTTGTTATTATGTAAGAAATACAATATGTTTTTACTACAATTGTGGTGCTTTGGTATATTTTTTTATAGCGGTTTTAACTGCTGAGGTCATTAACCACTCCCTTTCTTTTTTCTTGCAATTTTATGATTCCTTTGTCAAGTTTACTGGCAATTTCATTAAATTTATTGTACATGTTCGTTGATTGCAAAGAGCTGAACTCAAATTATTAGGTAATTTAAACATTTCTCGTGATGGTGCATAAAGAGGACAATCTTCTACAGGGTGTTTCAAAAAAAGGTGACCTCGTCTCTAGGATAGGTAGAAAACTGAAAAATAATTGGGGTTGGCTTAGTAAAAAATTTTCGAAACTACTGGAAACATTGTAATGAAATTTTATACGAATATGTTTTAGAAGCTGATACGTCCCTTGAATTTTTTTTTATATCTGACTCTCATAGAAGGCGCTAGTTACGCGGTTCGTACCAACTAATATTGAACAACTTTTTTAAGGTTAGATTTATTGACGAGCGATTTTTTATACACTATGGAGCTCCACCGCACTTTGATAGAAGGTTTCGTAATTGGTTGAGTAACCATTTTCCGAATCGATGGATTGGTAGAGGTGCGGAAGCTCCGATTTATTGGCCTCCTCGGTTATGCGATTTTAATCCTTTGGACTACACAGTTTGGGCGTATCTTAAGGAAAAAGCCTATGATACAGAGGTAAATTCACGTCAAGAACTGGAAGACAGAATTCAACGTAACTTTAACGAAATCATAGCTGATCCCCAACCGTTTAAAAGATTAATAGATTCTTTAAAAAAAAGGATAGACTTGTGTATTCTTGAAAACGGAGGACATTTTGAACACTTACTCTAATTGAATTTTATTTTACGTTCTTAGTCTTCATTTTAATTTTCTTTTTGTGATTTATTTAATTATTAACTTTATCATTCCTTTATACCAGCATCGGTTATTAAGAGGGCAGTTTGATAAGTCAGTGACTTTTTGAATTTCCCGCGCAGTTACTCCAAATGCAACAGTGCTGCCGCCGTCAACTATAATCAATCAGTGGGCAACTTTTTAATTTTGAGCAAGCTACGTCGTGCAGTTGGTGTTCGATAGCCGAAGCAGACAACCTCATGAAAATCCATCACTGAAACTAAGGAAAGACTTGATAAATACTACAAGGACTCGGCACCATCAATTTCAATGATTAAGAAGTGGTTTACAGAATTCCGTTGTGGTCGTACCAGCACTAGTGACGCCGAACGTCCAGGTCGCCCAAAAGAAGTGATCGCGCCGGAAATCGTCGATAAAATCCATGAAATGATATTGGATGATCGAAGAATGAAAGTGCGTGAGTTGGCTCATGCTGTAGGTATCTCAACTGAACGGGTACATCATATTTTACACGAATATTTGGACATGAAAAAACTCTCTGTGAGATGGGTGCTGCGATTGCTCACACTCGACCATAAGCGCAATCGTGTGACCACTTCAAAAGAGTGTTTAGCGATGTTCAGCCGTAATCCGGACGAATTTTTGCGCCGTTTTGTTACTGTGGATGCAACATGGATCCATCACAACACGCCAGAGACCAAGGAACAATCGAAACAGTGGGTTGCTCGGGGTGAACGTGGACCAAAGAAGGCGAAACAGAGTCTGTCAGCAAACAAGGTCATGGCCACAATTTTTTGGGATGTACGCGGTGTCATTCACATCGATTACCTCAAGAAAGGTAAAACGATCACCGGCGAATATTATTCAAAGCTTTTGAACAGATTCGACGTTGATTTGAAGCCAAAACGGCCGCATTTGGCGAAGAAGAAAGTGCTGTTCCATCAAGACAATGCACGTGTGCACACTTGTCTAGTCACGATGGCCAAAATCCACGAATTGGGATACGAACTGCTACCCCATCCAGCATATTCTCCAAATTTAGCCCCCTGCGACTATTTTCTGTTTCCAAACCTAAAGAAATGGCTGGGCGGTAAAAGATTTGAGTCGAATGAAGAAGTCATTACCGAAACAAACACGTATTTTGAGAGCTTTGAAAAAACCTATTATTTGGAGGGAATGAAAAAATTAGAAAAACGTTGGACTAAATGTATCGAGCTAAAAGATGATTATGTAGAAAAAAAAATGTTTATTTGCGAAAAAAAATTTGTTTTATTCAAAAAGTCACTGACTTATCAAACCGCCCTCGTACTTCATAATTTTCAAATCAAAATATTCCGAAAACGGTACACAGTATCGAGTTTTACCAAGAGTACTTTTTTGGTTTAAAATTGAATGATGTTTAAGTTCACTTGAAATTTTGATTAATAAATCTAACCTTAAAAAAATTACTACTACTTGGTACGAACCGTGTAACTAGCGCCCTTTATGAGAGTCAGATATAAAAACAAATGCATGGGATGTATCAGCTTCTAAAACATATTCGTATAAAATTTCATTACAATGTTTCCAGTAGTTTCGGCAAAATCGTAATAAATGTGTATAAATTTTTTTTTCATCAACGCCCATTATCTTGAATACGGATGGCGTCACAAAAAATTTTACTAAGCAAACCCCAATTATTTTTTAGTTTTCTACCTATCTTAGAGACAACCTGTATAATATGTTTAACCGTTAATTAACATTCACAAATATCAGAAAACGGTTGGTTTTCAAAAAAAAAGTAGGTACTTTGATGTGAGGCGAGTGTGACCAATTCTGGACTGGGTTAAAGTAACCTGTTTACGACGATTCAATTTGCATGGTTTTTCCATGGTTCAACAGGTTTGATTTCCATTAGTTTGGAATTCGAGTTAACCCATTCTTGTTGCCATTCTTGATAAAGGACATTCGTAATGTGATTTCGATTGTCAAGATTTGGTATATACTTGTTAACTACAGATGCAGACGTTCCCATTTTGGGAACATGTTTTTTTCCACACGGTATTGTTTATTTTTTTCACTAAATAAAAAGATAAAGGATACCCAAATAACATCTTTGGTACGGATATTTTTTATTTGTTTACACTTTTTTAGGCTATTACAAGGTTAAGGCATTTGCGATCATTTTAATATTACCAAGGAGTGTTTAATATTAAAAATACTCTTTCTCATAATTCTTACCTATTAAAAAAAACTTCCAAAATTGAATCTCGTCAATATTTTAACCAAGATCTTTCAACTGTCATTACAAAAGGGTCGTCATTTATCAAGAAACCTTTCAGAATGACAGTCGAATCGATTCATTTAAAAAATTAATAGTATCCAATTCAGAAATATCAAGATATCAAGTAATTACATTGTTTTATATATTCACTAAAGTGTAATAAATTACTTATAAGTCACTTTAAATAAATTATATTTTAAAAAAAACTAAAAAACACGCTTTTAGAGTCAATCAAACTAAAAAGTAAAAATAACTCTTAACATGGGAATAACATTACTGATGAGAAAATTAATGTCACTGTTCTAAAACAAAGAATATATATATATATATACCATCCTTAAAAGCTTTATAACCTACGGTACTAAAACATGGCAAATAAAACAGTCTACAGAAAAAATGCTAATAACAAATGAGATTGACTTCTGGAGGAGATCTGCGAGTAAATCAAGAAGAGACAGGATACACAACGACAGAATAAGAGATATAATGGGTGCCAGACACACGATTGTTGATGATATAAGAACAATTAACAGGTAATATGGTATGGTCACGTCCAAAGAATGTCAGACGATAGGTTACCAAAAGAAATTTTGACATGGACACTCCAAGGGAAGAGAGGAAGTGGAAGACCAAGAAGAAGCTGGAGAGAGGGCATTGACAAAGAGATGAAAGAAATAGACTTGCGATATATATATATGTGTGTGTTTTACTCACTAAAAAAATTATGTATTAAACGGTAAAAGCACAGAAAGAATGCATCAGCCGGGAATCGAACCCGGGTCGCTCGCATGGCAGGCGAGCATTCTACCACTGAACCACCAATGCATTTCGCTACGTGACGATTCCTACTAAATCGCACTACCCGTAAGCCGCGTTAAGGAACTTCGTTTCAAAAATGTCTTGTATCCTTGGTAGTTCGGAAACTTTTTAGACCACCCTCGTATTGGAAGCTTCTTCTTCTTGAAATTTCGCTCCTATCGGAGATTGGAAATCATCACCACTACTCGAACCTTATCAATCTGCGGACGTGTAACCAAACAATTCCCTTAAATTGCGCAGCCAAGAGATTCTTTTTCTGCCAATCGTTCTCTTGCCTTTTATTTTGCCTTGAATAATTAGCTTAAGGATATTATATCTATCTCCTCTCAGTACATGTCCTAGATATTCTAATTTTCTCTTTTTTATGGTGTTACCAATCTCTTTGGCTTTATTCATTCGGCGTAGTACTTCCTCATTTGAAACCTCGTCAACCCATGGTATTCTCAGCATCCTCCTATAACACCACATTTCAAATGCTTCTATGTTCTTGATGTTTTCTGATTTGAGTATCCAAGCCTTCCTTCCAT
Source organism: Agelastica alni (assembly GCA_950111635.1). Lineage (NCBI taxonomy): Eukaryota > Metazoa > Arthropoda > Insecta > Coleoptera > Chrysomelidae > Agelastica > Agelastica alni. The sequence continues at coordinate 9,861,394 of OX467718.1, forward strand.
ACAATAGAATGGAGAATATATAGCATTTTAGCATTCTGGTTCTCAGTTCTAATGTTATATCTCGGCTGCAGAGTATTTAATTCATTTTTATAAAAGCGCTGCGAGCTACTTTAATTCGACACTTGATTTCTTTTGTGTGTTCTGCTGTTTCAGTTACCCATGTGCCAAGATATTTGTAGGAGGATTGTCACGTGCCTATTTTTTCCCTTCTACAGTTCCATTATAACTGTGTCTCTGATAGTTTCGTATTCCTCAGGTACCGTATTTTGTTGTAACTTAAATATATCATTCGTTGTAAATAGTGTTGCATACCTTGTAGTGATAGGATTCGATTGTTAATGGCTGTGGCATTTTTCGTTAATCGATGGAGATTGAGTGGGGGGTTTTTCGTCATTAGATTTTACTTTGGTTTTTGGCCTCGATTGTTGTGTGTTGTCAGTTATATTATTGTTTGGTTTGCATTTCTGTGTGGATGGAGGATGGACTTGCGAAGATTGTTGGTTGACGCGTGTTCCGTGTCATTTCTTGATATCCGGCCTGGGAAGTAGAGTCGTTTGGTGGCAGTCTTGGGAGTGGTGTGGTGAGAATTTTTGGGACGGTGTGATATTAACACGTGTGCAGAACCTCTACGGATTTTCTTTCATATCTGGCTGTATTTGGGCCATCTTAATTGGATTTTGAAGAAAAACCACTTAATTTTTAACTTGACCATTCTATCTTACCTTCGTTGTTGATATTTTGGATTTTGGTGTCGAGATAAAATAACCGCATGCGGGATTTATTTGAGGGAAGCCATTGTTAATTAGCAGGTGCCGTTCCATAATAAAACCGGCCAGTAGTGAATTCGTATACCCAAAGGTTATAAGTGATTTATTTTTAAATATATAACGCCGTGACTTATTTTGACACCACGATTAAGTTTTGTTTTAGTTTATTAATATAGTACATTGTTGGAAACTATTTATTGCATTAGATAATATGCCAAAACTAAACTTGGATTAAAATAATCTTCTCAATAATTCTTTATGTCCAAGTAAAAATATATTTTCTTCATACTTATTTGTAAATATCCTACAATTTTGATATTTTAAAGGACAACCATTGTAAAAATATTTTTAAATAAACTCGATTGTTTTGGCAGTGAAAATCTTTATGTAAATGGTGAAAACATGAGTAAATTAGCAGCCTTGTGTAAACGTTTGATTTAGTGTTATTAATGAGTTGATTTATATACGTTTAACTTTTTTTTTTTTTTTTGGTAACTTGGTAAAGTCTGTTACTCTTACTTCTGTTTTGGTTATTTTATAAAGTTGTAAATTTTAAATTTTTGATTTGTTTTAGCAAGAAAATTTACCATAGCTGTTAATTTTGACTATATTTGTTATAATGTTGCTATTGAGCTGTGTACTTTGATTTATTGTGTGAGTAAAGTATCCAATATATTTTAGCTATAATTTTATTTATTTGGTTCACCATAATCTTAGTTGTTTATCGTGTGGCTCTGCTAGTGCCTATAAGACCTAGGGGTTTCCGGCTTGAACCGTCTAAGTCGGTGGCGCGGCTCACTTTTATATTTTTTTCTTCTACCCTCTACGGCTGAGCTCGGGCATAATTTGCCAGTAGAGAGACCGCTGGCAGAGTACTCTATAGAGAACGAATAAGACGTGGCAGGATACCCATTCCAGGTTGTCGTTATTAATATTTATAGATGGTCTATTGTGATTTGTGCTTTGGTTTTTTGAAGTTGCCATGACTTTGGTTTTCTTTAGGTTCATATCTAGGCCATATCTCTTGCAGAAAATGCTTGTTAACTCAACCAGATGTTGTAGGTCTTCCAGACTGTCGGCGAAGATAACGATATCGTCTGCGTATCGCAAGTTATTAATTCTTTCCCCTTTTATGACAATACCACCGGTTTCCTCTGACAGCGCTTCTTCAAAGATGTCTTCACTATAGACATTGAACAAGAGAGGCGACAATACACATCCCTGTCTAACACCTCGATATATCTTAATCTCCTCACTCAGATCTTCTCCGAATTTGACTCGTGCTGTTTGGTGCCAATGGAGATTGGATATTATTCTTATGTTTTTGCTATCGACGTTTTTTTTCTTTAGTATCTCTAGGAGTTTTGGGTGTTGGACTCTATCAAATGCCTTTTGAAAGTCGATAAAGCAGGTGTACATATCATGATTCATATCTAGGCACCTTTGTCTCAGGTACGTTTAGTCCGAAGAGCGCTTTTCTTGTTCCCACGCCCTTCCTAACTGATGTCTTGTTCTAACTCCTTATAAATTCGGTTATGTAAGATCTTTAAAAATATTTTGAAGCTGTGACTCATTAGGGCAATGATTCTGTGGTCCGAACATTCTCTGGCTTTATTTTTCTTTGGCAGTGTCACGGAAACTACTCACACGATATTTATGAAAATTTGTAGACACGGATCACAATTTATGGCTAATTTAAACAAAATAATTCGACAGATATGCTACTTCCGGTCATACCGGAAGTCGACAACGATTTTGTTGGAATATGGAATATCCTGTATACTATTACATTTTCGGATACTACGTAAAGCCAACCCTATAACTAAAACGTATACTTTTCGAGATATTAATTTTTTTTAATCAAAAATTGCCAGATGCAGACCTTTATATTAAAAAATTTATGTGAACATCCCCTAGGCCGAATAAAAAATATCTTGATTAAATAAAAGTGCACCTGTTTTATCTTTGGTACACAACAGGAAAGACTCTCGATTATATTAACATATTGTACAGAAAGAAGTCTAAAAACGTCTGTAGATAAACCGTCCAATTTTGAAAAAATTTAAAAACAATCACAGTGTAACGAAAATATTGAAATTATTCCGCCGAAAATTTTACGGGAACGAGTAGTTTAAGTATTCTAACGTTTTCATTAATCTAATGCTAAAAAACGTTCTCCAATAGATTAGAAATCATCGTAGCACGCGAACAAACCAAACAAAACACCGGCGAACATCTGACCTGATAAAATTCGCTTGGATCAATAAATACCTGCTGCTTCTTTTTCCACAATTGCGAACACGATCCACAACGAGTTTAGCAATAGCAAGCGAGTTAACTACGTCCCTATCCGCCGTAAAACAAACTCGAGTTACTGAAAGTCTTACGGAAAGAACATTTTAAAGCCAAATTTTTGTTTAAAAAGACGCTGGCTAATTGGCTCTACTTACTCTGAATATTTACGTGCGTCTTTCCTTGCGGCATATAAAACCACAAAGACCGGCAAGTCATCTGTCGAGCAAAAAAGCGGCACGGCCGTACCATCCTTTTCTCGAAGCAGTTCAGGCCATTTTCGACCTCAGTATAACTTCGTTGTGGATGAAACTTAAAGCCTTAATTTTCAGAAACCTAACAGGCATTGCATAAACACGGTATATTTCAAATTTCATTCGATTTGAAACAAGTACTTTAAGTTTCTTAATTTTGTCACTCACTGACTGACCAATCATAAAAACTCTTGACACTTCTAGCAGACATTATTATTATTAGAATCGTGCCCGGGTGCAAAGCTCAGGGACACTTAGTTGTCACCATTGTATCCCTATCCCCCCGGCTATCCTTAAGGCGTGTCCCTTTACCCTACCGCATTGCAAAAAGACAGTAGGTTGTTTAGGTTCACCGCTTTAAAGAGCTCTATGTCTAGAATCCCTGCGCCTAACCACTTCTGGCGTTTTACCATTAGGGCCGGGCATTCGCAGAAAAAGTGTCGTGGAGTTTCTTCCATTTCCTCACACCACCTGCACAGGTTACTATGTCCCTGTGTTTTGTGAGTGTAACATCTTAGCTCGCTGTGTCCAATGAAAATTCCTAGGACCATTCGAGCTTGGAGTCTATTTAATTTAATTATCTCCTTGGCCCACTTGTTGATATGTGTTCCAAGTAGTTCTTTGGACCAACTGTAGCCTTGGGAATCAGTCCAGGTCGTCCATTTTTTTTCCCAGTATCTTTTTAATGACATTGCAACCTTCCTGGAGTGGTACACCAACCTCCCTTTGTGGTTGCGCGTCTTCTGGCTTATCAGCTCCCCTTTTTGCGAGTTTATCCGCCATCTCATTCCCTTTATACCCAGAGTGTCCTGGTATCCAGGAAGACTCCGCTTGGTATCTTTGACTAGCACTGACATTGTGGCCGGACTTTCCAGGGCTTTTATAGCAGCCTGGCTGTCAGTGCAGATACTAATGACTCTGCCTTCGACCTTGTTCCGTGTCAAGTTCCTAGCACATGTTCGTATTGCGGCCACTTCCGCTTGAAATACTGTGTTGTACTTCTTCAGAGTAATGCTTGAGTCTGTGTGCTTAGGACTACAGATTCCATATCCTGTGCCCTTGTCCGTCTTGGATCCATCCGTGAACCAGATGTCACCATGTCCAAGGGCCCTTCCCATTGTCCATTCCTCCCTGTCTGGTATCTTTGTTCTAAAACGTTTCCCAAACTGGAGGTTTTAGATCGACTTATCCTGGGCTTCGGATGGTAGCATGCATAATCCCAGAGTTCACCCACTCGTCGCTGCATATCAGCCTGTATGCTGTCCTGGCGGCGCAGCCCTTGATATCAAGGTCCAGTCCCCCTATGTCCAGCATCATCCTGACAGCCACGGTCGGTTTTTAGCAGACATAGAAGCTTCAAATTTAGAATACAATTAATGTTTAGTCTATAAATCAAGGAAAAACTAAAATATTTTGCAATTTCGCTCCAGTTTTCTAGATACACCAACTGCATAAATAACTTTGTTATCCCATATAAATATATAGGATATATGCATAGCTTTATGAATAGCCAGAAAGTGTCAAAAAAGGCACATCTGGCGGTGCATAGAGGTGTGTTGGTTCCTACACTTATGTATGTAAGTGAATGTTGGGTTTGGCAGAAGAAGCATGAAAATAGGATTAATGCTGCGGAGATGAGTAGTCTGAGAAGTATAACCGGAGTAACTCGATTGGATAAAGTAAAGAATAGTGAGATAAGAGAACGCTGTGGTGTAAAAGAAGATGTAGTTACAAAGATAGATAAAGGAATGCTTAGATGGTTTGGACACGTAGAAAGGATGGATGATGGAAGATTGACAAAACAAATTTATAAGGCGAGTGTGAATGGACGGAAGTCGGCCTGCACCCATTCACAGTGCAGGCCGTTCGCGGCTTACACGAAAGGTCTACCCTTTTCGCGACTATTTTCAGTAAAAAAAAAACTGGTTTTTCTACAGTAGCTGTCTTAAAAACAAAGTATCGATCTCGCTTAGTGATTGAAAAGGAACTGATAACCGCGATTTCTTCAATGATACCACGGTTTACACAGGCCCACAAAAGAAAACAAGTACCCTGAACTGGTTCTATAACTATGCTAGTCCGATGTATTTTTGATCGTTTTTCCGAATTTGAAGTCAGAATGGGGGTTTCCCGGTATTTTACAAGGTTATTTGGAGGTCAAATTGAGGGAATGCGGTGAAAAAATCTGGAAAAATTCATACGTAAGTTATATTAGAATAATCTGCATTGTACTAGCACATTTTATTTAAATCAATCAATCAATATATTCCCATTATTCCATGGCGGAACAAAGGGCCTCAACAAAGTTTCTCCATCGGACTCTATTTCTGGCAAGCATTTTGACTTGCCATGTTTTTTTTTTAAATAAAAAAAAAATCAAAATCATTTTATTTAAATACAACGTGGTTTTATGTCATTTCTGTTGTTAATTATTACAAAATCGGAGGAAAAAGAGTTCGCAGTATTGCTGAAACCATTCCTATTCGCTATAGGGTGAGATTTAAGGGAGTGGAACACGAAACCTCCCTGTCACTGGCGAAAAGATCTCGATACTATCAATTTATATTTTTTTTTTATTTACTTTCAATTTTAATACATTTTCTGCTACATAAATACTTGGTAGTCATTACAAAACATTTACGGTACGCCACTGGTACCCAATTCGGTATGAATCGGCAATGCACATCTGACTTTGGGAATATGGTCTACAATCTACAATCAATTGTTGAGCAGTGTTATATGAATTTTAATTTATCAAATTGGTATTTCCAAACATATTCTTTTTATCAGTATTCATTCCCCAAATAAATCTTCCGATAACAATTTTTTGTAATAATTGATTGTAATAATTTATTGCTATTTCTTGTTTTAAAAAACATGATACCTTATTTTATGAATAAGATATTTTGTTTACACGTTATTGTCTTGATTATTAATGGAAAACAATGTAGTTATGAAAGTTTTTCCTTGTTACCCATAATAAATATTTCTTAATTTTTAGGATAATTTGTTTATTTACCTAAATATTTTTAAATGTATATATAATTACTTCATATCTATTCAGGGTAATTTTTCTCATAATACCTAACCCAACAAGTTTAGCAAGTTTATCAAAATACTTACAATCTAACAACATTTGAATTAGATTTATTGAGAAAGAGTTTTTTTAATTTAAAAACGACGCAAGCCTAGTATACTTACCTCTTTGTAATAATAGGATTGTTCAACAGAAACACCTGCATTTTCACAAGGGAATGATGTCTTATTATTGCACTAAAATCTCTAAATACAGGGTATGCTAATAGTGTGGTGAAGTAATTATGCACCTGCCATAGTTTTTAAAATATATACCATGGCTAGAGATTAATAAAAATATAATTTACAGTTACATCAGCAAACCTGAAAAGGAAAAAGCGATAAAAAAATGTCTTAGTTATTTCTAACAAACTTCTTCTAAAAGTGTCGTGCAGATTCCTGAGTAGGCGTTCAATGTTTTCTTATCAGATGAGTCTATTTATTACTGCATTTTGTATTTCTTGGAAGTCCCTTATTCCCGTCCATTGACGAATGTTTTTCAACCAAGACAATTTTTTTCTACCTACACCTCTTCTTCCTCCTTCGATTTTTGGAGAATGAGGCGTTGAAAATGGTATCGCTCTCCAAACACTTCTCATGTAGCCAGTTTTCTGTTGCAATTCTAATTTCATTTCTTATTCTTTTTTGAAGAAATCTGTACCCCTCGTGATTGTTATGAATTTTATATTGCCTTCACAACTTCGTAGGATTAAAATAATATGTTTTGCTTTGATATAATTAAAATACAGTATATATATTGTTGGTTAGAAACATTATTTTCTCAAAAGCCTTAGCAGTCAGGAACTTAAGTTAAGATTTAGTAAAGCAATAATAAATTAAGTTTGACATATTACACAGATGCTATATAAAATTATTATAAAGGTGATATGTAAGAGTCATATTAATAAAAGAACTAATTGTTTATAAGATTCATATGTACTTATGTACACATTACTATGTGTTAATGTTTAGTGTGAAATATGTTCTCTTTTGAAATGCAATAAAACCAAAAAATTGACAAATCTATAGCAATTTCAAAACAATACAAAAATCATGCATTTAAGGGTCAACATATAAACATTTAAATTTACTTTTATGTGTCTATCCAAATTAAAATACATATTTTTAAAAAGACAAGTAATGTTATTGCATACTTTTTAACAAAAAACTTATCTAACAATTCCCAAGTTTTTTGTTTTAATTTGTCTTTTCAGAATGAAGTTATATTAATAATAAATTAAATTATATAACTCATACAAACTTCCAAACTATTTAAAAACGATTTTAATTTTAGAATTTTAGATTAAAACAAACGGAGTTAGATAATTAATAGATAAAAGGGAAAATAAATATCTACTAATGCGATACAATATAATTTACAAGGTTAACAACTAACTTTATACCGAAATATTTATTTATTCTACGTTACCTTCATATTCATCTTTGACTAATTTGGACTGGTATTCGTGTAGGGCCATCATTAACACATTCCTTTCTTCTCCATTGAGCCTTAAAATAAGTTCTTGAGCTTGCAGTTTTGATAAACCCTGTGTTGTACTCGTTGTTTCTGCATGACCCGCGGTTCCTGTTGCCACTGAACTTAAACTAAATTTACAACTACTATTTACAATCACACTAGTTTGGTGTTTAGTAAAATTAGTTAACGCAGTCTTTTGAGATAAGTACACCGAAACTGAAGTGTTGAGTAGGTTAGATAGGTTTTTAGTTCTCACTATTTTGGTTGCCATCGTTATTTATAATTTGCCGTTTTTATCGTAAACATAACGTAAAAAAATTAGGTTATGAATCACAGTCAAACTATGACAACTTCCATTCATGGAATGAAGTCATTCGATGCGATGCGTTCACTTAGCTTTCACCAAAAGCTCGAAGATGTCGCTGCATCACATATTCCGCACGCGTACTGAGTATATACTTTTTTTAAACTGTAAAGGCGAAAAAGTGATTTCTTTCTAATTTATTACGATAATACATCGTGTAGGGTTAAATGTTTTTATTGCCAATTTATTTTTTAGTAATTCGTAATTTTAACATATTTTAAATTAATATCATTTCGTAAGGAGAGTAAGGCGTATTCGCGCGAATCTTATATAAACGCGAAAACGTATCACCCCAACCCAAACACAGATTGTATTGTAATCAGTGGCGGATTAAAGTAGGGGCTTGTAGATGTGAAAAAAAATTGTTTAAATATACAACTGCGCATTTTACTACAGATAATAATATATATAGAGATTAAAGTCAACTTGAGGTATTTCGATTTTCCATGAAAAAAAAATAAATGCAATCTCTCTCCCATTGTATATGGACATCAGTCTTTTAATTTTTTGTGCCATTAATTAAAATGCAGCCCAAAGGTAGTTTCTCTGCATGTTCGCAAGAAAAAGATAAAGAAAGCGATATAGTGACGTTCCACCACTAACATTTTTGAATTGGATCAACGATTTGGAAATAGAACCAATATTTCCAAACATTTATACATTGCTTATAGATTATTAGTTACCGTGCCTTTTAATGCCTAATAATTAAAAATATGTACAGAACTACAATGGAACACGAAAGATTATCCTCTCTTGCAAGATTAAACATAGAAGCCAACGTACTGCGTTCTGTAGATTTAAATGAAATAATAAAAGAATTTGCTACAGAAAAAATAATAAAAAAATTTATATAAGATTAATATCATGTTGTGTTAATATTCAAAATAATTTTATTATTGGTTTTATTGAAAAACGTTTATTATTAATAGGAAATTTTATAATTTAGTTAAATTTACTAGAAGAATGCAAATTAAAAATATAATTATTCCTCGAAACTGTTATTAATGAGTTTGAAAATCTTTTTAAAAACTAAATAAATTATTATTTTTAAAAAATTCATAAATAATACTATTTGATACAAATTATAATTTTTTCAAACCGGTCTCGTCCTAGGCAATAGCTCCTGGCCTTTCATTACCTCAATCCGCCACTGATTGAAATGTGCCACTGCTGTGTTCATAGCAAGCGCTGGAGTCGCGCGAACCTACGCGAAAGCGACGAGATGACGCGAACTGAACTAGTTTTTGATAGCGTTTGATTTTGCTCGATGGATATTGAGAAATTGATAGTTCTTGTTGAAGAAAGAACTCCTTTGTGGGATCAAAGGTTGCCAAGATATAGCAACCAGAGGAATGTTCAAATGAAACTGTGGGAGGAAATTGGAGCTGAAATGAATCTACCTGGTAATTATATATAATATTTAAAGTGCTTCTAAACAGGCAATATGTGCCTGCAAACTGCAACAGAGTGGTCGGCAACATTGCCAACAATAACAGCCAGACTATGAAATATAGGATACTTTAAGTATGTCTCAGCCACGTATATTTGGTATCGTCGATCCATTTTTTCTCTTGCAGACAGGTTGCCGGAATATCGCTTGGCGAGCGAACACTCTCTGCAATATTGCTTTGTTTTCATGTTTGTTGGTTGTTGTTTTAAAAGTTTCTGAGATTATATTATTAATAAAATGACTAATACTTTGTCTAATAAAAAAAGTGTTTGCTTTATTATTATTATATATGAATCTCCAAAAGAATTATCGCTAATCTTGTGGTAACAGGTATCTATTGCTTTTCTCATGTTTGTTACATTTCTTTTTATTTCTGAACCAATTGTGTTTGAAAGAAATTCAAAATTACTCTTTGACATTCTTGAAAAGTTTTTATCAATACTTACTTCTCGACTTATTTTATCTCTTTTTTAACTTTTCTTTAAAACAATATAAGCCGCTGCATTGACGCTTATGATTTCTTTATCAATTGTTGTTAAATTGTCTAGGGGACAAATTTATGTTCCATACTCAGGCCCGGACTGGGACCATTCGGGGCCCTCAGCTAAAACCTGTGAAGGGGCCCCCTACCGGAGGGTCTGGAATACCCCCCAGCAAACAGGGGGTAAAATTTTTGAATATTGTTCTTTGATTTCGTTGCAGAACCATGGGGTTTTATTGGGGCCGTATTTTTGTTGTTTTATATTTCGGGTGCCGCCCCATTGAATTGCAAATAATAGTTTTTTAAGAAATTATTGTTTTTTTTTCGCAGTCAATGACATCAAAAAGAAATGGAAAGGATTGAGGGATACCTTTAGAAAAGAGTTAAGAAAGTTTTTGGAAGAAAAATCCGTAAAAGGCGATGATTCGTTAAAACAGTGGCCCTATTTTAGTCAAATGGAATTTTTGTCCGACATCATGATACCCAAGGATACGCAAACAAGTACCCACGATGCAGAATTTGAAGAACCAGAAGACGACGTCTCTCAACCTGAAATCAATTCAGATACAAATAACAGCGATTATCATTTCTTAATAAGTTTACTTCCGTATATGCGTCAAATCCCAACCAGCCAAAAGTTACAAGCCCGCGTAGACGTGATTAACGTTCTTATAAAACATACCACAACATAGGGATGTTCATTAAAATAATAAAAGCTGGTTGTGATTTGAGTCATAATTGGAATCAATATTTAACAAATAATAAACAACATTTCGTTAAAAAATTGAGGAGCACTTTTTATAGACTCATGTATACGTACATACATAATATCACGCCTTTTTCCCGTAATGGCAGGCAGAGACCACTTGCTACGGTTTATTGCACACATCTTTTGCTTCCTCTACTTTCATCAGTGCTCTCATACATGCTCGACGGTTGTTGGTACTCTTGACCTAGCCTTTCTTCAAAACAATGTTGATCTGATCGAGATATGATCGCCGAGGTCGACCTCTACCGACTTCCGTTCATTCAAACTCGCCTTATAAATTTGTTTCGTCAATCTCCCTTCATCCATCCTTTCTACGTGTCCAAATCATCTAAGCATTCCTTTATCTATCTTTGTAACCACATCTTCTTTTACACCACAGCGTTCTCTTATCTCACTATTTTTTACTTTATCCAACTGAGCCACTCTGGCTATACTACTCAGACTACTCATCTCCACAGCATTAATCCTATTTTCATGCTTCTTCTGCCAAACCCAACATTCACTACCATACGTAAGTGTAGGAAACATGTCACCTCTATGCACAGCCAGACGTACCTTTTTTGACACTTTCTGGCTGCTCATAAAGCTATGCAGTGCTCCATTTATTTGTTTTCCTGCCAACACCCTTCGCTCAATGTCACTGTCATACTTTCCATCTCTCGTTAACTTTGAACCCAAGTACACAAATTCATTTACTTGGTTCAATCTTTCTCCCTTAATCAGAACTTCACAGTTTGTCATGTTTTCTTCTCTTTCAAAAACCATTACTTTCGTTTTGCTTACATTTATTTTCATCCCTTTGATTTTCAGGGCATCATGCATAACATTAACCATCGCCTACAACTCCTCTTCAGATGACGCTAATATGACTTGACCATCGGCGTAAAGAAGGCATTTGACGATCAAATCATTCATTTTCAATCCATACGCACTCTTTTTCAAATCTTTTAAACAATCATCTTTGTATAAGTTAAACAGCCATGGCGAAGACACACATCCCTGTCTCACACCCTTTTCGATGTTAAACCATTTCGTGCAAGCTCCGTTTATCCTGACACAAGCAGTGGAGTTTTCGTAAAGTGATTTCAGTGCTCGTATTAAACTACCGTTCACCCCATACATAGACAATGTCGACCACAATTCACTCCTTACCACTCTGTCATAGGCCTTTTCCAAGTCTATAAAAGCGCAGTTGACCTTCTAACTTCTAGCCAAGAATTTTTCGACTATACCTCGTAATGAAAAGACCTGATCCATTCATTTCCTTCCTCTTCTAAATCCTGCTTGTACATCCCATATCATCTTCCCAGTTTCATTCGTTACTCTTTTAATCAATATCTTTGCATACAGTTTGCCGACTATGTTGAGTAAACTAATACCTCGGTAATTCATGTATCTACGAAATATATTGGACACCTCCCGAATGAAAATAATTTATCGTGCAATCATTGTGGAGTGTCGTCTTACATATGGAATAGTAGTCTGGGGTGGAGTAGCAATATCACATCTGAAAAAACTAGATGTATTACAGAAAAAATGCTTGAAAATTCTCCTTAAAAAACCGTTACAATACTCATCAGAAATTCTGTTCAAAGAAGCTTGACCTCAGGCAACAAGACAAGACAAGACAAGGCATAAAGCCAGTGCTTATCCTTAACACGATATGCTCAACAAAAACAATCGTCCAGAGAACATATATATATATATATATATATATAACGGATTGTCTACAGCTGTTGCCGTCTCTCCGTCCCCAATCTCCATCTTGCTCTGTTAAAAACCTCGTTTTCTTCCAAACCTCTTTTAGCCATTGCCTCGTCTATATCGTCTTTCCAACTTCTCCGTGGTCGTCCCCTTTTCCTTCGTTCTGGTGGTATCCATTCCAGTACCTTCCTAGGCCATCTGTCAGTTGTCATCCGCTTTACATGTCCGAACCAAGTTAACTGCCGCTTCTCTACATCCTCGTGTATGTTTCTGTCCATTTGCATTTCATTTCGGATAACATCATTTCTAACCCTCTCAAGTCTAGACCTACAACAGCTCCTTCTCAAGAAATCCATCTCTGTTGCCAGAAGCTTATTCTTATTAGCCTTATTAGCCATATATACATTTAGCTAACCGTCTCTATAATTACTTACCACTGAAAATCAGAACTGCACCAATACTTTCATTTAAAAAACAAGTTAAATGTCTCATTTCAGAATCAGATAGAAATACTATACATCGACTAATTGATCCCTCGTTCGCTTAAAATATACTCCTAGCACAATAATATTAACATAATATACCTACTATCCTTCCCACAATAGACACTTACATCACTGGTTGAAAAAAGTCCACATCCATTATATTTCTATTTTTCTACAGTGTCGTTTATAACATAGGTACTTATAGCTCATTTCACCAATGTACGACGGTATCGGATTAGTCACCGAGGCATCGACTTAACGGGCGCACTGTGATGAGAGGTACATTAGTAAATTCCCCTAAGATTTAAACGCGAAATTCTTTTTTATTATTATGCTTTTGTTGAGAGGTTTTATTTTTATTTTTTGCTTTATTGTGAACAGAAATCGTTGAAGTAGCTCTCGATAAGTTTTTTGGTTAGAAATAGGCACATATTTAATTACGTAACAAAAATAAATTATCGGTACCAATTTAATAAATATGTTTAATCATGTAGTACTTACGGTATTATCAAGTATCAGATTTATAGCCATCATAATAGGAGTCACTGTCGTCACTATCCTCATTCGCATTGTAAATAATAGCAGGATTAACTGCTTCGATGCGGGTTTCACGAACCCACCATTCCTCTATTAAATTTTCACATTTTGTGACACATTTTTCCCAAATTTCAGGAGTGGCAGTATTAAGTGCTCGTTGCCAGGTTTCCAAAACAGCCTTATCACTGTAACCATTAGATCCAATGTGATTGTCATAATAAGTTTTGCATATCCCCCAAATATACTCAATGGGATTAAATTGGCAATGATAAGGCGGAAGTCATAGCACACGATGTCCATAACTGAGTATAATATTATCCACTCTGTAAATTTTTTCTCTTTCGTGCCTTTTAGCTATCAATAATAATTCCGGCTTGAAGCAATACTGTGGAAATGAAATATTATATTTGTTGGTTGCTTATTAAAAGTTTCCGAATGGTATGGAGCATTATCTAAACAAACATCTCTGTATCCATATTGTCATGATAATTAGAATTAGATAATTACAATATCTATACAATCTATTTATAACACTTTATAATTACTTCAAAACTTAAAACTTCACTTCAAACTAAACTAAACTCGATCGAAGACATTCCTTTCTATATTGGCAAACAAACTATTCGAGAATTGTGACGTCCATTCTGGAAGAAAGAGGAATCAACGAGAATTTTTCCTAAAATATCAGGCGTTTGTTGTTACAAAACAATACATTTTTTTTCCATTGTGGTCGACTCGCTGTAGCCCCAAGGCAACAGGGACGGACTCCGCAAATCGTAACAATATATTTTTAGCTAGATCCTATACCTCATGTCTGATGTTAAATGTTAATTATTATTGAATAACCAATACCCAATCCAAGAATATTAAATTGTATAATGATTTTTATTACAATATTTTATAATTAAATCAGATATAAACTAAATAACCTTTAAATCATATGCCTGTTGTGATACCGTAATGGACGGCGGTGCCTTTCCCCTCTGCCGTGAGAACCAGTTGGAACTTTTAATAAAAAGTGGTCTTATATGCTAACTGAGCTAAGATCAGATAAATCACCAAAGTTCGACAAGGACTACTTAGTTCATCGCTTATGTCACCTCTAGTGCTAGGCTTTTGACATATACATTTATATATATATATATATATATATATATATATATATATATATATATATATATATCTTTAACATTATATCCATTTGATATAAGGGCGTTCTTAAGGTGATTCAGTTCTTCATTTAAATGTTCTGGTTCACAGATTCTTATTGCTCTTGCTACCAAAGTTCTTATAACTCCTATTCGTTGGTAGAGATGACGAAACGTTGAGTATAAAGTCAGACCTACGATGGCCAAAACACTTGATTCACCAATAAACGAATATGTAATATGTGCATTGACAAAATAAAATAAAAAAATATAGCAACGACACAAATTTTTTTTTTATTAATGGGGAGATATATTTTACAAAAACCTTTTAAAAATTAAACTATTTACAATCAAAACGACTTTTACTTTACTGAAAATCTTACACAGTTTGTAACAATTAAACAATCGACAATCGACAATCAAAAATATACGCTTTACATGTTGCCAGGATGCTTATTCCAGTTCTGAGAAATAAGAAAAAAAATGATTCTTTTATTGCAAAGTTGAATTGGCACTGCTTGCTGGAGTGACACTATTGAATAGTCTATCTTTAACCATCTGAGCCATTAGTCCATGTATGATTTCTATGGTTGTCTTGCAACTGTCTTTGGTAGCCTTTAGAAGTTTATCCTCAGTTCGTTTTTCTCCTCCTACAATACAACCACAACGTCCTAAAAATAATTAATCTCTAAGGGTGGGTGTTGTAGGTTTGTAGAAAACCTAACTCCAGAGCGTAGAGAGTCAAATATGAAAAAAAATTCTACAAACATTATAGCTAAGCAATGTTATTTCCTTTTACTGAAACATAAACATGTTTCCAAGAAAAAATAAACGTGTTGGAAACACACACTATTACGATCAGGGATGAGCACTGCGCGGCCCTGCAAACATTTAAAATTATGACTTCAAAAAATTCTTATTATACCTTATTATACCGCCAATATAAAGAACTTTTAAATTGTATAATAAGTGAATATAGTGATGTAATTTACAACACAGAAGTGCGTTGATTAAGTAGAGGAGCTATGCAGAAAATAATACAGACAGGGTCACGAATCATTGTACCATTGTAAGAAGTTAATAAAGTATAGAAGTGCAATATCTAATTTTTCCAATTTTTAATTAAATATTCTACTTAACATTCTGATACAATAGTAAAAAAAAACTCAAATTTTTTACACATATTGCTAATAAGACATTTTGTAATGTATACAAAAAACAATCAGAAATTTGAATATAAAGAAATATTTAATATGGGAATATTTAAATTTAAAAAAACTCACCTATAGCTGCCTCAGATTGCTCTAATTTTTCAGATAAGTCAAATATTTGACCAGTAGTATAATCAGCATTAGTTAGTAGACTAGAAGAGCTAAGAGTGTTGACCCAATACTTGTTCCAAAGTGAATCCAATAACCTTCTGTCTAAAGTAGATTTAAAATATGATACTTCTAAAGAATAGTACTGCTTACAGTGTACTCCAAAATCTTCTATTTTATTTAAAGGAATAGTTTGATATTCTGATGGTTCTTCATTTGCTGGTTTATATCCCTAAAATATAAAAGCACACGATGAAACATGTAACTCTGGAATAAGTATTATATAATGAAATGCAATGGTATAATACACAAACTATAATTGATTAGCTGATCAACTGTATGTTCTTATCTGTATATTTACACAGATTTTTAAATATTGACATATGTATACCTATTTACACAAATCAATTTACATATTTTTCTACCCTTCCTTTATTTTTGTTCATTGGTTCCTTTTATAGGTACTGCCTCAGTGTATTTATTTTTATACGCTTTATATTAGCTTGACTTGTATCTATCTATTTATCTATGTAATGGAATCCTTGGACACGATTTTCACCCATTTAAAAACATCGGATAGACTTGAAACTTTGTATATTGCTGAAGGACCAATGACAATACAATAATTTAATAAATTTTCTTCCTGGCCAGGATCATAATAATTAAATAATGTAAATAATTTTACAATCAAAAGCGTGGGGTGCGCTATATCAATTAAATTTGATAATAAACAGATATTGGTAAAAGTAGAGTCTCCAAGAAGAAAACGTAAACATCATAAAAAGCACCCCACGCTTTTGATTGTAAAATTATTTTTTATTAATCATTTCTTTGAAGTGAAAACTTCTTTAGCAGCGTTGGGCACTTTTTGGTAGGGGAAAATCTTATGGGTTCGCATCACCGACATGCTCATGACTGGCGCACGCGCAGCGGCCGTGTGTTGTGCGCGTTAGACGCTTTTTGGATGGATGAAATCTCGAGCGTTCGCGTCACCGACATGCTTATAGCAGTATATCTGTAGCTATACAGCTGACGTATTGTGCAACATTAGTGCTATGTTCATCTTATAAGTGGAATTGAATGGATTTAGTGAAAAGTTCAATGTGTATATACTGTGCATTGTGGAAATAGTGTTTTTGCTTGATTATTATTTGAATTGTTTAATTGTGCAGTACAATAGTGAGTACTAAATAAATATACTAAATAAATAAACTAAATGAATATTTCAATTGAATTGTATTTATATTTTGTCATGATCTTGTATAGCCTGTAATATATTTGATTAATAAAAAACCATATAAACATGCATATAATTGTTGCTCGGAGTGTCAATAGATGTGAAAACCAGATTGATGTTAATAATTTTAATTCAAACATTATGAAATTTTAAATTTTAATACTAAAAGATCAAAAAGTTTTCACTTCTACCGGCAGTCTCTACAACTGCCAATTTTTTTTAACTCGGTTTTCTTAAAAAGCGTGTTGTCTTAGTTTTGTTAAACTATTATTTATATATCTTAAATATCCCATAACGATGTATTTTGTTTAGTTTATAGCACTCATGTGCCTATTTTAATGACTGGTCTCATGTTTTTTAAAAAAGACCTGAAGAGATTAATAAAGTATCTATCTAATAACCCAGAATCTGATCAAAAATTTAAATAGGTACTTTAATCCCTAAGTACTAATACACTCACAGTCGCTACCACATGGCTAAGCAAAAGATATCTCCCCACCTTGGCGTTTTTAATTGTTGACCGTTTAGATAATTTCACTAGACATCGAAACAGCTCAGAATTTGGTAAGGCGATTTGCGGAAGTGCGTAGGTCCCGAAATATTTGAATATAAACTGTCAATGCCGCCTGACAGATGGTGTATTAGTGTAAACGTTAGTTTTTTCTTAATTTGTGTAGAATGAATCAATAACCCAGTAGCTTCAAAACGAGAACGGTAAATTATAAGGATTGCTATAGAGAGTGAACATAACTATCATTTCGTACACCAAAAAAGAATGTAATTTTGCTATCATCATCCCACTACCATGCCAGTGTAGATCAATGAACTAATAATCCAGATATAATTGTTAATTATAATTACAGAAAAGGTGGTAGAACACATTAAACAAAAATGTACCAAAGTGATTTATTAAACAAGAGTAAAGTAGAAAAGAATTTGGCAAAAAAAACAATCAGTTAACAAGATGTCATCATAGGTCACTGTATTAAGCATATGAGACTGGTGTTTTTCTTATCATATTTTGTTTTATTCTTAATACGAAATAAAATGTTAATTTTATTCTCTTAGATATGTCAAAAAAATAAAGTGCAACTTTCGTTTCAAATTTGCAGAACATTTTTGCAATAATAAGCATTATGTAGACCTTTTATATAATTTTTATGAAAGTGATTCATTTTAGGTCAAAAAAATTTGGTTAGATAAAAAAAAAACAATTTTTTTGACACGTCTCTTAGACGGTCTATTAGTATTGATGTAACTGAATCAAGGTTAGTTCTTAAGGGTTAAATCAAAAGAAATGTATCAAAAACAATAGGTAACACTTCCAACTTTGGTTTAATATTTAATTAATAAATTTTGTACCTTTGGATATGTTCTGAAGGCTCCTAAACAAACCTTTCCGGCTGAAATGGTGCGAACAGGATCAATAACTATTGCCACAAATGGCTCTTGAAAATTTTGATTTAACATTTGAGTACTAACATCTATTCCTGATAACCAACAACCATAACCAGGATGACTGTGGTACCAACCTATAGCATTTTCTTGTCTACCCACCTAAAAAATATATGTACATAGTAGTTATAACTTTCTTTAGTGCCACATAACATATTAATTTGTTATTTTTACCAGTTTTGCTGCCTCAATGTAGGAACTCATATATTCATAAGCCTGAGCCTGGGCATTAACACGAGTTTCTGTTCCTTCTACTGGCAATGCAAAAGAATCCATTACAAACATTGTATTTCCATCTACTTTACCCAAAATTAACCCCATTACTTCAAGAGTTCCTCCAGATCTTGCATGCATAACCATTTTTAAAAGTGCTAGTGCGGAAATTTTAATATCTTTGAAAAAATGTGGACTACAAAATAACGTTACTTTAGAGTACAATAATTGAAATGTAATTTTTAAATGCTAAAAAAACAGAAATGTTTTAACTTACTCTTTTTCCCATGGCTTTGCAGCCAGAATATCCTGTTGTTGTTTTTTATCATAGCGATATATTTCATCGACTGAACTAACAACTTCAACAGCGTTAGACATTTCCCACATTTTTTGGCCAACTGTGGAAGGTGCTTCGCCCTCGAATTGTGGGGTAGAACTTGAAGAACAACCTAATTTAGACATTTTAAAACTCCAAATAATTCAGAACAACGTCAACAAGAAAACTATTTGCCGGTTTAATTGTAAACCTAAATTTAATGTGTTTTTATATCAATTTATTTATAATATGTCAATATTCTGAAACTTGCATTTATTTGTTTTTTGTGTTTGACGTTTGACACTTTCAAATTTGATAAGAAGACAAATAAGCTTAACCCGTAAAGAGAGACCTTTCCCTGCTTCTAACCAATTAATATAGAGATAGACTGTTTCTTTCTTTCTTGTTTATATTTCAATTGTTCAAAGTTCGAACCAGAAAAAAGGATTAATTTTCATTTAATTATACAAAAGGTTTGATTTCGTTTTTAATTATTTTACGCGAAAATTCTAATAG
This sequence comes from Agelastica alni, assembly GCA_950111635.1. Taxonomy (NCBI): domain Eukaryota; kingdom Metazoa; phylum Arthropoda; class Insecta; order Coleoptera; family Chrysomelidae; genus Agelastica; species Agelastica alni. The sequence continues at coordinate 9,881,253 of OX467718.1, forward strand.
TTCCTAGTTTTATAGCATTAAATTAAACCATGTTTAATAAAAATATTTACCAAATTTAAATTAAATAAATGTTGTTTTATTGACACTATTTCCAAACCGATTGGAATATCATGTTGTTCAAAATAACAAAACAAAGATTTTAATGGGATCAACGACTATGCTATCATGCTATCCTACATCCCAAATCCCGATATCATAAATATGTGTCCACATGTGTACCATATCAATCAGGTTAAAGTGAACAGATATTAGGGTAGGCAGCACGCTCGAAATACCCCTGGTTTAGCAAGCGTCCATGCTATGGGTTGCAGTATCTACATTACATTAGGCAATATATTTGTCTGTCACCTTAATGTATAAAAAAAGACAATTTTATTTAAAAAATTTATTGGTTACATTAGAGTTTATAATTGCCAGTGCTTAATTTCCAATATTTTCAGGAACATCAGTCTGTCCAGTCTACTGGGATCTAAACGGTTCCGCTCATTATTTGCGATGCTGCCGGCAATCGAAAAAAGGCGCTCGCAAGGTACAGATGACCTCACGATACACATATGCTTCATAGCTGTTGGGTAAACAGGATGATAAATCAAGTTTTTTTGTTCTTGCCAGTAAAGTATAGGATCATACTTCAGGTGCACAACTGCCTGCGATAGCTAGTGCTTAAATTATAACTTTCATGTACAAATACATTACGTGCAGAGTTGCTTTTTTACAAGTAACTTGTGGAAATTCCAAAAAAAAAATCGAATCGAATTTCGATTTTTCGAGCAAAAGATCGATTCCCTGGATCGTTTTAGGGCTATATATATCGATTAAAAAAATCGATGTTTTCGGTCAAAGAAATAGATTCCTGGATTAATCGATCTCAGATCGCCATCCCTACTTGATGAGATTTGTAATTACATGTCATAATGCCTTTTTATTCGTTTAAATTTAAAACATTGTTTGTTATGAAAAATGTGACATTAGAAATATGCTACAATATTTACAAATAATGACACATGTCTTTTAGCTATCATACTCATTCATTTTTAAATACCAGTTTCACAAAATTATAAGCAAATAATGTACATTTACGTATCAGAAGATTAGGTATACCGATTAAAGTAGGATCATTAATCTGTCCTTGAAATTATCATTTAGTTGGACGAAACCGATAAAATTAGTTCCAGTGAAGGAAACCACAGCGGCAGTTTATTTAGTCATTTACAATAGTTGTATACCTTCAGTATTAAAACTTAAGACATGGAAGCCTTATCAAGATCTCTTCAGCCTTACAAGAATGCTGTAGGACAAACTGCAAGCATTGTTACAATAGCTCAGTTTTTTTCTGGAACTCTTGTGTGTAGAGATATACATAATAAAAAGTCCACACAAGGGGTTGCAGCTACTCCTTTTGTTGGTGGTGTTGTAATGTAAGTGCTTTAAATTTGTAAAGAGGTATCTATATATAGATATATTTTTTAACTTTTAATTATTTATGTTCTGAACTACCAGGATATATTTTAGTTAGTTTATTTTAAGGAAAATAATAAATTTACATAATTTTTTATCAGCTAGCATAAAGCACAGATAAATGTAAAAACTGCACTGCAAGCAATTTAAAAAAATCAACAGTAAGAAAAATTCCTATATGGGTTAATATAAACATTTTTATCATAATTTAATTTACCTTTGTGTGTTTTATTTTTTGTGTTTTACTTACATTGTCTTTAATTTTGTGCATTTAAATCTAAATAATATAATAATTCTTTTATGGCCTTATTTAGGTTTCAGTTGAAAAAAAAGCCTGTATGTGTGTTTTAATTGGTATTTTGCATAGCAAAAAATGATTGCCTATGTAGGTATATAGTTTTATGTAAAGTATTACCTATACTAAGAATTTTTATGTACCCTTTTAAAAACATTTGTAGATAAGACAATGATAAAAGGTAAATACAAATTTGTTCTCACTGTATTTATATATTTTTATGTAGTTTTTTAAACTGTGAATTTATTATTTATTTGCATTTATTATTATTTGCAATTCAATATTTTTGCAAAATGATTTAATACCAGTTTCAATACCTATACATATATATGTGTATGTAAACCACCCTATAAGCAAATTTAAAATGATATTTAACTTAGAATAATCGATATAATTATACAAAATTCTTCACCAAAGTCAAGTAAATATGTACCTATAAAAAAAGATATATACTCATACATAATTTTTAGAGGAATATTGATGTTGAAATTGGCTCTTTTATTAAATGATGCTGCAATGCTTCAAGTCAATGTTGCAGCCATAATCTTGAACTCAATTTATATGGGGTGTTATTATTTTTATTCCAAAGACAAGACCAATGAAGTATTGAAACCAATAAGTATAGGAGTAGGAATTGTAGCCGTGTTTTTGGGTTATGCCTCACTTGAAGATCCAGCAAATCTTGAATTTAGATATGGTTTATTGGTAACTGTACTTATGCTCTTACTTATTGCTTCTCCACTGTTGGATCTGGTAAGATTATTTTGTTCCTAAACAATTATTTTATGCTATGGATAATTAATGGCACCGTGGTAGTAAGAGTATTTTGGTCTATAAGTAATACACCCATCATTTTAAAATTTTTAAACAATATGGTTTTTATAATATTGGTAATAGTAATTTTTATATTTAAAAAATGTTATATAATTGTTTTTAAATTTTTTGCTGCAATAGGATACAAAAAAAGATAAAAAATGAAAATAGTGTAATTACACACAAATGTTATCATATACTATCATCACTTTGGTTTTAATCAAATTTATTTTGGGATATCCACATAACATGAAATGTTGAGGTTTTAAGTTTTATGAGGAAATTGATATGTTGTCATTGGCGTTATTTCTCAAACATTTGGTCATGAACATAAAGAACATAAAAGGGAAATACAGATTTTAACTATATTATCTTATCATTTTAAATTGCAGATGGTGCATTTTAATCGTAAATTTGTATATTTATCATTATTTATAGTAGGTTACGTGTCCAGATATGTTAAAATTAGCAATCATCTTTCCTTTACACCAAAAAGGTAATACAACTAATATTGAGAATTATGGTTAAATTTCACTGCTCTCTGAGATTTTCAAAATTGTTGAGAGATCCGTCTACAACCTAAATAATTCAATGATAAATACAATATTCTTACTACGAGCCAACATGGTTTTTGGGGAAAATAAGTCAGTGAAAACTGCCACAAATCAACTCATGCATTTTGTTTACATTCAACTTGGCAGAGGCAACTATGTTCTCTTCGACCTTTCTAAACCAGACCAGTTTTAATTCTGAATTTATACTGAAAAAAATATACACCCTTGGCATAAGGGGTATCTTATTAAATTGGATTAAATTTTACCTCAAAAATCGCCACCTTGTTGTAAAAACTAATAATGAGGCAAGAAATAATTGTACTTAAACGTAGGCATTTTATATTCGGATTATATATGGAGAACATTGACATATTAACATAACATTGCACCAGCTATTTATAGATTTTAAGCAAGCATATGATAGCATCATAAGAGTGGAATTGTGGAATGCCATGGCAGAACTGGGCATACCAAAAAATTAATTAATCTCACCAAAGCTTGTGTAGAGGTTTCTAGAAGTGAAGTAAGACTTGGAGGAAAACTGTCGATCTTCTTTACAATCAACAGTGGTCTCAAACAGGGAGATGCATTATCCCCACTTCTCTTTAAAAATCAGGGTCCTCGTATTATACTGGCTTTCGCTGATGATATAGATATAGTGGGAAATACATTTGTCAGTTTCAAGGAACAGTTCATAAAACTGGAAAAGGCTGCAAAAGAAGTTCGACTTTGAATCAACGAAGATAAAACAAAATATATGGCTATAACAAGAACAGAACGACAAGTTAGAATGGGACAAAACGTGACAATGGACCACTACAATTTTCAAAGAGTTCATCAGTTTAAATATTTGGGAGCTACGATCATCTCTGACAACAATATGGCACAAGAAATTAACAACATAATTCAAGGTGCAAGTTGACGCTGCAAAAAATAATGAAATCGAAAAATGTATCCTGCCGTACGAAAATAAGAATTTACCATTTAGTGGTAAGACACATAAAAACATATGCATGTGAAACATGGACGATGACAAAACAAAACGATAACCGTCTAAAAATCGCAGAAAGAAGAATTCTTAGAAGGATATATGGACCAGTTAAGGACAACAACACAGCACTACAGAATAAGAACTAATATGGAATTGGAAGAACTATATAACCAGCCAGATATAGTGAAAATAATAAAGTCAGAAAGATTAAGATAGGCCGGCCATGTTAAGAGACAAAATCAACGTGTCGTCAAGTTGATATGAGAAGAGACCCCGGAAGGAAAACGACCGCTAGGAAAACCAAGGATGCGGTGGAAAGATAATATTGCAGCGGATTTACAGACTCTAAATATCGAACGAGCAGAGGAGCTAATGATAGACCGCAGAAAGTGAAGGTAGATTGTAAAGTTAGCAAAGACCCACCCTGGGTTGTAATGCTGCAGAGAGAGAGAGAGAATTTTATATACTTGTAAAATATTCACACCGATTTTATTGTTTACTTATCGATTTTGAACTTTTTTATAATTGTTTTATTTCAGAAAGTGATCATTGAAAAAAAAGATGCTTCCTCAATTCCATTTCCTCTAACTTTTATGGGTTCCATAGTGTCTTTCTTATGGTTACTTTATGGAATAATATTAAACAACATGTTTATGGTGGTTAGTACTTACACATTTTTTAATTTCATATAATTATGCATAATAATCGTACAATATTTAAGGATCCTTCAGTTTTTGTATAAAAATTATGAAGTCATTACAGATATTTTAAATCGTAACATTACTTTATAATAATTATCCTATAATGGTGATTTCAACAAATATGTGTAATAGCCAAAAAAAAATTTAATACATATTAAATCGCATCTTAAAATTACAGTACCTATCCAGTCTGTGGTAGACCATTTGTTAATTATTAATAAAAAATTAAAGTATACATTTACATAAAAAATGGTCAAGATGTATATTATATCATATTGTCGTATTCGGAGACATGAGTGAAAATTGCAATGAAAGTGAAATTAGTACTACAGAAATTGTGGAAGCGTTGAACAGTATAAAATTGGGTACAGCTGCTGGGTTTGACAGGATAACGGTTGAAATGCTGAAGGCTGGACAAAGCGTGGTAACTAGTCTGCTGTACTACCTTTTTAACCTTGTTGGAGGAGTGCTAGCGTCTCAGACGACTGGTGCAAGGCCGTTATCGTGCCGATTTACAAGGAAAAAGGTACGCAGCAGGACTGTAAGAACTACCGAGATATTAGTTTACTCAGCATAGTCGGCAAACTGTATGCAAAGATATTGATTAAAAGAGTGACGAATGAAACTGAGAAGATGATATGGGATGTACAAGCAGGATTTAGAAGAGAAAGGAGATATATGGATCAGGTCTTTTCATTACGAGGTATAGTCGAAAAATTCTTGGCTAGAAGTCAGAAGGTCTACTGCACTTTTATAAACTTGGAAAAGGCCTATGACAGTGGTGAGGAGTGAATTGTGGTCGACATTGTCTATGTATGGGGTGAGCGGTAGTTTAATACGAGCACCGAAATCACTTTACGAAGATTCCACTGCTTGTGTCAGGATAAACGGAGCTTACACGGATTGGTTTAACATCGAAAAAGGTGTGACAGGGATGTGTGGCTTCGCCATAGCTATTTACCTTATACATAGATGATTGTTTCAAGATTTAAAGGAGAGTGCGGATAGATTGAAAATAAATGATTTGATCGTCAAATGCCTTCTTTACGCCTTTACGATTCAAAGTTTACGAGAGATGGAAAGTATGACGGTGACATTGAGCAAAGGGTGTTGGCAGGAAAACAAATGAATGGGGCACCGCATAGCTTTATGAACAGCCACAAAGTTTCAAAAAAGACACGTCTGGCTGTGCATAGAGGAGTGTTGGTTCCTACACTTATGTATGGTAGTGAATGTTGGGTTTGGCAAAAGAAGCATGAAAATAGGATTAATGCTGCGGAGATAAGTAGTTTGAGAAGTATAGCCGGAGTGACTCGGTTGGATAAAGTAAAGAATAGTGAGATAAGGAAATGCTGTGGTGTAAAAGATGTGGTTATAAAAATAGATAAAACAATGCTTAGATGGTTTAGACACGTAGAAAGGATGGATGAAGGAAGGTTGACGAAATAAATTTATAAGGCGAGTGTGAATGACAAGTCGGGCAAGTAGAGGAAGCAAAAGATGTGTGTAAGAACCGTAGCAAGTGAAAGGAAGTGGTCTCTGCCTACCCTTACGGGAAAAAGGCGTGATTATATGCATGTATGTTTGTAAAAATAATTTTACAATAAAAAAAAGCGCTCGGTGTGCTATATCAATTAATATATTTGGTAATAAACAGATATTGGCAAAAGTAAAGTCTCCAAGAAAAGAACGTAAACATCATAAAAAGCACGCTTTTGATTGTAAAATAATTTTTATTATTTATTTTCTAGTTTAGGTTTCTTATGAAGTGTGTTGTCTTAGTTTTTTTAAACTATTATTTTTTTATATAGTCTCATTACTTTTTTCCAGAGTAGCATATTTATCACAAAATGTTTTGACACTCAATATTTTGGCAAAAATATCGTTAATCATTTCTGTTATTTTCAGGTACAGAACATAATCGGGCTGATATTGTGCTTGGTACAATTATATTTAATACGCCAGTATCCAGGATCACCAGGTCAGAACAAAAAAAAGAAATAAGTTGCCAAGAGAGATTAGATAACCACGAGGGCTAAATTACGCCATTGTTCAATTTTTTAAATATTTTTATTGTATATTCTAGGTCGTGATGATTAAACTACAAGAGACTGTGATTTTAGAGAAAATTTTGAAAGTTAACTACAGACCATTTAGGCTATTATGAAATTTTCAAGATAATAAACAAATATTACATTAATTTTTGAAATTTTTATTTCACCTGTTATGACTGAATTCATCAATATAATATAAAATGTGTTAGTCATAATGCTGATGACACACTGAATATATTTAAATCAAATTTGGTGTATTTTCTGTGAGTCTTTGTACGTCTAACGAACATTCGTATCTTTTGAAAACAAACTTTGGAGGTTTCTCAGATGTAAATACTGTCGTAGACTCATGTCGACGAGGTGGGGACAGTTCAAATTGTAGTCTTGTAGTTAATTACTTGGTTGTTTGTCGCAAATATTTATTATATTTTGTGCAAGGACCACATAAAGATAACAATTACCTACTTAGTGGTTAAAGGTAAATACTGCAAAGGGGTAATTTGAGGTTAATACTAAAAATAAAAAGTGCGTGAGTGTCGTGAAACATTCAGTTTCACTTAAAATGGTAATAAACCTGATAAATATCTTTCAATCGAACACCCCCAACCATTAATTGATAAAAGATTTTCACACACACTTTACCTGGAGTATTGTCGAAACAATTTTAAAGAAATTGTTGAAATTTCGTGATTTTCAACAGTAGAATCTCTCTTCAATCTATTCCTCGATTTTAAACCCCCTTAGACGAGTCAGATACCGACAAGCTTTTATCAACTAGCCGCGTGCTATAGGCAACCAATTATACACCTTATGGCCGGCTAAGCGCATGCTATAGGCAACCAATTATACATAAATGTCAAACGCGAATAAATAAATACGCTGACATCAGCGCCCTAGCACTGAAATTTCCGTTTTCCTCGTCGAGAGGGTTAAGTAAAGCGTCTTTTCGAAAAACCCACGCGGTGCCATGTAGCACTTATCAGTTTAGTTAAAATTTTAATAACTGCAGTTATACAATAATATGTAAATACGATTATGGATCATATTCAGTTCAGTCGACAACCAGTGAAATAATTTTGACGGTACACGAGGCCTGAAGTTGTAAAATTGATCATTTTTCGATAGACGACAACAATGGCGTCTCCATGTATCAGATTTTTAATGTACTAGAAATGGTAATTTTAGTGTTTTATTTCAATAAAAAACGAATACCAGTGTAAATAAAAAAGATTATCACTGCGATTTACCCACAAACCCTTCGACAACTAAAAGCAAGTAGAATAAATTGAATCAGCGACTGACTCTACTATCGAAGGAGAACAACATCTCATTATCGAGGCACGGCAAGATCTTCCAGAGGCAGGCACTCAGCATTCCACTACTTCTCTTCCTTGCCCCGGCGACAGAAAGCTTGTTTACATTTTACAGATGTTTTTAGCTAGGATGAAAAAAAAATGTGAGAGTCACACATATTCGGTTAAATACCCGCTTGCGGGTACTCTTAAAGAGCTTGTTTTTTCAAAGGTAACAGAAATATTTTTTAAGGGTGTGAATACACAAAATTTTGTCAGGGACGCATTGTTTTTTTTATTTTCGAGTCTTGAGATCCTATGTAAATTGTACAATTAGAAAAAAAACACACAAGGTCACGTAATCCGTGTAGTTAGAACAAGGTCACATGACGTCAGTGGCATCGACCTTGGGGGGTAGAGTGTAGGGGGCTTGGTATAAACCGGCTTAAATCCTCTACTCAGACGCTTTCTTTGATATATACCGGATTTTATTCAGGTAATAAACATTATTTTTTGCTTCTAAATTTGGCACTAGTGCCGTGCGTATTTACAGGGTGGCCAATCGAAAACGAAACGGAGCCATTTGCAGGAAGCTCGTCATCATTTTAGAAAAACGCTCAGACCCGTCGATTTTTGATTAAAGGGGAACACTCTTTTCCGGTATTTTTGACTCCACTACTTTCAACGAGGGTAAGAATTACCCCGACATTTTAAATGGCATCGGGGGTCGAATAAGATGTCTCTATTTTGAAAAAATTACGTGTTAAAATTCCAATTATTTTAGTTGCTTACTTACTACTTAATTGATTAAATGTTCAAACTGATGACCGCCCGCTTCCATACAATAATAAAGATTTTGTTAAAAACGTTCACGCACATTCCGAAGAATTTCCGGAGTAATTCAACGGCACTCGTCAACGATTCTTTGACGCAAATCTTTCAACGACGCTGGTTGTGTTTTATAGATATTACTTTTCAGATGTCCCCACAAAAAGAAGTCGAGGGGCGATAAATCTGGCGATCGTGGAGGCCATTCAATGCTGCCTCTTTTCCCAATCTTATACCGTGGAAAACGTTGGTCTAAATACTGACGAACAATCGCCGCATAATGCGAAAGAGCACCGTCCTGTTGAAAATAAAAATGATCTTTGTCATATTTTGGATTATTTTCAAAGATAAGTTTCACATTTAAAATCTAATTTCTGTATAAGTAATGGGCGGAATTTAAAATTTAAAGACTATTGTAAGAGCTTTTAAAAGACATCTTATTCGACCCCCAATGCCATTTAAAATTTTTTCGCTTAGGGTTGAAAATCAAAAGTACAAGGAACCCCTTCAATAAAAAATTGACGGGTCTGCGCGTTTTTCTAAAATGTTGACGAGGTTGCTGCAAATGGCTCTGTTTCGTTTTCGGTTGGCCATCCTGTATTAAATATTGATTAATCCTCAATCTGCAATTGATAATGGAAGAACTATAGGTACCTTTTTTCCATTAAATCGTCTTATCTATTACGGTTAAGAATATAGTAATGTTACCATGTGATAAAAGAAAAAGTCTGTATACAAATAATATTTGTGGAGCATAGAAATTTCAATGCAAAACAGAGAGTTGCACGAAATGCAGTCGACCAGCACATAATATAATAAATATTAGCTATAAATAATCAAGTAATTAACTACACGACTCTAATTTGAATTGTCCTTGCTTTCTCGACATGTGTTTGTGAAGTTACTAATCAGTATGAAACTATTAGCGATGTTGTGTACGTCTGACTTAGCAGGAAAGAGACTACGACGTATGCAAGAGATGAAATAACTCCTCTTTTAAAAATGTGTTCATTTTTAGCCTAACGGCTTTGAAAATACAATAAAAATTCTATGAATTAAAAAACATAATATTAAATTCTGAAAAGTAAACTAAAAATTTGAACCCAAAAAAACATTACAAATCTAATGTAATAAAGGTACATTTTAACGTTTTGCATTGAAATTTGTTTAATCCACAAATTTTTGTTGATATATCTGTAAATCAATGTTTTCGACAAAACGATGCCTTTTTGGACATTTTCCAAAATTATTGGACCTTTCGAGAATCGCCCGCGGCTATCATGCATTTTTTCTCTCTCATTGTGGTCAAAGCGGTGTCGCCTCAAGGCGACAATCGACAGGGACGGGCTCATAAATCGTAACACTATATATAATATTTAAAAAATTATGTCAATAAGTTATTTTGGAGTAACGGCACACCCTGTTTACTTCTAATCGATGGGCTGAATTATTTGAAATACTTCTATTCAACAGTTTTTTTTGTTAAACCTACCAGAAATCTAAATATTAGCAAGTTGCGTTACTTTATGTACACACTGTCACTGTATATTACTACTGTTTTACCTCTTCATTTACCAAGATACGCAAATAGTTAATCAGTTAGAAATTTCTCAAGATCAACCGTAACATATCAAATTACACACATGCTTGCATTATCTTTACTACCAGTTTTTATATATTTGTTTCTTTGTGTTATCAAGTTTTATCAGAAAATACCTACTACTAAAAGTTTCTGAATATAAATATAGGGTAATCCATTAAAGATAAAATCGGTATTATTTCATAATAGAGAGAGATTTTATTTAAAAAAAGAACCGATAATAGTTTTGTGATAAAAAAGTAATACTTGGAAAAATATCGGCTGTTTACAACTGATGATAACAAAAATATTTAATTATTACATAAAAGAAACAACTATAAATTAAAAGATGAGAAATGACAAATGACTGTAGATAAATAAAAATTTTCCATACCATTTCTACCAGTTTGTTTAAGAAGTTTGGCAACATACTTGAAATTGTAATTCTCCTGACCCCAATAGTCCAGTGGTTTGTATAAGGTAAGACAAAAAAATTTCAGAACTCGTTTGTTTGGAGCCACACTGATGATCATTATTTTTTTTTGACGTGGGGGGCATGATTCCCTTAGATTGGGCGCCTCAAAGAAGCAGAATGTCAATCAAACTATTAGTGAGACCACCCCCCATATTCACCCGATTTAACTACCCATTATTTCTTCTTGTTACCTAAATAATTCCTATACTCCATATTTATTTAGTTTAGTTTTCTATTTTAGATCTTGTCTCCAAAAATAAAGGAAAATTAGAAAGAGATCCATTTTAAGTCACCGACCACGGAATCCTGCTGAACGAAGAACGTATCAATAACATTCGATACGCAGACGACACCGTGGTATTTGCCAACAGTCTAATTGGCCTGCAAGAGTTGATGAACAGGATAAACGATGCCAGTGAACAATATGAACTAAAAATGAACACAAGTAAAACCAAGTTCATGATAATGAGTAAGCGGGACATCCGAAACTGTCAACTGTTTATCAGAGAGAGTCCAGTAGAAAGAGTGTCCAAATTCACTTATTTAGGAACGATAATCAGCAATGGGATCACTCTCAAGTGATTAAAAATGCAGAATAGAAAAAGCAAGAGAAACCAAAGTCAAAATCCTTCGACGTTACGTTTTCTCGACACTCTTCTACGAAGTAGTCATGTACATTGACGGAGGCGACCCAAGAGACTTGAAGCATTAAAAATGTCTAATGAATATGTACTGGGAAATATATAATGCGAAACGAAAACAAATACCAGCTCCTTAAGGAAATTCTGCAGAGAAGGAAGGCGTAGGATATCATGGCTAAAAAACTTAAGAACATGGTTGGTAAAAACATCCATACAAACATATAGTCACGCCTTTTTCCCGTTGGGGTAGGCAGAGACCACTTCCTTCCACTTGCTACGGTTCTTACACACATCTTTTGCTTCCTCTACTTTCATCAGTGCTCTCATACATGCCTTAAAACATTTAATACCACCCTACAGAATGGTTTTCGTGCAGAAGGTGAAAATTTTTTTGGAGCGAGTTTGGTCTGGAATCCCCAATTCAAAATACATTCATACATAAAGTCACGCCTTTGTCCCATAGTGGTAGACAGAGACCACTTCCTTCCACTTTTTTTCACATTTTGTGACACATTTTCCCAAATTTCAGGAGTGGCAGTATTAAGTGCTCGTTGCCAGGTTTCCAAAACAGCCTTATCACTGTAACCATTAGATCCAATGTGATTGTCATAATAAGTTTTGCATACATACATACATACATAAAGTCACGCTTTTTTCCCATAGGGGTAGGCAGAGACCACTTCCTTCCACTTGCTACGGTTCTTACATACATCTTTTGCTTCCTCTACTTTCATCAGTGCTCTCATACATGCTCGTCGGTTGTTGGTACTCTTGACCTGGCCTTTCTTTAAAACAATGTTGATCAATTGAACAATTCGACCTCTACCGACTTGTCCATTCACACTCACCTTATAAATTTGTTTCGTCAATCTTCCTTCATCCATCCTTTCTACGTGTCCAAACCATCTAAGCATTGCTTTATCTATCTTTGTAACCACATCTTCTTTTACACCACAGCGTTCTCTTATCTCACTATTTTTTACCTTATCCAACCGAGTCACTCCGGCTATACTTCTCAGACTCTCATATCCGCAGCATTAATCCTATTTTCATGCTCCTTCTGTCAAATTCAGCATTCACTACCATGCATAAGTGTAGGAACCAATTTAAAATAATTACTGTATATTCTTTTAAAACGTTTAAATCTTGTCAATACTCGTTTACATTAATCACTGTTTAAAATACGTAGTACATTTTTTAAGAATTACCCTGTATACCGATGGTATCTTTTACTTATAACAAATGCGATAAAATAACTCGTAACAACGTCGAAATGAGCGTTTGCCTGGAAATTAAACGACTAGCTTCGTTAAACATTCGCTAATGAAATGTGATACAAATAATACGTCTCAATAGCTAGCGTGCGATAAAAGGTGATAGTCGATGTCAAAGTTGCTTTTTTGTGGCTTCTTAAAACATTTCATGTTTGTGTTCGCTTTGATAAAGCGCCGAAGTTTGTTTCTATGCACGTAAATTGTAAACAATGGCAGATCCAACCATACAAACTTTTTGTTGTCATCATGGAAATGGCTCGGATATGGCTGTTATGATAATGCAAGAGTTTGATACTAATGCTTACAATGGCATTTGTCTAATGTCATCAGCTTTAGGAATTATAGGAGCACTTTATCAGGTATAATTTATTGAACAATTTATTTATTTTTTAGACGTTGTCTCTTTGTATTGTTTATTACTAAACTTGATGACTAAAAAGGATAGTTGTGATTTGGATCGGTGGTTTTCTTGCCAACCTTTTGGATTCTTTATTAATGCTCTGTATACATACAACATATTTAGTCATACAAATGACTAAAATGAATTAATTTTAATATTTTTATGTCATACTAGTTCATTATTGTCTTTTAATTACTTAGTTACCAACTATCTAATGTCGTACTTTATGCCCGTGCGGGCATAAATTTCACTTTATGGCCCACGAGGGTGTAAAGAGAAATACTTTTTTGTTTAACTTATTTAATAACGTTTATTAATGAAATTACAAACGGAATATAGTAATATATTTAAATATTTGATGAACATTATTTTGACGAATTAACATAAAATTGACAGTTCTGAAATGATCCGGTGATAGTTAAGTTGCCTGCAGCAAACGATTCATGTTTCACAGTTTGAGTTTCAAATTTCTGTACCGAAACGCCAGACCCGGAAGGTACACCTGCCAGCATTCTTAAAACTTCATTTTTTAAAGATAAACTATCCTCTTAATATCCTTCAGCAACCGACATACTCTTCCATCGACCATGTCGCTTCAACGTGGTCATACTGGCTCCAGCCTCTACAAGAAGAGTTGCTGACGTTCGACGCATACAATGACCTGTATATTTCTCAGGATCACTCAAACCCAGATATTCCGCTATAATGGACGGGATTTTTCCAAACGTTTTTTTTCCTACTGGCTGTACAGTACATCGACCTTGTCTATAGGTCAGAAAAAGCCTTTTTTCTGAGCAACCACGTGGCCGTAGTGACATATAATCTCTTATTAGCTTTAAACTGTTCATTTCACCCTCATCTATAATGGTAAAAATGCGTTTTTTATCGGTCTTTGTCTCTGGTACATTTACCACAAAAACCGATTTTATATCTTCTACATGAGTAACTAACATGTTTACAAGTTCTTGCCGTCGACATCCACCAAATATTCCAAATATTAATGCAACTTTGTTCATTAAAAACGTCTCGTTCGGTGCCTTATGAATAAATTTTAAAACATCTTCTCTAGACAGAATTTTAGACTTCTTTGGTTTGTAGCCTTTCGAAGTTTGCTTCAAATATTCCATTAACTTAGTAATTAGCAATGTTAATATTTTTATTTACTATTAAAGTCTTCTTTACCTTGGAATATTTGGACCACAAGGAACTCGGAGAAAATGTTTTAGCGAGATCGCCGAAGTATCCAAGCAACAATGTTTCATTAACATCTTTTACGTAGTTTTCTTGCATCCAATTTAATAATTTTTCGTATTCCATGTTGTAAGCTTCTTTAGACTTTTTTGGCAACAGATTTTCAGTTGCTTTCTGAACATATTAGTTACTCATGTAGAAGATGGAAAATCGGTTTTTGTGGTAAATGTACCAGAGACAAAGACCGACAAAAAACGCATTTTTACCATTATAGATGAGTGTGAAATGAACAGATTAAAGCTAATAAGAGATTATATGTCACTACGGCCACGTGGTTGCTCAGAAAAAAGGCTTTTTCTGACCTATAGACAAGGTCGATGTAATGTACAGCCAGTAGGAAAAAACACGTTTGGAAAAATCCCGTCCATTATAGCGGAATATCTGGGTTTGAGTGATCCTGAGAAATATACAGGTCATTGTATGCGTCGAACGTCAGCAACTCTTCTTCTTTTATCGGGTCTGGCGTTTCGGTGCAGAAATTTAAAACTCAAACTATGAAACATGAATCGTTTGCTGCAGGCAACTTAACTATCACCGGATCATTTCAGAACTGCCAATTATATGTTAATTCGTCAAAATAATGTTCATCGAATATTTACATATATTACTATATTCTGTTTGTAATTTCATTAATAAAGGTTATTAAATAAGTTAACCAAAAAAGTATTTCTCTTAAGGCCCGCACGGGCATAAAGTACGACATTAGATAGTTGGTAACTAAGTAATAAAAACACAATAATGAACTAGTATGACATAAAGTTATGTATGTACCAAGGGTATAAATAGATGTTTATGCCCTGAGGACGAAGTTTTACAAACCCGAGGGCCTCTGGACTGAGGGTTCACTGTCTTTTATCACTGTGAATTTTTGTTATCACAGTAAATAAAACAACTCACTTGGCATCGAGAATATATTGTATAATTTAATACATGGAGCTTACAGTTTCAAGCCTCCTGTATCTTCAGAATGTTTTCACTGGTTGTTAGCTTTGAATTTAATTTATTTTATCCGATTATATCGATGTGCATTTCACCACGTGGTGTTTTAAAGCGGTGTTCTTTCGGTGAGATGTGCATTGCTCGGAATGGAAAGAGGGCGAGAGGCCGGAAGCCGGGTCAGACGTTTTATTTCTCGCGCTGAGCTCAGCGTTTTTTATTGGTCAAAATCGTAGCCGTCTTTTTCACGTGATCGTATAGCTGACTCCCAAAATTACACACGACCCTTTTGTTTCTAGCCGATTAATAATTTTCACGTGATAAGAGGGTGATCGGAATATTCTGGAGGGATAATGAACGTGTTTTAGATGATTTTTTGTCGGCGTCAGGGCCGTACTGAGTAGTTTTAAAAATCAAGGAATTTCTTACAGAGGAATTGTATAAATGGAAGCACTAATTTCCAACAGCCGCGAACGATGTTTTCTAATCTCTGCATACATTCTGTTTGAATCAGAATTTATAAACTGAGTGGTCCATATGTATGAAATAATTTCATTGTTAGCGTTATTATGTAATTGTTGAAAAAAAAATTGTGCGGTCGGGAAACCCCCGTTTTACGTTTTTTCTTCAACTCCGAATGTAATTTGAAATGAAATCTGTATATTTCAATTTTTATTTTATATTATTTTTTCAAAGCATATAATCTAAAAAAACGCCAAAGTCCAACCGATTCCGAAAAAAGGAAAGAAGACTATTCCTGCAAATTATCGCCCCATTTCATTGCTCTCAGTCATATCCAAAGTTATGGAAAAAGCGATTAACACAGAACTTATCAAATATCTGGAGAAATTTGAGATAATCCGTGACAGACAATATGGATTTCGACAACTTCGGTCTACTGGAGATTTGCTGGCTTATGTCACTCAGCTCTGGACAAACACTATTGAAAAGTTTGGTGAATCCCGTGCAATGGCCTTGGATATATCTAAAGCCTTTGACCGCGTTTGGCACCAGGCATTGTTAAGTAAATTATCTGCCTACGGTCTCCCAAGCAAACTGCGCCTATGGCTCTTGAGCTTCATGCAAGATCGCTCTTTACATGCGGCAGTTGACGGTATTTCTTCTGATGCGTTTAAAACTAATGCCGGGGTCCCTCAGGGTTCCATCCTGTCCCCCACCTTATTTCTTTTACTCATCAACGACCTCTTGAAAACCACCACGAACCCCATTTACAGTTTCGCAGACGATAGCACACTTGTCTCAACTTTCACATCCTATCGATCACTTTCGGTGAATGATACAAATAGACTCGGGCAGGAACAGGTTGATTCCATCAATAGAGATCTTAAAGCAATCGTCGAGTGGGGAACCAACAATCTTGTTCAGTTCAACGCCCAAAAAACACAAAGTGCCACGTTTTCCAAGAAAGTGATTTCCTCAAATCATCCCATCACAATGTCCGGAAATACCCTTGAATCAAGTCCCTCCATCTCGATTTTGGGAGTCACGGTGTCCATAATATGTCTTGGCATGACCATGTTGCTAACATCGCAAAGTCGACAAGCCAGAGGCTAGGTTTTCTGTGGAAAGCCAGAAAGTTTTTTACTCCTGATCAACTGTTGACGACGTACAAGGCTCAAATCCGACCTCTACTGGAGTATTGCTCGTACATTTGGGGTTCATCACTAAGGCATTCTCTTCGTCTTCTAGATTCCATTCAGAAAAGAGCCATTCGCTTGATAAACAGCTCAACTCTCACAGATACCCTTCACCCTCTAGAACATAGAAGAAGAGTTGCAGACCAGTCATTGCTCTACAGATATTTCCATGGCAGATGCTCCAGAGAAATAAAAACTCTTGTACCACCATTGGCCACATTCGGCCGAAGAACACGGCACGCTGATCAGTCTCACCCATTTACTCTCAAGATTGACACTACAAGGACCAATCTTTATCAAGAATCCTTATTTTACAGGGCTGCTACGGAATGGAATAAGCTTCCAAAATCAGTTTTTCCAGAGAACTATGACCTGCAACTTTTTAAAAAGCGTGTCCACAATCATTTCCTTTCTATAATATCTTCCCCTTCTAATAGTCGCAGTGCGGGCCGTCTGCGGCCCACACGATAGGTCTACCATTTTTGCGATTATTTTCATAAAAAAAAAAAAAATAAACGAATTACATCAGAAAGAGTCATTCAATATTGCAAATTGTTGGAGTGATTTCGTGAAATGGGACGGAAGTGTGTAACAGATGTGTAACATCTTTCCTCTCGCTTTCTCGCAATTTGTGGTAGTGGTAGAGTTGGCCGTCAGATAGCCGTCAACCAATTTTCCGAGAGATCGGTACTGTCAGCCATCAGCTGTGCACTTAAGTTACAGTGTTGTGTATAAAGTTTGCTGTTATATGCATAAACTATATAAATAAATATTTACTGTCGATAATAAGTCTCGATAAAGTGCATTGATAAAAAATTCGAGTATACCAGTTATGCAGCGGCGACCAAAAATACCGGATCTAAATCCGATCAAGCATTTATGGGATCACCTCATGAAAAATGTTAAACGTCAATACCTGCTCCTAGAAACCTGAGGGAACTTTAAAATGCAGTTATCAAACTTTTATCCAAAATTTAATTAGAAGCAGGCCTAAACGTATAAATTATGTGATCCGAAGTAGAGGAGTCAACACAAGCTACTAACGTCGAATTTATACCATTAATTTCGCTACTAGTGTATTAGGTCTTAAAAATAATTTTAATTCCATTCTTAAAGAGAAATATTGTAGCGAATTTACTTTTAAAGTATCCGTATACGTTTTTTCTAGCTTTTAATGTAACCAATGATCATAAAAAATTATTAAAATTAATTCCTTATAGCAATTTGTATAATTTAATATTGTTATTGTGGTCAATGAGTACGCCCCTTTCCCATTGTCTGGCCTGAAGGCACGATGCGGTGCACAAAAGGATGTATGATTCTTTTCGGCGGTATCAAATGCCCAACGTTTATAGCCGCGGGCGGCAAGAATATTCGTGATAATCTCAGAAAGAACTGGAAAGAATTCTCGTAACAATATTTTGTTGCGTTAATTTTGTCTAGGAGTGTATTTAGTTATTTTGATCAATTTGCAACGTCCTTTCTAAAGCGTTAATGTGATCAATTTTTTACAGATTTTACCGCGCGAGGAATTTTCATCTAGCCACAGGTGGCATTCTTTTTCTGCCAAAAGGGGAAGAAAAATAATTGTATGGTTGGCAGTAGCTGATCTTTTGGCTTCTTTGGGTGAGTTGAATGAATGAATTAGTGCTGCCCAAATGCAAAAACAAGACGAGACTTAACCAGTCTTGGTCTTGGTCTTGCGCTAATGCCTGGTCTTGGTCTTGGTATTGCGCTTCCAGTCTTGGTGTTGGTCTTGGTCTTGCAGCAAGAGTCTCGCAAGTCTCGCAATTACCTATTAGCCTATTGCTATTTATTAAACGTTACTTTAGATCTTAGAACAACGTAACAGAGTAGGTACATTTTGAGCTTGAATTAACATAGTTATAGTAAAAGACCAACCAAATTAATAAATGTCTAAACATTCAATGAGAAATTCGAAAACTCAACTGACACCGGGTGGGGTTTGAGAACCCACGACCTAAGCGATCCGGAAGTCAGTCTGTTTCTTTATAAACGTTAACATTTAATAAGCTTACACATGCTAAAACATGGTTAAAACACATAAAAAACAAATTAATGACATTAACTTGACTGTATTTTAAAGAACATTATCTGTCTAGAAAGAGATTCGCTTGGATAGTGTCGCCTTGTACGTGCCGGCTCTCATTAAATGATGACGCCGCAAATCAAAGGATGCCGCCGCAAATCAAAGGATGCCGCCGCAAATCAAAGGTTGCCGCATTTGGCGTACGGACGCATGACATTTTAGCGTCCTGCTTTTCGCTCTTATACCTCTCTTATTATTAAGAGTTGAATTTTAAATTACTTTGTAAGATTTCTTTTTCGGCATGTAATTTTTGAAATATTAAGAAAATAAACATTTTCTCGGTAACATACTACTTACATATAATTTTATTACGCTTTATTCTATGTAGTTTATTTTTCGTTTTTATTATTTTCATATTTTTATTTATTTTCATACTATATTTAATACATTATTTTTTATTTACTTATTCGTACTGCGTAAATTCCCCCTTCAACGAAAATGCACTGTTAGTCATTTATATCTGTACTTTAGTGTCTTCCTATTTTCTGCCTATTTTCTTCTTCAAAATTTTATGTACTTTTTTTTTTATTTTTTCTCGTTTGTTTTCTGTATGTCAATTTCTTGTATTATAAATTAAGCCTGTCCGCTCCCTGAAACGACACTCAGTCATAATTACAAGATGCAAGAGTCTCGCAGGCTTAGTCTTGTTCTTGCTCAAATCTTGCAAGGTCAGTCTTGGTCTTGGTCTTGCTAAAATTACGCGGTCTTGGTCTTGTCTTGGTCTTGCAAAAATGCAAGAACAAGACCAAGACTGCAAGACCAAGAACGATTTTGGGCAACACTAGAATGAATGAATAAATGAATAGGAGTTGTGGAAGAGTCTATTTTTTACCTAGGCATTGCAGCATTGTCTGTTTTTTGTACCTTTCCAGCTTCTTAGTTTAATCTTATTTTTTTACTTCGCCTGTTAAGGAGTAGAAGCTCATGTACTGCTATTGCCCCAGGTGAATCACTCCCTTGGTCTTGTACACACCCCAGGTAGTGCCTCCACTGGGCGATGGCTTCGCATTCGAAGATAACATGAGTGGTTGTTTCCTCCTCCTCATTACATAACCTGCATATAGGCATGTATTGTGCAGATGTTTCCTCAAAAACTTAGTGTCCGGTACAAAGCCCTACAACTGTTCCCTACTTAGCGAGAACAGCTTCCCTGTCTGCTTAGGTGAGGGTTCTTTCAGCATTAACTTGCTGTTCCTAGCTCCCTCTGGCTGTGCCCACTTCAGCCGATGCTGAGAGTGGACCCAGCCTCTGATCGCTGGCCTTGGGTACCCCGCTTTTTCGTTACCAGAAATACTTTTATGCCCGGGCACCCACAACAAAGTGACTTTGTTATGGTTAGCCAAGGTTCATAGGTTTCCGGCACATTCCAGGACAATTTTTGAGTCTATTATCAGTGATGCCAAACATTAAGTGCCTCTTGACTATCTGATCTAATGAGAATTTGGCTTTTTGGATTCTTTTTGTGAGTTTATCAGCAATACATCTACCAGAAATTTGCCATTTAGTGCTAAAATTTCGATAATGTTTGTTTACTAGTATTGTCATTTATGAACACTGTGCTAGGAAAATCAGAAAGCTAAACTTCGCAAATACCTCACGAAAAGTGATGGAATACCAGAATGCCCCCTGTAGTACATATCAGATATAAATAATGCCACACTGGTATGGATCTCAGGACACTCGGGGTTGGTAGGGAACGAGGAGGTAGATACACTGTCCCCATCGTACCTGAACCCCAATATGGGGTTTCAAAAAGCATTAGAAAGAGCAATATAAAAAGTGGATGTACTCAAAAGCTCTGGCTAAATAAAATGGTTCCACAGGTCAGAGCCGCGCAAAAGAGTTCATAAAAGAACCCTCGCATGCTACCACGGTAGACCTGCTCAACCATAACAGACTGAGAGTAATGTGAGTCTGCTGACAGGACATTGTCGAATCCACAAACTCTTTTGTAGGTTGGGAAGGACCGTAGACTTATTACCCAAAGGAAATGCGACATCCCATTCATAAATCTCTCTTTGATTTATCGCAATTATCTATAAAAATAACCATTAATCTGACAAAGGATACCAATCGGTCCTCTTTGTCGCCGCGTAAAACTGACACTGACACTGGCAACGCTGCGTCGACTTCAACCAGGGTTATTCTGTAGGTTTCAAAATAGGGATTAGAGAATATGTATATGTTTTCGTTTAGAGTTGAAGTACACTTCTAATGATGTGTTTTTAATAAAAAACGAACAGACCGAATTCAGAATTACGATTACAACACTGTAAAAAATTATTCACAAAATTATAGTTTAAAAAAAAACTAAAAAACACGCTTTTAGGGTTAGTAAAACTAAAAAGTAAAAAATATAAAATATAAGAATAAAATTACTGACGATAAAATGAATGTCAATTTTTTAAAAGCGTGGGGTGCTTTGTATGACATTTTTAAACTAATTCTGCGTTTCGGAATAAATCCTTCCTTGAACCTTGAACCTTAAACCTTCCTTTATTGAAATATTTGAATAGCAAGTAATCTTGGAAACATCGATTTTTCGAGCTAATACTTGCTGTAAAAATTTGCCTTTGACAGCTTTAATCTCAATCTTTTTAACTTAAAATTTACAATTGGATAAAAAAATAAACTAATACAATTCATTCATTTGTAGGAGTATTCAGCAGATCCACAATATGGTTCAACTACAAAAACATAATGCCTTCGTCAACAGATGATTCAAGTGTTGTTTTCTGCGCCGTATCATCAGTAAGTTGCTTCCTAATTGATGTCTATAAAGCTAGCCTCGAGCTCATGCAGCTCTCAAAGTTATCTACTAGCTATATACGAAAGATTTTTGACCAAAGAAACTTGTATTAGACGGCCTTGCTTAGCTTTAACAGCTCATGCAGCTCTCCAAACTATCCAATAACTATATACCACCGATTTTTCACCTCAGAAACTTGTAGGAGACAGACTTTTTTAGTTATTTGAACTTTACGGAACTCCAGTTTGTAATGTTCAAAGCAACTAATTAGTTGCTTAGCTTTTAACAGCTTAAACAGCTCTCGAAGTTATCCAATAACTATATACTACCGATTTTTTACCTCAGAAACTTGTAGAAGACAGACTTTTTTAGTAATTTGAACTCTACGGAACTCCAGTTGGTAATGTTCAGAGGAACTAATCAGCTGCTTAGCTTTAACAGCTCATGCAGCTCTCCAAACTATCCAATAACTATATACCACCGATTTTTCACCTCAGAAACTTGTAGGAGACAGACTTTTTTAGTTATTTGAACTTTACGGAACTCCAGTTTGTAATGTTCAAAGCAACTAATTAGTTGCTTAGCTTTTAACAGCTTAAACAGCTCTCGAAGTTATCCAATAACTATATACTACCGATTTTTTACCTCAGAAACTTGTAGGAGACAGACTTTTTTAGTTATTTGAACTTTACGGAACTCCAGTTTGTAATGTTCAAAGCAACTAATTAGTTGCTTAGCTTTTAACAGCTTAAACAGCTCTCGAAGTTATCCAATAACTATATACTACCGATTTTTTACCTCAGAAACTTGTAGAAGACAGACTTTTTTAGTTATTTGAACTCTACGGAACTCCAGTTTGTAATGTTCAAAGCAACTAATTAGTTGCTTAGCTTTAACAGCTTAAACAGCTCTCGAAGTTATCCAATAACTATATACTACCGATTTTTTACCTCAGAAACTTGTAGGAGACAGACTTTTTTAGTTATTTGAACTCTACGGAACTCCAGTTTGTAATGTTCAAAGCAACTAATTAGTTGCTTAGCTTTTAACAGCTTAAACAGCTCTCGAAGTTATCCAATAACTATATACTACCGATTTTTTACCTCAGAAACTTGTAGGAGACAGACTTTTTTAGTTATTTGAACTCTACGGAACTCCAGTTTGTAATGTTCAAAGCAACTAATTAGTTGCTTAGCTTTAACAGCTTAAACAGCTCTCGAAGTTATCCAATAACTATATACTACCGATTTTTTACCTCAGAAACTTGTTGGAGACAGACTTTTTTACTCATTTGAACTCTACGGAACTCCAGTTGGTAATGTTCAGAGCAACTAATTAGCAACTAATCAAATGCTTAGCTTTAACAGTTCATGCAGCTTTCAAAGTTATTCACTAACTGTATACGACAGATTTTTTACCCAAGAAACTTGTATTAGACAGCCTTTTTTATTTATTCGAATTCTACGGAACTCCAGTCGGAAATATTTAGAGCAACTAATTAGCAACTAATCAGCAGCTCATCGTCTTCCTATTTTAGGTACCAAGTAAAACAGATCTTTCTGTTATTGTTATTTCAAGTAATCCTCGTATATGTCCTCACCGATGGACCTTGCATACAGTGTGGATCCAAATATATCTTACATTTTCGTTTTTTTTAGGCCCTTACTCAATATTTTTACACTGCAACTTGGATATGGACTTTATGTTATGCCATCGATATGCGATTGATTTTAACTCAAAAAGACAGTAAACTTTATTTATACCATTTATCAGCTTGGATAATACCTGCATTTTCTACGACAATCGGATTAGTCTTACTGTACACACCCGATGCCAAGTAATGTATTTAACATTTTTATTTTAACTGTTGAATTTAAAAATGTAACGAGCAAATTTCGTGTTTCCCTAAAATTAACCAAAAATAAGGGGACAAAAGAAAAAAAAGTAAGTAAAGGTAAAAAATTAAAAGTAAGTAAGTAAAGTAAATCTTTTCCGTGCCTCAAACAACAATATATAAATTGGTGAATGGTTTTTCGAGTTTATAGGCCGTCGTAGGTCTGAGTTAATTCTCCACGCGACGTTTCGTCATGTCCTGTGAATGGCATTTTCCGGAGATGTTTGCTTTTTAAGGTTGACGGTTTTTGAAATTTGTATGTCACGATCGCAGGTTATATACGTTTTGGTGGGCGGGGCATATTTAAGGGCTGGTCAGGAATCGGTCACGTTTCGGAGATTTATTCTGCTTATGTTTGTAAGGAAGCAGCAAACGAGTCGATTCTAAACCAATTGAAGATCAAAAAAAGACTGCGCACTATCTTCTCTGAGCGAATAAAATCCTTTTTCGGACATATCGTCCGAAGAAACGGACTGGAAAAACTCACCGGGGAAGGTACAAGGAACGAGAAGCCGAGGTAGATCACCAATCAGATATGTGGACCACATTGTCAGGGAAACCGGAGTACCACTCAACGAATGTTTCAAAGCCGCGGAAGACAGGCGGATATGGAAAGATCTCACAGACCACAGATCATGATGGCACGATACCCGAAACGGGTGACCGAATAGAATGAACCCATGTTCTATTAATTTTAAGTGTTTCCTCAGATCTATTAAAGTTCTGCTGGTGTTTATGTATTTCAATCTCTTCTCTATAGAGCCTTGGGTAATATGCAGATGTGGTGC
Source organism: Agelastica alni (assembly GCA_950111635.1). NCBI lineage: Eukaryota > Metazoa > Arthropoda > Insecta > Coleoptera > Chrysomelidae > Agelastica > Agelastica alni. Next base: position 9,905,994 of record OX467718.1, read on the forward strand.
ATAGGTCTCCTCGAATTTAATTCTGTGATCATTATTATTAAGTGTGTGCATCACGACGGCAAATTTTTCTGTTTGTCCAAGACGGCAGTTGGCTTTGTGTTCTTTGACCCTGGTGTAAATGGACCGTTTAGTTGTTCCAATGTAGACACTTCCACAAGTGCATGGAATACGAGAAACACCTGCAGAACTTAGTGGGGCAGATTTTAGATATGTTCAATCTTCTTAGATGGGTTGAAAATAGTTTTGATGTTATATTAACCTAGAAACCGGCCGATCCTATTTGTCACTCGAGGAATGTAGGGTAAAAAAGCTTTAGACTTCACGACTACTTAGTTCATTGCTTATGTCACCTCTAGTGCTAGACTTTCGACGTATGTTATATTATTTTTTTTTTTTTATGAAAATAGTCGCAAAAAGGGTAGACCTATCGTGTGGGCCGCGGGCGGTCCGCACTGCGACTATTAGAAGGGGAAGGGATTATAGAAAAGAAATGATTGTGGACACGCTTTTTAAAAAGTTGCAGGTCATAGTTCTCTGGAAAAACTGATTTTGGAAGCTTATTCCATTCCGTAGCAGCCCTGTAAAAGAAGGATTCTTGATAAAGATTGGTCCTTGTAGTGTCAATCTTGAGAGTAAATGGGTGAGCCTGATCAGCGTGCCGAGTTCTTCGGCCGAATGTGGCCAATGGTGGTACAAGAGTTTTTATTTCTCTGGAGCATCTGCCATGGAAATATCTGTAGAGCAATGACTGGTCTGCAACTCTTCTTCTATGTTCTAGAGGGTGAAGGGTATCTGTGAGAGTTGAGCTGTTTATCAAACGAATGGCCCTTTTCTGAATGGAATCTAGAAGACGTAGAGAATGCCTTGGTGCTGAACCCCAAAAGTGCGAGCAATACTCCAGTAGAGGACGGATTTGAGCCTTGTACGTCGTCAACAGTTGATCAGGAGTAAAAAACTTTCTAGCTTTCCACAGAAAACCTAGCCTCTGGCTTGCCGACTTTGCGATGTTAGCAACATGGTCATGCCATTGTTACGATATTTACTTATTTCTTTGGTTCGGTAATTTTAAACTCTCGATAAAGTAACAAAACAATTTTTATTCCAATACTTTTAATCAATAAGTTTAACTTTTACAATATCACTTAGATATTCAACTAATTACAAATTTTACAACTAACTAAATTTCATAACTCATAAAAACTTAAAACTAACTTCTTCGCGACCGCTGTCCTTTTTATAATTCCAAATTACAATTCCAGAGTAATCGCCACTATTCGACCTCTTTCTCGAAAGTGCCGGAATAATCCTTTCACCATTGCGGAACCGCTAGACGCGGTATTCTCGAATTTTCCGGTCGGATCGCGGCGACCAGCATAAAGCATTTTCCCTAATTGTGATCGACTCTCGGACGCCGACAAAAACACAGGGCCGGATCGTAACAATATGATGAAAAGCTAATTTTATTCCTTATTACAACGTGCCTTTAGTGAAAGGTATGAAGTGTTCGATACTTTCAAACCCGGTCTGCAATATCACCGATGTCAGGTTTTGGGCTATGCTACCGATGTAAAATATTAACTATTTATGTGTGACATATTTTTATTAAAAAAAATATTCATATTATAAACCTTTTATACTTCTCACGCACAGCTAAATGATTTACTAATTGATTATTTTATAAATTCCCGGTAAGATGCAATGATAGAAAAGGCGTCCAATAGTATTATAAATAAAAGTATAATAAAGAAAAACAATTGAATCGTCTTGTAGTCAACTTTTTTTTTTAGTTGTCACATGCCTTCGTCATTTGAAACTACTATCCTGCGAATACTTCCGAATTACATTGCAACGTATGTTCCCATAGCTACAGTTATGATAGCGAATCCATGTTTGTATGGATCATCCTCGAGGGATATGGAAAGGATAATAACGAGCACGTCCGGTCAATATACGGTCAAAGAAAGGGACATTATTAAATCTATAAAAATTAAATTTTCCGTGATAAATATAGTATTCTATGTGTGTTGGCTGCCTAATTTATTGAATGGTGTTTTATTATGGACGTTATGGTTTCATTTGCCCGTTAAATGGGTTATTGCTATTTGGTATACCATGGTAAGTTTATAAGTTTAAAAAAAAGTAAAATAATATGTCTTTTTATTGAGTAAAATTACCGAGAAAAAATAAACAAAATTTAGTAACATCTTATCAATGCAAAGCATCTACATTTATTTGGATCGTAGACTTATTACCCAAAGGAGGCCGAACTATCTATATTTGAACGCGATCAGACATTGCAAACTTCCGGTCCACTGTATATACAGGGTGTTTCAATAAGAATGGGCAATCTCTGAACTGGAGATACTACACACCAAAATATGGCGATTGAGCTCAACATATCTCATACAAATGTTAAAGGTTTACGAGATACACAGGGTATTTAAAGTTGGAATTTTAATTTGAAATTTCTTAATAATTTTGTGATTTTAAGCAGCATCGTCTTGAAAATTGGCAACTTTATGTTTTTTGGCATGAAAATAAAGAATTTTATGCTGAATTTAGCACTATTCATACAGGGCGTTAGTTACACCCTGTTACTTAGGTAAATTATAACAAATCTTTTTTGCCAAATGAGTTATGGCTAAAACGACTAGAAAATTTAAAAGGCAGTTCAATTTTGAATAAAAAAGGTACTCTTGTTTATTTCATGTAACTCTATTAGTTTTTGAGTTATTTGCATTTTAAACATTCAATGAATTTTGTTTATTGTGAAATAAATTTATTCCTATGAATTACTACTATGCGGGATAACAACAGTAAAGACAACAAATAACAATCAGTAACAGTAATAAAAAAAAATTTAAAGTAAATGCTCTAAATGTCCGCCTTCCACTTCAATACACTTTGTAAGGCGTCTCCTTAATGATCTTTGAATATTAAATAACATTTGTCGATTATTTTTAATAATATTAGCAGCTTCTTAAATTTTCTGTCGTAATTCTTAGATGGAATTAATTCTATCTTTGTAAACCAAGTCCTTTATTTGTGACCATTTTGAGAAGTCTAGATGGTTTAAATCTGGACTTCTAGGTAGCCAAACAAATTCACTGCCACGCCCAATCCACCGGTGAGGAAAATGTTCATTCAGGTATGGCTAGTGATTGTTTATCCAATTAAAAACACCTCGTCTATTAAACGTCACCTCATCGGTGAAAAGGAGGTAATTAAGAAAATCCTGGTTTTCGTTTTGTTTATCTAGCATAAATTGAGCAAACTGTAGGCGAACTGGTAAATCTTGAGGTAGCAAATTTTGGACAGGAGTATTGTGATATGGACGGAAATTCTCTTTCTTTAAAATTCTCCAGATAGACGATTGGCTTATTCCTGTTGCTGCACTTAACCGACGAGTACTGAGATCTGGATTTTCCGAAATACGAACTAAAACCTCTTCTTCATCATCGACGTTGATATTTTTTGGAGCACCATTTAAGCTTTTAGGACGAAAACACCCCCTGTTTCGCCTATGCGGGTATAAATACGTCTGAACAGTTTGTGATTGGGTTGTCTTCGATTTGGGTATGATTCTAAATACCTTTTGGCTGCACCAAGTCCACTATAATTTGACTGAGCAAAAACACAAATCATATCACGCATTTCACTGTTGGAAAGTTCATTATATCGTGGCATTTTCTTATTTTACTACAAATAATACACCCTTACTTAGTGACAGTAAAATTTTCAAATATTTCTTTACACGAAAAACTGATAAGTTCTGACAAGCCTACTTGAAAAAAAGTCAATGTAATAACGGTGGCTTAGGAGTCTTTACGCTGAATGTTTAAAATGCAAATAACTGATAAAGTTACATAAAATAAACCTTACCGTTTTTATTCAAAATTGAACTGCCTTTTAGATTTTTTAGTCATTTTAACCAAAACTCATTAGGCAAAAAATATATGTTGTAAAAGATATGTTGTAATTTACCTAAGTAACAGGGTGTAACTAACGCCCTGTATGAATAGTGCTAAATTCAGCATAAAATTCGTTATTTTCATGCCAAAAAACATAAAGTTGCCAATTTTCAAGACGATGCTGCTTAAAATCACAAAATTATTAAGAAATTTCAAATTAAAATTCCAACTTTAAATACCCTGTGTATCTCGTAAACCTGCAACATTTGTTTAAGACATGTTAAGCTCAATCGCCATATTTTGGTGTGTAGTATCTCCAGTTCTTAATAAATCACCCGTATATAGCAGGACGGACTGGGATTTATTTTTGCCTACTTTCCTGTTACGAAAGAAGATTCGCATCATTATTATTATCATGTCCATGGGATTCGTTGATCATATCAGTAACAATCACAAGGCAAATATATTGCACTCGCTGGATAATATTTCACATATTATAAAAACCTGAAAATCAAAGGGATGAAAATAAATGTAAGCAAAACGAAAGTAATGGTTTTTGAAAGAGAAGAAAACATGACAAACTGTGAAGTTCTGATTATGGACAAAAGAGTGGAACGAGTAAATGAATTCGTGTACTTGGGTTCAAAGTTTACGAGAGATGAAAAGTATGACAGTGGCATTAAGCGAAGGGTGTTGGCAGGAAAACAAATGAATGCATAGCTTTATGAGCAGCCAGAATGTGTCAAAAAAGGCACGTCTGGCTGTGCGTAGAGGAGTGTTGGTTCCTACACTTATGTATGGTAGTGAATGTTGGGTTTGGCAGAAGAAGCATGAAAATCGGATTAATGCTGCGGAGATGAGTAGTCTGAGAAGTGTAGCCGGAGCGACTCGGTTGGATAAAGTAAAGAATAGTGAGATAAGAGAACGCTGTGGTGTAAAAGAAGATGAGGTTACAAAGATAGATAAAGGAATGCTTAGATGGTTTGGAAACGAAGAAAGGATGGATAAAGGAAGATTGACGAAACAAATTTATAAGGCTAGTGTGAATGGATAAGTCGGTAGAGGTCGACCTAAGCGAACATATCTCGATATGATCGAAATTGTTTTGAAGAAATACCAGGTCAAAAGTGTCAAAGTATGAAAGCGCTGATAAAAGTGGAAGAAGTGAACGACGCGTGTTATAACCGTAGCAAGTGAATCAAAATGACTGTTCGTATGTATGTATGTCAACCTACTACCACTCATTCAAAGCTCAAAAATATTACAGAGCAACAGGCTTCTGTGAACATCGTTAGGAAAACCTATTTTTTCAGATACTTTCATGAGCTTTGCTCTAATAAACTAGTAGTTTCTCCTCTTGCTACTCTTCAAAACCAAGAATTATTAACAATGTTATTTCATATTTCAGGCACTATTGAATCCTCTGCAAGCCCTTTTTAATTGTATAGTTTACAGAAGATGGAGTAGCGGAACTGAAAGAGTGATACTACCGTGGAGACAGTTTGAAAATGAAGCAGTAGTAGATGTTACAAGCAGAACCAATTCAAAATCTTCTTTGGAAAATGGCACAGTAAGAGAAGAAGTTTATCCACTGTTAAGTAACACACCAACCAATAGTGTTAATTTATATAAAAGTATTTCGCAGTGATTTAATGTAATATAATTATTTAAAATGATGATTTTATTTACTAACCCAAAATATATGGAATATTTAAGGCAAAGACAATATAGAAGGAAAGACGTTTAAGTATATGGGAAAACCTGGGGTGTATTTTTTCTGTGCAATCAACCGCCGCATAGAGATAGATAGAGAAAGCAATGTAATAATATTTATTAGCTTTCTTAGCTACTTTTATACATATTTTTACGGATTGTGTAACATCCAAGAAAAATGCAAATAATGCCATATAAACAACAATTTATTCTATCGATTTATTTTGCAGATAACATTAAACAAAACTAAATTACAGAAACTAAAATGAAGTCACAAAAAAACACACACACACAAAATGTACTTGTTATCTGAAAAACGTGTTTTTTTATTATATTTATCACCAACAAACACACAATACAATTTTGTTACAAAAAACTAAAGTCAACAATAATTATCATACAATATTGTATTTCATAAATTCATCCTAATACGTTCCTGACGTACCTAGCCAAAAATTCACAAATTTTCCTAATCCGACCCGGACTTTTAAAGCGAAGTGACATATTGTAACTGACATATGCTACGTCAAAATTTATATTTTTGGAAAGAGGCAGGATTTATACTGCTCAATTCTTGTTGTTTTATATTATTATATGCTCTGATAATACCATTTAATGTTCTTTTTTAAACATGGTTAAAAACGATATCATCCAAAAGAAGGTAGTTAATAATATTATTGTGCCCACTTTTGAAAACTTTCGCACAATAAAAAGCGAACCCAGAGAAGAAACGTGCCTTATAAATTTTCAAATACAATCACAGCAATGTGAAAATGTAAAACCAACAGACTTTGTAGAGATTAAGAAGGAATTAAATTATGTCAAGAAGGAAGTAGAGGATTTTGAGAATATTAAAAATGAATTATTACACGAAGATTGTGATTTGCCATCAATTAAAAGTGAAGATGAATTAGATGGGGCAAAACAACCATTGTGTAGTGAAATGAAACCTAAAATTTTCAAGAAAGCTACATGTAAAAAGAGAAATGGCAAAACAGGAAAATACTCCTGTTTAATTTGCAGAAAAGGTAAGTGTAAATTAACCTGTTATTTTGCCAGTTAGGAGGTTTAAAGCTGCTCATTTACTAAAAAGTTAATGCAGAGGTGAGGTATAATAATAAACTAATCGTAGTATCTTTGTTCTTAAGTATTAATCGTGAAATTTAAATAATTCATTATACCTACATAGCATTTTTGTAGACAGTGATATAATTTGTTTTTAATTAGAAATATAATCATATCTATCTCAATATGTTAATTTTAATACATTTAATGAACATATTTATCAGTCCAAACACCAAAAATATTCAAAAGGCGCTGTTGTATGATCCGACAGAAAGGTTCTCTACGGGTATACGATTTTGTGAGGGGAAGGTAACCCTTGGTAGTCCACTTCTAGGTCTTTCTATCACGTTTCCAGTTGCTCGATATCTACGGAGAAGCCGCGAATTATCACTTTCACTGACTTGGAAATCGCTTGCAACTTCTCCCTGAAGACGACCCGCCTCAATCATACCAATAGCCCTATTAGCTTCATCCACACTAAGTTTACGTCTAGGCATTATTCAAAACAAAATTCTTGAAAATACTAAAGTAACAACTGTCTTAAAGTTAAAAACTTATCAACTTGGAAACAAAAAAAACTAGTCATGTAAGCAAATAAACATTCAATATATTATAGACAAAACCTTGGTGAATAAAACAGTTAATAATTTAGTTTCTTACTTAATATTGCCAAAAACGAATGTATACTTTTTTGTACTTTTAAGGGAAATTACCCTATCAATTTTAAGAAGTGAATTTATTTGTTAGTTTTTATTATTTTTTTCTTTGTTTGCAGATTTCACTAAGAAAGCGACTAAAAAGAGTCGATCAGACAAAAGTCTGGCAAAGTGCAAGTGTGAAATTTGTTCGAAAAACTTAACACGTAAATGTATTTTAAGAAAGCACATGCATATTCACACCGGCAAAATACCGTTCAAGTGTGAAATTTGTTCGAAAAACTTTGCAAATAAAAGTATTTTAAGAGATCACATGCGTATTCACACTGGCGAAAAACCGTACAAGTGTGAAATTTGTTTGCAAAACTTTACACATCAAAGTACTTTAAGAAATCACATGCACATTCACACCGGCGAAAAACCGTTCAAATGTGAAATTTGTTCAAAAAACTTTACACGTAAATGTACTTTAAATAAACACATGCATATTCACACCGGCAAGAAACCGTTCAAGTGTGAAATTTGTTCGAAAAACTTTGCTCATAAAGGTACTTTAAGAGAACATATGCGTATTCACACTGGCAAAAAACCATTCCAGTGTGAAATTTGTTCGAAAAACTTTACAGATAGAAGTACTTTAAGAAATCACATGAACATTCACACTGGCAAAAAACCGTTTAAATGTGATATTTGCTCAAAAAACTTTGGACACAAAGATACTTTAAAAGATCACAGGCGCATTCACACTGGTGAAAAACCTTTTAAGTGTGAAATTTGTTCGAAAAATTTTGCACGTATAAATACTTTAACAAATCACGTCCGAGTTCACACTGGCGAAAAACCGTTCAAGTGTGATATTTGTTTGAATACCTTTACACAGAAAGTTAGTCTAACAAAACACATGCGCATTCACACTGGCGAAAAACCCTTCAAGTGTGAAATTTGTTCAAAAAACTTTGCACGTAAATATACTTTAAGAAGGCACATGCGCATTCACACCGGCAAAAAACCATTCAAGTGTGAATTATGTTTAAACAACTGTACACAAAAAAGTAGTCTATCAAAACACATGCGCATTCACGCTGATGAAAAACCTTTTAAGTGTGAAATTTGTTTGAAAAACTTTACACAAATTAATACTTAAGAGACGACATGCGCATTCACACTGACGAAACACTGTTCAAATGTGAAATTTGTTCAAAAAAATGTGCACAAAAATATTATAAGAGATCACGCCTTCCCACTGGCGAAAAACAGTGTGAAATTTGTTCAAAAAACTTTAAACACAAAATTTCACTTCGCCGCAAAATTAACGCATATATGTAATGTATCTTCTATTAACTTTTGTAAATAGTCAATGACTTTGCAAAATATTTATTCACAGGTTAAGTGCTACATAATGTAAGTTTAAATCTACTTTTGGAACAAATATACAGTGAAAAAAATTGTGATAAAGGATTGTTAATGGAAATTTATTGTAGAGGACTTTTGGTGAAAAAAAATGTATTACGGATACTAGAATTTTACAAAAACACTAGGAATAAAACTCTTTCAAAGTTGTTCAAAATCGCTTAATCCGTTTTATGGTGAAAAAAATTACTTGATTTTCCTATCTCAATTAAAATTAAAAAAAAATCGTGATTTTTCGAGATATGTTTACAAAGCATATGCATATTAGTGTTACCTTGACAACCTTTGTGTGGTTGTCATTACCTGGACACAATCATGCCAAAAATACTAATCCAAGAACCCATATCATACCTTTGGAAACTGATCAAGAAATCGACATTCAAGCTAGACTAGACACATACGCTTTTGCTAATTTTTCTCAGGAGTCGTTAACCAAACTGGAGTCATATAAAATTATTGTTATATATTGTTTTAAGTATTTATTGATAATATTAATAAATATTTGGGTAATTCAATGACACACGTTTTCTCTGTCTAAGTCAATGTTTATTTCAATTACTTATATGCAACACACAATACACATCATACGATCAATTGAGTTTTAATGCTAAGCAATACGCCATCTGGCGGAATAAACTCGCATCAATATCACGTGACCAGCAAATGTGTTTGCTTTGTGTTAATTTACCTGAAAGCGTGCATTTGTATGAAGATTATAGTTGTTTCATAGTGAATAATAATTTGTTAAAATAATAAGATCTGATAATCCACTCATCATCCTTTTTTTCTTTGACACCACAAACAATAACGTGGTTTGCTGCAAGAACAGCTTCACCCTCCACAATGCATTGACTACTGGGGTAGCAGCCAGGTAAACAAAAATTGAGGCAATGGTAGAAACATATCCGTTTAAATATCAAAATTTTCACTAAATTGTACACTTCCCTTAGTAAAAATCACACTTGGAGTCAAAAACGACAAAATGACAGCGCGGGAAAATAAAAGTTAAAATGTCAATAGTGTCAATGTACCAGAGTTTAAATAAAGTTCATTACAATTATTTAAGAAAAATAATGTAATGTAATTTGGCTGATATCGAGACACTGAGAAGGCAAAAATTCGAGGAGGTGTCTGAACAAGAATGGTGTAATATCTGCCGGCATTTCAAAAGTTATAAAGAACTGATAAAAAAAGAACAATTCTTGGACGACGCTCTCGAACATTTAGTATTTACAGTGATTACAGGCTCATCGGAATATGAAGAAAGTGAATTTCATCAGAGGACGAACTGGGATGTTTCCCTCTTCATGACTCACAATCAGATAGCTCGTAAAATTTTACAATTTGAACAAAACTTTTAGATCTATAAAGTAATAAATAACAAATGCATACAGTCATTTAATCATTTTACTATTTAAAGAGGCTACGCCACTGGAGTATCGATTTCAGGCAACTAAGCAAGAAATATTTTAAAATGAGACGGAGAGCTTATGTCTTCGCACATCTACACGATATCGGCTTGTTCTTGTTCAACCATACCATTTGATGTTCCCTTTTAAATATGGATATTCAAAAAAAGGTAGATAATAATATTATTGTGCCCACTTTTGCAAACTTTCACCCAATAAAAAGCGAACCCAGAGAAGAAACGTGCCTTACAAATTATCAAGTACAATCACAGGAATGTGAAAATGTTAATAAACCAACAGAGTTTGTAGAAATTAAAAAAGAATTACATGATGTCAAGGAGGAAGTGGAGGATTTTGATAATATTAAAACTGAATTATTACACGAAGAAAGTGAATTGCCATTAATTAAAAGTGAAGATGAAGATGAATTGGATTGGGCAAAACAACCATTGTGTAGTAGTGATATAAAACCCAAAATTTTCAATAAAACTACTTGTAAAAAGAGAAATGGCAAAATATGGAAATACTCTTGTTTAATTTGCAAAAAAGGTAAGTGTAAATTAACCTGTAATTTTGCCATTTAGAGGGTTTAAAGATTAATTTAATAGCATCTTATTTACTAAAAACTTAACTATAGCTGGTAAAGTACCTATAATCATGATACATGTAATCAAAGTATATTTGTTCTCAAGTATTAAACGTAAAATTTAAATAATTTTTAAAGCGTACATGTATTTCTATGTAGTGATATAATTTGTATTTAATTAGAAATAAAATCATTAATTTCAGGTATATATCAATATGTTAATTTTAATACATTAATTAATTTAAATCACTAGCCTTTATTAAACAAATTAATTTTTCATCTAATGAATTATAACCTATTTATCAGTCAGACAAACAGACAAAATTATAGGCCCATTCAACTGCACTTCCTTGCTACCAATTTCAAATCTCAAGTGCTAGGATTTTTGTACTTTTTATGTGGTAATTTTGTATCGACTTTAAAAATAATGTACCCCATCGTAAGTCGGTTTTTCAAGGGATGATAACTTTGGCGAATCCACATGTAACCATTATATGTATAAAGTGTACCTTTGAACAAATCAATAATAGAATGCAATTAACGAGGAAAAGGTAGTGCAGAAAATAAAATGGATTGAAAAAGAGTGAATATGGAACGGGAGGGGTAAATTTTTTTTCGAAAAAAAGCATTTGTTCAAGAAAAAACCAATTAAAAAAATTCAAAGCGATAATGCATATTTCTAGATAATGGAGGTTAAAAAAAATTTACCAAGAAATTCCAAATAGATACACATTCTAAAAATTTTGGTTTTTGTGATGAAACTAAACTAGTTTGTGATATACTTATATTTCAATTTTTTTAATAAAAATGACAAACTCAGTATATAAAGTTCAGAAATAGTTAAAAATAATTGTGTATCAACACGAAAACACTTAAAATTATGCCTTATACCTAATACTTGATAGTGTCACCATTTGCATCCATCAGCTTATGCTTGATAGTGATAATTTTGTTTGATATTTCTTTCTTTATCAATTCCCAAAGGTTCTCGATGGGGTTAAAGTTTGGCGAATTGCCAGGCCAGTCGATCAGCTTCACTTGGTTGTTAGAAAGAAATTTTTTGCCTTGTGGTATGGCGCACAGTCATGCATGATGTGCAGTGCTTATTCGGGAACCACTCCTGGACATGATGAAGCATTTTTGTTTGAAGCACTCTCAAATACTGGTCCCATCTCATCGTTCCTCTGAAGATGTACAGGCGATCTGTTCCTAGACTGCTAATGATAACCACACCATGAAGCTGAGAGGATCCTTCACTGTCCTCACGATGCAATTGTTCTTATATTTTTCCTCTGGTCTTCTACTTACAAATTCAGCCCTGTCCATGAGGATTTGTACAGTCGATTCGTTTGAATAGCAAACCTGGAATATTTAGTTATTTTATTATTGTATTTATTTATTTGTCGTTATATTAGTTATTTTATGAAATACGGAAAGGTACTTAAATGCAAAGATCTAAACCTGTCACTACGCATGCATTATGTAAGATGTTTTGTATGGTCAATACTATTATACAGGGTGGAGGCTTGGACGCTAAAGGTAAACACTATCAATAAAATAGAAGCGTTCGAAATGTGGACCTACAGACGTCTGCTTAAAATTTCTTGGACTGATAAGGTGACGAACAACGACGTCTTACAAAAAATGCATAAAGAAAGAGAATTATTTACCACAATAAAGAAGAGAAAAACTGCATACTTTGGCCATATTTTTAGAAATAAAAAAAAATATATGCTACAATTGATTTTGGAGGGCAAAAATGAGGGAAATGGAGCGAAAACAAATGTCATGGGCTCGAAATATCAGAAAATGGACCGGAATTAAATCAATTGGAGTCCACACTGCAAGAGGCAGAAATAAATTTGGAAATGTGGTCACCAACATCCGTTAATATGGATAGGCAGTCGAAGAAGTTATTTACCTTGGTAGATAAGGCAAAAGATGTGTGTAAGAACCGTAGCGGAAGTAGAAGGAAGTGGTTTCCACCTACCGCTACGGGCAAAAGGCGTGACTATATGTATGTATGTACCTGCTTCCAATCATCAACTGTCCAATCCTTGTGATATTTGGCCCATTGTAGTATATTTTTCTTCATTGCTGCGGTGAGAAGCTGCTTTTTTGCAGGTCCTTTATTCGTCGACAAGTTGTCATTGGTAAAATGTTGATACCAAACTCTTGCATTATTTTTGTTAGATTCCTGGAAGGCTGTTTTCTGTTTGCCAAGGCAATATCGCGTATTTTTCGCTCATCCCATGGTATTGTGATTTTTTTTGACCATATTTTCCTTTGCTCCATGGTGTCAAATCCAAATTTTCATCCTTTTTTTTATGCGGTCCACTGTTGCCCTAGAAACTTTAGTAATGGATGATATTCTTCTGTTGGAGTAATCATTGTTCAATATTTTTATTTTATTTCTGCCGTTTTCCTGGGTGAGATGTCTTTGGAATTTTCCATCGCAAATAAGTTTTTGTTCCAATACAATTGGTGTAACAAACACGGGACGATGATATGACCGTTAAATTTACCTAGAAATTAAGTACAAGAACAGTCTAGAACATCTATAAAAACACTAAACAATGAGAATAAACACTACCGCGCCAAGAGGCTTGTTACATGGGAATAACGACACTGACGCTAAATGGAGCCTTAATTAACTGGTGGGGGTGTCAACAGTGTTGCCGGTCCATTTTCTGGAATGAAATAGAGTGTGATAACATAAACAAAACAGAAACCAATATATCAATATGTTTTGTACCTTGATAACTAACCATTTTATAACGAAATGTTCAATTTTCCAAGGTGGCTCTAATAATTTGATCACCCACTGTATGTACGGATTTGTATTTTTATTAAAATCATCAAAAACAACATTGGATAGATTTATTAAAATATTTTTATAAAAATTATACCAACTTGTTCAATGATAACAAATTGGTGTTCATATCTAAAATGTTTGGTAAAATCACAATACTAAAATTAATATTGTCAAAAACATACTTAAGTATACTTTTGATTAAAACTACCCTAGAAGTTTTAAACAGTGTAATTATTTGTTAGTTAAATTAATTTTTTTTGTTTACAGATTTCACCGAGAAAACGACTAGAAAGAGTCACTTTAATATCCATTTTAAAAACAAGTTGGTGACGTGTTTTTTTTGTGGAAGATATTTTAAAGACAAAACAGTGTTCATAAATCATTGGTATCAACATTCTATAAAAAATCGAACCGCAGAAAAACCGGTCAGGTGCAATGTAAGAGATCACATGAGCGTTCACACTGGCGAAAAACCGTTCCAATGTGAAATTTGTTTAAAAAACTTTACACGTAAATATTCTTTAAAGGAGCACATGCATATTCACACCGGCCAGAAACCGTTCAAGTGTGAAATTTGTTCCAAAAACTTTTCATTTAAAAATAATTTAAAAAATCACATGCGCGTTCACACTGGCGAAAAACCGTTCAAGTGTAAAATTTGTTCGAAATATTTTACACAAAAAATTTCTTTAAGAGATCACATGCGTGTCCACACTGGCGAAAAACCTTTCAAATGTGAAATTTGTTCAAGAAACTTTACACGCAAATGTACTTTAAAAAAGCACATGTATATTCACACCGGAAAGAAACCGTTCAAGTGTGAAATTTGTTTGAAAAACTTTTCATTTAAAACAACTTTAAAAAAACACATGCATATTCACACCGGCAAGAAACCTTTCGAGTGTGAAATTTGTTCGAAAAGTTTTGGAGATAAAAGTACTTTAAGAAATCACAAGCGCGTTCACACTGGCGAAAAACCGTTCCAGTGTGAAATTTGTTTGAACAATTTTACGCATAAAAGTAACCTAGTAAAACACATTCGCATTCACACTGGCGAAAAACCTTATAAATGTGAATTTTGTTCGAAAAGTTTTTCACGTTTACATGCTTTAAGAACTCACGAGCGAATTCACACTGGCCAAAAACCTTTTAAGTGTGAAATTTGTTCGAAAAATTTTGCACGTATAAATACCTTAACAAATCACGTGCGAGTTCACACTGGCGAAAAACCGTTCAAGTGTGATATTTGTTTGAATACCTTTACACAGAAAGTTAGTCTAACAAAACACCTGCGCATTCACACTGGCGAAAAACCGTTCAAGTGTGAAGTTTGTTCAAAAACTTTTACACAAAAAATAAATTTAAAAGATCACATGCTCAGTCACACTGGCGAAAAACCGTTCAAGTGTGAAATTTGTTTAAAAAACTTTTCTTTAAAAGGTAATTTAAGAACTCACATGCGCATTCACACTTTGGCGAAAAACTGTTAAAGTGTGAAATTTGTTCGAAAAATTTTGCACGTATAAATACCTTAACAAATCACGTGCGAGTTCACACTGGCGAAAAACCGTTCAAGTGTGAAATTTGTTCAAAAACTTACACAAAAAATAAATTTAAAAGATCACATGCACAGTCGCACTTGCGAAAAACCGTTCAAGTGTGAAATAATTTAAGAACTCACATGCGCATTCACACTTTGGCGAAAAACTGTTAAAGTGTGAAATTTGTTCCGCACGATCGACTACAGTGTCTCACCTTGCCAAAGCAGGTATTCAATGAGCAGGAAATTATAAAAATCACAGGACACAGCTCATCTAAATCATTAAAACCTTACCTGCAATTGATATTGAACATTCAAATTTAATTATTAACCTGAGAGAGAGCGGAGAAGTTTCATTAACTTTCAGCACATCAGAACAAAACAATGTTGAAAAATCCTCCACCCAAGGGCACAACATTTATAATAATTCTATTTTTCATTTTCAAAACTTCAATGCATCCTAATTTAAATAACTCATTTAGTTTATATTGAGTCGAATGATATAAATTTGTTGAAATAAAAATATAAAATCTTAAAAGTTATTTTTATTGTAACGTCAAAAAATAATTCTATCGAATACCACACGAGAGTTCGATAAATTAGATAATTCTGCAGACCTTTTCTCACACTTTTTCTCACCTTATACGGCAGCTACCTGAAGAAATGTACTGGTCTTGCCCAGTAAGTTTTAGTGACCTACCGTCTCTCTGTCTAAAGATATCGTGCCCACAAGATTTTCCAACACACACACAGACAAAATTTGATACAACCGTCACGCTGAAAATGATGCCATTTAACGCGTTGGCCATGAAACGTGCAGCGCACATGGTTTTGGCGATTTTGATTTTTGGGGGTGAACCAATACTTTTTCTTTTTTACCCTTCGGTTCGGAAAAGTAAAAAGATCAACCACAACGCCAAGTTTAGTATATTTTAAATGTTTACCTTTTCTTCTAGTCCATTGTATTTTTTCCTCGAGAGTCTGTAAACAGTTGATTTGTTTTTTTAGTTGTGATAAACCTGTTTTTATATTTCTAGTTTTTAATTGTTTCTATAGAAAAAAGTGATAGCAATATTGAAGACGGTCGAATAAGTTGCTCGTTTACAAGCACTTCAATAAATAATACAGTTTGATTTTTTCTAGGTTTTAACTATTTTTTCTTTGAGTGATTTTTAGAAAAATCACTTGTGCTCTAATGTGGTTTAGCTTAGTTCGTTTCAGTTAATTTGTTTAAAAAAAATAATGCTGATAGATCCGTGAATTGATCACTCCTTTCCCTCAAAATTAATTCAATTGAGAAATGAAGAACGCACAACCCTGAGAAATAGTTTGTTTTTAACATTAATTTATCTTTACTTCAAAAGTAACAGCGACTATTTCCTTTAGAATAAGTAGTTCGTTATGTTAAAATACCACAAGTTTAATTTACTTAAAGAATGAATTCTAATAATTATGTAATTTTGAGATAAAAGAAACAACGTAACGTTACTGATCTGTTTAATTAATATTAAAAAAATATCCCGTCTTCTCCGATTTATATATCCTCTTCGGGATGCGTGCCCCTTTTCTGTCAACATCGGGGGCCTTAGAAGGTTGGCTAGTAGGTGGTATTTTCTAGCAGTTACATCTCCAAAATTTAGTATTTACAGTGAATACATCAGGCTCATCGGAATATTAAGAAAGTAATTTCATCAGAAGACATACTGGGATGTTCCCCTCTTCATGACTTACCATCAGATAGCTCGTAAAATTTTACAATTTTAGCAACATTTTTAGATCTATAAAGTAAGAAATAACAAATGCATAGTCATTTAATCATTAGTTTTAACATTTGAAAATATTTCTTTTATTATTAAAAAAGTATTTTTTAAAGAGACTACGCCGCTGGAATATCGATTTCCTGCAACTAAGCCAGGAATATTTTAAAATGAGACGGAGAACGTATGTCTTCACAATATTTTGACTACAGATGTTATGGAACAGGTAAAATTTGAGAACAAGTTCTAACTATTCTGTTCTTTTTTTGGAACCTGTTCCTGTTCTTTCTTCCTATACTCCCTTTCACCGGGATATATGGTATTGGTGAACTGAACAGACGTCCTGGTGGTTTTATTTCACTATACAAAATTCTAAACTCCTAAAACAATACAACTAACAATACATTGTAATGCAAGTTGCCTATACGTATAAAGGAAGGTAAATAAATAAAAAATTATTATTTACATGTATTAAAATAAATTAAAGCACACGTATACGCAACGGACACATCCTACTTTATTTCGTCTATTTTATAAATGTTTCTATGGCTCTGTTCAATAAAGGACCCACCCATCTTTTTTTATTTTAAAGTGTTAACATTTTTAATTTACAAAAAGTAAAAGTTTTTAATTATTTTAAATCTGAATTTTATAAATACCTATCCAAGTACCCAATCATATTGTTAATTTAAAATCTATTACTTCAAAATCAAATAGTCACGTACGTTCAATAACAACTAATTCAGCTCAGCAGTACCGCGCATGGCGTCTACCATGCCGTTCTCCGATGGAACTGTTCAGTTCAGTTTAAAGAACAAGCTCACGGAACAGTTTGCACTAACCAGTTCCAAGTAACCTATTCCGTTTTTTCTATAACAACTCTAATTTTGACGTAAAGTTTACAGGTATATGCTACACCTACACTATTTGATCACAGAGAATAGGTTAGTAAGTTGTCTAACCACTAATCTTTGATTTGCTGTTCCTTAATTAAACATGGATAAGGAAGAAATGATTCAAAAGAAGGAAATTAATAATATTATTGTGCCCACTTTTGAAAACTTTCACCAAATAAAAAGCGAACCCAGAGAAGAAACGTGCCTTATACATTTTCAAGTTCAATCACAGAAATGTGAAAATGTTAATAAACCAACAGAGTTTGTAGAGATTAAGAAGGAATTAAATGATGTCAAGAAGGAAGTGGAGGATTTTGAGAATATTAAAACTGAATTATTACACGAAGAAAGTGAATTGCCATTAATTAAAAGTGAAGATGAATTGAATTGGGCAATACAACCATTGTGTAGTGATATAAAACCTAAAATTTTTAATAAAACTACTTGTAAAAAGGGAAAGGGCAAAATAGGGAAATACTCCTGTTTAATTTGCAAAAAAGGTAAGTGTAAATTAATCAAAAACAATATACATTAAAATATTTTTATAAAAATTATACAAACTTGGTCATTGATAAAAAAATAGTAATATTACAAAGAATGCTCATACCTAAGCTAATATAGTAAAATGTTTGGAAAAACCACAATACTAAAATATTAATATTGTCAAAAACATACTTAAGTATACTTTTTATACTTTTGATTGAAATTACCCTAGAAATTTTAAGCAGTGTATTTATTTGTTAGTTATATTTATTTTTCTTTGTTTACAGATTTCACCATGACAACGACTAGAAAGATTCACTTTAATATTCATTTTAACAACAAGTTGGTGACGTGTTTTTTTTGTGGAAGATATTTTAAAGACAAAACTGTGTTCGTAAATCATTGGTATCAACATTCTATAAAAAATCGAACCAAAAAAAAACCGGTCAAGTGCAATGTTTACTCTAAACAATTTTTACAGAAAAGTACTGACAAAAAACCGTTTAAGTGTGAAATTTGTTTGAAATACTTTACACGAAATTTTTTTTTAATAGACCACATGCGCATTCACACTGGCGAAAAACCGTTTAAGTGTGAAATTTGTTCGAAAAACTTTTCACGTAAATCTACTTTAAAAAAACATATGCGCGTTCACACTGGCGAAAAACCGTATAAATGTGAAATTTGTTCGAAAAACTTTACAGTAAAAAGTTACCTACTAATACACAACCGCGTTCACACTGGCGAAAAACCGTTCCAGTGTGAAATTTGTTCGAAAAACTTTACACGAAAATTTTTTTTAAGAGAACACATGCGCATTCACACTGGCGAAAAACCGTTCAATTGTGAAATTTGCTCGAAAAACTTTTCATGTAAATCTACTTTAAAAAAACACATGCATATTCACACCGGTAAGAAACCGTTCAAGTGTGAAATTTGTTCCAAAAACTTTTCATTCAAAAGTAATTTAACACATCACATGCATATTCACACCGGCAAGAAACCGTTCAAATGTGAAATTTGTTCGAAAAACTTTGGAGATAAAAGTTCTTTAAAAAAACACATGCGCGTTCACACTGGCGAAAAACCGTTCAAGTGTGAAATTTGTTTAAAACATTTTACGCATAAAAGTAACCTAGTAAAACACATTCGCATTCACACTGGTGAAAAACCGTATAAATGTGAATTTTGTTCGAAAAGTTTTTCACGTTTACATGCTTTAAGAACTCACGAGCGAATTCACACTGGCCAAAAACCTTTTAAGTGTGAAATTTGTTCGAAAAATTTTGCACGTATTAATACTTTAACAAATCACGTGCGAGTTCACACTGGCGAAAAACCGTTTAAGTGTGATATTTGTTCGAATACCTTTACACAGAAAGTTAGTCTAACAAAACACATGCGCATTCACACTGGCGAAAAACTGTTCAAGTGTGAAATTTGTATAAAAACCTTTATACAAAAAATAAATTTAAAAGATCACCTGCTCATTCACACTGGCGAAAAACGGTTCAAATGTGAAATTTGTTTAAAAAACTTTTCATTAAAAAGTAATTTAAGAACTCACATGCGCATTCACACTTTGGCGAAAAACTGTTGAAGTGTGAAATTTGTTCGGCAAATTTTTTGTACTGGCAAAAAACCGTTCCAGTGTGATATTTGTTTAATAAACTTTACTCGTGAAAATACTTACGCGTTCACACTAGCAAAAATCCGTTTCAAGTTCAAAAAACTTATCATTCAAAGTAATCTATTAAGACAAGTCCACATTTACTTCAGCCAAAAATCATGTAAGTGTGAAATTTGTGATATCTTATTTATTAAATTACGTGCGCATTCACACTAGCGAAAATCCGTTCAAATGTGAAATTTGTTCAAAATACCAAAGAATACACCAGCTTTTGGAAATACTTTTTACGGAATAATAGTCTAAGACTCATCTGCATTCACTCTGAGATTGTTAACTGGTAGGGACTGTCTAAGACATAAGATGTGGTGGTTAAGCATCACTATACTTTTTTACATCTTTCCTATCTACTTTAGGTAAATAAAACGCCAGAACTCTGAACACCAGGGGGACGATAGAATGGATAAAATTTCGTTGTAGCTAACAGCTACAGCTCCAATGTATTAGAAATGAAAGTTATTATAAAAAGTTTTAAATGTGTATATTTGAGATTTTTAAAAGTTGCTCTTTTCCCCAGTGACATAATAAAAAAAAATTCTGTGACCGAAAATATGTTTGACATTTTATCTCTGTTGACGGATAACAAAATATCACCATATAAAATTAATTTTTTATATACACATAATAAAAAGTAGATATTTTATTTTAGAATATTTTACTATACAAAAGTTCATTTTCTTTATATCAAAAGTACAATTATTATTAAATGTGCATTGCATGAATGACATGTTTCTTGAAACATTCGGTACAACAGTCGAATTTTCTTGTGTGAAATTATATTTTTTTCTGCTGACTATAAATTTATTTGTATGGACATAGGGAGTTATGGCAAAAATAGTGAATGGGGTATATTTGACAATTCTAATATGGGACAGAGATTTGAAGCTAATTTACTGAATGTTCCAGACGATAAAGATCTTCCTGGGCAAAACGAACCTTTAACAATATACAAAGGGATCCAAGACGTGCAAACAAATATTACATTCGCTACTCGAGAAATTTTTTTTAATTTCTTAAATCCAAAATATCAATGATATTACACAGTTTACCTATCATCGCGTTTAAATATTATGATACAATGAGAAGTAGGAATAATTCAAATATACAATAAAATACGTATACGAAAAAATACCTTTTTTTAATGTTTAAGAATTTAATACCTATAGTATATATCTCTTGCCCAATTTCATCCCATAACTTATCTTTCTTTCTGATAAATTTAATCCTCATGGCTTAAATCGTATAAATTGGGATATTTCTTCAAAAACTCTATTAACACTTCAGTTGAAGCCATCTTTGATTCGCAACGAAAACGACAGAAAACGCGGTCGGTCGCGAGAAAAATAAATTCGCTGGAGTTTCGTTGTCGCCAAGGAAAATATTTGCGCCGGTTTGTTGCTCCTCGTTATACGCCGAAGACGTTGTGTCGACAAATATTTCGCGAGGCGAAAATTTCGCCGTCGCACCGAATTATTCGCGCCAGTGTGTGCATTCCTTAAGTTCGGGAATTACAGTATACGTAACTTGCTAATATTTCGGTAATTGTTAGGTTTGCAAAAAAAAAAAGTTGAATAAAAGTTTTTTCAAATAATGCAGGCTGTTGAAAATTCCGTATTTTGCAACAGTAGAATGTGTTTCATCCATTCCTTGATTTAAAAACCTTATTATTACAGCCGACAGACGCGTGCTATAGGCAACCAATTGATCACTTGGTTTCCTGAGAATAGGCGCTTTGATTTAGGTAACCAATCATACATAAAGTCGCAAACAAAACCAATTAGAAAAGCTGACATCAGCGCTGCTATTGCTAACTATTTTTACCGCTTCCGTCCATCGTCTTCGCAGAGAGAACAAGCAAGTTAGCTTTAAAACACCACGTGGTAAAAATGTAATTCGATATAATTAGATAAAATCAATTAATTTAAAAAGTCATCAATCAGTGAAAAATTCTAAAAAGACGGGAGGTTTTTTTAAATGTCAGCTGATTGTACAAAGTTTACAATATATTATCAAACAAAAAACGTGTAGTTGTTTCATTTATTTTATCAATAAATTCACGGCGGTAAAGCCAGAAAAGCAAATAGGATATACGAGCCAGTTTTTTCTCCAGCCTGTCAGCTATCGAAGGCTTAACATCTTAACGAAGCACGGCGAGATTCAGCAGAGGCAGGAACCGACATCATCTTACAACTTCTTCATCCATCTGCTAGAAACCTCCCTGTTGCTTGCCGAGTCGTCGTCACAGGCCATCTGCATAGGTAGATTAGAAGTACAGTTACTCCAAAATAACTTTTTGACATAAATTTTTAAATAGAACACTCTGTATACAGGGTGATTGATTAGTGTAGTAAATCTCAGTAGCTCTGTTATCATAAAAGATACCAAAAAAACTTGTGTATAAAAATTGTAGGCAGCTTTGAGATTCACATTTCAAATTTAGTTGCAATGTTACAGGGTGTTCCATCCGATCACAGCTTCAGTATGGCGATTAGTTTTGGATAATCTGCTATTTTAATGTTATTATTAATGTTTAGTGTAGTTCTCAGCATCAAATAAATGGCCCATAGCGAAGATTACCTCATAGTTTTTAATATTTCTTCAAAATACGCACGGAAAACATTCTCCGAAAACGATTTAACGTTATGCTTGTGTCACCAATCCATAAGTTAAGTAATTTCGTATCTTTCTTTGAATTTAAGCGGTAACGAATTATGTGTGGCAGCTTGAGCTTTTTCTAAAATCTCCGGTGGAGTGCTTTTAATTTCATCACTTTTACCACTAACAGACATATCCGTAGGTAAAGTTAAGAAAATGTTCGGATACAATATGTAGTTACAAAACTTGTGTAATGTGTTGCCGACATTTAGGGGCATAACTCTTTTAATCCAAATGCATTACGCTAATTCTAAAAGGTTTTTGTTTTTCAATTGACAAAATGTATGTAAATAGACCAAATAAAGTTGTACGTAGATAAAAATTTGATTAAACCAAGAAATTTAAGTTTTCTTATCAAAACGCACGTGTATGTTATGAGATCTCATTGTACGTGCATGTTATTGTTAAATGTCACTTAAAAGGAATCCTAGATCCTAGATCTTTGATCCTCTGTGACTACCGCTGTGTCTTCAAGGCATCAGTCAGATGGTTTTGGCAAACCGCAGGATTTCTGTTGGCCCTGTCTCATTTAGAACACTTGGATCCATTAACATGCGGCCCTGTACACCGCTAGCATCGGGCAGCAACACAAAATGTGCTGCCTAGCCTACTCCAGTTCATCGTCTGGAGAGGTTTTTTCATCAGTTGTCTTGATGTTCTGCAGCCAGTTTTTGCATTCCACTGAGCGATATGTTCTTGCTCAAGGATTAGCTTCAATTCATGTTTGTTGTTAATTATAGTGCACGACAGTGGCGGAATGAGAAATAAAACTACAATTTGTGAGATTATTACACAATATATTTGTTAACAATAGTTATTTATTATACAAGGGAACATTTTGGCTCGAGAGCTAAAATCTAATATTTTTCCCTGTATTATACACTAATTTTTCTGCGATGGGAAAAAATCGATTAATATTGAAAAAAACAATTTAACAAATTCAAGTCGGAAAATTATCTAAGGAAATTTGAAGTTTTAAACTGGTAGGCTGTTGTACTTATAGCGACAATTAGACCTCCGTTGCTAAGGAAACGTTTAAAGTAATCATATATTTGTCAATTTAATTTAAAAATTGCGAACGCAGTGGTTGTTTAGTAGTTATTTTTAATAATATAAAGTTAAAAAATGTCTGATTTCGAGTTTTCTTCGACTCCGCCGGAGTTAGTAGAAGCAGCGACAGTAGGGTCACAAAAATTATTGCCAGCTAAATTGCGGAAAATTTAAGAAACCGCGTATTCAATATTTATGGAACGGAAGATAAAAAAGTCATGCAGTTCTTTCTCGGAGACAGTGTTATTGGCTTATTTTTCGGGAACTGGCACAACAAAAGCCATCAACAGTGTGGTCGAATTATTCAATGATTAAAAGTATTGTTAAAATCCAATAATAATATAGACATTACAAAATATTTCAAACTAATTACATTTTTGAAACGAAATGGGAAAGGTTACACGCCCAAGAAAGCTGCGATTTTTACGAGTACTCAAATTAGTAATTTTTTAAATAATGCTCCCGATGAAGTTTATTTAATGGCCAAGGTTGTTGGTGAATTTGGGATTGCACGAACTTGTCAAATTTATGAAATCAGCCAGATAACATTAGATGATATTGAAGATTCGGTAACGTTATTAACTGTGAAACTTGAGCAAACAAAGAATGATGTAAACAGGAGATTTGTAGTTACTGAAGAATATATTTAATTTTACCGAAGGTACTTAGCCCTTCGTGCAGCAGCAGCAAAGGATCGACGCCTGTTTTATGCATATCGCAATGGAAAATGTATTAATCAGGTCGTGGGTAAAAATCAGTTTTTAAGGTACCTGAAACAGTAGATAATTCTCTTCAACTTGAAAATGCCAACTCATATACAGGTCATTCATTTCGAAGATCGTCTGCTACACTTTTAGTTGAATCTGGGGGAGACTTGATGACACTAAAGAATGAAGGGAATGTTAATGAATCGTTACTGTACGGCACAGAAATAGCCAATAAAGTGTTTAGAACGTGTGACACTGCCGAAATAACACCTTATTTGTAACCAGGTACATCTACGGCACTTGTTTCCATGACAAAAAAAATATAATTAAGTAAATTTACGAAATATCTTCAATCAAATTTTTTCTCTAGGCACCTTTCCAGATTATTGGAAACATAGCTTCCTGAAACCAATACATAAACTAGGAGATAAGAAAAATATTAGGAATTATAGAGCAGTTTGCAATCAGTCAGTGATGGCTAAGATGTTTGATTCTATGCTTACAAAGAAACTTTCTTGGGACTGTAAGTCTTTACTCAATCCCCAACAACACGGTTTCTCAGAAGGTAAATCCACTTGTACCAACCTTGCTCTTTACACAAACTACATAACTGAAAATCTTGAGAGGAGGCTACAGGTTGACTCTGTCTATACGGACTTTTCCAAAGCCTTTGACAGAGTCAACCATGGCCTACTTATAGCTAAAATTCAAGCGCTTGGTATAGACGGGAATATTTTGAAGGTAATCAATAGCTTCTTAACTGGTAGAACTCTGTCTGTGAAATACGGAGATACAACATCTACACCCATTCAGGTTCCATCAGGGGTACCACAGGGATCCCATATGGGCCCACTGCTGTTCAACTTGTTTGTATCGGACATAGAGTTTGTTTTCAATTATTCTGAATTTCTTATGTTTGCGGACGATCTCAAACTTTATAAAGCAATTACTTGCTGGGAAGATGCCGAATTAGTACAAAAAGATCTCGAAGCTTTTTCTATGTGGTGTAGAAATAATTTGTTAGAGGTAAACATCGATAAGTGTCAAATCATTACGTTCGCTAGAATTAGAAGTCCAATATTCTTTGAATATAAATTGAATAATATAGTTCTTAAAAGAGAAAAATTTATTCGCGATCTGGGAGTTAAATTTGATAGCGAAATTAATTTTAATCTTCAAGTATCAGAAATTGTGGCAAAAAGTCTTAAAATGCTAGGTTTTGTGTTGAGAATTTCTACTGATTTTTCAATTAAAACAAAAAAGATTTTATATTGTGCTTTCGTAAGATCCATTCTTGAGTATTGTTCGGTTATATGGGACCCATATTATAATGTAAATATCGATTTGATTGAGAATGTTCAAAAGAAATTCTTGAGGAATTGTGCTTTTCACTTTGGTATTCAACGAAATGAATATGAGTACAGTCAACTCTTAACCAAGTTAAATATAAAATCATTGGAAGATAGGAGAATTTCTATGAACTTGAGTTTCCTCTTCAAAATAATAAATAATGTGATCAACTGCCCAGAACTACTTCAACTAATAACTTTTCATATCAAACAAAAAGATACGAGAAATCCTGATATTTTTCATATAAATTATTTCCATACCAATTATGCTATGAACAGTCCGATTCCTCGTATTCTGAAGCTAGGAAATGAATGTCATAACATAGATTTGTTTAATGTGTCACTTCAGGTCTTTAAAAATCAATTGGAAAGGCTATAGCGTTTCCGAAACTTTTCATTACCTTACCATTTTCTTTTGTATGTACCGGATTGGTTACATCATTTTCTTTGTTAATACCAGATTTGTTTCATCTTTTAGTAATATAGTAACTAGACATAAGGATTCATTAATACTTTGTATTTCACACTTCGCTAAATGTTTTGTAAAATTCTAGTGTAGACATTAGACATAAGAGTTCAATAATATTTTATAGTTTATCACACTTTGTTAAATGTAAATTGGCTTTGCCGTTAAATAAATAAATAAATAATTTAAACACAAGAAAATTCGACTGTTGTACCGAATAGTTCAAGGAACAAGCCATTCGTGCAATGCACTTTTGATATAAAGGAAATGTAACTTTTGGCGGAAAGCGGCAGCTTCGTTTTGCACAGTAGGGAGAAAAGTGATTCTGTTAACAGAGATAAAATGTCAAATGTTTTTCCTGCCACAGATTTTTTTTTTATTTTGTCACTGGCCAAAAGAGCAACCTTTAATAATCTCAAAAGTGCACATTTACAACTTCCAATTCTAATACATTGGAGCTGTAGCTGTCAACTACAACGGAATTCTGTCTACTATCGCCCCTCTGGTTTTCAGGGTACTAACAGAGTTCTGGCAAAACAAAAACTGGACTTAAGGTTCTACGCGTATATCTGTATTCTTTACCTAAAGCAGATACATACATAAAGTCACGCCTTTTTCCCGTAGTTGTAGGCAGAGACCACTTCCTTCCACTTCCGCTACGGTTCTTACACACATCTTTTGCTTCCTCTAAAGCAGTTAGGTAAGACGTAATAACGTATAGCGATGCCTAACCAACACATCTATGTTTTTGACAGTCCCTACCAGAGTGAACATTCTCAAACTTCGATCGATCGACTTTTTTTTTTGCCAGAGTGAATGCAGATGAGTCTTGGACTATTATTCCGTATAAAGTATTTTGAACAAATTTCACATTTGGAACGGTTTTCGCTAGTGTGAATGCGCCTGTAATTTAATCAATAAAATATCGTAAGTTTTGCCTGCGTGAGTAAGTACGCATAGGATCTTAATAGATTACTTTTCAATGTAAAGTTTTTCTAACTTACACTCGAACTTTTTTTTGCAAGTGTGAACGCGCATGTAATCAGTTAAATAATTTTCATGTGAAATTTTCCAAACAAATTTCACACTTTAGCGAATTTTCGCCAGTATGAATGCGCATGTTCTTCTTTCTTTAATGTAAGCAATTTGCTTGTTTTTCTTCGTATCCTCTGCCGTTCAATTTTTAGAAAGGTTGTCGCTCCATCTCTTGCGGGATCTTCCAACGCTTCGGCGCCCTAAGGGCGACTTGTCTCTAGTTACTTTGACCATTCTGTCGTCATTCATCCGGTCTATGTGTTCGTTCCACTCTCTCTTTCTTCCCAGTATCCATTCATTGTCTATTTTACATGTTCTTCTAATGTCCTCGCTTCTCTCCCTGTCAAAAAGTGTTTTTCCAGCGATCCTGCGCACTATTTTCATTTCGGTGGTTTTTAATATTCTCTTTGTGTTCGATGTATCTGGTCTAGTTTCCGCTGTGTATGTTAATATAGGTCGGATGACCGCATTGTAGATTCGGGATTTGGTCTCGATTCCGATATATTTGCTTCGGAGGATTGTATCGTTCAAGTAAGCTGAGGTTCGTGCTGCTTTTGCCGCTTGGTTTTTTACTTCCGCCTCGATAGTGTGAATTCGCTCGTGTGTTCTTAAAACATGTAAACGTGTATAACTTTTCGAAAAAAATTCACACTTACTTATACGGTTTTTCGCCAGTGTGAATGCGAATGTGTTTTTTTAGGTTACTTTTATGTGAAAAATTGTTCAAACAAATTTCACACTTGAACGGTTTTTCGCCAGTGTGAACTCGCGTGTGAATTATTAATGCAGATTTAAGTGAAAAGTTTTTCGAACAAATGTCACACTTAAACGGTTTTTCGCCAGTGTGAACGCGCGTGTGAGTTATTAGAGTAAATTTAAATGAAAAGTTTTTCGAACAAACTTCACACTTGAACGGTTTCTTGCCGGTGTGAATCAGCATGTGCTTTTTTAAAATACATTTACGCATAAAGTCTTTTAAACAAATTTCACATTTGAATGGTTTTTCGCCGGTGTGAGTTCGCTCGTGAGTTTTTAAAGTATGTAAACGTGAAAAACTTTTCGAACAAATTTCACACTTAAAAAGTTTTTGGCCAGTGTGAATTCGCTCGTGATCTCTTAAAGCATGCGAACGTGAAAAATTTTTTAAACAAATTTCACACTTGAACGGTTTTTCGCCAGTGTGAATGCGAATGTGTTTACTTAGGTTACTTTTATTTGAAAAATTGTTCAAACAAATTTCACACTTGAACGGTTTTTCGCCTGTGTGAACGCGCATGTGATTTATTAAAGCAGTTTTAAGTGAAAAATTTTTCGAACAAATTTCACACTTGAACGGTTTTTCGCCAGTGTGAACGCGCATGTGATTTATTAAAGTAAATTTAAATGAAAACTTTTTTGAACAAGTTTCACACTCATACGGTTTCTTGCCGGTGTGAATCACCATGTGCTTTTTTAAAGTACATTTACGTATAAAGTTTTTTGAACAAATTTCACATTTGAACGGTTTTTCGCCAGTGTGAATGCGCATGTGATCTCTTAAAAAGAATTTTTGTGTAAAGTGTTTCGAACAAATTTCACACTTGAACGGTTTTTCGCCAGTGTGAACGCGCATGTGACTTATTAAATTAGTTTTAAATGAAAAGTTTTTCGAACAAATTTTACACTCGAACGGTTTCTTGCCGGTGTGAATATACATGTGCTTTTTTAAAGTACATTTACGTGTAAAGTTTTTTAAACAAATTTCACATTTGAACGGTCTTTCGCCAGTGTGAATGCGCATGTGATCTCCTAAAAATAATTTTCGTGTAAAGTATTTCGAACAAATTTCACACTTGAGCGGTTTTTCGCCAGTACTTTTCTGTAAAAATTGTTTAGAGTAAACATTGCATCTGACCGGTTTTTTTTTGGTTCGACTTTTTATAGAATGTTGATACCAATGATTTATGAACAAAGTTTTGTCTTTAAAATATCTTCCACAAAAAAAACAAGTCACCAACTTGTTGTTAAAATGAATATTAAAGTGACTTTTTCTAGTCGTCGTCTTAGCGAAATCTGTAAACAAAGGAAAATTAATATAACTAACATATTAATACACTGCTTAAAATTTCTGGGATAGTTTCAATCAAAAGTATAAAAAGTATACTTACTTAAGTAGGTTTTTAACAATATTAATATTTTAGTATTGTGATTTTTCACTATATTAGTTTAGGTATAAACATTCTTTATAATATTACCAATTTTTTATCATTGACTAAGTTAGTGTAATTTTTATAAAAATATTTTAATATATCTATCCAATGTTATTTTTGATGATTTTCATTTGTTCATTTGTTTCCCTGTCAACCCCCTTCGCTCAATGTCACAATCATACCTTCCGCCTTTCATAAACTTTGAGCCGAAGTATACAAACTCATTTACCTGTTCCACTCTTTCTCCTTCAATCAGCACCTCGTGTTTGTCATTTTTAAAAACCATTATTTTTGTCTTGCTAATATTTACTTTCATCCCTTTGATTTTTAGAGCATCATGCATATTCGCCACCGCCTGCAACTCTTCTTCAGAATATGACCTAATCATAGGTGTAAAGGAGGTAATTGACATTCAAATTAATCATTCTCAATCCATACACACTCTTTTGAAGCTTTTAAACAATCATCTATGTATAAGTTAAACACCCATAGCAAAGCCACATATCCCTGTCCAACACCTTTTTCGATGTTAAACCAGTCCGTGTAAGTTCTGTTTATCCTGACACAAACAGTGGAATCCTCGTAAAGTGATTTCAGTGCTCGTATCAAACTACAGCTCACCTCATACATAAACAATGTCGACCAGAACTCATTCCTCGCCACTCTTTCATATTGCATTTTCCAAGTCTTACAGTATGCTACCACTCCTCCAACAAAGGTTAAAAAGGTGATGCAGCAGATTAGGTGTACCACACCCTGTCCAGCCTTCAGCATTTCAACCGTTATCCTGTTGTACCCTGCAGCCTTACCCAATTTCATGATGCACAAAAGATCTGATAGGTCAAGGTGCTTGAGAGGCTGCATAGCCTTTACGGAAAATTAGCTAAAAACTTCTTACTGGAAATTTCTTACCTAGAGGCACCTAGCTCGAAGAGTTTATGCAGTACAAAAATCATTCAAAGAGCTAAAATATGGTATTTAAATAATCAAATGTGAATACACTTAAATTTTGTGTGTATAAATTTTCAGAAATTTCTTATTTAGAGGCTCATAACTTAATGAGTTTATGCAGTACAAAAATCATCTTAAGTTCTAGGATATAGTATTTCGGATAGTAGAATGTATATCTATTTCAAGTTGCCTGATACATTTTCTTTTAACCTCCATTATCTAGGAATATGCATTATCCCTTTAAAAAGTCTTTTAGTTGGTTTTTTCTCATGCAAATGCTCTTTTTGAAAAAAGATTTACCCTTCCCCTGCCATATTCACCCTTTTTCTCCCCATTTTATTTTCTGTACCACTTTTAGCTCCCTAATTGCATCCTATTATTGA
This sequence comes from Agelastica alni, assembly GCA_950111635.1. NCBI lineage: Eukaryota > Metazoa > Arthropoda > Insecta > Coleoptera > Chrysomelidae > Agelastica > Agelastica alni. The sequence continues at coordinate 9,936,707 of OX467718.1, forward strand.
TTTATTTGAAGGTACACCTTCAAATAAATCAATAATATCATCCCCTGAAAAACGGACTCATGATGGGTACATTATATTTAAAATCCGTACAAAATTACCACATAAAAAGTACATCAATCCTAGCTAGCCCTTGAGATTTGAAATCGGTAGCAAGGGGGGTGCAGTTAAATGGACCTATAATTTTGTCTATTTGTCTGACTGATAAATATATTATAATTCATTAGATGTAAAATTAAATTGTTTACCAAAGGCTAGTAATTTAAATTAATTAATGTATTAAAATTAAGATATTGATATATATCTGAAATGAATGATTTTATTTCTAATTAAATACAAATTATATCACTACATAGAAATACGCTATGTAGGTATTAAAAATTATTTAAATTTCATGTTTAATACTTGAGAACAAAGATAGTATGATTATATATATCATGATTATAAATACCAGCTATATTAAATTTTTAGTAAATAAGATGCTATTAAATTAATCTTTTTAAACCCTCTAAATGGCAAAATTACAGGTTAATTTACACTTACCTTTTCTGCAAATTATACAAGAGTATTTCCATATTTTGCCATTTCTCTTTTTACAAGTAGTTTCATTGAAAATTTTAGGTGTTATATCACTAGGCAATGGTTGTTTTGCCCAATCCAATTCATCTTCACTTTTAATTAATGGCAATTCACTTTCTTCATGTAATAATTCAGTTTTAATATTCTCAAAACCCTCCACTTCCTTCTTGACATTATTTAATTCCTTCTTAATCTCTAAAAACTCTGTTGGTTTAACATTTTCACATTCCTGTGATTGTACTTGAAAAATTTTAAGGCACGTTTCTTCACTGGGTTCGCTTTTTATTGCATGAAAATGTTCAAAAGTTGGCACAATAATTTTATTAACTACCTTCTTTTGAATAATTTCTTCTTTATCCATATTTAAAGAAGGAACATTAAATGGTATGGTTGAACAGATCTAAAAATTTTGTTCAAATTGTATAATTATATGAGCTATCTGGGTTATGAAGAGGGGAACAACCCAGTTCTTCCTCTGATGAAATTCTCTTTTTTCATATTCCGATGAGCCTGTATTCACTGTAAATACTAAATGTTCCAGAGCGTTGTCCAAGAGATGTTCTTTTTTTATCGGTTCTTCTTCATCATAACTTCAATATTTTTGACATGTCGGCAGATATACCATTCTTAATCAGACACATCCTCGATATTTGCCTTGTTAGTGCCTCGCTATCAGCCATATTACAAGTGGTATTGTGAGCTGCTATCCAATTCTTCACTAATGCCCATATTTTCTCTATGGAGTTTAGTTCTGGGTGATAAGGAGGTAAAAGTAACACACAGTGACCATGTCGTTCCAGCAGAGCATCAGAAAACAAAATACTCCTCTGGCTATACGCCTACGACAGGCATTGAATTACATCTGATATAACCGTGTATACTACCCCATCACGGGAAGCAAGGTATACAGATACTTGTTAAATAATTTTCACATCTAATTTTCTGTTGGTTTAACATTTTCACATTGCTGTGATTGTTTTTGAAAATGTATAAGGCACGTTTCTTCTTTGGGTTCGCTTTTTGTTGTGCGAAAGTTTTCAAAAGTGGGCACAATAATATTATTAACTACCTTCTTTTGGATAATATCGTTTTTAACCATGTTTAAAAAAGAATATTAAATGGTATTATCACAGCATATAATATATAAAACAACAAGAATTGATCAGTAAAACTCCTACCTCTTTTCAAAAATACAAATTTGACGTAGATTATGTCAGTTATGTCACTATGTTTTAAAAGTCGGGGTCGGATTAGGAATATTTGTGAATTTTTGGCTAGGTTGCGTCAGGAAGGTATGAGGATGAATTTATGAAATAGAATATAGGGTAAAATCACGTAACGTGAGATGGCGCTGTCAATGACAAAATGTCGGATCGATGTGTGAACAAATATTATATCATTTGATCAATTGTAAAAATAAATTTTTTATTGAAGGGAATTTTAGTTATCTCAGAGATTTGAATTGATTTTTTGTATTAAACTATTGGATTGAAGCTGGATTTAAGGTTTGTTTTCGACGTTTCAGTTTTATTGTCGCTGGATCTTGTTAAATTTCTTTGTGAAAAAATTGTTTATTTTTTTGCCAAATTGTGTATTCTTATTTTCCAATAACAATTGATTGCTTGTTTCATCAGGTTTAAATTATGCTCTTCACGGTCTGGGAAAATATTCCTCCCTAAATTAGTGATTAATCTTTCACAAACATTTGTTACAATATTTTGTAGAAGGTCTAGTGATGGCAATTTATTGTCTGTTAAAAACATAAGTTTTCTAATGAATATTTCCGATTCATAGCAAATGTTGACTAGACTTCTTGATGGAAAACTGTATGGTCCTGAAACAAAAAAAGATTTATATAAAAATAAATAATTTTTTAAATATGAGTTTGTGATTCTACCTAAATTTCTCCTTTTCATAAGGGAAATTAAAACAGGGAGCTTTCCAACAATGAACATAGATGACACAGCTGTGACACGGTGTTCAGCGTTTCTTGTTTCAACTATGATACAGTGACGCACGACCGAACGCAAAAAAAGTAGAGTTAGAGCGTGTAGTGTCTCAGTGCTACCACCGTTTATAATCAATTTATTGCCTTAACGTTGGCAACAGTATTAATTATAAAGATGGCGACCAACGAAGCAACAGGTATGTTTACAAACTGCATTACGGATAATTACTGAAAATCATGTAATACAAAAATAAATCCCTGAAAAAAATGTTGTAGAATATTCCGAGGAAAAAATATTCAACCTTTATGATATAAATGAACATTATTATATCATAGAACTGTTAAAAAATGAATACTATAATTATTATTGTATTAATCATAGTAATATTTTACTTTCAGTGTTCATTGTTTCACACTTTTTACGCGACACAAAAAGGGCTAATGACGGCGTACGTAATAAACCCAAACAGATATCACTTCTCCATTATGATTAGAAATAACGATGGCCGCGCTCTCTGCCGTTTTACACAAAAATCAATAAGGCTTTCCAACAAGCACCCCTACACTTTGTTCTGTAATGTGACACTGTGCTTTCTTATTGGAAAGCTCCTACAGCATTGCTTAAAAAATATACAATGCCTACAGATACCATACAATTAGATGTTCCTTTGTAAACATGGATAAAGAAGAAATTATTCAAAAGAAGGTAGTTAATAATATTATTGTGCCCACTTTTGAAAACTTTTACACAATAAAAAGCGAGCCCAGAGAAGAAACGTGCCTTATTAATTTTCAAGTACAATCACAGCAATGTGAAAATGTTAAACCAACAGAGTTTGTAGAGATTAAGAAGGAATTAATTGATGTCAAAAAAGAAGTGGAAGATTTTGAGAATATTAAAACTGAATTATTACATGAAGAAAGTGAATTGCCATTAATTAAAAGTGAAGATGAATTGGATTGGGCAAAACAACCATTATATAGTGGTATAAAACCTAAAATTTTTAATAAAACTAGTAGTAAAAAGAGATATGGAAAAATAGGGAAATACTCCTGTTTAATTTGCAAAAAAGGTAAGTGTAAATTAACCTGTAATTTTGCCATTTAGAGGGTTTAAAGATTAATTCAATAGCATCTTATTTACTATTTTTTTCCTTAGTTAGGTCACATCCTCATTACTTAGTTTACATTAGGAAACTCGAACACATCCAAAACAACTTTTTATGTTATATTGCATTTAAGCTACATGTCTATCAAGACAATGCTGTGTGCTTGCAACAGAGGCAAATTTCCTCTCTTGATAAGCGTAGGAAACGGAGAGATCTTACATTACTTTTTAAAATCATAAATGGTACATGTAACTGTCCTCAACTCTTAAGTAAAATAAGTTTTTTTGTTCCAATGAGGACTACAAGGCAGAGTCGAACATTTTACATACCAATCCATAGATTTAATTATGCATTCCACACATTTCTTCCTAGATCTATGAGACTTGCAAATTCACTGGAGAACCTTCCACTTTTTGATATCTCTATTAGTAAATTTAAAAACTATATTCGTGATTTGAATGTTCAGTAATTTATATTTTACCACTTCATGATTTCTGTATATCTGTTTTATAAACTATGTATATCCATTTTAGTGTTTATGTCGGAATTTGTGTATATTGTATGTTTTTCTTCCTATTGTTTTTAATATATGTAATTTAAAAGGGCTTGCCCGTGAATAAATAAATAAATAAAACCTTAACGTGGTAAGGTATAATCATAGTATCTTTATTTTGAAATATTAAACGTGAAATTTAAATAATATGTTATACCTACATTGCGTGTTTCTATGTAGTGATATAATGTGTATTCAATTAGAAAAAAAATCATTCATTTCATTAATTTTAATACATTTATTAATTAAAATCACTACTCTATGGTTAACAATTAAATTATACATTTTGAATGATTTTTGTACCACATAAACTTGAGTTATTGCCTCTAGATTTCTAGTAGGATTACACTCACACTCCCGATTTTAGGGGTTGAAAAATTTTTTACCTACAAATGTAAAGTGGATACTCATTATACTATTAAAATACTGTATCTAGTCTTTTCACTACCACATAAACTCTTAGAGTTACGTGCCTCTAGGCAAGTCATTTTTAGTGGTATGATGCTATTTTCTCGATTTTACATACATACATACAGGGTGTTTCTAAATGCATGCGAAAAAATTCAGGAGACATCACCAGTATAAAATTGTAATGGATCTTTCCTATAACGAAATTTCCTCAGCCCACCCCCTTCCGATATATCACCGCTAAAAGGTAGCGAGTTATGTTTTAATTTTTTTTTCTCAAATTTAAGTAAAGATGAAATGAAATTTTGTAATTTACATGCACTCGCAAAGGACTAACCATTTTTTCAACATTCCTGTTACATTATAATGGGGTGAAATTAGCCTTCCTTACCTTATTTAATATATTGCTGAAAATCTCTGTTTATTTAAAAACATTTTTTAATTTTAAAGTATTTTTTAGAACCAATAGGTATGGTGAAAAAAAAAAATACAATATCCTGTGTGGTACGTACCTTGTTTTAATTACAATGCAATAGTAGGTTTGTATTACTTTGGCAATTCATTTGTGTCTACTCACTGTTTATTCAAATTCTAGTAGGCCGATGTCAACTCTGTTGTTGATAGGTAATAATACAAATAATAAGCTGGGGGGTGGTTCCTTCTGAAACCAGCCAAAGGCACTCAGATAATGTCCATTGTCTTTAATCAATAATTGCCTTAATTGCTCGGACACAAGCAAAGCCGAGCCCAGCACAGTCAGCCTTAGTCCGGCATATGTCGGTCATTGGCCAAGGATTTGAAGGCTAGTTTCCTCCTCTCTACACAATTCAAAATTAGGGCAATCTGTAAGCCCCAGGTTGTGCATGTGATATCTAAGGGTACCATGATCAGTCAGTATGTGTACTGCTAGTCTGGCATTCCTCCTACTCAGCGTTATAATGCTTCTGGCTGGGCACTGCATAACTTTATGAGCAACCAGAACATCTCAAAAAGGCAAGACTGGTTGTGCATAGAGGAGTGTTGGTCCCTACACTTTGTATAGTAGTGAATGTTGGGATTGGCAGAAGCATAAACAGAATTAATACTGCGAAGATGAGCAGTCTGAGAATTGTATAGCCGCAGTGACTCTGATGGATAAAGTGAGGAATAGTGAGAGAAGGGAATGCTATGGTGTAAAAGATTGAAGTTACAGATTAATAAGGCAAGTTTTAATTGGCAAGTCGGTAGAGGTTGACCTTGACGAATATATCTTGATCAGATTGATATTGTTTTGAATAAAGGCCAGGTCAAGAGTACCAACAACCAACGAGCATGTATGAAAGCACTGATGAAAGTGGAAGTGGCGAAAGATATGTAAAAGAACCGTCTTTGCCTACCCCCAGGGAAAAATTCGTGACTATGTATGTACTTATATGTATGGATTTGTATTTTTATTAAAATCATTAAAAACAACATAAGATATATTAAAATATTTTTATAAAAATTATTATTGCAAAGAATGTTTATACCTAAGCTAATGTAGAAAAATGTTTAAAAAAACAGAATAACAAAATATTAATATTGTCAAAAACATACTTAAGCATACTTTTTATACTTTTAATTGAAACTACCCTAGAAATTTTAAGCAGTGTATTTATTTGTTAGTTATATTAATTTTTCTTTGTTTACAGATTTCACTAAGACGACTAGAAAGAGTCACTTTAATATTCATTTTAACAACAAGTTGGTGACATGTTCTTTTTGTGGAAGATATTTTAAAGACAAAACATTGTTCATAAATCATTGGTATCAACATTCTATAAAAAATCGAACCGAAAAAAGACTGGTCAAGTGCAATGTTCACTCTAAACAATATTTACAGAAAAGTACCGGCAAAAAACTGTTTAAGTGTGAAATTTGTTCGAAACACTTTACACGAATTTTTTTTTTAAGAGACCACATGCGCATTCACACTGGCGAAAAACCGTTCAGTTGTGAAATTTGTTCGAAAAAGTTTTCACGTAAATCTACTTTAAAAAAACACATGCGCGTTCACATTGGCGAAAAACCGCATAAATGTGAAATTTGTTCGAAAAACTTCACAGTAAAAAGTTACCTGCTAATACACAACCGCGTTCACACTGGCGAAAAACCGTTCCAGTGTGAAATTTGTTTGAACAATTTTTCATTTAAAACTAACCTTATAAAACACATTCGCGTTCACACTGGCGAAAAACCATATAAGTGTGAGTTTTGTTCGAAAAGTTTTTCACGTTTACATGCTTTAAAAACTCACGAGCGAATTCACACTGGCCAAAAACCTTTTAAGTGTGAAATTTGTTCGAAAAATTTTGCACGTATAAATACTTTAACAAATCACGTCCGAGTTCACACTGGCGAAAAACCGTTCAAGTGTGATATTTGTTTGAATACCTTTACACAGAAAGTTAGTCTAACAAAACACATGCGCATTCACACTGGCGAAAAACCGTTCAAGTGTGAAATTTGTTTAAAAACCTTTACACAAAAAAAAACTTTAAAAGATCACATGCTCATTCATACCGGCAAGAAACCGTTCAAGTGTGAAATTTGTTTGAAAAACTTTTCATTTAAAGGTAATTTAAAAACTCACATGCGCATTCACACTTTGGCGAAAAACTGTTAAAGTGTGAAATTTGTTCGACAAATTTTAGACATAAAAATACTTTAAAAGATCACATGCTCATTCACACCGGCAAGAAACCGTTCAAGTGTGAAATTTGTTTGAAAAACTTTTCATTTAAAGGTAATTTAAAAACTCACATGCGCATTCACACTTTGGCGAAAAACTGTTAAAGTGTGAAATTTGTTCGACAAATTTTAGACATAAAAATACTTTTAACAAATCACATGCGCGTAGCAAAAAACCGGTCGAGTGTAAGTTCGAAAAATTCAACATTGAAAAGTAATCTTTTAAGACACGTCCTCACTTACATCAGCCAAAAATCATTTAGGTGTGAAATGTGTTTACTTTACAAAACTTTTACAACGATATTTTATTTATTAAATTACATGCGCATTCACACTAGCGAAAAACCGTTCAAATGTGAAATTTGTTAAATGTACTTTTCATGGAACAATAGTCTAAGACTCATCTACATTCACTTTAGCAAAAAAACGATCGATCGAAGTTTGAGATTATTAACTCTGGTGGAGACTCACAAAGACATAAGATGTGATAGTTAAGCATCGCTATACGTTATTACCTCTTACCTAACTGCTTTAGGTAAAGAATACAGGTATACACATAATACCTTAAGTCCACTTTTTGTTGCCAGAACTCTGTTAGTACCCTGAAAACCAGAGGGGCGATAGTAGATAAAATTCCGGTGTAGCTGAGAGCTACAGCTCCGATGTATTAGAATTGGAAGTTATTGAAAAAAGTTATAAATATGTACATTTGAGATTTTTAAGGCTTGCTCTTTTCGCCAGTGACAAAATAAAAAAAAATTCTGTGTCATACCTACTAAACACTTTATTAGCTATTTCTGTCCCGTGCGATACAGCTTCATCAACATTCCCTTCCGCGACCGTTGATGACTTCCAACCGCCATGTTTCTTTTGTGTCATCAAGTCTCCCCCAGATTCAACTAAAAGTGTAGCAGACGATCTTCGAAATGAATGACCTGTATATGAGTTGGCATTTTCAAGTTAAAGAGAATTATCTACTTTTTCAGGTTCCTTAAAAACTGATTTTTACCCACGACCTGATTAATACATTTTCCATTGCGATATGCATAAAACAGGCGTCGATCCTTTGCTGCTGCTGCACGAAGGGCTAAGTACCTTCGGTAAAATTAAATATATTCTTCAGTAACTACAAATCTCCTGTTTACATCATTCTTTGTTTGCTTAAATTTTACAGTTAATAACGTTACCGAATCTTGAATATCATCTAATGTCATCTGGTTGATTTCATAAATTTGACAAGCTCGTGCAAAAATTACTAATTTGTGTGCTCGTAAAAATCGCAGCTTTCTTTCTTGGGCGTGTAATCTTTCCCATTTCGTTTTAGAAATGTAATTAGTTTGAAATATTTTGGAATGTCTATATTATTATTGGATTTTAACATACTTTTAATCATTGAATAATTCGACCACACTGTTGATGGCTTTTGTTGTTGTGCCAGTAATAACACCGTTTCCGACAAAGAATTGCATATCTTTTTCATCTTCCATTCCATAAATCTTGAATACGCGGTTTCGTAAATTTTCCGCGATTTAGCTGGCAATAGTTTTTGTGACGCTACTTTTGCTGCTTCTACTAGGTGTAGTCAGAGAAAACTCAAAATTAAACATTTTTTAACAATTAATTGTTTAAAATAACTACTAATCAACCACTTTTTTTTAAATCAAATCACAGAATTAAATTGACAGATATTCGATTACTTTAAAGGTTTCCTTAGCAAACGCAGGTCTAATTGTCGCTATACAACAGTCTAACAGTTTAAAACTTCAAATTTCACTTTGATAATTTTCTAACTTTAATATTTTCTTAATATTAAATCGTCGTTTTTCCATTCACAAAAAAAAATAGTGTACGGGAAAAATATTAATCCAATACTTTTTTCCTTTGTCTAATAAATAACTATTGTTACCAAATATATTGAACAATAATTTCACAAAATGTAGTTTTATTTTCTCCACCGTCATGCACTATATAGTTAACCATTGTTTTATTTTTTAAGTGTTACCCAGACATTTGTCGTAAAATAAGTATTTCATATATAACACAAGAGAAGGCCGACTTTAAAAGCAGTTTTACAAGAAGTACGCGATGCACAAATAGTTTTTGAAGGTGGGTGTCAACTTTAAGAAAACTACTATTTAATTAGGTTTTCGGTGGCAAAAAACACCAGATAATAGGGATGTATTAATGGAAAGTTATGATGTAAGATTAAAGCGTTGACAGTGTCGATATAAAATGTTATTAATAAAGTTAGGTTAGGTTAGGCTAATAATCGATATTAATTGAGTAAAATTAAGTAAAAAAATTAGCCTAACCTAATCTAACACTAACAGTACCTTGTGAAAAACTTTGAAAATACGGGGACGTATCAGAAAAAACCCAAAAATTAAAGATTAGCTGAAAATTTCCTTAAAATTGGTCCAGCCGTTATATTTTAATGTTAACGTGTCATTGCGCAGGGGCCATGTTAATCTATTCTGTATCGTTCCAATTTTATTGAAAAAAAAACCCACAAAAAACCATAAATCATTATAATAATAATGATTATCAATATTGTTAAATTTGACTAATCAATTAAATAAGTTAGACTTACGTTCAGTTATAATGAATACAAATTAAAACTTGGTAGCTATAAAAAAAATTGTAAATGCGGGGTTTCTACCAAACTTACCCGATCATTCGCCGGGCTAATCTCAAGATTGACTGAAAATTTCATTAAAATCGGTCCTGCCGTTGGCTTTGGAAAAGAAATTAAAGAAGCGGGAACGTATTAGAAAAGACCCAAAAGTTGTACTGAACTGATATTAAATAAAATGCAAAAAAACTTTAAATCTCTAGTAGGTTTTGTGTTTGAAAAACATATGATGTAACACACAGTCATATACACAAATTGCGTTCTCCAGTATTCTAAAGAATTTAGAACTCGATTTAGTTCCGAAATGTCTATTCTTCTTCTGTTTAGTTTGTGAGTAACTAAGCCAGGAATATTTTAAACGGCAATGAGACGTAGAGCGTATGCCTTCACGATATCGGCACAGCATACCTAAATCATTTGCTCGGGTAGAATGTCGACATAAGAATTAATATTGATTGATTTTAAATTGATTTTTATTTTTAGTAATTTTATCAACAATTTTTCAATTTAGTCAAACTTTTGACAAGTGACAGCCTACGTCACTGACAGTGGTCCAGTGGTCCTTTTGTAAACATGCATAAAGAAGAAAATATTCAAAAGAAGGTAGATAATAATATTATGGTGCCCACTTTTGAAAACTTTTACACAATAAAAAGCGAACCCAGGGAAGAAACGTGCCTTATAAATTTTCAAGTACAATCACAGGAATGTGAAAATGTTAATAAACCAACAGAGTTTGTTGAGATTAAGAAGGAATTAAATGATTTCAAGACAGAAGTGGAGGATTTTGAGAATATTAAAACTGAATTATTACACGAAGAAAGTGAATTGCCATTAATTAAAATTGAAGATGAATTGGATTGGGCAAAACAACCATTGTGTAGTGATATACAGCCCAAAATTTGGAATAAAAAACCTGGTAAAAAGAGAAATGGCAAAATAGGAAAATACTCCTGTTTAATTTGCAAAAAAGGTAAGTGTAAATTAACCTGTAATTTTTCCATTTAGAGGGTTTAAATATTAATTTAATAGCATCTTATTTACTAAACACCTTGATGTAGCTGGTAAGGTATGATCATGATATAATCGATAGAATCTTTGTTCTCAAGTATTCTTCTTCTTATTCCTGTGCCTGTCCGTTACCGGATGTTGGCGATCATTCTGGCAATAATTATTTTATCAACTCCGGCCCTAAATAGACCCGTTGTGGAGGTTTCAAACCAAGTTCTAAGGTTTTTAAGCCATGAGACCCTTCTTCTGCCTAGTCCTCTCTTTCCAAGCACCTTTTCCTTTAGGATAAGCTGCAACAAACCATATCTTTTGCCACATCTCAAATGCGTCCAACCTTTTACTGGCTGCATCTGTTACAGTCCATGACTCAACTCCAACAGGAAACACGTAGCCTCGGAGAAGTCGTATTTTAAATGTTAAGTTTAGAAAGTGGCATTTAAACAATTTCAACATTTTAAGGAATGCAGCACAAGCCCTCTCTATTCAACAACATACTTCAAGAGAATGATCCCAACTCTCGTTGATTGTAGTTCCCAAATATGTTGTAGTCTCTACCTTTTCAATAACTGTATTATTTATAATAAGCTGTCTGGGTGGTGGTGGATTTTTGATAATCACATATCTCAAGTATTAAATGTGAAATTTAAATACTTGCACTCAAGTTACGAGCCTTTGGATAAGAAATTTCTTGTGGGATGATGCTAATTTCTCGATTTCAATGGTTAAAAAATTTTGTACCCACATAAAGTAAATTAATATTCTACCATTAAAATACTATATTTTAGCTATCTGAATGATTTTTGTACCTTATTATCTCCTCGAGTTATAGCCTCTAGATAAGGAATTTCTAGTGATGTGACGCTCATTTCCCAATTTTAAGGATTAAAACAATTTTGTACCCACAAAACTAAAGTAAATTCACCTTGGAATTCACATTCACTATTTAAATACCATATTTAAGCACTTTGAATAATTTTTGTACTGCATTAACTCCTTGGGTTATGAGCCTCTAGGTAAGACATTTCTTGTGGAGTGGGATGATGATATTTTCTCGATTTTACATACATACAAACAGGGTATTTCTAAATGCATGCAAAAAAATTCAGGAGGTGATTGCCCGTATGAAATTATGATGGATCTTTTCTATAACAAAATTTCCTCAGCCTACCCCCTTCTGATATATCACTGCTAAAAGGTAGTTATGTTTTTAATTTTTTTTCTTCCAAATTTAAGTAAAGATAGAATGAAATTTTGTAATTTACATGCACTTGCAAAGGACATCCAACGTGTTCAAACTCTTTTATCTCGAGATTTTCCTCAGCGAGTTACATTTTGTGAATGGAGTGAAATACAACGAAATCCTCAATTTCTAAGTAATATATTGTTTATGGATGAGGCACATTTTTCAATAATATCTATCAAACATTTTCATAATGATCACGTATGGGCAGACTAAAACCCTCGCTTTGGCTGTTTAACTTATGCATAGACGATTGTTTAAAAGCTTTAAAAGAGTGTGTATGGATTAAGAATGATTTATTTGATCATCAAATGCCTCCTTTATGGTCATATTAGCATCATCTGAAGAAGAGTTACTAAGTATACTTTTTATACTTTTGATTGAAACTACCCTAGAAATTTTAAGCAGTGTATTTATTTGTTAGTTAAATTAATTTTTATTTGTTTACAGATTTCACTAAGTCAACGACTAGAAAGATTCACTTTAATATTCATTTTAACAAGTTGGTGACGTGTTTTTTTTGTGGAAGATATTTTAAAGACAAAACTGTGTTCATAAATCATTGGTATCAACATTCTCTAAAAACTCGAACCAAAAAAGAACCGGTCAAGTGCAGTGTTTACGCAAAACAATTTTTTCAGAAAAGTACTGGCGAAAAACCGTTCAAGTGTGAAATTTGTTCGAAAAACTTTGCACAAAAAAGGTACCTAATAATTCACAACCGCGTTCACACTGGCGAAAAACCGTTTAAGTGTGAAATTTGTTCAAGAAACTTTGGAGATAAAAGTTCTTTAAAAAGACACATGCGCGTTCACACTGGCGAAAAACCGTTCAAGTGTGAATTTTGTTCAAAAAGTTTTTCACGTTTATATGATTTAAGAACTCACCAGCGAATTCACACTGGTCACAAACCTTTTAAGTGTGAAATTTGTTCAAAAAATTTTGCACGTAAAAATACTTTAACAAATCACGTGCGACTTCACACTGGCGAAAAACCGTTTAAATGTGATATTTGTTTGAATACCTTTACACAGAAAGTTACTCTAACAAAACACATGCGCGTTCACACTGACGAAAAACCGTTTAAGTGTGAAATTTGTTCAAAAAATTTTGCACATAAAATATATTTAAAAGATCACATGCTCATTCATAATGACAAAAAACCATTCAAGTGTGAAATTTGTTCGAAAAACTTTACAATAAAAAATTACCTACTAATACACAACCGCGTTCATACTGGCGAAAAACCGTTCAAGTGTGAAATTTGTTTAAAAACCTTTGCACAAAAAATACATTTAAAATATCACATGCTCATTCACACTGGTAAAAAACCTTTCAAATGTGATATTTGTTTAAATACCTTTACACAGAAAGTTAGTCTAACAAAACACATGCGCATTCACACTGGCGAAAAACCGTTCAAGTGTGAAGTTTGTTCAAAAAACTTTGCACAAAAAATATATTTAAAAGATCACATGCTCATTCACACTGGCAAAAAACCGTTTAAGTGTGATATTTGTTTGAATACCTTCACACAAAAGCTTAGTCTAACAAAACACATGCGCATTCACACTGGCGAAAAACCGTTCGAGTGTGAAATTTGTTTAAAAACCTTTGCACAAAAAATATATTTAAAAGATCACATGCTCATTCACACTGGCAAAAAACCGTTCAAGTGTGAAATTTGTTCGAAAAACTTTTCATTAAAAGGTAATTTAAGAACTCACATGCGCATTCACACTTTGGCGAAAACTGTTAAAGTGTAAAAAAATTTAGGCAAATTTACACATAAAAATACTTGTAACAAATCACAGAGCATCCATGCTGGCAAAAAACCGTTCTAGTGTAAAATTTGACACAAAAATATTTTAGGTGTTCACATGCGCATTAACACTGGCGAAAATTGTTTAAGTGTGAAATTTGTTCGTTAAACTTTGCTTGTAAAAATACTTAAGAGTGCACATGCGCATTCACACTGGCGAAAAACCTTTAAAGTTGCTCTTTTCGTCAGTTACAAAATGAAAAAAAAATCTGTGACGGGAAAAACGTTACATTTTATTTGATTACTTTAGAGGTTTCCTTAGCAACGCAGGTCACTATAAAGCCTACCAGTTTAAAACTTGAAATTTTACTTCAATAATTTTATGACTTCAATATATTATAATATTTCTCAATATTAAATCGACGTTTTTCCCGTCACACAGAAAAATAGTGTATTATACACGGGGAAAAATAATTGTTACCAAATATATTGTATAATAATCTTACAAATTGTGGTTTTATTTCTCATTTCTTCTCCGTCGTGCACTATATAATTAACCATTGTTATATTTTTTTAAGTGTCGTAAAATAAGTACTATTCAAATATGTTTCATTGGTATAAATAATATTTTTTTCTTTCTTACGAAACTGTTTAATTTTATTACAAATTTAATACGCTTCAATCTTACATGATAACTTTCCATTAACATATCTTGATTGTCAGGTGTTTTGTCCCTGAATACATAGTTTCATGTGTACTTAAGTTGACTAAAATTTCTTAATAATTTTGTGATTTTAAGCAGCATCGTCTTGAAAATTGGCAACTTTATGTTTTTTGGCATGAAAATTACGAACTTTATGCTGAATTTAGCACTATTCATACAGGGCGTTAGTTACACCCTGTTACTTAGATAAATTACAACATATATTTTTTGCCTAATGAGTTAAGGTTAAAATGACTAGAAAATACAAAAGGCAGTTCAATTTTGAATAAAAAAGGTACTTTTGTTTATTTCACGTAACTCTATCAGTTTTTGAGTTATTTGCATTTTAAACATTCAGCGTAAAGACTCCTAAGCCCCCGTTATTACATAGACTATTTTTCAAGTAGGCTTGTGTCAGAACTTATTAGTTTTTCGTGTAAAGAAATATTTGAAAAATTTACTGTCACTAAGTAAGAGTGTATTGTAGTAAAATAAGAAAGTGCCACGACAATGAATTTTCCAACAGTGAAATGCGTGATATGATTTGTGTTTTTGCTCAGTCAAATTATAGTGGACTTGGTGCAGCCAGAAGGTATTTAGAATCATACCCAAATCGAAGACAACCCAATCACAAACTTTTCAGACGTATTTATACCCTTCTACGCGAAACAGGGTGTTTTCGTCCTAAAAGCTTAATAAATGGTGCTCCAAAAAATATCAACGTCGATGATGAAGAAGAGGTTTTAGTTCGTATTTCGAAAAATCCAGATCTCAGTACTCGTGTGTTAAGTGCGGCAACAGGAATAAGCCAATCTCTATCTGGAGAGACCAGAGACAGAGAGACCACTTCCTTCCACTTGCTACGGTTCTTACACACATCTTTTGCTTCCTCTACTTTCATCAGTGCTCTCATGCATACTCGTCGGTTGTTAGTACTCTTGACCTGTCCTTTCTTCAAAACAATGTTGATCTGATCGAGATATGTATGTTTGCCGAGGTCGAACGTCTTTTTCGTCAATCTTCTTTCATTTATCCTTTCTACGTGTCCAAACCATCTAAGCATTCCTTTATCTATCTTTGTAACCACATCTTCTTTTACACCACATCTTCACCACATCGTTCTCTTATCTCACTATTCTTTACTTTATCCAACCGAGTCACTCCGGCTATACTCCACAGCATTAATCATATTTCTATGCTTCTTCTGCCAAACCCAACATTCACTACCATACATAAGTGTAGGAACCAACACTCCTCTATGCACAGCCAGACGTGCCTTATAGTTCTCTGGAAAAACTGATTTTGGAATATTTTTCCATTCTGTAGCAGCCCTGTAAAAGAAGGATTCTTGATGAAGATTGGTCCTTGTAGTGTCAATCATGAGAGTAAATGGGTGAGACTGATCAGCGTGCCGCGTTCTTATGCCGAATGTGGCCAGTGGTGGTACTAGAGTTTTTTTTTCTCTGGAGCATCTGCCATGGAAATATCTGTAGAGTAATGACTGGTCTGCAACTCTTCTTCTATGTTCTAGTGGGTGAAGGGTATCTGTGTATTTATCAATCGAATGGCCCTTTTCTGAATGGAATCTAGAAGACGAAGAGAATGTCTTGGTGCTGAACCCCAAATGTGCGAGCAATACTCCAGTAGAGGTCGGATTTGAGCCTTGTACGTCGTCAGCAGTTGATCAGGAGTAAAAAACTTTCTAGCTTTCCACACCGTTGAAGGCACGACTGAATTCTATTCATTTAAAATTATTACAAGTGGATTAAATAGATCGAAAGAGACAGATGTTTATTTGACTGTAATTTTTTTTCTATTTGTATCATATCATTATAAGAGAGCAATTTCGAAGATATTCACAGAAGAAAGTTATAAAATTGCACTGTGTATGCTTGCATTATGTGGAAAGACAGCAATTTTTATTGGATTTGTTTGAAAATGTCCAGGGTGTTCCTAAAATCATATGGGAAATTATATGTGACTTTAGTCACCACCTTCCATCATTCAAAATAACCTTGATAGAGGTATTCATGTTAAAAAGGAAACATCAATTGAATAATAGGAAGAAATATCTTTCTGGAAGTTGAAACATGTTCGATGAATACGAAGCTATTTTTTATAATACCCGTAAGATATATTTGGATTAACCCCGTATTTGAGGAGAGCTTTTGGATATACAAGCATATCTGGAGGCCAGGTATCTAGAGAAAAGGACGAGAAAGAGGCTGGCGGCAGTCTTGATGAAGGGACGATAATAAGTAGACGCATTTTTGTTATCGAGAGATAGTTTGAACATGCTTTACGATAAAAATAGTTTTTGAGTAGAATACGTTTTTATCATTTCTTACATACTTAATCAAACAACTACTTCCTCGGCTAAAGTAGTTGTTAAAGTCTGGCGCCTGAGATTAAAGTCGGACCCCCGAGATTAAAGTCCAAAAAAAATTGCTTATGGCCCTTCTACGCCTTCACACGTATATTTATACCTAAATACACAAGAAACGAGCCCATTATAGATGAACAGCTTCATACTTGACAGATTACACAATTATATTCCTGTCTCTCAGTCCCTAGCCAACTTGGCATCAGTAGCATTGAAATTACATTTATAAATTTTATGATAGAAATAGTCGTGTTGAATCAACTGACAACGCTGCACTGCTTTCGCGTAAACCAAATCAAACTGTAAAGTTTAACTGTTTCTTTAACATGGATCCTTTATCATTGCAAACGCCTTGTCGATGTTGCCGAATGTTAGCAGTTGTAGCGTATGTACAGATTATAAAACGGAAAAATAAAAAAAATGCCCCAACCTCCAAAATAGGGTCGCTGGTCACTGTAAGTGTAAGTTCAGATATGCTAAGTTGGTTAAGAGGAAAGAAATTACCAGCAGAAACCCAGTTAACTATTTTAGAAAATAAATTTCGGTTCCCCACGATATACACGAGCTCAGCTGGAACGACATGGTCACTGTGTGTTAAGTTTACCTCCTTATCATCCAGAACTGAACCCCATAAATAAAATATGGGCATTAGTGAAGAATTGGGTAGTAGCTCACAACCACTTTTAATTTGGGTGATACCGAGGCACTGACAAGTCAAAAATTCGAGGTGTCTGAACAAGAATGGTATATCTGCCGGCATGTCAAAAGTTATGAAGAAGAACTGATAAAAAAAGAACATCTCTTGGACGACGCTTTCAAACATTTAGTACTTACAGTGAATACAAGTTCATCGGAATATGAAGAAAGTGATATTTAATTAGAGAACGAACTGGGATATGTTCCCCTCACCCCTCTTCATGACTCATAATCAGATAGCTCGTGAAATTTTACAATTTTAACAAAATTTTTAAATCTATAAAGTAATAAATAACAAATGTATACAGTCAATTAACCATTATTTGTAATTTTTGCAATTATTTATTTTATTATTAAAAAGTATTTTTTAGAGACGCTACGCCACTTGAATATCGATTTCTAGTAACCAAACCAGGAATATTTTAAAATGAGATGGAGAGGGAGAGCGTATGTCTTCACGTCCTTCACGAAATCGACAAGGCTTGTTCTTGTTCATCTTCGACGCGAAGTTTACACTTAGAGACAATACCATTTGATGTTCCTTCTTTAAACATGGATAAAGAAGAAAATATTCAAAATAAGGTAGATAATAATATTATGGTGCCCACTTTTGAAAACTTTTACACAATAAAAAGCGAACCCAGGGAAGAAACGTGCCTTATAAATTTTCAAGTACAATCACAGGAATGTGAAAATGTTAATAAACCAACAGAGTTTGTTGAGATTAAGAAGGAATTAAATGATTTCAAGACAGAAGTGGAGGATTTTGAGAATATTAAAACTGAATTCCTACACGAAGAAAGTGAATTGCCATTAATTAAAATTGAAGATGAATTGGATTGGGCAAATCAACCATTGCCTAATGATATAAAACCTAAAATTTTCAGTAAAACTACTTGTAAAAAGAGAAATGGCAAAATAGGGAAATACTCCTGTTTAATTTGCAAAAAAGGTAAGTGTAAATTAAGTTGTATTTTGCAATCTAGAGGGTTTAAAGATTAATTTAATAGCATCTTACTTACTAAAACCTTAATGTGGTAAGGTATAATCATAGTATCTTTATTCTCAAATATTAAATACAAATAATTTTAATACATTAATTAATTAAAATCACTACCCTATAGTAAACAAAATTTTACATCTAATGAATTATAATATATTTATTAGTCAGACAAATAGACAAAATTATAGTTCCGTTCAACTGCCCCCTTTCTTGCTACTGATTTCAAATCTCAAGGGCTAGGATTTATGTACTTTTTATGTGGTAATTTTGTACCGACTTTAAAAATAATGTTCCCCATCATTAATTGGTTTTTCAGGGGATGATAACTTTGGCGATTCCACTCGAATTCTCTCGCATATTCCATTATATGTACAAAGTGTACCTTTAAACAAATCAATAATGTGAAATTAAGGAGAAAAAAATAGTACAGAAAATAACATGGGGAGAAAAAGTGTGTATATAGAAGTTGAGGGGTAAACAAAATTTAGAATTAAGTCATTTGCTTGAGAAAAAACCAATTAAAAACCCTTTAGAGTGATAATGGAGGTAAAAAAAATGTACCAAGAATATAGAAAGTATATTCCTTGGTATATCCTAGCACTTTAGATGATTTATGTCGCATAAACTAATTAAGTTATGAGTCTCTAAATAAGAAATTTCTAGTGGGATAAAGCTCATTTTCTGATTTATAAGGGTTGAACTAATTTTGTACCCAGAAACTATAAGTGTATACACATTTTAGTATTAAAATACTATATCGTAGTACTTTAAATGATATTGTATTTTAAAAACTCATTAAGTTATGAGCTTCTGAATAAGAAATTTCTGATAGGATGATGCTCATTTCCTGATTATAAGGGTTGAAAAAATGTTTTACCCAAAAACTCAAAGCAGATGCACATTCTACTATCGAAATACTACATGATTGAATGATTTTGTACCACATAAACTCAAGATATAGCATTAAGGTACGGAATTTCTAGTAGGATCACACTCATTGATTGATAGATCACAAGCATTTCTTTATATATTTTTGTTAACACAACTTCTTTCATACCACAGCGTTCCCTTGTCTCACTAGTCTTTACTTTATCCAACCGAGTCACTCTGGTTATACTTTTCAAACTAGTCATCTTCATATTTAATTAGCAGGATATAGTATTTTAAGTGTATTTACTTTAATTTTGTAGGAACCAAATTTTCAACCCTTAAAATCGGGAAATGAGAGTGATCCTTTAGAACTTTCGTATTTAGAGGCTATATATAACTGAAGAGTTTATGCAGTACAAAAATCATTTAAAATGCTACGATGTAGTATTTTGATAGTAGAATATGTATCCGCTTTGAGTTTATGGGTACAAAATTTTTTCAGCCCTTATGATCAAAAAATGCGGATCATTCCCTTGGAAATTTCTTATTTGGTGGCTCATATCTTGATGAGTTTTTGAAGTTTTTCTGGCTACAAAAACCAATCAAAGAACGCAAAGGGCAACGTTTAAGAATGTAAACAAGGCAAGGAATAAGTATAAAAGGTTGAAATATGTGGCAACAGAGGTTGTGGCAAGAAATAGGTGAATTGTAATGGAATTTTTCCTCGTGATTTCAATTGTAAATCATTTGAACCGGCCCTCGTATTTTTACATTAATAAGCCGCCACAGCAAATGTTTTATCCTTCCGTCTAGATAAAAATTTATTTAAAACAGAATATGTAGTCGTAAGATTGTCAGTTTAGCTGATGCAAAGGTCAATAATTGTTATACTATAGATGTAGTTTTGGTATTGAATCGTAATACTAAAATATTAATATTGTTAAAAACATACTTAAGTATAATTTTTATACTTTTGATTGAAACTGCCCTAGAAATTTTAAGCGGTGTTTTTATCTGTTAGTTATATTAATTTTTCTTTGTTTACAGATTTCACTAAGACGACGACTAGAAAGAGTCACTTTAATATTCATTTTAACAACAAGTTGGTGACGTGTCTTTTTTGTGGAAGATATTTTAAAGACAAAACTTTGTTCATAAATCATTGGTATCGACATTCTATAAAAAATCGAACCGCAAAAAAACCGGTCAGATGCAATGTTTACTCTAAACAATTTTTACAGAAAAGGACTGGCGAAAAAACGTTCAAGTGTGAAATTTGTTCGAAAATCTTTGCACAAAAAAATACTTTAAGAGATCACATGCGCATTCACACCAATGAAAAACCTTTCAAGTGTAAAATCTGTTTAATAAACTTTTCACAGAAAAATAATCTGTTAAGACACAATCGCATTCACACTGATGAAAGACCTTTCAAGTGTGAAATTTGTTCGAAATACTTTACACGAATATTTTTTTTAAGAGATCACATGCGCATTCACACTGGCGAAAAACCGTTTAATTGTGAAATATGTTTAAAGAAATTTACACGTAAATCTACTTTAAAAGAGCACATGCATATTCACACTGACAAGAAAGGGTTCCAGTGTGAAATTTGTTTAAAGAGTTTTACACAGAAATGTAACCTAGTAAAACACATTCGCATTCACACTGGCGAAAAACCGTATAAATGTGAGTTTTGTTCGAAAAGTTTTTCACGTGTATGTGATTTAAGAACTCACGAGCGAATTCACACTGGCCAAAAACCTTACAAGTGTGAAATTTGTTCGAAAACTTTTGCACGTAAAAAAACTTTAATAAATCACGTGCGAGTTCACACTGGCGAAAAACCGTTCAAGTGTGATATTTGTTTGAATACCTTTACACAGAAAGTTAGTCTAACAACACACATGCGCATTCACACTGGCCAAAAACCGTTCGAGTGTGAAATTTGTTCAAAAACCTTTGCGCAAAAAATATATTTAAAATATCACATGTTCAAACACACTAACGAAAAACTGTTCAAGTGTAAAATTTGTTCGAAAAACTTTTCGTATAAAGGGAATTTAACAACTCACATGCGCATTCATACTGTCGAAAAAACGTTTAAGTGTGAAATTTGTTCGAAAATCTTTGCACAAAATAATTATTTAAAAAAACACATGCTCATTCACACGGGCGAAAAACCGTTTAAGTGTGAAATTTGTTCGAAAAACTTTATAGATAATAGTTCTTTAAAAAGACACGCTCGCGTTCACACTGGCGAAAAACCGTTCCAGTGTGAAATTTGTTTGAATAACTTTGCACAGAATAGAAATCTTTTAAGACACATGAGCATTCACACTGGATAAACCAGGGGGCGATAGTAGTTAGAATTTCGTTGTAGTTGACAGCTACAGCTCCAATGGAAGTTATTAAAAAAAGTTATAAATGCTGCTCTTTTCGCCAGTGACAAAATAAAAAAAAAATTCTGGACGCATAAAACCTTTGACTTTTCATCTCTGTTCATAGGTAACAATATCACTTTATTTCAAATTAATTTTTTTCTGGATTTATATATATATATAAACTAATTTCACTGTGTGTCACCTATATTAAGGTTCATGTGGATCGATTATGTATAAAAAAACAACTACTCCTCTGGCTATATGCCGCGGCAGGCATTGAATTACATCTGATACATAATCGTTTTTAATACCCCATTTTGGGTAACAATATGCAGATGCTTGTTAAGTAAGAGAAGGAACTATTAGATTTATCCATCCGAAGTAACCACCTATGGACCGGTTTTGGGGTGTGTTGATACATAATCGACCCACAAGAACCTATAATGTAGGTGACAGACAGTGAAATTAGCTGGGTTTTTAAAAAATCAGCTAAACATTTTTCACATCCATTCACGCTGTCGAAAAATGTTTATAGTTAACTATAATAATGTTATAGTTTTCTGTAAATTATGCAGATATATATATACAGGGTGTTCCTGAAAATAGTGCGTTCCTTGAAAGGAGATGATTAATAATTAGGAATAAACATTTCTTATAAACTTTTTTCCTTAAGTCATCCGTTTTTCCAAAAATTGAGAACAAAAATTTTGATTTAAATGTAAGTTTGGCAATCGTGCGTTATACTCAGTAAACAAAAAGTTCACACAAAAAGTACCACCGAGAAATAGATTTTTGAATCGATTTCACTTTTTTTTAAAAAGTTTTATTTTACGAAATAAGCATTACAAGATATTTGAAGAATACAATAGTTAATGACGAGAGTAAAACAATAATAATGAATACAATTAATTTGATTAAGCTTTTATATTATTATCACAGGATGATGATAAGCTATGGTTTACTGGAACTTATTAATTCACAAGGCAATCGTAAGTAATACCATTTATTTAATTCTCTTTCATCCCATACAACAAATATTCTAAATAGGTATCTACTGAAGTAAATAATCTACTACTTTTTAAAGTCAATTAAAAAAGTTTACAAGAAACACCAGATTTTTTGCTTCGATTCTAAGTGACTCACCATAAACATCTATAATTAATTTTAACAACTATCAATAAAGGTGTATTTTTATTTCAATAAACAGTTAAATTAAAAACTTAAGAATTATACACACAACTAAATTCATTTGACGTTTCGGTTTATCTAACTAAAAATCATTTTTAAAAATTGTACTAATCGGCATTTTGCTTAACAAAGTGATGTCGAAATTACATTTTAAATTAGATTTAGGGGACAGATTTAATTCTCAACAGGCGTGTCATGCCATGACTCATGATAGTAAACAAATGGATTATTTTCGTATAGATGTGCGGCGTTAACTGAATTTCTGTAGACAATAATATTAAGATTTAAATGTAATGTAATGTAATTGTTTTTTTGCAAACCGTTGACTTCAGAAAGAAATGTTATAAGACATTTTTACTCTGCATACTGTATTATGTCTAAAGGAACGCAATATTTTCGGTGACACCCTGTATATATATATATATACATAAGTAAACGTAGATATTTAATTTTAGAATATTTTATTACACAAAAGTTACATTACCTTTCTATCAAAAGCACAATGAATGACATGTTCCTTGAACTATTTGGTAGACCAGTCGAATTTTTGTGTGTGAAAAATTGTATTTTTTTCTGCCGTGTTGATGTAGGTTAGGTTAGGTTAGGTATCACGTGAGTGGGGCGTAGGTCGCCCCTCCACTGCGACCTTTAGAAGGTCTATTGTGGCTCACCCCTAGAGGTTACAGCTCACCGCACAATCCAGCCCTTCTCACAAAGTTCATGGTTATATGGGGTGAGATTTTCTTGAAATCGGTAGACGACAGTGTCCTGTAAGCAGTCCCGTTACATTCTATGATCTGATTGGTTGTATTTCTCGAGGGTTTAAGTTAGAACACCTTCGAGTGAGTCAACCCTGGTATACCGGACCAGTGCGTGAGTATTTTCCTCTCCGCCCAGTCCGAAATAATTGTTGGTGGCACTTGTAGTGACTCCACAGACTGGTTCTGGTCCAGTGAGATTCGGCTCCCTTGTTTTGCGATGGGGTTGGCTTTTTCGTTTTCCTTTACCCCTTGGTGCCCAGGTACCCACAGCATGGTCACTCTGTTGTTCTCATCAAGGTACTCCGGAGATTCAATGCAATTCCATACTAGTTTAGAATGTATCTTGTTGGAACTCGGTACTTTTAAAGCAGCCTTGCTGTCTGATATTATAGTTATGTTTTTGTTTGTTGAAGGTTTGTTAATCAGCTCTCTTGCACACTATTCGATAGCTAAGACTTCAGCCTGAAAGATTGTAGCATACCTGCCAAGACTGGTAGATATTTCAATCTTTGGTTTCCTGTTGAAAACAACGGCCACAACTCCATCTGGGTTTTTGAGCCATCTGT
Source organism: Agelastica alni (assembly GCA_950111635.1). Taxonomy (NCBI): domain Eukaryota; kingdom Metazoa; phylum Arthropoda; class Insecta; order Coleoptera; family Chrysomelidae; genus Agelastica; species Agelastica alni. The sequence continues at coordinate 9,961,209 of OX467718.1, forward strand.
GTACATTACGTATTCAGTCTCTGGGAAGAGGATTTCTCTTCTCACCCGTTTTTCTTTTTTCGGAAAGAGGACTTTGATTGACTTTTCTACGTGTATTTTTGTGGCGTTCATATTTGGAACCATCCCGAGAATTTGGTGGTTTTTTGTTTCACTCAGTATCCTGGAGTGGTCTCCGAGTTGCTCTCCATTAATTTGCCTTTCCAGAGACAGGAATCTGTAGGAGATTATCCTGGCCTCCCTCTCTAAGAAAATATCTGGGGGAGGAAGATTTAGGAGGTGTTCCATCGCTGTCGTTGATGTACCTAGCAGACGATCTTCGAAATGAATGACCTGTATAAATATGAGTTAGCATTTTCATGTTGAAGAAAATTAGCTACCGTTTCGGGTACCTTATAAAACTGATTTTTACCCACAATCTGATTGATACATTTTCCATTGCGATATGCATAAAACAGGCGTCGATCCTTTGCTGCTGCTGCACGAAGGGCTAAGTACATTCGGTAAAATTAAATATATTCTTCAGTAACTACAAATCTTCTGTTTGTTTATGCATCACAATTAGTAACTTTCCCGAATCTTTAATAACATCTAATGTTATCTGGCTGATTTTATAAATTCGACAAGCTCCTGCAACCCCAAATACAACAACAACTTTGGCCATTAATTAAACTTCATCGGGAGCATTATTTACAAAATCACTAATTTGTGTACTCGTAAAAATCCATGTAACCTTGCCCATTTCGGTTCAGAAATGTAATTAGTTTGAATTATTTTAAAATGTCTATATTATTATTGGATTGTAATTCGACCACACTGTTGATGGCTTTTGTTGTTGTGCCCGTTCCGAAAAATAAGCCAATAACACCGTTTCCGAAAAAGAACTAAATGTCTTTTTCATCTTCCATTCAATAAATCTTGAATATGCGGTTTCGTAAATTTTCCGTGATTTAGCTGGCAATAATTATTGTAACGCTACTTTCGCTGCTTCTACTACTCCGGAGAAGTCAGAGAAAACTCGAAATCTGACTTTATTAATCATTCTAAATAACTACTAAACAACCACTTAAGTTTGCAATTTTTAAATCAAATCACATAATTTTGATTACTTTTAAGGTTTCCTTGCAATACAGGTCTAATTGTCACGGGAAAAATATTAGATTTTGGCTCTCTAGCTAAAATGTTGCCTTGTATAATAAATAACTATTGTTATTACCAAATATATTGTGTAATAATCTTAAAAATTGTAGTTTTATTTCTCATTTCTCTGCCGTCGTGCACTATAATTAACCATTGTTACTGTTTTCAAGTGTTTATCTTCTATTGAAGTTCGTCAGTCGAAGAGTCCTCTGGATCCCTATAAGTCCATCAATAAATAGCTGAACGGCCAGTTGCTCCCTGAAGTCTTCCCGGTGCCTGTGGGTACGCTGACTGGATCAGCCTTCTCACATCTGTCTCGAATTCTTGCAGACTTACGCCAGATTTCTGCACTTGTATTTTAATCTGCGCCCGGTATAGCTGTTCTCGGTGTTGATCGCCATACCTTAACTCTAGTGCAACTACTAGGTCTTCATATTTGCTTTGTTGGTCGGCAGGGATTGTCTGCAGCATTCCTAAAGCTTGTCTCTCAAGGCCACTATGAGTGCAGTAGCCTTCTCTTCATCATTCCACCCATTGGACGAAGCTGAAGCTTCGAACTGTCAGCGATACATGGACCAGGATGATTGTCCATCAAAAGTTGGTGGTTTCACTGATATTCCCAATGTGGCAACCCTGTCACGACGGTCTTGAATTTGAAGTGAGCCAATCTGGCTTTGCATGTCCTTTTTAATTGTGTCCACTTCCCTCTTGAGAACAGCGTCAATGTCATGCTTAATTTCTTTTACTTCACCTCGTACTGGTCTACTTATTTTCTTAACTCCACGTCTATCTTCTTGACATTTTCTTTTAATTCAACAATTTGTTCTTCTGTAGTACATGTTCAAAGAACTTTTTTTGCAGTTGTAGAAGTTTCTGGGTATCTACTTTCCTTTGCTCTTCCTGTTGTTCTAGGAGTTTCTTTTGTTCTTCTCTTTCTTTCTTTTGTTTCTTTTGTAAAATTTTCTCTAGGTCTTCTTGTCGTCGTTGTTCTTCTTTCAAACATCGCCTTTCCAACTCCTCAAATTGATTTTTCATGAATTTTATAACGTCCTCCATGTCGTCGTATGGCGAATTTCTTGTATACACCTTAAATATTTTTGTCTAAAAAAAAAATTCTACGTCTGACACCAGCTATTACGATATTTACTTCTTTCTAGGTTCGGTAATTTTAAATTCTCAATACAGTAACAAAACAATTTTTATTTCAATACTTTTACACAATAAATTTTACTTTTACAAATCACAGATATTCAACTAATTACAACTTTTACAACTATTTAAATTTCATAACTCATAATCACTTTTAAAACTGTCCTCTTCGCGACCGCTTGCCTTTTTATACCTCTAAATCATAATTTGACATTTTTCTCGAAAGTCCCCTTCTACCTTCTAAAACCCGCTAGACGAGGTGTTCGAGAGTTTACCAGGCAGAGGCGGAAGCCGATAAAGCGCTCAATAATATGCACCCTAGTTGTGGTCGATTCTCGGATGCCGACAAATAAACAGGGCCGGTAGTAGCAATAAAAATATTAACTCTTTCACATAATATTATGTTTTCACTTTGTTTAAAAAAGGGGAAAAAAATGAACGGTGAATGAGGTGTCAGATTTTTTCATACACGAAATTTGATAGGCATTTATATCAAACTAGATAAACTGAGTTATATAAGGGTTTTTCAAACGTAATTTCTGGGTACAGTAGCTCAGAATCCATTGTATAATAAAAATGGTTTTAAAAAAACTTGATAGGGCACTTTTATACAAGTGCAAATTTTTACACAAATGCACTAAAAAGGAAAAAAATTAATTCATACTTTGACCTAGGTTATTATGTGAGTAACTGATGCAAAATCTTTCCTAGCCAATAAGTATAATCCTATAATTTGTATTTGTATTACAAAAGAACCTAGAGGTAAAACAACGTAATTATTTTTTTTCATTTTTAAGTATTTGTAAAATAAGCTTTTATTAAAATAAAAATTAAAAATCTGCATTGCTTTCGCATGAACCAAATCAGACTGTAAAGCTTAACTGTTACTTTAACGTGGATCCTTTATCATTGCAAACGGCTTGTCGATGTTGCCGAATGTTTGCAGTTGTAGCGTAAGGACAGATTATAAAACGGAAAAATTAAAAAAATGTCCCAACCCCCAATAAAATAAGGTCACTAGTCACTAAGTGTAAGTTCAGATATGCTAAATTGGTTAAGAGAAAAGGAATTAACAGCAGTAACCCAGTTAACTATTTTAGAAAAAAAAATTCGGTTCCCCACGATATACAAGATGGAGCTCAGCTGAAGCGACATGGTCACTGTGTGTTACGTTTACCTCCTTATCATTCAGAACTGAACCCATAGAAAAAATATGGGCATTAGTGAAGAATTGGATAGCAGCTCACAATACTACTTTTAATTTGGTTGATACCGTAGCACCGACAAGGCAAAAATTCGAGGAGGTGTCTGAACCACCGACATAATAAGGTTATGTCGGTAACCACAACCACCGACATAATATATTAAGTCGGTGGACATAATATATTAAGTCGATGGTCTGAACAAGAATGGTATAATAGCTGCCGACATGTCATAAGTTACAAAGAAGAACTGATAAAAAAAGAACATCTCTTGGACGACGCTCTCAAGCATTTAGTACTTATAGTGAATACAAGTTCATCGGAATATAAAGAAAGTAATATTTAGTTAGAGGACGAACTGGGTTACGTTCCCCTCACCCCTCTTCATGACTCACAATTAGATAGCTCGTGAAATTTTACATTTTAAACAAAAATTTTAAATCTGTAATAACAAATGTATACAGTCAATTAACCATACTGTAATTTATGCAATTATTTATTTTACTATTAAAAAGTATTTTTTAGAGATGCTACGCCACTTGAATATCGATTTCGAGTAACTAAGCCAGGAATATTTTAAAATGAGACGGAGAGGGAGAGCGGATATCTTCGCATCCTTTACGAAATCTGCACGGCTTGTTCTTGTTCATTTTCGACGCGAAGTCTACACATAATACCATTTGATATTCCTTCTTTAAACATGGATAAAGAAGAAATTATTCAAAAGAAGATAGATAATAATATTATGGTGCCCACTTTTGAAAACTTTTACACAATAAAAAGCGAACCCAGGGAAGAAACGTGCCTTATAAATTTTCAAGTACAATCACAGGAATGTGAAAACGTTAATAAACCAACAGAGTTTGTTGAGATTAAGAAGGAATTAAATGATTTCAAGACAGAAGTGGAGGATTTTGAGAATATTAAAACTGAATTCCTACAAGAAGAAAGTGAATTGCCATTAATTAAAATTGAAGATAAATTGGATTGGGCAAAACAACCATTGTGTAGTGATATACAGCCCAAAGTTTGGAATAAAAAACCTGGTAAAAAGAGAAATGGCAAAATAGGGAAATACTCCTGTTTAATTTGCAAAAAAGGTAAGTGTAAATTGACTTGTAATTTTGCCATTTGGAGGGTTTAAAGATTAATTTAATAGCATCTTATTTATTAAAACCTTAATGTGGTAAGGTACAATCATGATATAATCATTTCTATGTAGTGATATGATTTCTATTTAATTATAAATAAAATCATTCATTTTATTAATTTTAATACATTAATTAATTAAAATCACTACCCTATAGTAGAAAATTAAAGTCATTTGCTTGAGAAAAAACCAATTAAAAGACTCTTTAGAGTGATAATGGAGGTAAAAAAAATGGACCAAGATACTTGAATAAGATAGACATTCTACTATCAAAATACTAAGTATATTTTATAACACATATACAAACACTGAAATGACTGATATGCATTTTGTGTTTGGTCTGGCAAATGGTAATTTAATCAACATGGGTCTTTCCTGGGTCTTCCTATAAATGTAGAGTAGAACAAGATATTCTGAATTAAATTGATCAACACCCAAAAACAACACTAGAAAATTTGCTAACACCCTAAATACTATCAGCTACACATCTGTGTGACGAGTTTTAAAAGAGCAGCAATTATACCCTTACCACATCCAACATGTTTAAGCTCTTTTACCTCGAGATTTTCCTCAGCGAGTTACATTTTGTGAATGGATTACAAACGAAATACAAAAAAACTCAATTTCTAAGAATCATATTGTTTACAGATGAGGCTAATTATTCAATAATATCTACCAAACAATTTCATAATAATCACATATGGGTAGACAAAAACCTGCACATTATTATATCAAAAAGTTTTTTTATTTACTGAATGGATTGGAATTATAGGGGACAACTTAATTGGGCCACATTTTCTGCCTCAGCCATTATATGAAATTGCTTTTAACAGTTTTCTCAAAAAAATGATCTATCTGAATTACTTTATGACCTCTCACTCAATATTAAACAGAACATATGGTTCATGCATGATGGTGCTCCAGTACACATTAGTCACACCTCTAGGCAATACTTAGATGCAACTTTAAAATAAAAATATCACAACTTAAACCCTCGTTCAACCGATTCTTGAACATAGCTAACGAACCACCAAATTTGTCAATGCTCTTGTTATTAATTATTTTTAAAGTACATTCAATAGAAAAATGCATGCCATAATTTGCATGGTGAAAAGATATATAAAATAAATTTGATTGTCGTAAATTTCAGACGGGAACATTCAACCTAATATGTCGATGTATTTTGGCTGCAGGCGGTATTTTCCAACAGTTGACGGAAAGGTCAATAATTGTTATACTATAAATGTAATTTTGGTATTGAATCACAACACTAAAATATTAATATTGCCAAAAACGTACTAAAGTATACTTTTTATACTTTTGATTGAAACTACCCTAGAAATTTTAAGCGGTGTATTTATCTGTTAGTTATATTAATTTTTCTTTGTTTACAGATTTCACCAAGACGACGACTAGAAAGAGTCACTTTAATATTCATTTTAACAAGTTGGTGACGTGTTTTTTTTGTGGAAGATATTTTAAAGACAAAACTTTGTTCATAAATCATTGGTATCGCCATTCTATAAAAAATCGAACGGCAAAAAAACCCTTCAGATGCAATGTTAATTCTAAACAATTTTTACAGAAAAGTACCGGAAAAAAACCGTTTAAGTGTGAAATTTGTTTGAAACGCTTTACACGAATATTTTTTTTTAGAGAGCACATGCACATTCACACTGGCGTAAAACCGTTTAATTGTGAAATATGTTTAAAGAAATTTACACGTAAATCTACTTTAAAAGAGCACATGCATATTCACACTGACAAGAAAGGGTTCCAGTGTGAAATTTGTTTGAACAGTTTTGCATATAAACATAACCTAGTAAATCACATTCGCATTCACACTGGCGAAAAACCGTATAAATGTGAATTTTGTTCGAAAAATTTTTCACGTATATGGGATTTAAGAATTCACGAGCGAATTCACACTGGCCAAAAACCTTTTAAGTGTGAAATTTGTTCGAGAAATTTTTCACGTAAAAAAACTTTAATAAATCACGTGCGAGTTCACACTGGCGAAAAACCGTTCAAGTGTGATATTTGTTCGAATACCTTTACACAGAAAGTTAGTCTAACAACACACATGCTCATTCACACTGGCCAAAAACCGTTCGAGTGTGAAATTTGTTCAAAAACCTTCGCAAAAAAAATATATTTAAAATATCACATGTTCAAACACACTAACGAAAAACCGTTCAAGTGTGAAATTTGTTCGAAAAACTTTTCATATAAAGGGAATTTAACAACCCACATGCTCAAACACAGTAGCGAAAACCCGTTTAAGTGTAAAATTTGTTCGAAAAACTTTTCAGTTAAAGGGAATTTAACAACTCACATGCGCTTTCACACTGGCGAAAAAACGTTTAAGTGTGAAACTTGTTCGAAAATCTTTGCGCAAAATAATAATTTAAAAAAACACATGCTCATTCACACGGGCGAAAAACCGTTTAAGTGTGAAATTTGTTCGAAAAACTTTATAGACAAAAGTTCTTTAAAAAGACACGCGCGCGTTCACACTGGCGAAAAACCGTTCCAGTGTGAAATTTGTTTGAATAACTTTGCACAGAATAGAAATCTATCAAAACACATGCTCATTCACACTGGCGAAAAACCCTTCAAGTGTGAAATTTGTTCGAAAAACTTTATAGACAAAAGTTCTTTAAAAAGTCACACGCGCGTTCACACTGGCGAAAAACCGTTCCAGTGTGAAATTTGTTTGAAAAGCTTCGCACAGAAAAGAAGTCTATTAAAACACATGCGCATTCACACTGGGGCTAAACCAGGGGGCGATAGTAGTTATAATTCCGTTGTAGTTGACAGCTAAAGCTCCAATGGAAGTTATTCAAAAAAAGGTAAAAATGCCAGTGACAAAATGAAAAAAAAAATTCTGTGACGCGAAAAACATTGGACTTTTTATCTCTGTTGATAGGTAACAAAATATTACTTTATTTAAAATTATTTTTTTCCCGGACTTATACAGTGTGTCCAATTAAGTCGGCATCATATGGGAAACTTTTTTATTCTTAGTTTTATGGAAAAAATTATTCTTTATAAAAAGTTATGTATATTCTGAAACTTAAAATACAACCATTAGATATCAATTTTTTTAAGCCGTATAAGGGGTTTGTCAAAAAATATGAATTTTACTCAAGAGTAAAGTACCTTTATTTTTGAAAAAAGCGACAATTTTTATTGGGATATAATTGAAAACTATTGTCAGATATCTAATATTATCCATCCGCCATGAAAAACACTATTTAATACTTTTCAGTTTAGATAAATTATGCAAATTTTGTAAATTACACAGCAGCTATTTTATTGAACAACATGACATGATAACTTTTTGGTTTATTAATAAGTTTTGTTACAATGTTCCATTGCATTTAAATAGTTAATTTATACATATATTTTATTTTGCACATGAAAAGATAAACAAGTTAACTAATACGTAATAAGTAATTGGAATTAAAATAATTTATATTTTGCTTCAATTCACTAAGACCTCAATATATTCACCATCTCTTGCTAGATATTTAATGGTTTGTTTTTCAAATTCCCCTAATGCATTCTTGATCATATCTTCAGTAATTTCCAGACATTCTTCTTTAATGATTCTTTCTAAATGATTAATATCTTAAAAAGGTTTTTGCTAATAAACCCTATATTTTAAGTAGCCTCATAAGAAATAATCCAGAGGACTAAAGTCTGGAGATCTAGCCGGCCAAAAAGTCTTGTATTACTTTGTCATTGAAAATGGTTTTAAGTAACCTAACAGCGACTGTAGTATGGCATGTAGCAACGTATTGTTGATACCATATACTTTGACGGTCTATTAAAGATAATTCGCTAATAAAATCTTAGAATTCATTTTGTAAAAAATTTAGATAGCGTTCGGCATTCATGGGCTGTTGAAAACAATATGTTTCTATTGTTTTATCAGAAACCAGAAAGTATCAAAAAAGGCACGTCTGGCGGTGCATAGAGATGTGTTGGTTCCTACACTTATGTATGGTAGTGAATGTTGGGTTAGGCAGAAGAAGCATGAAAATAGGATTAATGCTGCGGAGATGAGTAGTCTGAGAAGTATAGACGGAGTGACTCGGTTGGGTAAAGTAAAGAATAGTGAGATAAGAGAACGCTGTGGTGTAAAAGGAGATGTGGTTACAAAGATAGATAAAGGAATGCTTAGATGGTTTGAACACGTAGAAAGGATGGATGAAGGAAGATTGACGAAACAAATTTATAAGGCGAGTATGAATGGACAAGTCAGTAGAGTTCGACCTCGCAGAACATATCTCGATCAGATCAACATTGTTTTGAAGAAAGGTCAGGTCAAGAGTACCATTAAATGACGAGCATGTATGAGAACACTGATGAAAGTAGAGGAAGCAAAAGATGTGTGTAAGAACCGTAGCAAGTGGAAGGAAGTGGTCTCTGCCTACCCCTATGGGAAAAAGGTGTGACTTTATGTATGTATGTTTTATTCTTATAAAAACCACAAAATCTGTTTTCCCATGGCAGATGAATAATATTGGATATTTGACAATAGTTTTTAATTATTATCAACTTTTTCTTATAACAATTGTCGCTATTTTCAAAAATGAAGGTACTTCACTTCCGAGAAAAATTCATATTTTTGACAAACTCCGTATACGGTTTGAATGGTTATAATGGGTGCATTTTAAGTTTTAGACTATGCATAACTTTTTATAAAGAATAACTTTTTTTCATAAAACTAAGTTTAAAAAAGTTTCCCATATGATGCCGACTTAATTGGACACACTGTATATATATATATATATATATATATATATATATATATATATATATATATATATATATATATATATATATATATATATATATATATATATATATTAAAAGGAAAAAACAAAAATAAATTTAGTACTTGGAATGAAAAATTGAATAGCAAAAATATGTCATCCAACTTTAATAACAAAATTTTTTTTTAAATTTATTTAACTTTCTTGTAGACAATTCCTATCCAAGACGACTCCTTAATAAATTATTATTTTCCACAAGTAATTTTTCAAGTAGGATAAGAAATAATAACGGTTTTGATAATATTGAAAATCCAGAATCAAATGTCATTAAAAAATTTCTTTCTTTTCCATATTTAAAGGAACTTACTCCTAAAATTAATAAAATTTTAAAAGAAGAAACTAATATTACTTATAAAACTGTTAAAAATTATTTACAAAATTAAAAGATAAAACTCCTATGTTGGATTATGATGGAGTTGTTTATAAAATTAATTGTCTTGAATGTTTTGCTTTTCATCAAAATAAGAAAACTTAATATCTTTAAACAATTTCACAAGAAATACCTAATTTTAAATTGTTTAAATTAAAACACAATTATGAGATCAAATTATTTTTATAAATCAGAAATAATAACAGAAGATTAAACTAATAACATAACAAATACAAAGATAAACTCCGAGTTCAATATGGATAACCATGAGAAAATAAAAATTATGGTAGCTTTCCAATTACAGCACAAGATCGCATTGTTCGGCATAATGCTCAACATAGGGTGTTCCAACTACAGCAACGCCTCGCTCAATCTTTGAAAAGTACTGCTTTAGCATGATGCGCGTTGAATACCAAATATAAGATGTTTTTTTCCTTTAAGTTGGCGTTGATAAACGTTACATTGTTGTTTACATTTTTTTATTGTTGAGATAATTTCTATTACTTTTTAAGAAATCTTATAAAAAAAATAAAAAGTGAATTAAAATTGTGTTAAAAAATATGTATGGTTGAAGGTACAGACATCGGCAACTTAATTTTTTTTTTCCTATTCTGCGTACCTATAATAAGTAGAAAATGTTTCATTTTCATAACCAAAACTTTAAACAAATTCACGGGAATATATTTTTGTTAGCATTTCAAAAATTATTAACCAATTCTTATATACAACTTTATGTAACATTTATGATTTCTAAGTCGATAAAATAAATGTTTCTTCCAACACTGAGCGTAGTGCACACTGCTGGTAGACTTAAAAACCAAAGGATGTTCCAGTTAAACATCAGCACTCTACGGCATTGTACGACACTGAGTCGCATTATGTTCGGTAGTTGGAAAGCAGTCTATGATGCAGAAAAATAAATAGAAGGAAACAACAATGAGAAAAACAATCGAATCATCGTTTTGGGCCATTAATTATTGAATATATAGGCAACCAGCATTATAATTGTTTGTTGCCTACTTCACTGCGAGAGTAACTATCGAATAATCGAACGCTGTTTTAACATGAATACTTTATCATTAACATTGCAAACGACTTGTCGATGTTGCCGAATGTTTGCAGTTGTAGCGTATGGACAGATTATAAAACGGAAAAATAAAAAAAAATGCCCCAACCCCCAAAAAAATAGAATCACTGGTCACTGTAATTATAAGTTTAGATATGCTAAATTGGTTAAGAGAAAAGGAATTACCAGCAAAAACCCAGTTAACCAAAACGGAGTTATATAAAATTATTTTAGAAAATAAATACCGGTTCTCCACGATATACAAGTTGCAGCTCAGCTGGAATGACATGGTCACTGTCGAGGAGGTGTCTGCACAAGAATGGTATAACATCTGACGACATGTCAAAAGTTATAAAGAAGAACTGAAAAAAAAGAACATCTCTTGGACGACGCTTTCAAACATTTAGTACTTACAGTGAACACAAGTTCATCGGAATATGAAGAAAGTGATATTTAATTAGAGGACGAACTGTGATATGTTCCCCTCACCCCTCATCATGGTTCACAATCAGAAAGCTCGTGAAATTTTACAATTTTAACTAAATTTTTGAATCTATAAAGTAATAAATAACAAATGCATACAGTCATTTAATCATTATTTTTAATTTTGCAATTATTTATTTTACTATTAAAAAGTATTTTTTAGAGATGCTACGCCACTTGAAAATCGATTTCGAGTAACTAAGCCAGGAATATTTTAAAATGAGACGGAGAGGAAGAGCGTATGTCTTCACGTCCTTCACGAAATCGGCACGGCTTATTCTTGTTCATCTTTGACGCGAAGTTTACACCTACAGACAATACAATTTAAAAATGGACAAAGAAGAAATTATTCAAAAGAAGGTAGTTAATAATATTATTGTGCCCACATTTGAAAACTTTTACACAATAAAAAGCGAACCCAAGGAAGAAACGTGCCTTATAAATTTTCAAGTACAATCGCAGAAATATGAAAATGTTAATAAACCAACAGAGTTTGTAGGGATTAAGAAGGAATTAAATGATTTCAAGAAAGAAGTGAAGGATTTTGAGAATATTAAAACTGAATTCTTACACGAAGAAATTGAATTGCCATTAATTAAAATTGAAGATAAATTGGATTGGGCAAAACAACCATTGTGTAGTGATTTAAAACCTAAAATGTTCAATAAAACTACTGGTAAAAAGAGAAATGGCAAAATAGGGAAATACTCCTGTTTAATTTGCAAGAAAGGTAAGTGTAAATTAAATTGTATTTTGCAATCTAGATGGTTTAAAGATTAATTTAATAGCATCTTACTCACTAAAACTTTAATGCGGTAAGGTATAATCATAGTATCTTTATTCTCAAATATTAAAAGTGAAATTTAAATAATTTTTAATGCCTACATTGCGTATTTCTATGAAGTGAAGTAATTTGTATTTAATAAGAAATAAAATCATTCATTTCATTAATTTTAATACATCAATTAATTAAAATCACTACCCTATGGTAAACAATTTAATTTTACATTAATGAACCATAACATATTCATCAGTCAGAACATGTGGTTTATGCATGATGGTGCTCCTGTACTCATTAGTCAGACTTCTAGGCAATACTTAAATGCAACTTTTTTTTTCATTAATATACAGGATCAACCCCATTACAACAAATTTTGTATACATTTAAGTAAAAATCAATCAACTTATATACTAAATTAAGATAAAATTAAACAAATAAAATCACTAGCAAGAAATTAAACCATTTATTAGCTTAAAAACAAACACTAACTCGCAGTTTTCCTGTCTTGTACTCAATAAGTTCATTTTCAGTGTATTTAAAATAACAGCGTAATCATGGTTGCTAATGCAAAGGTTCAACTTCTATGCACAGTATCGTTGGAATTTGTTCTGAACTCTTTCCAAAGTAGTAGAATGAATTTGATATTGAGGAGACCACGCAATAGATGCATAATCTAGTTGTAACACTACTAAAGCATAAAAAACTGTTCTTAAAGCCCAAACAGATAATTTCAAACAGTTCCGAAGAATAAAGCCTAGAGGTTTTGAGGATTTTAATGATATATTATGTATATGTTGAACAAAACGCAACTGCTCATCAAATGTGACTCCTAAATCCTTTATTGTTGTTACATATGATTGTCATTAATTGTGTATGAACTAACATACTTTTTGACACCTCTATTAAAACTAATATAACAACATTTTGCAACATTTAAATGCAAACTATTATTTTCACACTTAGATGGTCTAAGTCTTCTTGAATTAGTATTTCATCATCCTTTGAATCTATGGATTTATCCCAACTGTTGGATTGGTCGAGGAGGGCCGCAACACTGGCCTCCTCGATTTCTAGAATTAAATGCATATTTTACCTGGTTCTGGGCTTACCTTAAATTATTAGTTTACATAACACCGCTACTGGATATGCTTGTCGGTTGTTGGTACTCTTGACCTGGCCTTTCTTTCGAGATATGTTCACCGAAGTCGACCTCTACCGACTTGCCTATTCACACTTGCCTTATTAATCTTTTTCATCAATCTTCTTTCATCCTTCCCTTCTAAGTGTCCAAACCATCTAAGCATTTCTTTATTTATTTTTGTTACATCTTCTTTCATACCACAGTGTTCCCTTGTCTCACTATTCTTTACTTTATCCAACCGAGTCACTCTGGTTATACTTCTCAGACTAGTCATCTTCGTATTTAATTAGCAGGATATAGTATTTTAATAGTAGTATGTGTATTCACTTTAATTTTGTGGGAACAAAATTTTTTCAACCCTTAAAATCGGGAAATGAGCGTGATCCTTTAGAACTTTCGTATTTAGAAGCAAAACTAAAGAGTTAATGCAGTACAAAAATCATTTAAAATGCTACAATGTAGTATTTTGATAGTAGAATGCGTAACCTCTTTGAGTTTCTGGGTTCAAATTTTTTTCAACCCTTATGATCAGGAAATGGGAATCATTCCATTAGAAATTTCTTATTTAGAGGCTCATATTTTGATGAGTTTTTGAAATTTTGGCTGGCTACAGAAGCCAATCAAAGAACGCAAAAGGCAACGTTTGAGAACGTAAACAAGGCAAGGAATGAGTATATAAGGTTGAAATATGTGGCAACAGATGTTGTGGCAAGAAATAGGTGAATTTTAACGAAATTTTTTCTTGTGATTTCAATTGTAAATTATAAGAGCGGGCACTCGTATTTTTAACTTATCAAGCCGCCACAGCAAATGTTTTATCATTTGGTCTGGATAAAATTTTTTTTAAAACAGAGTGTGTAGTCGTGAAATTGTCAGTTTAGTTGACGGAAGGTCAATAATTGTTATTCTATAGATGTAATTTTGGTATTGAATCGCAATACTAAAATATTAATATTTTCAAAAACATACTTAAGTATGCTTTTTATACTTTTGATTGAAACTACCCTAGAAATTTTAAGCGGTGTATTTATCTGTTAGTTATATTAATTTTTCTTTGTTTACAGATTTCACTAAGACGACGACTAGAAAGAGTCACTTTAATATTCATTTTAACAACAAGTTGGTGACGTGTTTTTTTTGTGGAAGATATTTTAAAGACAAAACTTTGTTCATAAATCATTGGTATCGACATTCTATAAAAAATCGAACCCCGGTCAGATGCAATGTTTACTCTAAAAAATGTTTACAGAAAAGTACTGGCGAAAAACCTTTCAAGTGTGAAATCTGTTTAATAAACTTTTCACATAAAAATAATCTGTTAAGACACAACCGCATTCACACTGATGAAAGACCTTTCAAGTGTGAAATTTGTTCGAAATACTTTACACGAATATTTTTTTTAAGAGATCACATGCGCATTCACACTGGCGAAAAACCGTTTAATTGTAAAATATGTTTAAAAAAATTTACACGTAAAGCTACTTTAAAAGAGCACATGCATATTCACACCGACAAAAAAGGGTTCCAGTGTGAGATTTGTTTGAAGAGTTATACACAGAAATGTAACCTAGTAAAACACATTCGCATACACACTGGCGAAAAACCGTATAAATGTGAATTTTGTTCAAAAAGTTTTTCACAGGTTTGTGATTTAAGAACTCACGAGCAAATTCACACTGGCCAAAAACCTTTTAAGTGTAAAATTTGTTCGAAATACTTAACACGAATGATTTTTTTAAGAAATCACATGCGCATTCACACTGGCGAAAAACCGTTTAATTGTGAAATATGTTTTAAAAACTTTTCAAGTAAGTATTCTTTAAAAGACCACATGTATATTCACACCGGCAAGAAACGGTTCAAGTGTGAAATTTGTTTGAACAATTTTACACATAAAAGTAACCTATTAAAACACATTCGCATTCACACTGGCGAAAAACCGCATAAATGTGGATCTTGTTCGAAAAGTTTTTCACGTTTACATGCTTTAAGAGCTCACGAGCGAATTCACACTGGCCAAAAACCTTTCAAGTGTGAAATTTGTTCGAAAAGTTTTGCACGTATAAATACTTTAACAAATCACGTGCGAGTTCACACTGGCGAAAAACCGTTCAAGTGTGATATTTGTTTGAATACCTTTACACAGAGGACTAGTCTAACAAAACACATACGCATTCACACTGGCGAAAAACCGTTCGAGTGTGAAATTTGTTTAAAAACCTTTTCACGAAATATATATTTAAAATACCACATGCTCAAACACTCTAGCGACAACCCGTTCAAGTGTAAAATTTGTTCGAAAATCTTTACCTATAAAAGTAATTTAACAACTCACATGCTCATTCACACTGCCGAAAAACCCTTCAAGTGTGAAATTTGTTCGAAAAACTTTAGGGATAAAAGTTCCTTACAAAGACACACGCGCGTTCACACTGGCGAAAAACCGTTCCAGTGTGAAATTTGTTCGAAAAACTTTATACATAAAAGCTCTTTAAAAAGACACACGCACGTTCACACTGGCGAAAAACCGTTCTAGTGTGAAATTTATTTGAAAAGCTTCGCACAGAATAGAAGTCTATCAAAACACATGCGCATTCACACTGGAGAAAAACCAGGGGGCGATAGTAGTTAGAATTACGTTCTAGTTACAGATACAAATCCAATGTTTTAGAATTGGAAGTTATTAAAAAAAGTTACAAATGTTGCTCTTTTCGCCAGTGACAACATGAAAAAGAAAATTCTGTGATGCAAAAAAAATTTGACTTTTTATCTCTGTTGATAGGTAACAAAATATCACTTTATTTAAAATTACTTTTTTCCATACTTTTTTCTGCATACTGTATTATGTCTTGTGTCTAAAGGAGCGCAAAGAACGCCCAGCTTTTTTGGGCATGTAACCTTGCGTATTTCGGTTCAGAAATGTAATTAGTTTGAATTATTTTGAAATGTCTATATTATTATTGAAAAGTAATTTGACCACACTGTTGATGGCTTTTGTTGTTGTGCCCGTTCCGAAAAATAAGCCAATAACACTGTCTCCCAAAAATAACTAAATCTCTTTTTCATCTTCCATTCCATAAATCTTGAATACGCGGTTTCGTAAATTTTCCGTGATTTAGCTGGCAATAATTATTGTGACGCTGCTTAGTCAGCTGCTTAATCATTCAAAATAACTACTAAACAACCACTTAAGTTCGCAATTTTTAAATCAAATCACATAATTTTGATTACTTTTAAGGTTTCCTTGCAACGCAACTATTGTTATTACCAAATATATTGTGTAATATTCTCACAAATTGTACTTTTATTTCTCATTTCTCCGCCGTCGTGCACTATAATTAACCATTGTTACTGTTTTGAAGTGTTTATCCAGACATTTGTCCTAAAATAAGTACTATGAAAATATGTATCATTAGTATAAATGTTTGTATCTAGATAGCAAAATGATACTTTTGCGTTTGAGAATGGGAGTTATTTTGCCAAACTTCACCGAAAGCATTTCGTCTTCGAGATGCAAGCAATATTTTTTCGAAAACTGCATTGTTAACTGACACTTTGTGTTTAAATTAAGAAGATCTAGTAGGTGGTATTGTTTGCATAACTTTTGTAACGTCACAATGTCACAGCTATAAAGTCATTGTTTTAAGGTGTAATTAGAAATGAGTTCTGAAAGTGACGATGACTATTTACCAGAATAAGTATTGGAAGCGGCACAAAGTGTGGTTTCACAATTAATCCCCCTAGAAATCATCAAGACAGTACGAAGTTGCCTATATTCTAATTAAAAGAATGGTGCAGTTCCAAGAGCATTTAGAAAGTGTCCGAATCTGTGTTATTGGCATACTTAGTAACTAAAAAAAAATGTTTAAAACAGCCTATTTTTTATTAGCTTATCAGCTGCTCTAGATTCGGATGGGTCGAGAGTCAGGAAAAATGGTTGTATTTCTTTATCTTTATCTTAAGAGAAAACACAAATGTACATCAAAATTTGAGCGCCATGTATTTTATTCAGGTTAAAATACAAGTACCTTGGATCCATGCAAAAATTTAAACAGTTAAACTACTTGTTACAATTTTCTAAATATAATTTAATTAAATGTTTACAGAGTATTGTTCAAAATCAAAGCATTTACAGAATATTATCAAAAACCGGAACAAATTAAATTTAAATCATAAACGAAAGATGCTTGACCACACTTCATTTTATTTAGTAAATGACAGTATTTATAGAAATTTACAAAATATTATCTAAAACTAGAATAAATTATATTAAGATCATGAATGAAGGGCGCTTGACCATATTTTATTTTATTTACAAAATTAAAGCATTAACAAACATTTCCAAAAACAATTTATTAAATTAAAGAAATCAGTATATTGTTACAAATCCGGTCCTGTCGGCAACCGAGAAATCGACCGCGGCTAGGGTCCGTATCGACGACTGCTTTGTCGGCCACAAACGGGGTCTGGCCCCTTGAGAAACAGGTAGAAAGGTCCAGAATTGTGGATTAGTGGAATAAAAAAAGGGAAAGCGGCCGCGAAGAGAACAGTTAGGTACTGGTTTTAAAAATGTTTATGAATTAAGAAATGTAAAGAGTTGTAAAAGTTGTATATCTTAAGAAATTAATAAAAGTAGAATTTATTGTATTGAAATAAACATTGTTTTGTTACTGTATCGAGAGTTTTAATCGCCGAAATAATAACAGGAGATTAAACTAATAACAAATAAAAAGATAAACTCCGAGTTCAATATGGATAACCATGAGAAAATAAAAATACTTGATGCAGAAAAATAAATAGAAGTAAACATACTTCCAACAAAAACAATCGAATCATCGTTTTGGGCCATTAATTATTGAATATATAGGCAACCAGTATTCTAATTGTTTGTTGCCTATTTCACTGAGAGGGTAACTATCGAACGCTGTTTTAATATGAATACTTTATCATTAACATTGCAAACGACTTGTCGATGTTGCCGAATGTTTGCAGTTGTAGCGTATGGACAGATTATAAACCGGAAAAATAAAAAAAAAATGCCCCAATAAAATAGAATCACTGGTCACTGTAAGTGTAAGTTTGGTTAAGAGAAAAGGAATTACCAGCAGAAATTCAGTTAACCACACCGGAGTTATATAAAATTATTTTAGAAAATAAATTTCGGTTCCCCACGATGTACAAGTAGGAGCTAGGCTGGAACGACATGGTCACTGTCGAGGATGTGTCTGAACAAGAATGGTATAACATCTGACGACATGTCAAAAGTTATAAAAAAGAACTGATAAAAAAAGAAAATCTCTTGGACGACGCTCTCAAACATTTAGTACTTACAGTGAATTCAAGTTCATCAGAATATGAAGAAAGTGATATTTAATTAGAGGGCGAACTGTGATATGTTCCCCTCACCCCTCTTCATGGCTCACAATCAGATAGCTCGTGAAATTTTACAATTTTAACAAAATTTTTGAATCTATAAAGTAATAAATAACCAATGCATTATTTAATCATTATTTTTAATTTTTGCAATTATTTATTTTACTATTAAAAAGTATTTTTTAAAGATGCTACGCCACTTGAATATCGATTTCGAGTAACTAAGCCAGGAATATTTTAAAATGAGACGGAGAGGGAGAGCGTATGTCTTCACGTCCTTCACGAAATCGGCACGGCTTGTTCTTGTTCATATTTGACGTGAAGTTTACACCTACAGCCATAATACAATTTAAACATGGATAAAGAAGAAATTATTCAAAATAAGTTAGTTAATAATATTATTGTGCCCACATTTGAAAACTTTTACACAATAAAAAGCGAACCCAGAGAAGAAACGTGCCTTATACATTTTCAAGTACAATCACAGGAATGTGAAAATGTTAATAAACCAACAGAGTTTGTTGAGATTAAGAAGGAATTAAATGATGTCAAGAAAGAAGTGGAGGATTTTGAGAATATTAAAACTGAATTCTTACACGAAGAAATTGAATTGCCATTAATTAAAATTGAAGATAAATTGGATTTGGCAAAACAACCATTGTGTAGTGATATAAAACCTAAAATGTTCAATAAAACTACTGGTAAAAAGAGAAATGGCAAAATAGGGAAATACTCCTGTTTAATTTGCAAAAAAGGTAACTGTAAATTAAGTTGTATTTTGCCATTTAGACGGTTTAAAGATTAATTTAATAGCATCTTATTTACTAAAACCCTAATGTGTATAATCATGATATAATCATAGTATCATTATCCTCAAATATTAAAGGGGACATTAATAATTTTTAATACCTACATTGGGTATTTCTATATAGTGATATAATTTGTATTTAATTAGAAATAAAATCATTCATTTCAATAATTTTAATACATTAATTAATTAAAATCACTACCATATGGTAAACAATTTAATTTTACAACTACTGAATTATAACATATTTATCAGTCAGACAAACAGACAAAATTATAGGTCTGGTCAACTGCATCCCCCTTGCTACTGATTTTAAATCTCAAGGGCTAGGATTTATGTACTTTTTATGTAGTAATTTTGTCCAGACTGTAATAATAATGTACCCCATCATTAGTTGGTTTTTGAGGGGATGATAACTTTGGCAATTCCACTCATATTCCATTATAAGTACGAAGTATAGCTTCAAACAAATCAACATGGGAAGAAAAAGTGTCTATATGGAAGGGGAGGGGGTAGAAAAATATTAAAAAAAAGGCATTTGCTTAAGAAAAAACCAATTAAAAGACTTTTTAGAGAGATAATGAAGGTAAAAAAAATGTACCAAGAAACTCTAATGTTAAAAAAATACCTGTGGTAATTCCTTTGCTAGTGCAGGGGCTACAAAAAAAGTTTCTATTTTTACTTATCTTGAAAGCAGGTGGGCTGAGGAAATTTTGTTACAGGAAAGATCCATCATAATTTTATATGGGCAATTACCTTCTGAATATATAAACACCCTTTACATATAGTCACTCCTTTTCTCATGAGAGTACACTTGCGACGGTTCTTATGCACATCTTATGATTCTTCTTCATTCATCAGAGCTCTCATACATGCTCATCGTTTGTTGGTACTCTTGACCTGGCCTTTCTTTAAAATAATGTCGATCTGATGGAGATATGTTCACCAAGGTCGACCTCTACTGACTTGCCCATTCACACTTGCCATATTAATCTATTTCGTTAATCTTCTTTCATCCATCCCCTCTACGTGTCCAAACCATTTAGGCATTTTTTTATTAATTTTTATTACCACATCTTCTTTCATACCATAGCGTTCTCTTGTCTCACTAATCTTTACTTTATCCAACCGATTTACTCCGGTTATACTACTTAGACTAGTCATCTATGTATTTAATTAGCAGGATATAGTATTTTAATAGTAGTATGTGTATTCACTTTAATTTTGTGGGAACAAAATTTTTTCAACCCTTAAAATCATGAAATGAGTGTGATCCTTTAGAACTTTCATATTTAGAGGCATAACTGAAGAGTTTATGCGGTACAAAAATCATTTAAAATGATACTATGTAGTATTTTAATAATATTATGTATATCTGCTTTGAGTTTCTGGGTACAAAATTTTTTTAACCCTTATGATCAGGAGTGGGGATCATTCCATTAGAAATTTCTTATTTAGAGGCTCATATCTCGAGGAGTTTTTGAAGTTTTGGCTGGCTGCAAAAGCCGATCAAATAACGCAAAAGGCAACGTTTGAGAATGTAAACAAGGCAAGGATTGAGTATATAAGGTTGAAATATGTGGCAACAGAAGTTGTGGCAAGAAATAAGTTAATTGTAATGGAACTTTTTCCTCGTAATTTCAGTTGTAAATCATTAGAGCCGGCCCTCGTATTTTTACATTATTAAGCCACCACAGCAAATGTTTTATCGTTCTGTCTAGATAAAAATTTATATAAAACAAAGTGTGTAGTCTCGAAATTGCCAGTTTAGTTGATGAAAAGGTCAATAGTTGTTATTCTATAGATGTAATTTTGGTATTGAATCACAATACTAAAATAATAATATTGTCAAAAACATACTTAAGTATACTTTTTATACTTTTGATGGAAACTACCCTAGAAATTTTAAACAGTGTATTTATCTGTTAGTTATATTAATTTTTCTTTGTTTACAGATTTCACTAAGACGACGACTAGAAAGAGTCACTTTAATATTCATTTTAACAAGTTGGTGACGTGTCTTTTTTGTGGAAGATATTTTAAAGACAAAACTTTGTTCATAAATCATTGGTATCGACATTCTATAAAAAATCGAACCGCAAAAAAACCGGTCAGATGCAATGTTTACTCTAAACAATTTTTACAGAAAAGTACTGGCGAAAAAACGTTCAAGTGCGAAGTTTGTTCGAAATACTTTACAAGAATATTTTTTTTAAGAAATCACATGCGCATTCACACTGGCGAAAAACCGTTTAATTGTGACATATGTTTTAAAAACTTTTCAAGTAAGTATTCTTTAAAAGACCACATGTATATTCACACCGGCAAGAAACGGTTCAAGTGTGAAATTTGTTTGAACAATTTTACACATAGAAGTAACCTAGTTAAACACATTCGCATTCACACTGGTGAAAAACCGCATAAATGTGAATCTTGTTCGAAAAGTTTTTCACGTTTACATGCTTTAAGAGCTCACGAGCGAATTCACACTGGCCAAAAACCTTTCAAGTGTGAAATTTGTTCAAAAAATTTTGCACGTATAAATACTTTGACAAATCACGTGCGAGTTCACACTGGCGAAAAACCGTTCAAGTGTGATATTTGTTTAAATACCTTTACACAGAAGACTAGTCTAACAAAACACATGCGCATTCACACTGGCGAAAAACCGTTCGAGTGTGAAATTTGTTTAAAAACCTTTGCACAAAAAATATATTTAAAATACCACATGCTTAAACACACTAGCGACAACCCGTTCAAGTGTAAAATTTGTTCGAAAATCTTTACATATAAAAGTAATTTAACAACTCACATGCACATTCACACTGGTGAAAAACCGTGTAGGTGTGAAATTTGTTTGAAAACCTTTATAGATAAAAGTTCTTTAAAAATACACACGCGCATTCACACTGACGAAAAACCATTCCAGTGTGAAATTTGTTTGAAAAACTTTTCATTGAAGAGAAGTCTATTAAATCACATGCTCATTCACACGGGCGAAAAACCGTATAAGTGTGAAATTTGTTCGAAAAACTTTAGGGATAAAAGTTCTTTAAAAAGACACACGCGCGTTCACACTGTCGAAAAACCGTTCCAGTGTGAAATTTGTTTGAATAACTTTGCAGAGAATAGAAATCTAATAAAACACATGCTCATTCACACTGGCGAAAAAACGTTTAAGTGTGAAATTTGTTCGAAAATCTTTGCACACAATAATAATTTAAAAAAACACATGCGCATTCACACTGGCGAAAAACCGTTCGAGTGTGAAATTTGTTCGAAAAACTTTATAGATAAAAGCTCTTTAAAAAGACACACGCGCGCTCACACTGGCGAAAAACCGTTCCAGTGTGAAATTTGTTTGAAAAGTTTCGCACAGAATAGAAGTCTATTAAAACACATGCGCATTCACACTGGGGCTAAACCAGGGGGCGATAGTAGTTAGAATTCCGTTCTAGTTGATAGATACAGTTCCAATGTAAAAGTTATTACAAAAAGTTATAAATGTTGCTCTTTTCGCCAGTGACAAAATGAAAAAAAAATTCTGTGACTCGAAAATTATTTGACTTTTTATCTCTGTTAATAGGTAACAAAATATTACTTTATTTAAAATTACTTTTTTCCCGGATTTATGTATATATTTATACTGGGTGTCCCTGAAAATAGTGAGTTTCTTAAAGGGAGGTGTAGCATTAATAATTAGGAACAAACAATCCTTTAATATTTTTTTTTTGAGTCATCCGTTTTCCCAAAAATTGAGAACAAAAATTTTGATTTAAATATAGGTTTGGCAACCATGCGTTGTACTCTAGTAAACAAAAAGTTCACACAAAAAGTACCACCGAGAAATAGATTTTTGAATCGATTTCACTTTTAAAAAGTTTTATTTTACGAAATAAGCATTACAAGATATGTGAAGAATACAATAGGTAATGACGAGAGTAAAACAACAATAATGAATATAATTAATTAGATTAAGCTTTTATATTATTAACACAGGATAATGATAAGATATGGTTTATGGAAATAACTACTATACAACCACTTAAGTTAGCAATTTTTAAATCAAATCAAATAATTTTGATTACTTTTAAGGTTTCCTTGCAACGCAGGTCTAATTGTCACGGGAAAAATATTAGGTTTTAGCTCTCGAGCTAAAATGTTGCCTTGTATAATAAATAACTATTGTTATTACCAAATATATTGTGTAATATTCTCACAAATTGTAGTTTTATTTCTCATTTCTCCGCCGTCGTGCACTATAATTAACCATTGTTACTGTTTTGAAGTGTTTATCCAGACATTTGTCCTAAAATAAGTACTATGAAAATATGTATCATTAGTATAAATGTTTGTAGCTAGATAGCAAAATGATACTTTTGCGTTTAAGAATGGGAGTTATTTTGCCGAGGTTCAGCGAAAGCATTTCGCCTTCGAGATGCAAGCAATATTTTTTCGAAAACTACATTAAAACTTATGTGAGAATAAAAAAATAAATATTTAAGTATTTGTCATTGTTAACTGACATTTTGCGTTTGAATTAAGACGATCTAGTAGGCGATATTAGGTTTTTTCGGAAACCAACTCGGGTTAACACGATCCCTAACCTGCATGTTTGTTTACCTAACCCGAGTTGCCTACCTGTGTTCGGGAACTTTTGATTTGTAGACTCGATCATAGACCCAGGTTCGCATTTCGTAACCCACCTCGAGAGAAGGGTCGTTAAAGACGCTATAGGCACCGCATGCGCATAACTGAAGGTTAGTATAAAAAAAGTTCGATATTATCATATTATAACCTAATTCTTTTGTGGTTGTTATTACTGGCTACTCTCTTATATGTCGTCGGACATTACTCTCCTGACTAATGAAATAAAATACCTCACATCTTCCCAAATTTTCCTCGACTTGCATGATTTTCAGTTATAAAAAAATGATAAATAATTAATCGACTGAAAACATAAAAAATTGAGGTTAGGAGGACGTTAACAGTCAGATCAAAAACGAAACCTTAAAGTTCGTAAACTACGGTTCTCGGGTAGGTGATTGGAGTGATCTGTCACGTGATCTCATTGGATCGGGTTGGTGACCCAGAGTAAGTTTCCGAAAAGGCCTATTGTTTGCAAGAGTTCCAAGAGCTATTTCACCTCCAGTCAGCTGCTTATGATCTATAAGGCGCAGATCCGACCTGTACTGGAGTACTGTTCCCATATTTGGAGTGCAGCACCTAAACATATCCTAAAGCTACTGGATTCTGTCCAAAAAAGGGCAATTCGTCTTGTCGGTGATGCCTCGCTTACAAACTCGCTCACTTGTCTGGAACACCGTAGAAAAGTTGGCGATTTGTCTCTATTTTATAGATATTTTCATGGGCGATGCTCTTCTGAAATATCAACAATCGTTCCTCCTTTGGCAGTATCTTCGAGATTAACCCGTCAAGTTCAGTCTTCACACCCCTTCGTGGTCTCTTTGGAGGCCTGCAGAACATCACTTTCCAAAGACTCATTCATCCAACGAATTGCGAGGCTTTGGAACTCATTGCCTAGGGAGGTGTTCCCCGAGGCATACAACCTCCAGAAATTTAAGAAGAACACCAACTCCTACCTTCTTTCCCTTGGTTCCCACGATGTTTTCTGAACATTACAGGATATCCCTTTTCGTGGGAACCAGAACATAAAAAAAAAAATAACTTTGGTAACGTGTCACAATGTCACAGCTGTAAAGTCATTGTTTTAAGTGTTTAATTAGAAATGAGCTCTAAAAGTGATGATGACTATTTACCAGAAGAAGTATTGGTAGCGGTTTCACAATTAATTCCTTCAGAAATCATCAAAACAACACAAAGTTGCCTATACCCAATTCAAGGAGTGGTGCAGTTCCAAGAGCATTCAGAAAGTGTCGGAATCTGTGTTATTTGCTTACTTCGAACATAACTTTATGGTCAGTATCTTCTATGCTAAAAAGTACGTTGAATGTCAAAGAAAATGTAAATATCACAATATTTACAAAACTGATACCATATTTAAAAAACAAATCAGTTGGATATCGTCCAAAGAAATCGAGAATTTTTACGAAAGAAGAAATAATATGTTATTATGTATTGAAACTAATGTACTCGTATGTTGACTATTCAATTAATAAATTCGTAAATAAGTTGCCAACATATGACCAACTGTTTAACATTTACGTTCTAGAACATAAAAGTATTTATCAGCTGAGTGACAGAAACGAGTCACTTCGCTAACTGAGATTTTAACGAAAAAATATTTGATGACAGTTTTCGAAAAAATATATTTTTTTCTTACGAAACTGTTTAATTTTATTTAAAATTTTATACGCTTTAATCTTACATTATAACTTTCCATTAACATATCTTGATTGTCAGGTGTTTGTTGCCCCTGAATAAATAATTTCATGTGTACCTTTTTTAGTTGACTGCCCTCCTTCAAAACCTACTTGTGCATTGTATATTGTATTAATATCGATTAATTTTAGATCTTTTTTTACATTTAGTAAGCATAATTTTATCAGCAATATTTCAATTTGGGTATAGAAAATTTTCAGTACGAATCTATCCAGAACACAACTTTGATATGTCACACTTTTTTGAGCCACCCTGTAGACTCCAAAATAATTTCCTTTTGCAGTCTTAATCTATAAACATCCAAAAAAATGAAGAAATTCCCGAACAAATTTATGGTTTCGTTTACAGGGACCGTGTCGTATGGGGTATATATATATATATATATAGAACAAACTAGCGAGGCTTACGACCTTAAAGTCAATTACAACAAGACCAAAGTGATAAATATAGACAGAGAACATAACAACCATCCTCAAAAATCCCAAGTTGGAAGCTGTCAAGTGGTGCAGAACTTTGTATACCTCGGATCTTTAATCGAAAACACAGGCAGCAGCGAAAAATAAATCCGGCGGCGCATTCAACAGACACGACTAGCCATGACAAAACTTAATAGAATATGGCATCACTCTAACATCACCAAAATAACTAAAATATCTCTGGTCCGATCCCTGGTTTTTTCCATCTTTCTTTACGCGTCAGAGACGTGGACGACCAAACAGGCTAATCGCCATCGTATTCCGTGGATGACACATAGAAAGAACGTCTCAGTTCTAAATGAGATTGGTAATCCAAGGCGCCTGTCCTCAATAGTATTAAAGCGCGCCCTGACATTTTTTGGACACATTCACAGGAATGACAACATGGGGAAACTAGTTGTACAAGGCCATCCCCCCACTATTTGACGACGTGCTCGATCTCCTACACGCTGGGTGGATCTAACAAAGATGTGTCTTGATCTAATCGGATGTGATGGCGAAACACCGTTAGGATAGCAATCGACAAACTATATATTAGTAATGCCTGGCCAATACCAGCAACAACTGTCAATAAAATTAGTTCACAACACATCTGACAAGATGTTATGACTGATGATGATGATATATGCATATATACATACATACAAATAGTAACTCCTTTTTCCTTACACTTGCTACGGTTCTTACACACATCTTTTGCTTCTTCTACTTTCATTAGTGCTCTCATACATGCTCGTTGGTTGTTGGTACTTTTGACCTGGCCTTTCTTCAAAACAATTTTGATCTGATCGAGATATGTTCGCCGAGGTCGACCTCTACCGACTTGTCCATTCACAGTCGCCTTATAAATTGGTTTCGTCAATCTTCCTTCATCCATCCTTTCTACGTGTCCAAACCATCTAAGCATTCCTTTATCTATCTTTGTAACCACATTTTCTTTTACACCACATCGTTCTCTTATCTCACTATTCTTTACTTTATCCGACCGAGTCACAGCATTAATCCTATTTTTATGCTTCTTCTGCCAAATCCAACATTCACTATTATACGTAAGTGTAGGAACCAACACTCCTCTATGCACAGCCAGACGTGCCTTTTTTGACACTTTCTGGCTGTTCATAACTCTATATATGTATATATACGACAATTAAACTGAAACGTCGAAAACAAACCTTAAATCAAGCTTAAATCCAATAGTTTAACACAAAAAATCAACTTAAATCTTTGAGATAACTAAAATTCCCTTCAATAAAAACTTCGGTTTTACAAGTGATCAAATGACAGAATATTTGTTGTTCATACCTCGGTCCGATATACTGTCATTGACAGCGCCATCTCGCGTTACGTGATTTTTTCCTATTCATGCGCACAGTTGTTCAGTTCGTCACAAATCAAATGGTTCCAAAAAAAAGACAATGAACTCCACAGAGTGTTTTCTATAATGCACTCACTCGGAAACTGCTCGGGTGTAGTAGTGGTGCATTCCAAATCAGCAGTTGCGAGTAAAAACGTGTAATTGGAGAGTTTGGTGTGTTGTGATATCAGCTTGTTTATCATCTTAGAAAACTCTGTGAAGTGTTTTCTATGTTTATCATTGACGCGAAGTTTACAGATATAATACCATACAATTTGATGTTCCTTTGTAACCATGGATAAAAAAGAAATTATTCAAAAGAAGGTAGTTAATAATATTATTGTGCCCACTTTTGAAAACTTTCACACAATAAAAAGCGAACCCAGAGAAGAAACGTGCCTTATACATTTTCAAGTACAATCACAGCAATGTGAAAATATTAAACCAACAGAGTTTGTAGAGATTAAGAAGGAATTAAATGATGTCAAGAAAGAAGTGGAGGATTTTGAGAATATTAAAACTGAATTTTTACACGAAGAAAGTGATTTGCCATTAATTAAAAGTGAAGATGAATTGGATTGGGCAAAACAACCATTGTGTGGTGATATAAAACTTAAAATTTTCAATAAAACTACTGGTAAAAAGAGAAATGGCAAAATAGGAAAATACTCCTGTTTAATTTGCAAAAAAAGTAAGTGTAAATTAACCTGTAGTTTTGCCATTTAGAGGGTTTAAAGATTAATTTAATAGCATCTTATTTACTAAAACCCTAATGTAGCTGGTAAGGTATAATCATGATATATTTATAGTATCTTCATTCTTAAGTATTAAACGTGAAATTTAAATACCTACAAACATTGCGTGTTTCTATGTAGGGATATAATTTGTATTAAATTAAAAACAAAATCATTTATTTCAGATATATATTAATGTTAATTTTAATTCATTAGTTCATTAAAATCATTAACCTATAATAAACAATTTAATTTTATATCCAATGAATTATAACATATTTATCATAGACAAATATATAAGTCCGTTCAACTGCACCCCTCTTGCTACCAATTTTAAATCTCAAGAGCTAGGATTTATGTACTTGTGGTAATTTTGTACAGGCTCAAAAAATAATGTGCCTCATCATTAGACGGTTTTTTAGGGGATGGAAACTTTGGCAATTTCACACATATACTAATATACACACACGAAGTGTACTTACGAACAAATCAACCATAATAAATTAGTACAGAAAATAACATAGAGAAGGTAAAAAAAATTTAGAAAAAAAAGGCGCTTACTCGAGAAAAAACCAATTAAAAGACTTTTTAGAGTGATAATGTAGGTAAAAATAATGTAACAGGAAACTCAAATAAGATACACATTCTAATATTGAAATACTAAGTATATCCGAGCACTTTAGATTATTTGTGTCTCATAAACTCATTAAGTTATGAGTCTCTAACTAAGGAATTTCTAGTGGCATAAAGCTCATTTTCCAATTATAAGCGTTGAAAAAATTTTGTACCCAAAAAACTCGAAGTGGATACACATTCTATTATCAAAATATTACATCACAACATTTTAAACGAAATTTGTACCGCAAAAACTCATCGAGTTATGAGCCTCTGAATAAGTAATTTCTAATGGGATGATGCTCATTCCCGATTATAAGGGTTGAACCCAGAAACTCAAAGCAGATACACATTCTACTATCGAAATACTACATCATAGCATTTTGAATAATTTATGTACCACCATAAATTAACAATCTACCATTAAAATACTATATTTTAGCTATCTGAATGATTTTTGTACTGCATTATCTCCTAAAGTTATAGCCTCTAGATAAGGGATTTCTAGTGTCGTGACGTTCATTTCCCGATTTTAACGGTTGAAATAAATTTTATACCTACAAACTTAAAGTAAATTTATATTTTACTATTTAAATACCATATTTTAGCACTCTGAATGATTTTAGTACCGCATTAAGAGTTAAGAGTCTCTAGGTAAGACATTTCTAGTGGTATGATGCTATTTTCATACATACCGGGTGTTTCTAATTGCATGCAAAAAAATTTAGGTAATTGCTCTTATGAAATTATGATGGATCTTTTCTGTGACAAAAATTTCCTCAGCCCACCTGCTTCCGATATATCACCGTTAAAAGGTAGTGAATTTAATATACTTGTGATTGAATAATAATAATAAGCTATGGGGCGGTTCCTTCCTAAACCAGCCAACAGCTATCAGACAATGTCCATTGTGTCTCCCTGTGACAACCATTAGCGATCCGCTACACCCATCTTCCTCCAAAAAAGGAGCAGGTCGTTAATCGACAATTGCCTTTATTGTTTGGGCCCAAGTAAAGCTGAGCCCAGTCAACCTATTGATTGAAGAAACTACCCTAAAAATTTTAAGAAGTGTATTTATTTGATAGTTTTTATTTATTTTTCTTTGTTTGCAGATTTCACTAAGGCAAGTACTAGAATGAGTCACTTTAATATTCATTTCAACAACAAATTGGTGACGTGTTTTTTTTGTGGAGGATATTTTAAAGACAAAACTTTGTTCATAAATCATTGGTATCAACATTCTATAAAAAATAGAACTGAAAAAAAACTGGTCAAGTGCAATGTTTACTCTAAACAATTTTTACAGAAAAGTACTGGCGAAAAACCGTTCAAGTGTAAAATTTGTTCGAAATACTTTACACAAAAAATTTCTTTAAGAGATCACATGCGCATTCACACTGGCGAAAAACCGTTCAAGTGTGAAATTTGTTTGCAAAACTTTACACATAGAAGTACTTTAAGAAACCACGAGCACATTCACACTGGTGAAAAACCGTTCAAATGTGAAATTTGTTTGGAAAACTTTCCACGTAAAACTACTTTAATAAGTCACATGCTCGTTCACACTGGCGAAAAACCGTTCCAGTGTGAAATTTGTTCGAAAAACTTTCCTCGTAAAACTACTTTAATAAACCACATGCGCGTTCACACTGGCGAAAAACCGTTCCAGTGTGAAATTTGTTTGAACAATTTTTCACATAAAACTAACCTTATAAAACACATTCGCGTTCACACTGGCGAAAAACCATATAAGTGTGAATTTTGTTCGAAAAGTTTTTCACGTTTACATGCTTTAAGAACTCACGAGCGAATTCACACTGGCCAAAAACCTTTTAAGTGTGAAATTTGTTCGAAAAGTTTTGCACGTATAAATACTTTAACAAATCACGTACGGGTTCACACTGGCGAAAAACCGTTTAAGTGTGATATTTGTTTGAATACCTTTACACAGAAAGTTAGTTTAACAAAACACATGCGCATTCACACTGGCAAAAAAATGTTAAATTGTGAAATTTGTTGCGCAAATTTTACACATCAAAATAGTTTAACAAATCACATGCGCATTCATACTGGCGAGAAACCGTTCGCGTGTGACATTTGTTCGAAAAACTTTGCACGTAAAGATACTTTAAGAGTACACATGCGCTGTCACACTTCCGAAAAACCGTTCCAGTGTGAAATTTGTTTGAATAAATTTACACAGAAAGTTAGTCTAACAAAACACATGCGCATTCACACCTGCTAAACCAGGGGGCGATAGCAGGTAGAATTCCGTTGTAGCTGACAGCTACAGCTCCAATTTATTAGAATTGAAAGATTGAAAGTAAAAAAGTTATAAATAAATACTTTTGAGATTATTAAAGGTTGCTCTTTTCTCCAGTGACAAAATAAAAAAAAATGTAACCAAATATATTGCATAATAATTTCAATATTTCTAGTTTTATTTCTCATTTCTCCACCGTCGTGCACTATAACTATTGTTCTTTACTGTAAGTTTTTTTTTTAAATTTCTTTCCTGATTTAAAGTGTCCAAACATTTATTGTAGAATAAATACCAAGCAAATGACACGAACGAACAACAACGTTAAAAAAATACAAAATAATTTCGGATAAATTTTATTTAAAGAAATCAAAAGGTGGCGCTGTTTATTTTTGAAAATCCCTGTCATTTAAAAATTTAGTTTCTTAAACATTCACTGGATTTCACGGATCATTTTTAAAATGCATTTGGTGGCCTATAAAGAAAATTTTTGATGTTAAATCGGAAATAAATTATCCCCCTTGAAAGATATTGTTATGACTTTTAATCTTGGTAATGTACAAAACTCAGTACAAAAACTAAACAAATTTGTCTAATCTTTCTATATTTAATACAATGAAATTTTTTTTTACAAGTCTTCATACTTTCACTTACACTTCTTAAACAATCTTCTCAATACTATATCTTCGCGACACAGGGGTCCTTTAAATAGATACAACCAAACGTTCCCGAAAGAACGAATTCTTTCGGAAATTATGACGAAAATTCTAAACATCGCAGGTCTCCAATTTCCACCCGCGGCTATTAATCATCCGCTAATATGTCGGGCGTTTGATATTACCAAAAAAAATCATACATTGCTTCGGGTCAAACAATGGCCGCAGGGGCACACTTGCTGACCACAATCCGTAACAATATTAAGAGAAAACTAAATTCCACGCGGACGAAGTCACGGGCAACAGCTAGTTTTAAATAAAAAATGACCAAAAACAACAAAAAACGCCCTACCCTAACCACAACCAACATGTCAAGTAGCAATCCCTACCTTGTAATACATCAAATAAAATCCCAAGAAAAATGCAAATCAGCCATATAAACAACAATTTATTCTATCAATTTACTTTGCAGATAATATTAAACATAGCGAAATTACAACAGAAACTAAAATGAAGTTAATTACAAACAGCTCCCTAAATGTATTTACAGTAACTGTTCACAGTTTGCTTCGTTTTTTTGTAGGCAATAATATATATTTTTAAATTCTTGATTTCTTTGCAAAGTTTCGCTAGTAATTTGTCTACATTCTTCAGATATTCTAAGCATTTAGTTCTTTAATGTTTTCAAGAGGAGTTTTGTAAACTAATGTTTTCAAATAGCCTCACAGAAAAACGTCAAGTGGTGTTAGATCTGGAGATTTTGTCGGCCATTCTATAAAACCCCTTCTGCCAATCCAATGTCTTGGAAATCGTTTGTCTAGCCATTGTCCTACAGCTAGTGCGTAATGTGGTGTAGCTTCGTCCTGTTGAAGGTATATATTCTGTTTATCTAGCACCATATTTCCCTGTTCATCAACTTGTCTTTCTAGCGACTGAGTAATAATTGGATCAATTTAATTTTCTAATAATTGTAGGTACAATTCTCCCGTTAGGTTTTGGTCAATAAAAAGTGGTCCAATTATCTCATTTCCCAGAATACCAGCCCATACATTGATCTTCGCTGGAAACTGAGTATTATCCTGTCGAAAAATTATGTTTACAAATAATGGCTAATTTAACGTCAAGAATAAATAACTAAATGTACTTTAAATTTTCATTTGATATATCACTAGACAGGGGTTGCTATTTGACATTTTAAAGAAGGGGTGGGGGATGTTAAAGGGTACCACTTGGAAAAAGCAGAATAACATTTTTAAACCTCCCCCTTGATTTAAAATTCGTTGTGTTTTTTGTTTTTCTTGCATTTACGCAAAATCAAAAGTTATTAAAAGTGTCCGCAAAAATGTTGCAAATAAATAGGCAATCGATGTTGGATCTGGACTTAGCTAATATAGATAAAATGAAGTATGTCAAAAGAAAGAAACAAAATTATGAAGATATTAAACAAATTTAAAAAAGAAACCGTCAGTGGGTTACAATTTCGATTAAATTACTAGTTAGTGGTTACTAATGCCTGTAATCGAGATATTTCAAAAGTCTTCATAATAGAATAATTCCATTAGTATAATTTTGTTGTTCGTGTACAGAACATTACAGCTGTTGATTCGCTGGGAACTCCTGGTCTGTTAGTTGTTCTAAGATAACATGAAGTTGATAATTCGACACTAGGCATTTTGACTTCTGACAGTTGTTTTCCAAGTTGATGTCAGCGATAGCCATTATTATTGTAGTAGAAAAATCCTTATTTTTGTATTTAACTACTATCGATATTACATTAGAAATAAATTACCATGGCTATTTCCTGTTTTATTTACAATAACAACACATATATCCCATAATCGCCTACCGCTAAACGGCAGCGTTTTTATTCAAAGAAATTAGTATTTTTTAAATAATTCCATTTGATGTTTCTTCTTTAAACATGGTTAAAGAAGAAATTATTCCAAAGGAGGTAGTTATTAATAAGGTGCCCACTGCAGAAATCTTTCACACAATAAAAACTGAAACCAAAGAAGAAACGTGCCTTATAAATTTTCAAATACAATCACAGCATTGTGAAAATATTAAACCAATGGAGTTTGTGAAGATTAAAAAGGAATTAAACGTTGTCAAGAAGGAAGTGGAGGATTTTGAGAGTATTAAAACTGAATTATTACACGAAGAATGTGATATGCCATCAATTAAAAGTGAAGATGATTTGAATTGGGCAATACAACCATTGTATAGTGATTTGAAAACTAAAATTTTCAAGATAACTACTTATAAAAAAAGAAATGGCAAAGTAGGGAAATACTCCTGTTTAATTTGCAGAAAAGGTAAGTGTAAATTAATCTGTAATTTTGCCATTTAGGGGGTTTAAAGCTTAACACAATCAGTGCCATAGCCAACATCGAGTCTGTTCATGATACCCTCAGGCCATGACAGAAACCGGTGTCTGTTTTCGTATACACTCATATACACTGTAAGTACTAACAATAAAGTCGTATATTTTTTAATTATAATTGTTCTGTGTTTTTATCAATTGTAGCATCCCTGATGATAATGAAAATTATCGAAAGCTTGGAAATTGTGTAAAAAAGTACTCTTATTTGGCCTGCTGCATATCTCAAATATTTTTCACTTAACTTTATATATAAATATATATATATATATATATATATATATATATATATATATATATATATATACAGTGTGTCTACTTAAGTTGGGACCATATGAAAAACTTTTTTATTAATTTATTGGTGTACCAGTTGAAAAATGAAATTTGTGCACAAGAATTAAGTACATATTAAATAGTGTATATGTTCAAAGTAGGTAGTAAAAATTAAGAGGAATGTAAGTTAATTTTGGTAAATACAATTAAAATGTAAAATAATTATAACATTGGAGGGTAACAAATTTTTAGTACATACCTATTGGAAGAATAATTTAATAGTACCTTAAAAGTATTTGAAAGCATTTAAGAAGAAGACATAGTAATTTTACAAATCTAACTGATAATCAAAGTTAAATAATGTTACAAAAAATGTTTAATATAACTCTTAAGCTAATGCAATAAAATGGGTTTTGTAAAATAATAGTACTGGGTTTGTGTTTTTATTAACATCATCAAAGAAAACATCGGAAATATAAAAATTTTACCAACCTAGTGGATGATATGATATGATATGTTGGTAACAACAACCTAGTTGTATTTCATTATTTATTTTATTCATAATTTAGTACTGCAACTGCCACAAATGGAAGTTGTCAAAATAAAGCAAAAAGTAAAGACGTGTGTTTTTATTCTTTAACCAGAATATTTTAAATTTTTTCTGCACAATGCTAAATGCACACCAAACAAACCAAATTATAAAAGGTTATGTGCCCAGGTCAAGGTCGGAGTGTTACATAGCAAAAGAAAAGTAAAGGGTGTAACAACTGTATACAAAATAATTAATATTAATATAGCTATAACGATCTGTACTTCTTATACTTTTGATTGAAATTACCTTATACATTTTAAGCAGTGTACTTATTTGTTAGTTTTTATAAAATTTTGTTTGTTTCAGGCTTCACAAAGACAACGACAAGAAAAAATCACTTTGATACTCATTTTAACAGCAAATTAGTGCAGTGTTTTTTTTGTGGATGCTATTTCAAAGACAAAATTTTGTTCATAAATCATTGGTATCAACATTCTATAAAAAGTCGAACTGAAAAAAACTTTTCACAGAAAAGTACCTACATGTTTCACAGGCGCAATCACACAAGCAACAAATCATTCAAGTGTGAAATTTGTTCAAAAAACTTTAAACAGAGAAGTAACCTATTAATACACAACCGCGTTCACACGGGCGAAAAACCGTTTAAGTGTGAAATTTGTTCAAAAAACTTTACAGCGAAATATAATCTATTAATACACTACCGCGTTCACACTGGCGAAAAACCGTTCAAGTGTGAAATATGTTCAAAAAGCTTCACAGTAAAAAATAATCTATTAATACACATCCGCATTCACACTGGCGAAAAGCCGTACAGGTGTGAAATTTGTTCGAAAAGTTTTATAGTAAAAAGTGTTCTATTAAGACACATCCCCGTTCATACCGGCGAAAAACCGTTCAAGTGTGAAATTTGTGTGAAAAAATTTACACAAAAAAGTAGTCTCTTAAAACATATGCGCCTTCACACTGATGAAAATTTATTTAAGTGTGAAATTTGTTCAAAAGACTTTGCACAGAAAATTAGTCTACTAACACATAAGCACATTCACACTGGAGAAAAACCATTCAAGTGTGAAATTTGCACGAAAAACTTTGCAAATAAAAATACTCTAAGGGATCACATGCGCATTCACACCTGCGAAAGACCTTTCAAGTGTGAAATCTGTTTAATAAACTTTTCAAAAAAAAATAATCTATTAAGGCACATCCGCATTCACACTGGCGAAAAACCGTTTAAGTGTGAAATTTGTTTAAAAAACTTTGCACAAAAAAATACTTTAAGAAATCACATGCGCATTCACACCTGCGAAAAACCTTTTAAATGTGAAATTTGTTTAAAAAACTTCTCAATAAAAAATAATCTATTAAGACATATCCGCATTCACACTGGTGAAAAACCGTTTAAGTGTGAAATTTGTTCAAAAGACTTTACACAAAAAAATAGTCTACTAAAACATCTGCGCATTCATACTGGAGAACAACTATATGAGTGTGAATTTTGTTTAAAAAAATTTACAGATAAAGTTAACTTATCAATACACAACCGTATTCACACTAGCGAAAAACCGTTCAAGTGTGAAATTTGTTGGAAAAAATTTTTAGTGAAACGTGATCTATTAAGACACATCCGCATTCACACTGGCGAGAAACCGTTTAAGTGTGAAATTTGTTTGAAAAACTTTGCACAGAAAAATAGTCTATTAAATCACATGCGCATTCACACTGGAGAACAACCATTTTTCAATGGCGAAAAATTGTTCAAGTGTGACATGTGTTCGAAAAACTTTGCAAAGAAATTTAATTTATTAAATCACATGTGCGTTCACACTGGCGAAAACCCGTTTAAGTGTGAAATTTGTTTGAAAGAATTTACACAGAAAAATAGTCTACTAAAACACATGCGCATTCACACTGGAGAACAACTTTTAAAGTGTGAATTTTGTTCGAAAAAATTTGCAGATAAAGTTAACCTATTAATACACAACCGCATTCACACTAGCGAAAAACCGTTCAAATGTGAAATTTGTTCGATAAACTTTTCGCAGAAAAATAATCTATTAAGACACATGCGCATTCACACTGGCGAAAAACCGTTTGAGTGTGAGATTTGTTCAAAAACCTTTACGCGTAAAAGTATTTTAAAAGATCATACCCGCATTCATACCTGCGAAAAGGCATTCCAGTGTGAAATTTGTTCGAAAAACTTTGTACAGAAAACTGGTCTATCAAATCACATGCGCATTCACACCTGCGAAAAACCGTTCAAGTGTGAAATTTGTTCGAAAAAATTTATAGTGAAACGTGATCTATTAAGTCACATCCGCATTCACACTGGCGAGAAACCGTTTAAGTGTGAAATTTGTTTGAAAAACTTTGCACAGAAAAATAGTCTATTAAATCACATGCGCCTTCACAATAGCGAAAAATGGTTAAAGTGTGAAATTTGTTCGAAGAACTTTACGAGGAAATTTAACTTATTAAATCACATGCGCATTCACACTGGCGAAAAACCGTTTGAGTGTGAAATTTGTTCAAAAGACTTTACACAAAAGAATAGTCTACTAAAACACATGCGCATTCATACTGGAGAGCAACTATTCGAGTGTGAATTTTGTTCCAAAAAATTTACAGATAAAGTTAACTTATCGATACACAACCGCATTCACACTAGAGAAAAACCGTTCAAATGTGAGATTTGTTCGATAAACTTTTCACAGAAAAATAATCTGTTAAGACACATGCGCGTTCACACTGGCGAAAAACCGTTTAAGTGTGAGATTTGTTCAAAAAACTTTACACGTAAAAGTATTTTGAGAGATCACAGCCGTACTCATACACAAACAACAAACCATTCTAGTGTGAAATTTGTTCAAAAAACCTAACAATGGAAAGTGATCTATTGAGACACATCCGTATTCACACTTGTGAAAAAAGTAACCCATTAATATTGGGTTAAAT
This sequence comes from Agelastica alni, assembly GCA_950111635.1. Taxonomy (NCBI): domain Eukaryota; kingdom Metazoa; phylum Arthropoda; class Insecta; order Coleoptera; family Chrysomelidae; genus Agelastica; species Agelastica alni. The sequence continues at coordinate 9,999,332 of OX467718.1, forward strand.
AGGGGAAATAAAAACTATTAGTAGATAGAAACACGTTTTGCAAAAGTTTAAAAGCTCACCATTTTCATTACAGTAGGTTTGTTTCTTTTATCTACATTTTTACAATAAAGTAAAGGTGTACACTCAAATTATATTTAAAGTAAAAAAAATTAACCTCAATAAACTTTGTAGTGTACAAAGTAATTTTTTTAATTATTTTTATTTTTTATTATAATTAAATATAATTTGAATAGTTATTAGTTCTTCTTCTTCTTCTTCCTTTTATAGACTAGGACTTAGTCCTGTTGCCTGTTCTAATCTTCCATGGAGGACGATTTCCAACTTTCAAACCACCTTTTTGGTGGTCTCCCTCGTGGTCGCTTTCCGGCTGGTCTTTCATTCTTACATATTTTGGCTAGCCTATTCTCGTCCATTCGTTGAACATGGTCATGCCATCCTTTCTTTCTCTTCTTCATCCATTTTACTACGTCTTCGATCTTACATTTTTTTCTGATTTCTGCGTTTCTCTTTCTGTCTCGTAGTGTTACTCCTGCAATTGACCGCAATATTCTCATCTCTGTTACTCGCATTTTGTGTTTGGTGGCTTTGGTTTCAGTTTGCGTTTCATTTGCATAGGTTAATATCGGTCTTATCATTGCCTTATAAATTCTTGTTTTATTTTCGATGTTCATGAATCTGTTTCTCCAAACCATTGTTCTCAATGCTCCCGCCACCTGTACTGCTTTTGTGGTCTGTGTTTGTGTTTCCATTTTTAGATCCCGGTTACTAGATATGTTTACTCCTAGATAGTTGAAGCTCATTATTTGTTTCTATTTCCAATTATTAGTTATGTAATAATATATTTCGACATATGCTTAATTAATTTTACAGAAATGTCAGAGATTCCCATCTCTTTGATATAAAACAACTGTTCTGTTTGAGTACCTATTTTAAGAAATATAAGAAAGGGAAATAACATATTATTACCCCCAAATCATAATCATTACACAAGAAAAAGGGGTGAGACTGAAAACACCTCATTGTAATAAAACTAAAGGTTAATGAAAGGCGACCCATCTATAGCCTCTTATGTATAATATATGGTATCCAATTTCATAAAGGATATCAATAACAAGAAAAGATACAAAATGTGGATGCTGCAAACTGGCAGATCTCAATTTCATGACATTGTGAATCAAAATATACAACATTGATTTTGTTATAATTTAAATTAAAAATGTTAAAGATGATGTTTTTAAGTGTTACGTTAAAATACACTGCGCGTCAAAATTAACACATAATTCTAATGGCAATGAATACATTTTTCGAATTTCCGATTCTGCCAAATCTTGACTTTCTCGCTGCTGAAGTTTAATTTAAAGGGAAAATACTTAAATTTACAAAGTACTCGATTTAGCAAAACGTATTCAAACTAACTTAACTTCGAAGTAAAATGAAGAACTTTTATCATGTTTTGTTTTTAATTTTAAAAAATGATCAAAAACATCACCGTTTTTGCAGTTCTACCGATAAAGTATTACAATATACCGGAGGTGAAAGATATGTGTTGCTACAAAAATCGAAACATGAAAATTATTTGAATGGCAGTATAATTGTAAACCTGTTGTGGATGTGTACAAAAAATTTGAACATTTTATTCATTATATTGAGTTAGTTTTAGGTTTACTATGTTAATGAAAGTGTGTGACGGCTACAATATCTTAATCTGTATTAATTCTTAATTTTTCATTTTTAGCCAAATAATATAACAGTTTAATTGTTATATATTTCTGTAACTTATTCAAGTTTATTGCTTATTTTAAAACAAAAAATTTCTTGTATTGTTTTTGATACAAATAAATTTATTATTTGTTTTTATACGTATTTTTTATTGGAGAAAGTATATAAAAGTGCAATTTTGTTTGGAAACGAGGAAATTCCTCCACTTTCTCATCATCTAAAGAATCAAATGGAATGAAAATTCCAAAATTTGTGCAATTCTATTTATCATAAATTTGTCAAAACAACACACTAATGGTACTTATAAATCACCATAAGCAAAAATAAAAAATGTTTTGCAAAAATAGTGCTGATTAATGATTCGGAAAAATTAGCTAATTTTAAATTCTTATTTACTCATATATTTTATTTATATTTACGAAGTTTCAAAATATCAAATCAAGCGCCATGTTATAGACATACATAATTAAGTGTACAATTTTTCCCTTCCCAAATACACTGAACAGAAATGAAATGAATTTTATGACCAGCCACGTTTGTTGTAGAGGAAATTTTTTATTAGTTTGTGCAAAGAATACACCAGTGCTGGTGTGTGTATCCTTTGATTTGAGTATGACGAAATAGTTAAACAGTGTTTCCAGCCATCCGTTGATTTTATTATTGTTTAAAAAAAACTCGGTTTTACTTTTTATAGTCTGTTAAATAAATGTTGTAGCTGCATGGTATAGGTTAGATTAAATAATTTATGTTCACACGCATCACACAACGGGTGGGTGAAAGAGCCTTAATTCTTTCACAGTACGATGGACAAGCAAATTTCAACGGGAAGTAGTAGAAAAAAAATGTCTGCAACATTTTTGAGGAAGTCATCGAAACTTAAAGGTGTCTAATTATTTCGTGTGGTAGAATACTTACAAGAGATTTCTCCTTGCCAAATCGTAGCTACTATCAAACCAACAAGATTGCCCGAGGACGCCACGTTTTTCCGAGTTCCGTGCAATATTGTTTCTAATCATATAATTTTCTGCTTATTCCCAAAGAGTATTTTGAGTTTTTAATTTTTTTTACTTTATTTAGACTATTTAGACTAAGGATTTAATTTAATTAAATTTTAGTTTCTCTATACGCAAATAAATTATTTTGAAAATTCCACACCTGCAATTTTGAACAAATCAAAATACGTTATTTTGACAGATCACGGCAACGGAGGTATTTTACATACATACATAAAGTCATGCCTTTTTTTCCATAGGGGTAGGCAGAGACCACTTCCTTTCACTTGCTACGGTTCTTACACACATCTTTTGCTTTCTCTACTTTCATCAGTGCTCTCATACATGCTCGTCGGTTGTTGGTACTCTTGACCTGGCCTTTCTTCAAAACAATGTTGATCTGATCGAGATATGTTCACCGAGGTCGACCTCTACCGACTTCCGTCCATTCACACTCGCCATAAAAATTTGTTTCGTCAATCTTCCTTTATCCATCCTTTCTACGTGTCCAAACCATCTAAGCATTCTTTGTATATTGTTTGTCGTGACTTTATATTTGTATGTATGTGTTACAGCGAGGCAGTATTTAAAAGTTCCAATATCTCTCTAATAATCCATAATAGAGATAATATAACACAAAATGCAATGCAAGTAATTCATGATGTCAATGTGACAATACCATCCATGAAAATATTCTCTTTGGTCAAAGTTCATTGGCGGGATTAAAAAATATAATAAACCTTATTTATATTCTTAAATAAAAATCTTTCCTTGCTAAAGCTTATATTAGTACCTACCTACATAACCCTCATTACATCAAATATTTATCAATTATGAAATGAAATTCCATGCTACTCAAAACATGGGCAGTTGGTGGCCTTGTCGACCAAAATGCGCTGATGCCGTATTAATTATAATCTTTTCAACTGGTTTAATTAGGATATGTTTACAAATCATCTTTTTTACGTTGAAGTGTCTCTTTTAGTTTTACTTTATAAAAGTATGAAGTCTGTACATTTCATTTTCCTGGTTCGTACCAAATAAATCAAAATTTGCATTATTCAATAAATAATTTAAAGTATCAAACAAATACCAAACTTCACGTAGGAAAACAGAAATTGAATAGCTGTAAACCAAAAAATTAACTTGATAATATAACAAACAAATGATAAACTTGATAGAAAAACGAAAAATGAATATTTCTTTACCAAAAATCAAATAAACTTACATATAAGGATTGTAGAATGTAGAAGGGGTCGAGAAGGCTATGCAACCTCTCAAGCACCTCGACCTATCAGATCTTTTGTGCTTAACAACATATAAGGAACTATAGATAATAAAAAAATGAGTATCACTGATATAAATATAACATGCAACATGCAACTTAATAAATAATCAGTTATACGAGTTATGATTCTTCTACTTCTTGGAGATCTGTTAATTCTGAAGCTGCCTCTGCATCTTTTCCTGAGAGGTAGATTGCCAACTATCTCTCCATCTTTTAGCTGGCCTCCCGGGAGGTCTTGAACCGGGCGGGTTGTTTTCTAGGAATATTTTCGGAAGTCTGTCCGTCCATCCGTCTTACATGGTTGTACCACTGCCTCTTACGTTGTCTTCCCCATCTCACAATATCTTGTATTTCACATTGTTCTCTGATATCTGCGTTTCTTACCCTGTCTCTTCTTGTTTTCCCCACTATTGTTCTCAGTGTTTTCATTTCGGCCACACTTAGCATGTGTTTCGTCTTGTTGGTGTCTTCGCGGACTTCTGTACCGTACGTCATGATCGGTTTGATACAAGTCTTGTATATTCTAATTTTGCTGTCTTTGCACATGTACGGATTTGACCAGACTATATCTCGTAGGCATCCTAATAGTGCAGATGCTTTGTTAATCTGGCTCCTCAGGTCTTTAACTGGGTCGTGGGTGCTTGATATGTCTATACCCAGATATCTGAATTGCATCACCTGTTCTATGGGGTTGTCCCCCACCACTAGCTTACATCTGAGCGGATCTTTCGCGATTGTCATACATTTGGTTATTTTGATAGAAATGTTCATGTTGAGTTGGCGGCTTACTTGGAAGAATTGTAAGATTTGTCTCTGTAGGTCGTTTTCTGATTCGGCAATAATTGCTGCATCATCGGCGTAACACAACATACCAATTCTTCTGTTGCCCAGTCTGTATCCGAAGTTAAGATCTGTTACTTTATTTATAATTTTATCCATGAGAAGATTAAACAAAAAGGGACTTGGACTGTCACCCTGTCTAATTCCTCCCGGTGTTGGGATGTTTTCAGTGAATTGTTCTCCTCCTTTAACCTTTGTTACGTTATTGTTATTCTCTTTGTTATGTTCGCCGGTGCCTTATTTTCTATTAAGATTTGTTGAATGTTTCCCAAACGAACCCTGTCAAACGCCATTGTTAGGCCAATGAAGCAAATATACGCTGGCATACTGTACTCTAAAGCCCATTCTTTTATTTGTTTCATTATGAATACTGCGTCTGTTATTGATCGTCCATTTGTAAAGCCCTGTTGTTCTTCAGCATTCTTAATTTGCGTTTCCAGTTTGTCCTTGAGAATACTCGTGAATAGTTTCATTGCTGTATTTAAGAGGGTTATTCCTCTATAGTTTTGTGGACAGGTTTTTAGTCCTTTCTTAAATATGGGTATGGTGAAGCTATTATGCCATTCATCTGGTGTTTCCGTTCCGTTTAAGATTTTGTTAAATAGTTGCGATAGTTTCCCTGAGAGTTCGGGGCCTCCATACTTTAAAAGCTCGTTGGGGATGCCGTCCGGCCCGGGTGATTTTCTGTTTTTTAATTTCTTGAGTTTTGCCTCTATCTCTTCGTCAGTGACTGTACCACTTATATATGTTTCGTATTCGTTTATATTCCGTTTCTTCAGCATCGTAAAGCTCTTTAAAATGCTGTTGCCATGTCTCTATATTGGCACTCTTTTGATTCAAATTTACTAATTCCGCGCGGAACAGTTCCAATGAATCCGAATGCTGGTGAATGTATTGCCAACATGAAAATAATTAATTAAGTAATCCGTGATTAGTTTTCCCTTGAAAAATGCATGATGCTCTAATACATAGTAAAATATTGAATCCGGTTCACTTAATCAGCGAATTAAACTTCCATTGAACAACCAGCCCGCCCTATGCAACCTCGTTGTCTGATGCTAACAAATCCACTGTGTTGTAAAAGGTGCTGCCTACATTCAGTAAACTACAGTGACGACATTTCAAAGTGTGTTTTTTCATTATCGTTGGTAATAATGGCATAAATGTCAGAAGTCTGTAAGTAGTAAATGTCAAGAATTGGGTTTGTTTATGAAATGCGATGTACAAAAATACAAAAAGTTGTTTAAATTGAAATACATACTGGAATTATTACTTTTAGTGAATATTTATAGACAGTTAACATTCAGCATTAATATGTACAATGCTACAGTTTTTGAAAAAAGGCAAAAAAAGTGGTATGGATTGAAGTGCTTTTAAAATAAATTTTGATTTAATTGGTATATTTTAGGTCATCAAAAATATTTATCTACACCACCTCAGCGACTAGTAACAGATAGTTCAATATCACATGAATATGAATTGGATACATTCAACTCAAAAAATGGGAAAACCAACTTATTATTACCATTATCATCATTTGATGATGAGGGCTTATATGACATTGGTAAAGTTAATTAAATAGCAAATATAAGTGACATTACAATAACTAAAGTTATGCAATTGATTATGTAGTGTTCATTGTGTTGTATATTTTTTGCATATCATAAATTTTGGATAGCTTTTTGAAAGCATAAATATTGCAAGTCAAACTAAATGATAAATGTGTATAAGACTTTGTAACGTTTTGTGTTCAACCCCAATATATTATAAATAAACAATTTTACAAAAACTTATCACAGCCCAACTATGATAATCTTTCAACCTTTTTTAAAAATAATTGAAAATAATTAAATAAAATTAAGTTAATAATGATACCAACACTATCTTAATTAGAACACAAGAGTCTGATTGTAAGATTATTTAAGTATGTTAATATTAGCAGGCTCAAATAAATAAAATGTTATTGACCAATGTGATTAAAATTCACAACAAAACATTTATATTTATTTAGAAGAGATTTTGTTTTGAAAAATAATATTTTAACACCATTATTTATTGGCTAAAAATGAAAAAATTGCATTGTTTAAAATATTTATTGAAAATTTTTTTTCCAATGGATACAAACATATTTTCAATAATTCTTAATGTTTTACCATTGAAATCATCATTTATATAAAAATAAGAACAAAGCAAGTGGTTTGAATTTGGAGTTTTAAAAAATACTGACCATAGTTTTTGTGTCTAATTTTTATAATGGTATTTAAAATACATAAAAGTTTATGGTTTTAATTTTCAGTTTATAATTGACGAATTGAAAAGTAACCAATTTTTTTAAATCTATAATGAGTGTTTCATTCAAAACTGATACTTTGAATAATCTGTGGTATTAAACAGAGCCACTGATGAATGAAATCATTGCAGAGGTATTGCAAGGAGCAAACCTCTTTCCTGGTCTTTGCCAGACTTGTTCACGACCATCTGGATGTTTTAGGCTAACACTAGTTTCATCTGTAAATAAAACTTTTTTCCAATTATCCACAGACCATTTTTAATGATTTCAAGCAAAACGTAACCTGGCAACTCTGTTTTCTCTAGTAAGAAAGGGTGCAGTGGCCATCTTCTAACTGTTTTAGAAGAAATTATGACATTGCGGACAGCTTCGAGTTTGTTTCTGATCACAGAACTAGTGACAGTCCTGTTTCTTACAAGGATAGTTCACAAATAGTTGTCCCTAACATAGAAGCAAACACATGAGAAGAATGAAACTAATTTATTTTTCTACACAGTCACCTGCAGCGTTTATACACTTGGTATATCGGTGTTGAAGTGTTTCAAACCATTTTGAAAAAAATTCAGAACTTTGAGTCTTCAGCTATTCATCTACCGCCGACATCACTTCCTTATCATCAGCAAATTAGATTCCACGAAGATGTTCTTTTAATTTTGGGAATAGTTGGTAGTTGCTGTGGGCCAAATATGGAAAATAAGGAGGTTGTTCAAAAATTTCAAATCCCGCATTGTGAATGGCAGCCATTGCAACACAACTTTTGTGGGCCGGAGCTTTGTCCTGGTGGAAAATCACACCTTGTCTCAATTTTTCTCTGATCGCTTTGCGTACTTTTGGTATTAAATTCACATAATATTCACCTGTTATGGTGCGCCTACGCGGTAACTATGTTAGGGACAACAATTCGTGAACTATTCTCGTAAATCGTACTGTCTAATACAACGTTCATCTCTGTCAAAGAATTTTCTACCCCATTCAAGGGTCTTACCACACGACTTATTGTGGAACATATTGTGCGTAAAAAATTGGCATCATAACTTTGACAATATCCGTCATCCAATAAAACAGAGGCCCGCACTATATCTTGTTCATTTAAATTTCTTGCTCAATTAATTTTTCTAATGCACAAAACTGTTTATCTTCTAACAAATTCTTTAAAATTGTAAATCTAAATGAATTGTTTTGTTAGCTGTCATTAACAACAAAATATGCATACTGTACTATTCAAATACTTGATAAACGGACATAAGAAAAAGATAAATTAATTTTTTGGATAATTTCATATTGTTACGTTAATTTTGTCTTGGAGCGAGTCTTGGAGTTTATTTTTTCCATCTAATAAATGTGGAAGCAACATAAATGATTGTTGAATATAATTTATAATTAATTTTTAAATTTAAATTGTTTTTAGGAGAATCAGATTCCGCGAAAGATCAATCGAGGCTGACAAGAACACTTCAAGAAATGATATTGGATAAAAGTGCCTTGGGGTATTTTATTCATTATATGGAATCAAGAAACGCCTCAGACTATATACATTGCTGGTTAGAAGTAGAAACATTCAAATCAGTTTTAGGACAAGCAACCAAGTTTTCTCCTCATTCGCCCGTGCCGCATAGCCAAGTTGATCATGACAGTTTATCAGTAAGTACTGATTGTGATTCGTACACCGCCGATTCAAACAGTCTTTTTGATTACTCGGCTACCACGTTATCTGAAGGGAAACCGCCTCACGATATTTCATGTGATAAAGAAAGTGATGAATCTTACATTAGTGAAAAGAGAAATGTACAAAATGTAGTGGATAAAGCTTTAGCGTTATTTAAGAAATACATTGCACAAGAGTCGTTATGCAATATAAAGTGTGCAGAAGAAGTGAGAAAAGAGGTAATGGAAAATATCTGCAATTCTGAGAAAGTACTGTCCATCAATTGCTTTGATACAGTTCAAGATTTTGTGTATAATACAATGCAAGAAGAATATTTCGCTGCCTTTCTAGGATCAGATTATTTTTGTAAATACCAGATTGATTTGTTGACTAGTGGTAATGTTGTTCTTGATGATATTTTATACAACGAGACTGCTTTGTTTTATTTTATGGAGTATCTAGAGCAAGAGAATCAGCGAAGTTTACTAGAATTTTGGATAGCTTCGTCGAATTTCCAGCAGCAGTTGCACGACCAGAAAGAATTTTTTGATCCCGTCGAAGCTCAAACTGATGCGGTGGTGCTATACGATAAATATTTTTCTTTGCAAGCAACATGCCCCTTGGGTTTTAGCGACAAAGTGCGATTTGCTGTCGAACAAAGCATATGTGGTGAAAATGGTTTAATGCCAGATTGTTTTCACCTCCCGCTTAAAATAGTTGAACGAGTATTAGACAGGAACTACTTAAAGCCTTTTTTAGCGTCACAATTATTTTATAAATATCTTTCGGATCTTATAAACACTGTGCAATCAGTTGATTATTCCAATGTCGAAAGATACAAGAATGCAGCGTCTGATTGCAGTAGCGAAAGGAGTTTTAGTCAAAGCACATTTCTGGCTTTCGAAATTCCTTGTAATGGCCTGAAGAAAAACGAAAAAAGCATGACAATAGACACTAGGGAGTTGTACGATCCCGATGCTCTCTGGAAAAGAAAAAAGTGTTACAGACTCTCTTTAGGTCGAGTTAGCGAGATCGGGAAGTATGAAACTGACTTCGAACTGGAACCAGATAGAAGACAATTTAATATTAAGGATATATTTCGAAAGGTCGTTAGTTTAGATGAGGAGGACAAAAAGAAAGAGGAAATGGCTTGGCAAGTAGCTGAAATGATAGTTAAGGATATCACAAACGTTACGCTGGGACAGCAGGTTAAATGATTCTCTCTTTACTTTTCCGAAACCAGTCAGTTTGAAATTTTAAATATTTCACATTTCGCCATTTAAAAAGTCTTATTTGTTAACAAGGGCGGGTAGTATTTGAATGGAAACTGACATGGTGTTAATTATAGCACATTATTACCCTTAATCTGTGATGTATTCATAAAAGTTTTGTTAATATCACATCTAAGGTAACTGTTGTGTCTCACCTTAAAATTGAGAGGGTACTTCCCGGACGGTTGCCGAAAAATTATATGAAAGATTTTTCAGCTTCATCTTCACAATACTTCACCACATACTGGTAGGATATGCCAGCTATAAACCAAAAATCCCTTGTAAATTCCTATGGTACAACTAGAAAGTGTGTACGAAATAGTTATGAATTACTAATAATCAAAAAACAAAAACTATTTCGAGCCTCAACCAGCTGTACTGTATTAGAATTCCCTGAGCTTATTTTTATTTTTTCCTGGTGCAATCGTTGGATCTCTTCTGATTATAGTTTGCCTGCCTAATTTCTTGTGGTTCTATTTCATATTGGGACATTTTATTGTGTAATTTTTTGTAACCTTATCAAGCTTTGTGCTGGTTTTTATTCTGTAAGGTTTATGATTCTAAAGGTTGAACTTTCAGAAATGGTGTTTTAGATCTTCTTTTTTGTGAGTAATTCTGATTTTTCGTAACCCTTTACTACGGTGTGTTCCATAATCATATTTACAATCACTCCTATGTGTCGGCAATTACTCGCGTCTCCCAGTTAGTAATTGCTGTGCAACAATGTGCAGTTACGTTTCCTACACCGTTGTGTCCTGTGAGCATTTGAAAAACTACATTGTGTTTCGCAGCACAGCAGAATGTATTTTTATTTGTGTCTGAATGCTGGGTACATCCCTGTATTGCAAGAGAGTAGTTGCGAAAAAGGGCGTTAGAGAAACACAAATTAAGGTATTGCTTTTAATTTGCTACAAAACTATAAATTCTTATAATACATTTGTTAAGAAAGATCCCTTTCTTTACAGCCTTTTTTGGGAATTTTCTCCAATTCCTTCGTGGTCACTTTGCAGACCTGCAGAACTTCTCTTTCCAAAGACTCGTTCATCCAACTAACAGCGATGCTTTGGAACACATTGCGTAGGGAGGTGTTTCCCGAGGCATACAATCTCCATAAATTTAAGAACACCAATTCCTACCTTCTTATCCTTGGTTCTCACGATGTTCTCTGAGCATTACAGGATATCCCTTTACGTGGGAATCAGAACATAAACAAAAAACTTCGATGGTCTGCCTGCTTGGATAACTTGAACGCCTGCTTTCAATTATCTATCACTACGACTAGCAATTGATGTCGGCTGCACTTTAATTTTTTTGCAATGCATGAATTCGTTCAGCAAACATTCACACACAAGAAAAAAAATAATTAAGCTGTGTTGCAGAACATATTGTGGTTTTTAAAATGCACACAGGGCACAGCGATGTAGGCAACATTAACTAAAAAAGATCGCGCTGCCCATATGAGAGATTGCAGTCTAACTGGTAGACGCGAGTAATCGCTGATACATAAAAGTTATTGTAAATATGCGTCCCTTAACTTATAGTAGGGTAGAGTTACATTACTAATAAAAGAAACATGTCAAATGTCCCCACTTTATTCCCAAAGAAAATCGATGTAGAGTGCTGATTTAAACAGAATTGGTTACTAGTGGCGAATCATTTTTTGATGCAATTTTAGGTATAAGTTGTCGTTATAGAAGAATGATTTAATTTTCAGAAAAGTTGTGCGAGCTGTTTTAATTCTGCACTTCATCCCTTTATCTGGGTCTAGTTGTTCTATCTCCCAAAGTATTTGAATTGGGTAACACTCTCAATGTTTTGTTGATCTATCTGAATATTATCATAAATGTTGTCTCAGGTTACATTCATTTTTAGACCCATTTTTTGTCCTAACGTGTTTACACAATCCAACAACTCTTGAAGGCACTAAATATTATATCGTGTGATCGTGTGATCTTCACAACAAATCTTGCAAAGCCTGTTTGAAAATGATATCCGAGTAGTAGGGATAGAATGCATCCCTGTTTGACGCCTCGTTGAATGCAACATTCGTCAGTTAGTCTCCCATCCATCCAAACCAATGTTTTCTGCTTCTAATACGCAGATCTCTATCAGTGATTCCCGAGGTTCTTAATATGTTCAAAAGCGCTACATGCTGAACCCTATCAAAAGCTTTTTCATAATCGATGAAAGCTATATTGCTTCTGAATATCTAATTTAAAGAGTACTTTTCTTAAAGTTGACTGCCCACATTCAAAACCTACTTGTACATCGCATACTTCTTCTAAAACTGCTTATAAAGTCGTTCGCTGCTTCTGTATTGTATAAAAATTATTAACGATTTTTGTAATTCTTTGTTCCTGTCCTTAAGAAATTAAATTTCTGGAGCGACGCCTTCCGTTAGCTGTTTTCGGAGATGAAATACAAGGTTGTTTATTAGTGAAACGCCAAATTTGCGGTAGCAGTGAAAAGAACAACGAGGCAAATAAAAGCATCAATAAAATATTGTTAAAACCAACATTACAAAAATTGTTCGTGTATGGAATACTAATACGGCTACTACCTGTAAGTGGAAGTGCTCCTGCTAGAGTGAGATATACAGATCTAAAGCTTTTGTGTCAGGCATGGTTCGTGATATTTCTCAAGATATAACAACAACGCGAAAGTATTGGCAACAGCGCCATTTCTTGGTGGGAATTTTTTATGTAAAACGATGTACGTTGGAAATGAAAAGTCATCAGTAATTATTTCAAAATTGTTTATATCTTCTGTATCTGTAACTGTAGATAGCAAATTACTAGTATTACATATACGAAAATTTTTTCGTTTTATGTTGTTGGAAAATTGCTAAAAATTAATCATACAAGAACTATACTAACGTTTTTCGCTTATCCATAAATGGGAATCTTCTCAAGGTATCTTTGTTAAAACTTGCTGGTTTAATGAATGAATGAAAGATAATACAATGATGTACAATTCTCTTTTCAATAACATAACAGGGGATTTGCTGAAGGGAAATTTTTAAACGCATTATTTCTGAATAATTTGCAGAGTGTTTTGTATTATATGAATATAAGGAAAATATTTAAATCTATAAAATTAATTATGTAATTAAAAAGACATTTTATAAACATAAGTTATAACTTTTGATTTTGATCTTTTAGGAAATAATCTTAGAAAGAGGTAGTATACGGTGTGATATATTTTCTGACTCAGCACAATGCCCTGTACACAACTATTAGCTTATATTTGGCGCGTATGCGTAAAAGTTTCAATAAAAACCACTTATCATGATATTTTATACGCTTTATATTGGCTTCACCCATATCTATCCATGTAACGGAATCTTTGGACACGATTTTCTCCCACTTAAAAACGTCGGATAAACTTGAAACTTTGTATACTTCTAAAGGACCGATGACAATACAATAATTTCATACATTTTTTCAAAGAACCCGCCCAGAATCAATTATATTTAAAAAAAATTATTTTATATGGAATAGAAATGGCTGATATCCCCAATGAATTCAATTTAAATAGATGGCGACGCTTGAACTACTCTCCAACAGATGTCGCTAACGTATATATCACTATAAAAAATCCTAGTAATCTTAATACCAGCACGCGTTTTTTTGCATATGCAAATTTTCACAAAATTCCGTTTTACCACAAACTCATATGACAATTAATACCGAAATGAAGATTGTCGATAATTAGCAATAATTTAAAAAAACCCGAGCTAAAAAATAATAATAATTAATAAAAAATAATTTTACAAACAAAAACGTGGGGTGCGCTAGATCAATTAATATACTTAATAATAAACAGATATTGGTAAAAAGTAAAGTTTTCAAGAAGAAAACGTAAACATCATAAAACCACCCCACGCTTTTGATTGTAAAATTATTTTTTAGTTCGTTTTTCTTATAAAGCGTGTTGTCTTAGTTTTTTTAAACTGCTATCCAACGGGCTTTTGCTAGAACGCTTTTTTTTACCCGTGGAGTTACAAAAATGAGGGAAATGATTCCTAGTAAATTGGACTAACGACACTATTTATGAGCCTCTCTAAATACTTTGTGCTACCAACAACAAAAATAATTTTTGGAAACACATTACTAAAATGAATAAAGTATTGCGATAAGCAACACTGTTATTTTTTAAATTTTTTTTACTAAAAAGTTAAATAAATAAACATATTTATTGTGATTAAACGCCATAACGCAAATGCGGATGCTTCAGACAATTTCCTACCGTGAACTTTGTTAAGGGATTAGTCATAAACAGTGCTGAAAAGATATAGGAGAATATTAATTAGTTCATCATCAATGAATTAGATGGCCAATGTCCTTACCCGGTTTCATGTTCTCTAAGGCATGCATTAGTTTCAGTATTTTAATGTTTTCAGTGTTTATTTCAAGAGCAGTATTAGTTTTCTTTCATCATTAAATAGTTCTTGTAATAACATATTTTCCTCACTCAACAACAAACAAAAAACGACTATAAATAAATTTTTTTAAAGGCATCCGTTCACGAATAGGATACCTACTACTGCTTTCGTCTTCGTTTTCTATCTCTTCAATTGTGTTTCTTTCATTACTGTCCTGGTTAATTATTGTTTTAAAATATCCAAAATTCGACTCCACTATAGACGTGGTTTCTTCTGTTTCTCAACTTGAACATTGAACTTTGACATATGACAAGAGTGATGTCACTTTTATAATTTGTCCTTTCGTGTAACCTTTTCCCTCGAAGTTCAATACCCAAACATCGTCATGTTCTTGAACATTTATTTCTTTTAACCCTTTGTCGTGATATTTTTTGTTGTAATACCACAGCTTTATCCATGTGGTTTGATTTGATCGAGGTATGTATGAATTCTTCTATTGTATAACATTTCTGCTGGTGATCGTCCTGAACTTTTCTGAGGTGTAGTTCAGTTATCTAGGAGAAATTGTCGTAAACGAGTATTCACATCTTTGTTAGATTTTCCGGAGCATTTAATTCTGTTTTTAAAAGTTTGAACTGCTCTTTCCGCCAGACCGTTAGAATGAATGATATGGTGTTATATTCACCATTATTACTTTTGCAAAATTTTCTGGATTCCATACTTACAAATTGAAAACCATTGTTGGATACAATTATTTTTGGCCTCCATATCTAGTAAATATCTCTCAACCTTATATTATATAATGTAATTCATTGGTTACATCTTTTTAGTGACGGATAAATAGTTGTCAAATAAATACATAAAAACGTGCTACGAATTTAGGTATTGCAATACTTTTCCCACCATATTACCTATTGGCGACGAGGATGGGATCGAATTTATCGAAATTAAAAACATTAACAGCCAATATTTAATATGGTGGGAAAAGTATAACTCAACCAGTCTAGGTTGGCGGGTAAGATGCGCGAACGAAAGAGAATGCGAAGTACTAAAGGACAGAAACGATCTCCACTTCTTCTCACTTAAATGAGAATGCAGTGCCACCGGAAGGTATACGCGTATCTAGACATCCCGGGTGTACATTTATTTTGGCTCGTGCAAGTACAAATTAAAAATTTCGAAATTTTTATCACTGGACTGTAATTAGTGTCACCCCATATTCATTTTACCATCATTATTGAAGTCACCATAGTAAATTTATTTAGAAATTGGGATTTACTTTTTGTCCATAATTGATCTGATAATCATCGACAATTACGAATAACTATATTTTAACAACAAGGATTTATTATAATTATGGTATTGAAAGAATATTTATTTAGATGTTCATTTAAGAGTAATTTTGTACTAAAGAGAAACAGGTATAATGATATTTTTGTGAATATCAATTTTGTTTTGAAATGATTCTCTTCATCTCTATTATTTTATTACAGTATTATATTTGTGAATAACGGGTACATAAATAGTTATTATGAGTTTCATGGCAAAATGTTTTTCACTCAATTTCCTTTATCTAAATGTATATACAATTTATTGGTAATCAACTACAATAATGCTGTTACAGAAACATGAGGACAAAGCGAAAAATAAAAAAAGAATAATATAAGTACAATGTGGTAAACATAAGTTAAAATCAGAATTAAAACCAACCACCTGCAGTAAAGATGATACAAACAAATCTTTCATCATTATAGAATTAGAAATGATAATCTAGTGCGATCTTAATGTCGGCAGCGACTAACGTCTAATGACCTCTCGATTGTTCGATCGTATCGACCGCCAACTTATAGTGGTATACTTATACTTTCATGATTAAATTCGAAGACTATGAATTCGATACTAATATCGGCCGTTTTTGATAGTATTTCTATTGCATCCCCTTCCCAACCCTTTCGCGGGGGTGGGTCACCTCTTTAGTATTTATTCCCAGGTTTCCCCCTTCCTTTAAAATCACAAAATATAATGATTAGTGTTTTTTAATTATTAATTGAATAAAAATTTCTGGACATGTGCGCCAATATGGTCCATATGTTTGTGATAGGGCATTATACAAAGTCAGAATATGTCAATAAATCACCGCTCGCGTGTCCCTCTTTCTAAAGTCCTACATTAGCTGCTTTTAATGTACTGTATGCAATTACCACAAAAATCCTCATACTCTAAAATAGTAGAGGTGCTCATTTTAAATTAATTATATATGAACAAAGTTAACCTATAGATTGATATTATCGAATCTCTTTTTATATTTCCATATTGTTGGTTCCCTAGTCATAAGATTAATCTTCTTATTATTCTTTTCTAATTTATGTAAAATAATATGTATATAAATGTATAATATTTAATTTAAAGTTATTAGAAGTACCTATTGTAAAATAATGCGGATCATTTATATTTGTATAAATAAGCAAATATAATTTCAAAAAAAATTGTGTATTATTATTTTTACCATAAATTTTTAACTCCTAATATAACAAGTCAGTAGAAGTCGACCTCGGAGAACATATCTTGATCAGATCAACATTGTTTTGAAGAAACGCCAGGTCAAGAGTACCAACAACCGACGAGCATGTATGAGAGCACTGATGAAAGTAGAGAAAGCAAAAGATGTGTGTAAGAACCGTAGCCGAAGTGGAAGGAAGTGGTCTCTGCCCACCCCCATGGGAAAAAGTTGTGACTTTATGTATGTCTAATATAACGGGTTGATTGTTTACAGTAAGTTCTTGTCTAGTTGATAAAAGTAATCAAAAAACTTTATTTACCTGATATAGTCACAAGCTGTGTTTATTTAAAAATATATAGATGGTGTAGATGGTGTCCCGAAAAAGTTTAAAGAAGCTTAATGAAAAGCATCTCTCAGGTAACATTGGACATAAATAATACTCCCGAGTTTAGTAAGTTAATTTAGTTTTTTTGAGATTCAGTTAAATATTTTTTAGTGTTTTAAGAGTTAGTCTTTTGAAAAGTATTAAGATTCATTAGTTTTAAGAAAGGTAAAAAGAACAACAGGATTTTTATACTATTCGACAAAGTCGCTTATCAGGATATTCCAACTAATTCAATTTAATTACCAGAGTTGTCCTGATGGTTTTGCCAAAGGAAAAATTCCCGTTACAGTTAGTTGTAGTTTTCTGGCATATTTATTCTGATTAGTATATGCATTGCATACTACTACTACTACGATGGCGCTACAGCCCATACCGAGCCTTGGCCTCCTCAATCCTTCTTCCCCATCTGTCCCGATCCATCGCTGCATGTCTCCAATTTCTTATGCCCAGTATTTATTTAGCATGTCCTGGCCATCTCAGTCGCATCAGTTTTATATGCATTGAAACCCTGGGTTCCTCATACAACTGGTATGTTTCATGATTCATGCATACTATAAATATAAATAATAAATATATAATATAAATATATAATAATACCTACCGCCTATACTTATACTTATAAAAAACTATAATATACGTTTTGTCCGCGAATAATCATAAAAATATATAAATCTGATTTTTAAAACCCAGCTAATTTCGCCGCATGTTACCTACACATATAGGCATACGTGGGTCGACTGTATATCAGAAAACAACTACTTTCCTGACAATATGCCTTGACGAACATTGAATTATATCTGATAGATAATCGTGCATAATCCCATTTCGGGTGATATGCAGATGCTTGTTAAGTAAAATAAAGAATTATTAAATTTATCTACTCGAAGTGACCACCTATGGACCGGTTTCGGGGTGTTGCCACTCATCAGCATGATACCTATTTTAATATAGGTATATATATGTGAGTCGATTATACATCAAATAACAACTACTCCCCTGACTATATGTCGCGATAGGCATTGTATTACATCCGGTGTATAATCGTGTATACTACCCCATCACAGAAAGCAAGATATACAGATGCTTGTTAAGTAAGAGAAAGGGCTATTAAATTTATTTAATCGCAGCCACCACCTATGTACAGGTTTCGGGATGTTGTCCCTCGTCAGCATAGGGCAGGTTTGATCTGCAGTTAAATAAATTCACGGCTCCCGTTCCTACCAAGTATACATGAAGAAACACGCAAATAGCGACATCTGTACTTTTTAACAAGAACCACCCGGTAAGTAACTTCCAAGAATCGTAATAACGTCTATAAAATTTTATAAAAGCGCAATAGACCTTCTGATTTCTAGCCAAGAATTTTTCGACTGCACCTCGTAATGAAAAGACCTGATCCATACATCTCCTTACTCTTTTAAATCCTGCTTGCACATCCCCTATCATCTTCTCAGTTTCATTCGTCACTCTTTTAATCAATATCTTTGCATACAGTTTGCCGACTATGCTGAATAAACTAATACCTCGGTAGTTCTTACAGTCCTGCTGCGAACCTTTCCGCTTTTGTGGTTTCCAATGTTTACGCATTGTTTTATGTTAAGCAGAATACTTTGTAACAACTTTTGTGTGGTTCCTCTTACAACTACGTTTTCAAGTGATTTGAGAAGGAGTAACTGTGTCCAAAGCCTTTGACAGGTCTATGAAGAGACATAGAGATGTCTTCTTGTTAACTGTAGCAAAGTACATTTCATCTGTTAGATCTAATTTCATTATGTAAGATGCCATTTAGAGTGATGTTAAAAATGTATACTTTGTATTTAATTCGTCTGCAATAATCGTGTTTTGTATTAGTTTGAATTCCATTCCGTAGTGTTTAGCCACTTGGGGTGCCTTACAACAGTTATTCATTTCTAATTATATTCTTATTTACAGTGTGCCGAAAATCACGAGAAGTAGGCATTTCTCTAAAAATAGATCAAAAATCGTAGTGTTGGGAATACCGTAAAAACAGGAACTCCTCAGTTTATATTATTCTCTAAACGCTAGTGATAAATTGTGCCTACATTATTTATTTATTTTAAACTTGGGTATAATAATGAAATTATTTTTATAAATATTTGTAATTCAAGAGCGTGATAAGTCATGTATTTATAGTAGGTATAGTTCCAGATTTTATAGTGTCACATCTCTAGGAATATATTTCTGGCCAAGAAAATAAAAGCAGTGGTTCTGTTACATATTACATGTTTGTAGTATCCTTATAATTTATTTTTCCAAACATAATATGAACCAAGGCTGTTGGAAAGTTGACGAAAATGAGCAGGGTAAGTACTTACATAACGTTAATACAATGTGTACCTAGTTTGTTGATTTCATCCTTAATATTGCTGTACCCTTGTTTACTTTTCAATAGATAAACGAAGTATTATTATTAGTAGGTATCGGTATGACGCAAATATACTATTGTAACGTAATTAAACTAAGGGGGCGATCATGCTGGGAGGTTTTACGACCACAATTATTTATATCTTAAATTATAGTCATGGTGGCTTCAGTTATAGATAAAGTCTCACACAGGGCCGGATTAACCACAGAGCAAGAGGGGCAACTGCCCCGGGCGAATTCAGAATAAATACACTTTGCCGCAAAATTACCGCATATAGTTTTAACGAGGTTGCCGTGGAACAATATTGTCAGAAAATTTTAGATTATACGCGCGGTAAAAGTATACAAGCTTGCAGCAAAGTGAGTCAAGACTGTACCCGTGGAGACGTTACCCATACAATTTCCGTATGTATGCATACACTAATACTTCCACAAAATTTCTAACCTGGCAAAGTCGATTATACCCACTAGTTGACATATTGGAGAAGAATCGATGTACAGTATAGATCGATCATTAGCTACAATTATATGACTGAGTTTCAGAAATTGTCGTTTTATATATGTTGCAATATTTTCTATCGGTAATGATTGCATATTTAGTTTTACGAAAAATTCAATCACATATTTATTCTTTTTTGTTTATAAGAAGTCACTAGAGTTAAGCGTATCGATGCGCGCATACCTACACTTCTTAAAATACGAAAATAAATGTTTAATCGACGGTAAGACAGAATCAAATTAGAAACTTGTACGACATTGTCATTCGTTTTTGACATTGAAGGGCGACCTAGCCGCGAATTATCTTCAACGGCCATCTTGAAAACGCTTAAACCATTAAAAAAAACGTACCCGCGATAAACTTATTATTACACTAACCGTTTTTACCGGCAAAACAAAATAACAACGCTAACGGAAATGAAGGTTATGACTAAACGGTGTAGTTCATTCTCGTTATTGAATGGCCACACCTCGTAATTGGGAAATTAAAATTGAAATCCGAGCTCTCCCAAAAAATTATCCATTACTCGATGGCCGGCAAGAGTAGATGCTGTTAAAGCCTCGCATAATGGTTTTGATTGTTTCAAAAATTCGTTACAACTTATTGATGATGATAATCAGGAAGCAAGTACCAAAAAGTCTATGCGAGTGGTTTAATAAAAACTACGGAAAAATTGAAACAGGTGTATTATTGATGTGGAATGATATTTTATCTAGATTTGATAAAACAAATAAATCACTTCGGAACATCTGCACAGGCGTACTTCTTGTGGTGAAACTTTATAATTCATTTACATGACTTTTAAATACGTAGTATTAGGAACAACTTTGAATCCCATGATCTTCTTGAAAAAAATTTAACAAAATGCTTGGTGTATGAAAGTAAAATTAAAAGAAATTTTTTATCAAACTAGCTAGTGGTGAAGTGAGGAAAAATGTCGTCGAATTTACAGGTCCTCTCTCAGGTACCATCTCTGTTGAGGTTGGCAAATTCTTCTCTATGTTGGGCTTGATGGATCACGGTATTACCGTCCAAGTTTGTCCAGTCTCTTATGTTTCTTAGCCAGTACTTTTTCTTTCTTCCTATGCCTCGTTTACCTTCAATTTTTCCTTCCAGTATTACTTGTACTTGTGCCGCATTATATGTCCCAGATAGGCTGTTTTTCTTATCTTCATTATATTTGTTAATTGAGGGCGGGTATTCACTCTGGTTGCAACTTCTGCATTTGTTGTCCTGGTGGTCCATGCTATACCGAGCATTCGCCTGTACATCCACATATCAAAGGCCTCCAATTTCCGGAGTTCTTCCTGCTTCACCGTCCATGTCTCACAGCTGTATAAGAGCAGGGACCACACATAGCACTTAACTGTTCTTAGTCTCACCTCGAGGGATAAACCTGGATTACACAGTATATTTCGCATTTTCAGAAAACCTGCCCTGGTTATTTCTATTCTTCTTTTAATCTGTTTAGCGTGGTTCAGCTGATGGTTTATTTCCCTGCCCAGGTACATGTAGCTGTGAACATTCTGGAGGGTGACGTCGTTGATTACGATGTTTACGTGTTGTTCTTGTGAGTTTCGATCGAAAACCATGGTCTTAGTCTTTGTCGCATTCACCTCTAATCCCATTCTTAAACTTTCCTCCGTTAGAGTGCTCATCCATGCCTGCAGTTGTTCTTCGGATTCTCCCATGACTACAGTGTCGTCTGCGTACCTTATGTTGTTGATCACGATACCGTTTATTTTTGCTCCTTCTTGTCGGTCTTCCAACGATTGTTTAAGTATATACTCCGCCTATATACTCCGAACAATGTGGTAGTGCTCACTCCATACCATTGTCTTAAGTTTTTTAGCCAGGATATCTTTCTTCTACCCGGGCCTCTTCGTCCTTCGATCTTCCCTTCTATAATAAGCTTTAAAAGTCGATACTTGTCATTCCTTAAGATGTGACCAAAATACTCCAGTTTGCGCTTTTTTAGTGTAAACAGAACTTCCAGCTGCTTGTCGAGGCGTTGAAGTACCTTGGTGTTACGCACTCTTTCTACCCAGGAGATTCTTAATAGCCTTCTGTACGTCCACATTTCAAAGGCCTCCAATTTTTTGCACATCGCATCTGTCAAAGACCAAGCCTCCATTCCATAAAACAATATGCTGAACACGTAACAGCGAAGCACTCGGACGCGCAGAGGCAAGCTTAAATTTCTGCTGCAAAGTACCTTACGCATCTTCAGAAACGAAGCACGAGCTTGTTCTATTCTGGCACGAATCTCCTGCATGCCGTCCCACTTCTCATTTAGTTGACACCCAAGATATTTAAAAGTTTCTACTCGCTTTATTCGTTGACCGTTAATTGCCAGGTGTCCGTCCACGTTGTTTGATTTGCTAACTGCTAGCCACATTGTCTTTCTCACGTTCAGGCTAAGTCCGGTCTCTGAGCTTGCAGCCGTCACGCGGCTTACCAGTTCCTGCAGTCCTTCCAGGGAGTCGGCAACAAGAACCGTGTCATCCGCATACCTCAGATTGTTGATATTAATCCCATTGACAGATATCCCCTCGTCACATTTATCCAACGCCTCTTGAAATATCCTGTCGGAATACAAATTGAATAACAGTGGTGATAAAATGCATCCTTGACGAACGCCTCTCAGGATTTTGATCTCGTCGGACGCTATTATTCTAAGGTCTCGTTGTTCCAGTCATATTTCTCTAAGAATGTTGATCAGTTTTTCGTGCTTAACTTTATCAAAGGCTTTTTCGTAATCGATGAAACATGCGTAAACGGTCACCGACATGTCCCGGCACCTTTGAATAAGAACCTGTATGCTAAATAGTGCCTTCCTTGTTCCAAAGCTATTGCGAAAACCAAACTGAGAGTCCCCCATCATTGTCTCGCACTTCGCATATATTCTTTTGTGTATGTTTTCATCAGGCTAATAAGACGGTAATCGCCGCAGTTCTTGGCTTACGCGTTTTTGGGGAGCGGGACAAAAGTAGATTTTAACCAATCAGAAGGTATACTGCCGTTTCGGTAAATAAGATTGAATAGCTTTACCAGCGTGTTCAGTGATTCTTCGTTTTGCAGTATTTTTAGAATTTCTATATAGACGTCATCAGGACCACTAGCTTTCCCATTTTTTAAAAATGACAGTGCATATTGAACTTCTGCCTTCGTTATGTCCAAACCTTGGCCTTGATTAAAGAATTCTTCCTGAAGTTCTGGCCGGGTATCGTAAAATAGGTGCTCGATGTAGTCGCACCATTCCGTCAGTTTTTCTGAAGTATCCAGTATCAGCCTGCCCTGTGCGTTCTGTAAAGTCGTCGCGTTTCTATTTCTGCAGATACCTGCTGCCTCTTTTATCTTCTTGTGCATGTTTAAGGTATCGTGTTTTGCTTCCATTGCTTCTATTTCTTGGCATTGCTCGGAAAGCCATTTCTCTTTTGCTTCTCTTATCTTGTTTTTGATTATGCGGTTTTGCGCCCGGTATTCGTTGTTCTTGCCCTTGAGTGTCCGTCTTTTTTTCCATAAGATCAAGGATTTCCTCCGACATCCATGATTTCTTCTTGTGGGTTTGTTGAGGTTTAAGTAAACTTAAACAATGTATGTTAGACAAGATAAACAAAAAAAGTAATAGATGGGGACTGAAAATCAATGTCAAAAAAACTAAATTTATGGTTGTTAGCAAAATGAATGTTGGCCCGAAAAGAATAACACTTGATGGCGAGAATATAGAAAGAGTTCAAAACTTCAAATATTTTGGAAGCTGGATCAATAAGTCGATGGATCCAGACGAAGAAATCAAGGCTAGAATAGCAATAGCTAGAAGAGCATTTCTGAAACTTAAGCCGCTACTCTGTGCCAAGCAACTTAACATTCTTCTGCGGGAAAGGTTTACCAATTGCTATGTACTCTTGCGAAACATGGACGCTTCACCAAAAAGTTATTGACCGCATTAGCGCATTCGAGATGTGGCTGTACAGAAGGATGAATTTATCGCATTCATACTAAAAAATATCTCATGCATAATCGCCTCTAAAGCATTAGTGTCGTAATTCACTATTTTTAGTTTTTAAATAAAGCGATAGTTGCATTAATATAAGAATTATACCCTCGATGGTTTAAAAAATGTAATAGCCATTAAAATTTTTAGTTCGTCGTACCAAGTCCGACAGAAACCACAATTTTTCGAAAAAACTATACGCCAAACTTTATGCATCAAAAAGCTCTGGTTCTAAAGGTACTCTACTTTTGAAGGTTTAGACCGCATTAAAACTGTACAAGTCTCAATAATTGAAAAGTTGTTTTAAAAATGTGCGATGGACAGGACAAGCACATTATCTAATATTGTATTTTGTTGTGAGCGTAGCGAATTAATACTATATTGTAGGTCATTAAAACTGTAGTTTGAATATGTGGTCCCAGTCAAGGAGACACGACCTCAAACCTGAATTATGGGCAGAGAGGTATAATGAAAGAGACACAGGTTCAAAAGGTATTTTTTAACATATTTTTTTGTTCAATTACCTTTGCTTACTAATGTTTTATTTCTCGATGGAAAATAGTGCGTTTCTTTAGACACAAGACATAATACAGTACACCTATCCCTCGATTTACACGGTAGATACGTTCCTGAGAAAAACGTGTAAATCGAAAATTAAAAATTTTCAAGTCAAAACCGTGTAAATCGAAAAGCTTGCAGAAAATGCATAATTTTGCTATTTAACAGTTGTGATTTTTTTCAATATTTTTAGGTGTACACAGAAATAAAAATAAAATGCATTGACAGGTTAAAATATGTAATATATTACGGAAACATTATCCTTCATCACTATCAGAAATTACTTTCATTCTTTTTTTCGGAATCGAAGGTTTGAATTCACTTTCATCACTCGAAGTTATTTGTGCCGATTCGATGTTTGAAGCAGAAATATTTACATTCTGAGAGGTGGTAATAAAATCGGTTATTAACAATTGCTTCGAATTTTTTGTAAGATCTTTGTAAACTTCTTCATATTGAGCCAAGCAGCGATTTATGTCACGTTGGAATCGTAAAGCCCTTTCAACGTTTGTGTCATTTTGTATAAAATGATTACCCAGCTTTCTTCCCAATGCGAGTCCTTCGCGGATGACTTTAGCAGTGAATGTTACTGGTACTAATTCCTCTTCATCAGATTTGTCAGACTCACTTTCGCAAACTAAGTTAACTAAATAATCCTCACTCAAATACAATTTTCCGTAGATAAAACTTTAATTTTATGCGAAGAAATACAGACACAGTGTGCATGTGCAGCAAGTCAGCACATAAGCTCGGGATTCCCCGTGAGATGTGTACACAGCGCACGTGTTCAAACACAGTAGCATTTAGTGGAGAGCGATAAAAACAAAAAAAAAAACTTATTTGGAAAACCGTGTAAAAGCGAAAACGTGTAAAACAAGTACCGTGTAAATCGGGGGATAGGTGTATGCAGAGTAAAAAAGTCTTATAACATTTTTTTCTGCAGTCAATGGTTTGCAAAAAAAATAATTACATTAATTTTTCTACCTTAATATATCTGCAGAAATTTAGTTAACGCCGGTGTCATGAGTCATAACATGACACGTCTGTTGAGAATAAAATCTGGCCCTTAAATCTAATTTAAAATGTACTTTTAACATTACTTTGTTAAGCAAAATGCCGATTCGTACAATTTTTATGAATGGTTTATAGTTAGTTTTTAATTTAACTGTTTATTGAAATAAAGTACACCTTTATTGATGGTTGTTAAGATTAATTACATACATACATATAGTCACGCCTTTTTCCCGTAGGGGTAGACAGAGAACACTTCCTTCCACTTGCTACGGTTCTTACACACATCTTTTGCTTCTTTTACTTTTATCAGTGCTCTCATACATGCTCGTCAGTTGTTGATACTCTTCTTCAAAACAATGTTGATCTGATCGAGATATGTTCGCCGAGGTCGACCTCTACCGACTTGTCCATTCACACTCGCATTATAAATTGGTTTCCTCAATCTTCCTTCATCTATTCTTTCCAAACCATCTAAGCATTCCTTTATCTATATTTGTAACCACATCTTCTTTTACACCACAGCGTTCTCTTATCTCACTATTTTTTATTTTATCCAACCGAGTCACTCTGGCTATACTTCTTAGACTACTCATCTCCAAAGCACTAATTCTACTTTCATGCTTCTCTTGCCAAACCCAACATTCACCACCATACATAAGTGTAGGAACCAACACAGCTCTATGCACAGCCAGACGTGCCTTTTTTTGACACTTTCTGGGTGTTCATAAAGCTATGCAGTGCCCCATTCATTTTTTTTAAGGTTAATTATAAATGTTTATAGCAATATGTTTATAGTGAGTAACTTAAAATCGAAGAAAAAAATCTGGTGCTTCTTGTAAACTTTTTTAATTGACTTTAAAAAGTAGTAGATTATTTACTTTCGTCTGTCTTGTGAATTAATAAGATTAGGGATTAGGACAATATCTATTATTTCATCTTCTGCGTTTAGAATACGAGCACTTCGTGTTTGTCCACTAGTTTTTTTAGGTACCACAGAACCCGTAGCCACCAATCTTTGCGACACATTCACAAAACTGCAGTCATTAAGACATTGTCGTTAAGGATACCGTTCTGTATACAGCCGAACAGCTGCATTAGAATTACCGTGAGCATTTTCGTAGGTAAATAAGATGTGATATTCGCGAATCAAAAACGCAGGCATTTTAACAAAAATTACGACCTTTATATTCTTGCGAGTAACACGTTAATAACACTAATTAAATTTATCGGTGGTACTTTTTGTGTTAACTTTTTGTTTACTAGAGTACAACGCATGGTTGCCAAACCTACATTTAAATCAAAATTTTTGTTCACAATTTTTGGGAAAACGGACGACTTAAGGAAAAAAGTTTTTTAAGAATTTTTTGTTCCTAATTATTCATTCTACATCTCCTTTTAAGAAACGCACTATTTTCAGGGACACCCTGTGTACGTTTCTTTGCTCAAAAAACCATTTAAATAAACTTGATGCATGCATATTAAAAAAATAAGGTAAACAAAGTTTGAAATTTTCTTTTAAGTGCTTTCATTGCATGGTTTCATAATTGTGTATACAGTGTATGTCACGACGAACTTATAATCTGTATATTGATAACAACTCGCACGATATTTTTTAAAATTTATTCATACATACTGTAACGATATTTAATCTGGGGTTCGACGATTTTAAACACTCAGTACAATAACTAAACAATTTATTCTAATGTTTTTAAAACAGTAAATTCTTACTTGACAAATCACTCAGATATTAACAAACTTTACTCAATCTTTTTATTTTAATATGACATTGGAACTGCGCGCATGCGTAGTTCCAGACTAGTTCTATCTCTCTTACTCTCATGCAAAGAATCCCTTAGTTTTTTTAAACTATTATATATTTTTTAAAACATATTTTAAAAAAAGTCGACATAACACTCTGTACTTAGGTATAGGGAACAATCATGAAAGTATACCTTATTTTTTACGGGCAATCAGAAAATGCAGTAAAAAATATAACTTTAATACCCGGTATTTTATCGCGACATCCTGTATATTTTAAAACGTAGCGTTTATCAATATACAATCTACTAAAGTGACAAAAATTTGAAAACTGTTACCGTTCCTCCGTCTCATTGGTAGTGATTCACCCTGTATATACGAGTATGTATACAATCGACACAAAAAGTAAGCATAAATGTAATATTGGTATGTAATTATTTCTTTCACCTTTTTATTTTTTTTAATGATATCTTGTTAACTTTTATAAAGTTTAAGTGAGGTTTGGTTTTTGAAAATGAAAAGTTAGGAAAAATTATCAAAAACAAATCTTAAATTAGTATTTTGCGCTAGTTTTATTTCACGATCTCGAAACTTTTTATAATTTTTTAAAATTATGCAATACTTTTTGTGCCAAGTGGACTTTGGCATCGCTTTCTTGAAATATTAAAAAACAAATGATTTTATTGTGAATATAATATCTAATATTTTGGACTAGCAACGACAGAAAAAAACGCTGATATAAAACTTCTTGTAGGCGATAAAAGGTAACAATTGTCTGGTGGAAACTGTAGTAAATAACTGATTCTAAAATGGTGAAGCTAAAAATGAAATAGATAGTTTTGAAAATTAATTATACTTACTAAGTTTTTTTTCTAGTATAGTTTAGTTTAAAAAAGCGTACACGAGGTCTGACAATAAACTTCCGGGATTGGTTGCCATAGCGACATAGTGACAATTAAAATGTCACTTATAATATGTCATATTACTCTTTAAAAAGTCAGCTTTTGAACTGTACTTGTTTTATTTTGCTAGGCTTTAACGTATAAAGCTTCGGCCACTAGCCGCACCTAACATTCATGATGTAGAAAATGTAAGTAAAATAGTCTATCTGTGTGCCCATATAATGGATATTAAAAGAAGACAGCACGTAGAACCAATGTTTCCATACTGGAAGAATTGGGAATTCAGGAAAGGCTGTCAAGTGTAATAAAGCGGCGAATCCTGAAATATTTTGGACACGTCACTAGAAGTAAGGACGACAATCTGGAAAAAATGGTTTACATAGGAAGCTGGAGGGGAAACGACCTCGAGAACGCTCCCCAAGACAATGGATCGACCAAGTTAAGGAATTCACCAGTGCAGACAGGGATAAATGGAGGATGATTGCCCAAACCACAACTTAAATGGCAACCATGAGATCACGACACTTCAGTCATGAAGTATACGACTAAAGAGAGAGTTTTAAATGTATTCGGCCTCACAAACATTAGTTCTGGAATTGTAGGACCAATATTTATAATTTTCCCAGAGGGTTGAAAATACGTCCTAAAACGGGTACTCTGGCTTGCGCAAGACACGCCCACTTTGGACCTATAATGAATAAATATTATTTAAACTTATTAAATAGCTAATTCCTCAATGTTTTTACACGAAAAAGGATAACTCATAAATGATCTCAAGTTATCAACACGGTTTCATAAAGCCTTCGATAGACTTGGTTACGGTATTCTTCTTAACAAACTTAATTCATTTGGGCTGTCTGATTTCCTGGTAGAGCTGTTCCGTTCTTATTTAGTTTTAAAACAAACACTTGCAAATACAATTATTCGATAAACAACGTCACCATTCATCGACCTGAAACATTGACTGACACGACACGACACTACTAGAAAAGCTCTGTTTTCGTATTCCACGGACTGAATCCAGAAACTCGGACACCTTTTATTTAAATGCATAATGAACTAATATTCTGAAGAATTCTCCTCTTTATACCACATGCAGCATACTTAATAACATGAATTGTGATTTAGACCTTTTTTTCTGTACGCTGTCAGTCATTAAGTCTCATTTTTTTCTTTAAATTCCTTAAATGTATTTTTGTTGTAACTATGTATTATTAAAATTGTTAAAACTGTATTCCCCCAGCTCTGTAGTTGGGCTAAAAGCCCGTAGAGCAGTGTAAATAAATGAATAAATAAAGCCGCTTTTTGCCGCTAATAGATGGCGGCTTTATCAAAGGAAACTTTTTAGTTCTATCTTGGGTTCGGCGATTAAAACTCTCAATCCAATAACCAAACAATGTTTATTTCAATACAATAAATTCTATTTTCATTAACCACTTTGATATTCACTTAGTAATACAACATTTACAACTCTATATAACTATTTACATTTAATAATTCGTAAACACATAAGCTAATACTGTTTTTGTTATGATCGTTTCCCCTTTTATATTTCCGATATCACAGTTCCAGATCTTTCTACCTGTTTCTCTATTATTCGACGAGGTTCCAGCGGTTGCTCGACCTTGTCGGACCCTTTCGGCGGCTAACAAAGTGAGCGGTCGAATACGGACCCTCGGTGCGGTCGATTTCTCGGTTGCTGACAGGGCCGGATTTGTAACAGTATGTTAAAAGAAAGTTATGAGGGGGGTATTCCGGCCAATTGTGGATCGAATAAATTCTAGTAGTTTATTCATTAAATTTTTTTAGTTATACTTTATACGAACTCAGTTGGACAACGCAAAAATCGGGGTACGGTCAATAATACCACGTCGAGCATTAAGCTAATTGATTACTCCCGGTATTGTCCACATGGACTGTCGGCGAATCTTTTATGATTCTATGCATCTTATTGGATAGTACTTAACCCTAATTGGCCAAATTTTATCGGCAGTTTTCTCACCGCAAAAGTCGATGCCGGCAAAAAACAAATCAGTGTTTACACAACTATTTACCAGTGCCGTGTTGTTATAAATACATATTTTTCCGTTTTATACATACCTATTATCTTGTTTTCTGTTTTATTGGAGTATCTGTTATATAGTTAGTAACATAGAAATACCTTTTAAAAACTGCGCACAAAAAAAATTGTTGAAACTAGTGAAACAACAAAATTTTAAGAAAGAATACGTCATAGACAAACTTTTTAAAACTTACGGTCATACAGTTTTGCGTTTGCCTCCATATTATTGTGTATTCAACCCTATTGAACTGATCTGGGCTGCTTTAAAAAAAAATTAAGAAAGTGTAATCAAGCTCATCAATTAAGCGATTCTGTTCTAACAAATATAAGAAAAGTAATTGATGAACTCGCCGAAACTGACTTATGGACAAATTGTGTCAAAGAAAAAGAAAAACAATATTGTGTTTTGCCACAAATCGAACCGATAGTGATAAATACCCAAGAAGACTCAAGTACTGATAAGTGTTTCGATAGTGACTAATGTATAATAGTGTTTCGTTTAG
This sequence comes from Agelastica alni, assembly GCA_950111635.1. NCBI lineage: Eukaryota > Metazoa > Arthropoda > Insecta > Coleoptera > Chrysomelidae > Agelastica > Agelastica alni. Next base: position 10,030,324 of record OX467718.1, read on the forward strand.
GGTGGTCACCTTATCACGTAAATCAAAACAATACTTAAAGTTTTTGAAAAAATTTTAAAATGAGTTTAAAAATACATGCCGATCTACGAATCCAATTAAATAAGTTTTGAATTTAAATAGGTATATCCAAAACCCCTTATATTCATAAAAATACATTTCAAAATATATACTTTATTGAGAACATTGTTAACCCAATAATTATTTAATGCAGTAAAACTACTATTAAAATATCTGTTGTGACGCCTATGCCACAACAAAGTTCGGCAAGCCGCCGGATGAAATATTGTTTTTATACTTGTCCAACTGACTTCGTAAGAACTATACCTACCTATTAAAACAAGATCTGTGTAAATAGTTCTATATCGGAATTTTTTCTCGAGATCGACTCAAAAAGCACTCGCGATCGACCTCCGACCTAAGGTCTAAAAAGACTTTCTCCTCTGTTATGAACATCGGAGTGTAGATAGGCAGGGAGAGTACAGTGAAGAAGAGTATGATTAAATTGTACTATTTTGAAAATAAGATAGCATTGTCGTACCCGTCCAGTACTTCACTGTCAGACCTCGTACATGCATAAAAATTTTACATTAGCTTGTGCTTAAACTTCATTCTTTGGAATTAATGTTGCTGCTAGATAATTTTAAATGAATATTAATCTTTTAGCTGTGTACATTGACATCGAAGAAGACATCGACGACGATGAAAATAAGGAATACTCAAAATGGTCCGAACTTCCGGATCTGTTGTTGGAAAAAATATTTTCATATTTAGGAATAAGGGAAAAATATTATGCTAGTTTAGTTTGCAAGAACTGGTATAGGGCTTTTCATTTTCCCTATGTTTGGAGTCGTTTTATTTTGGAGGATAATACGTTAACAAGAAGTAGATTTAATTACTATAGTGGGTGGCAGGTAATGTTAACTTAGTTGTATCGATAAATTAAAAAAGGTTACTACCAAACTCACTGTAAAATTTAACATATTTCGTACATGTATTAACGATTTTGCTAGATTGTAGATTGTAGGGGGGGGGGGTCGTGAAGGCTATGCAACCTCTCAAGCACCTCGACCTATCAGATCTTTTGTGCATAACCTTTAATCTATTCGAGGCCCGCGATTCCGAGACTTCGAGCAAAGTTTATCAGTTTCCTGGGGGCTAAGTTTCTGACATCGAGTCCCTTCCAGAAACTCGAGCCTCTTGCAGAAAAGCGCTGGGCATTCGCAAAGAAAATGTTCTGCAATTTCAGCGAAGTTCTCGCAGTAGCGGCAACTATCATTCTCTGTTTTGCCAAAGATTTTGCTAAGTAATCCTAATGTTGAAATCGCCAACACCCCCAATGGAGTTTTAATGCTAAACAATACGCTATCTGGCGAAATAAACTCGCGTCAATATCACGTAACCAGCAAACGTGATTGCTTTGGGTTTATTTACCTGGAAGTAATCTGAGATATGCCGATGATACTCTCATATTGGCGACAGATCAACTCGAGCTGGAAATGATCATCACAAGATTGGGAAATAAAAGCAAAGAGTACGGCTTAAAACCAAACACCAGTAAAACCAAAGTCATGATAGTAGACCGGAAAACGAACAACTCAAGTAGTGGATGAATTTATTTATCTTGGCTCCCTCATCACCAACACAGGAGGTAGCGGAGCCGAAATAAGGCGACGGCTAGCAATAGCAAGAACGGCCACTGCTAAACTGACACGCATATGGAAGGACACGTCAATTAGTAAAGCTACGAAAATTAGGCTGGTCTCTACTTTAATTTTCCCAATTGCATCATACGCGGCTGAAACCTGGTCGATCAGACAAGCGGACAGAAAGAAAATAGATGCATTTGAAATGTGGGTTTACCGACGAATGCTCCGAATATCATGGACGCAGTACCGCACCGATGTATCGATCCTAGAAGAACTGAAAATCGAGGACAAGAATAAACCGTAACAAAATGCGATATTTCGGCCACGTTTCCAGAAGAAGCTTTAGAAAAGCTGGTGGTTCAAGATAAAGTCGACGGACGAAGGTGACGAGGAAGATCTCCAACCCGATGGGTAGACGGAATCACAAGCTTTGCACGAGGCCACAGAACTAGCCCAGAACAAAGAAGAGTGGAAAATTGCTATAAAAATGGTAGAAGCATAGTGCCACCAAACCCTTGTGAGGGTAATAGGACCGAGGAAAGAGAGAGTGCATTGTTACAGTCCATCGTTGATCCCTTCTTATGAATGGGTATTATAGTGGATACAGACCATTCGTCTGGCCACACTTCGTTGTTCCAAATTTGCTGGCATAACAGATGTGGGAATTTAATGTTCCTTCCCTCAAGAGTCCTCCAGACCTCCGCAGGGATCGAATCTATTCCGGTGGACTTTTTTTTCTTAAGTGCTCTGATTACTGCAACTACTTCACTCAAATGGATATTCAGTTCATTTTCCGGGCTTATTTGTTCAAGAGATTCGTAATTTCATCATAGAGTGATGTACAGTAGTCTTTGCAGACGTCGAGCACATCATTTATATTAGTTTTTAGGGGGCTGTTCTTATCTTTAATGGACCAATGTATTACTACCAATGTATTACTAGCAGCTTATTAATATGCACCCTATTTGTGACTGACTCGCTGGCGCCTCAAGGTGACATACAAAAGGTCCGGTTTGTAACAAAATTAATAGAAAATTATATTATGCACGAAATACACGTTTTATTTCTCAATTATATTCATACGTGCACACAGCCTTACAATTCATGATTTATAACTATCTATCCAAAAACGATACAAATACGACAGGGTTGGCTTTAGCAATGCTAACCGTCAACCGGACAAATAAAAAAATACATGAAACGGCGACATTCCCGTTACAAACGGCAAAATGGTGGGACCTTTTTTCAGATGGTGTTTTTTTTTTTTTGTTGGAAAAAATACTTTACAAAACACGCTCCATAACAATATCAGTAAAAAATATAATTGCTTTTATTTTTTAGTACGTTTTGGATCACGTTCGATGTCAAGCATGCCTTTCGGGGTATGGAAAGCATTTCAAACATTTGACCATAAAACCGATGTTAAATTTTTACAACCTTTACGAATTTATGAACATGATTTCATGGTATGCGGAACAAAGACAGCAAAGAGAAAATGTCGAGTTGGGCGTTGGAAGTAACATAAGATATTTTAAATTTACTTTTCCTTGCAATATGACGACTAGAGACGACACTGAAAGGATAAGATTATTCGGGACTGGTGGTGTGTATATATTTCTTTATACCAGTAATTTTATTGTAACGAAAAAGCAAAAAAAATGTATGTCTTATGGTCGATAAAAAATATCATTTTTACAATGTTTTTCAACCCAATTAAAAGTAGTGCTCCGAGGTATTTGTGTGTTTTGATGTAAATGTTCTACTACAATCGATGTGGTTTTTACATACATACATAAAGTCACGCCTTTTTCCCATAGGGATAGGCAGAGACCACTTGCTTCTTACACACATCTTTTGCTTCCTCTACTTTCATCAGTGCTCTCATACATGCTCGTCGGTTGTTGGTACTCTTGACCTGACCTTTCTTCAAAACAATGTTAATTTGATCGAGATATGTTCTCCGAGGTCTACCTCTACCGACTTGTCCATTCACACTCGCCATATAAATTTGTTTCGTCAATCTTCCTTCATCCATCCTTTCTACATGTCCAAACCATCTAAGCATTTCTTTATCTATCTTTGTAACCACATCTTCTTTTACACCACAGCGTTCTCTTATCTCACTATTCTTTACTTTATCCAACCGAGTCATATCCGCAGCATTAATCCTATTTTCATGCTTCTGCCAAACCCAACATTCACTACCATACATAAGTGTAGGAACCAACACACCTCTATGCCCCGCCAGACGTGCCTTTTTTGACACTTTCTGGCCATTCATAAAGCTATGCAGTGCCCTATTCATTTGTTTTCCTGCCAACACCCTTCGCTTAATGTCACTGTCATACTTTCCATCTCTAGTAAACTTTGAACCCAAGTACACAAATTTATTTACTTGTTCCACTCTTTCTCCCTCAACCGAAACTTCACAGTTTTTTATGTTTTCTTCATAACATTAACCATCGCCTTCAACTCCTCTTCAGATAACGCTAATATGACTTGATCATTGGCGTAAAGAAGGCATTTGACGATCAACACACCTTTTTCGATGTTAAACCAGTCCGTGCAAGCTCCGTTTATTCTGACACAAAAAGTGGAATCCTCGTAAAGTGATTTCAGTGCTCGTATTAAACTACCACTCACCCCATACATAGACAATGTAGACTACAATTCACTGCTCACCACTCTGTCATAGGCCTTTTTTCCAAGTCTATAAAAGCGCAATAGACTTCTAGCTGACTTCTAGCCAAGAATTTTTCGACTATACCTCGTAATGATAAGACCTGATCCGTACATCTCCTTTCTCCTCTAAATCCTGCTTGCACATCCCATTTCTTCTGTGGTTTGTTAGTAACCGACTCTTTGACCACGATTTTGCCCTACTTTAAGCGATCAGATTTAATTTAAACTTCGCACACTTGTCAAAGACCGCAATAATTTGATCAAAATATCCGATTATCCTGATTAGTTTCACCAGGATTTATAAATTCCTTCGGGGATCCTTTGCATGAGAGTAAGAGAGATAGTAGTGCGTGAACTACGCATGCGCGCAATTCCAATGTCATATTATAATTCAACCAATCCAATATACTGGTGAGAGCGTGCCGAGGGATAAATGACAAGAGGGTAAGTAAAACATATCGAACTAAAAAGCGAAAAATAAATTATTGTTTAAAAAACACGCTTTTAGAGTTAATCAAAGTAAAAAATAATTCTTAACATAAGAATAAAATTACTGACGAAAAAATTAATGTCACTTTTCTTAATTCGTGGGGTGCTTTGTACAACATTTTTAAACTAACTCTGCGTTTCGGAACGAAAGCAACCCACGCTTTTAGAACACTGACATTATTTTTTTTGGCAGTAATTTTATTCCTATGTAAAGAATTATTTTTTACTTTTTAGTTTGATTAACTCTAAAAGCGTGGTTTTTATTTTTTTTAGATTATAATTTATTTTTTTCTTTGTAGTTCGATTTTTTACTCACCCTTTTGCCATTCATCCCTTGGCACGTTTCTCACCTGTATATTGGATTGGGTGAATTTTAACGCATGCGCGCAGTTCCAATGCCATATATATATGTATATATATATATATATATATATATATATATATATATATATATATATATATATACATCGGGTTACAACGTTTTATGTCTTCCAATTCCTAATCGCTATTCCTTTTTGTTCATCTACAGGCCTTCTTCCAGATCCGTCTCTCCAGCTTCTGCGCGGTCTTCCTCGTTCTCGTTTTCCTAGGGGGTTCCAGTTTAGTACTTTCTTTGGGATTCTGTGTTCTGACTTTCTTTGGACGTGCCCATGCCATGTTAGCTATTTAGTTATAATGCCATCAATAATGTCGTGTTGTATTCTCATTTCTTGTCTAATGGTTTCATCTGGGATTCTATCTCTTCTGGATTTTCCTGCCGCTCTTCCCAAGAGGTCTATTTCTGTGGCTTTTAGCTTTATTTTCGTTTTTTCTTTTATCGGCCATACCTCCGAGCTATATGTTATTATGCTTTTTACGATGGAGTTATAAATCGTTTTTTTATTTTCTTTTGTAATGTTTTTGTCTCATAGAATGCTGTTCAGCACGGAAGTAGCTTTTCTCCCCTGTACGTAGCTTCGTCTAGTGTCCCTTCCTTAGATATTTTCATTCCTAGGTATTTGTATTTATTGCATTGTTTGATGGTCTGTCCCGTTGCTAGATGTAGGTCTTCCTGCTGTCCTCCTATGCAGACGCAAATCAAATCAAAATTTGAAAAGCTTTTAGCCTCGAAAGATTTGCGTCAAAATTTGTAAATCAGTGTTCAAAAGATTGCTTAGAACAGTATGGAAAACACTTTAGCACCTTGAACTGTACTGGTATTTGCGTGTTGATAATAAAATTGTTGAAAGTAAATTTGTATTTTTGACGACTTACATTCATTACTAAAAAAGTTTTGCTTAATTTTTGCCCTATTGAAAGTTTTTTGATACTGATGAAAACTGTCATTTGTGTAAACAATTTTGTTTTTCTGTATATTTTAATTGAGTGTACCTATATATTTTTTTTGCACAGGTAAATTGCTTCAAGCTATAAAACGGTTGATGGGTAATTTGAAAAAACTCGAAAATTTACATTTAATAGACTTGATGCTTGATCCCAAGGAAGCGCAATTTCTATTAGATGAAGTATGCGAATACCAATGTCTAACCTTACGAACTTTATTTCTTATAAATACCACCAAAGTGCAGTATGAACTTCTTCACGTTGGTGTATTTTTGAATCTGAAGGTAATTTATTGATACTCTGTTTGATATCGAGAGAGAGTTATAAACCCTAATTGTACCTGCAAAACCCTAACAGGGCGGTCAAAATAATTTTGTAAGTTTCTATAAGCATTTACATTGCAAATTATTTTTTTGCCTGCCTAGCCCTGTAAAAGGCCGGAAGCTTCATGGATGTAAGCTTCCATAAGCGACTATATTGGCAGACATAGGCGAGTCTTTTGGCCAGGCAGTCTATTAGCTAAATTTCTTGAAAATCTGCATGAAATGAAAAACAAAATATTTTTATTTATAAGTACCTATTCCTCAAAAACATTTACACTCATATCTTCGGGGTAGTCACCGGTGTTAATAAACCACCTCTGAAAAAGCTGTATGTGTTACCGATATAAGTAATAATTAGTCGATTTCCTTTCCCAGACGGTGGATGGGACTGCATGCAGGCCCTCACTGAGTTAGCGACTGCAAATAAGGTCAAACTTAAATGGGTTTCTGCGCCCACCGGGATACACACCAACGAGGTAGCCGATGAACTGGCAAATAATGGGACCCTGGTGGAACCAAGAAGCCAGTTGGTCGGATTGCCAATTGCCGAAGCGAAACAATGCAAATACTGGCTGCAGAACATCAAGACGGCTGATGAAAAAACCTCTCCAGAAGAGGGTAGACGCACTCTGGACTATGAACCGGAGTAGGCTAAGCATCACGCTTGGCCTGCTCTCTGGCCACATCGCACTAAGGGCGCGCCTCTTCAAACTTAAGCTGGCGGAGAAAAACTGCCGACTATGCGGCGAAGAGAAAGAGAGCAGCAAACACATGCTGTGTTGCTACCCGATGCTAGCGGTGTACATGTATCAAACCTGGGGCCGCATGGTAATGGATCCAAGTGATTTAAATAAGACAGAGCCAACAGAAATCCTGCGGTTTGCCAAAACCATCGGACTGGAATTCTAATGCCCTAAAGATACAGCGGTAGACACAGAGGATCAAAAGATCTACGTGACATACATAAATGCCTATACCAATGGCCCAACCGCAAGATTGTAATGTAATATAATGTTTCTAGACGGTGTTTTTATTCCCATAGACAGACCATCCAAAAAGGTTAGGTGTGAGAAGATATTACATGATTATTTTACCAGACCTTTTCCACTGTATAACCTTTATTTAGCCATTTTGATCGCTGTACACTCGTACAAAAAAACAAACTTTATTAGTACCTACTTTATTACTTGAAAAGACCAATTTACTTGGTGTAAAATTTATAAATAGTACGATTTGGCTAAGGTGCAGGCAGGTAGCCAATGGAACGGTCTCATGACAGTAATTTATTTTATCTATCTATATATTTAGCCTTCTTCGATCCATCTTTGGACATAGGGCTCCCCCAGTATTTTCCACTCTTCCCTGTTTGTCGCCATGTTCATCCATCTATTTACAGAGTGCTTCTTCAGGTCACCCGCCCACCTCATTTAGGGTCTTCCTCTACTTCTTTTATTTTTCTAGGGTCTCCAGTTTAGAATACATTTGTTCCATCGGTCGTCTTTTGTCTGATATTGTGACCGGCGAATTTCCATTTTAATTTTGCTACCTCTTTTCTAACATCTCTTACTTTCGTTTTATTTTTTATCCACTCGTTTCTCTTTCTATCAGTTTTTTGTTAATTTATCCATGTCCATGTTTGGGATCCATAGGTGAGGACAGGGAGTACACATTGATTATATACTTTTGGTTTTGAGGTATTGTGGATATTTTTTAGGATGTAGCTTAATTTGCCGAAAGCTGCTCAACCCAATCTAACTCGTTTCTTGATTTCTGCTGTTTGGTTTTCTTTGTTGAGTTTAATAATTTGTCCCAGATATATGTATGCATCGACTTGTTCTATTTTTTCTTGTTCTATTCTGATTGTAATGTCTTCATCAGTGTTCGTCATGGTTTTAGTTTTGGCGTAGTTCATATTAAGACCTATATTTTTTAGCTGCTGTGTCTAGTTCATCCAGCATTTACGTCAGTTCTTCTTTCTTATCTGTTATCAAGGCGATATCATCCGCGTATCTTAGGTTGTTCACCTGAACAACCTAAGAAGTAATTTATTACTCTCTATCAATACCAAATAGACTATAGTACATTTATTTATCGCAGCAGAAAATATTTTTTATTACAATAATTGTTGGAAGACATCGATATTTTTTAGGAGTTGCACATAAGCCCGCAGAACTTAGGAGATGACTTGGTGGAACTGATTGGTCACACGAAATTGAAACACTTGCACATAGTTCAAAATAGGTACACTTCTAATGATATAAACATTTGTCCTGTATCAGCGTACAGTTGGAAGATGTGTCGAAAGGAAAATAAGGCTTTAAATGTACACCTACAAGTCGAAAGTATTAAAGATAAACCTGTAATTTGGCAACAAAACGCTCCAGTCAGGACACTGATCTACGATTCTCCACACATTGGTGTACGTATTATTTCGGCTAGAATTTTATTGTGTAGTAAATGCAAAACAAAATCCAAAGCACGTCATCAATGACGTAGATGCTTTAAAGCGGTGATACCACCTATTGAAATATTTAGTTTGACCAACGTAAAGCGTTTAAATATGCTCGTGTGTAAATAAAGAGCTTTCGTGTGCGTTCTGGATGTTCGGATGTAATCCTCGATCGTACAGAAACGATAATAAATAATTTGAGCCACGATAGTGGCAACAATGCAATTAAACCCTTTTAAATGTCCATACATAATTTAGAAAATCTTTTGATCTTTCGCATGCGTTAGTTAATCTGTGGTAACACATAAAAAATTAATAAAATTAATTCATTACAGCAATTTGTATGATTTGCGTTAATTTTCTCCAGAAGTTGATAAAAATCACTTAATTTATTAACATGAGTATTATTTTCTATGCAAACCCCAAGCTTAAATAATAAACTAAATACAGTAAATAAAACAATAGTTTACAATAAGTTAATTTCCAGTTAAGAACTGATGCCTTGGTAACCACCGTCGATTTCTACAAGCATGATCTAAGAATTTATGGGCATAAAAATATTCCAAGATTTCACAGACCAAAATCATTTAGTGAGAGAATGGATGAGAATTTATTAATGCTTGTGCGACAATGCAAATATCTATCTACTTTAGTAAGTGTTTTATGTTCAATACCTAAATTAGACACATCCGTAATGTCCAAGAATATTTTAGTTTTTGCCGCGTCTTTAGAAATAAATTGGGGACGTTTGACGTAACCCTTTCAGTAGTAATTTATCTCCACATAAATACTTTTTGTGTTTTAGATAGTGACCGAACGAATTTCTACTGCGACAGTTCTACTGCTCGCTTATTACGGCAAAAATTTGAAGTGGTTATTTGTACGAGGAAAAGCTGTGATAATCAAGACTGATTGGAAACAGATGTTCGATTGGACAGACGAATTTTATTCTTGGTTAAAAATCAACAGCCGATCTTACGCATCCGTGGAGAAAGAAGTCTCGCAAATTTTAGGCTATAACTGGAAGTTTATAAGCGATAAGGAATTTAAAAAATTGGACATTAATTTACATGACTACTGAAAATGAAATATCTTTATCGGTGCGAATACTTTCGAAAGAAGTTCAACAATCTAAATTCAAAAGAACTTTAAATGTTGATCATATTTACCTACTTGAAAAATATACAAAATTCAATATTAGGCGCGCACACCTCAAAAAGATAATCATTTCATGGAGTTTGATGTGATGATATAAATACGAATTCCTAAATCTCAGTAAATTTCATTGCTCAATGCACATACTGCTAGAGTGTGTTTGTATTTTAAATATGGGTATGTCTTTTAAAATACTCTAATTATTTTATATTGAATCATTTTTTTTGCAATAGCCAATTTGGTAGGCTCTCATGTACCTTTATAAAATTAGTACATTGTCAAAAGTTTTGCTTAAAATGTCATATGTGTTTAATATTCACAAAAAAAAGTTTAAAATTAAGATTTAAATATGCTGCTTGCAAACTATAAGCAGTATAGAATATTTTGTGATTTGAGAATGTATATTGTATATCATAATAGAATATAGTCATAATATGAATTTATTTTTAATCAGACAACAGTTAATGATTAAAAACTTACTTTTATATTTAAATATGGGTTGAAATAAATATGTTAATGCATGACACTTTTAAATTATTTCTCTTTTAAGCTCATATAATATATATATATATATATATATATATAATGTGCAAAAATTATAGAAAACTGTAATACTATTACAGTAACTATAAAAGTATTTTAAAGTTCCGACAGCGGAAATAGGTGTGAGATTTGTAACTGCTGTATGTACCTATTTTTAAAATAGGTATATGTGAATCGATTATATATGAGAAAACAAAATACTCCTCTGGCTATATGCCAGCGACAGGAATTAAATTACATCTGATATATAATCGTGTATACTACCCCATCACAGGAAGCAAATTTACAGGTGCTTGTTAAGAAAGGGAAAGGGCTATTAAATTTATCTGCTCGAAGATACTTTTATAGTTTACTGCAATAGTATTACAGTTTTCTATAATTTTTGCACAATATAGTATTCTCAGTTTTTGGAAGTTAATTACCGGGTGGTGCTTGTTAAAAAGTACAGATGTCGTGACTAGCGATTTTTGCGTGGTTCTTCATGTGTACTTGCTAGGAGTCGGAGCGTTGAACGTGTCTGTTTGAGGAAACCTACCCTATGCTGACGAGGGGCAATTCACCCCGAAACCGGTCCATAGGTGGTATCTTCGAGCAGATAAATTTAAAAGCCCTTTCTCTTACTCCTGCACCTGGTGCGTGCTGACAGGACTCTCTTTCCAGTTTGAAATCTCGTGACCAGTTCTTGATTACCTGACATGAAGTGGCAGAGTCTTCTACCATGTCCTTATAAAGTTCTTGTGGTGATAACCTTTTTTTACAGAGGTACTTTATGGCACCTCTTATCTTAATTTTGTCCATTTTTATACAATCACGCACACCTCAATGGAAAAAAATTAATATTTAACATACACGAACTGATGCGCTGATGCTAATTGGCACAGACTAATTTCATGCACTAAGCTTTTGCCTGACACTTTATTTGCATTTGTAATTCAACGCCAACTATGTTAGGGACAACAATTCATGAATTATCCTCGTAGCAAAGCGCTTTCAACTTAAAAGGTCATCTTTAGTGCTTGCTCATCTAGTTAGCACTGAAGATGACCTTCTAGGTTGAAAGCGCTTTCCTAAATTTAAATAAATTATTTTCGCGAAATACACACATATTTTATTTACCATAAATAAAAACATTAACCTTAAAGCACTGATAACATAAGTTAAAAACAAACAACCTTATGAGACTTTATTCATGCTCCATGAGTAGGTACATTAATAAACATTTGTGCGTACATGTGACCCAATGATTTTATATTTCTCTGCATAATTATTCTTAACGCATTGGTATATACATCAGGTGGTCTTGCAATAATTGGATCTCTCCAATATACCCCATTGGTATCACAACCAAATAGAGCTGGAGACGGAATGTGATCCCTCATATAACACCAGACACAGTCCCTTAAAATAGCGACAATCTGAAAAGAAAAAACACTTATTTTTAGTGTTTCCCGATTTACGAGTGATCAATATACTTCAACTCACCTCATAAGATTTTAAATACGGCAAAACATCTCTAATACTAGATAGTGGAGGAGGTAACAACTGACCTAAGGCCATTACGTCGATTACTTTAATCGTAGTATTCATTAAATTCTTATAATTTTCGGAATCATCGTCTTTACTTTGTTCCCCCATACTTTTCCACTGGTGAATCAAAGTAGCAGTCAAAGCTCTTATTAACACTGAACAATAGCAAATAGCTGGGCGGTAAACTGCGACGAAACTCAGTAAATCCCACAGAAGAGGAGTATTTGTGAACATTTTTCTTATGAATAAATCTCTTTCCATAGTTACCTAATTAAATTAAATCAAAAAATAATGTTGAACCACATTTATATAATAGTTAAGATAATAATTAATAAAAAATAATTTTACAATCAAAAGCGTGCAAAAGGGTGCTTTTATGATGTTTACGTTTTCTTCTTGGAGACTTTACTTTTACCAATATCTGTTTATTATCAAATATATTAATTGATCTAGCGCACCCCACGTTTTTGATTGTAAATTTTTTTTTTATTAATTATTATTATTTTTTATTCCGGTTTTCTTATAAAGCGTGTTGTCTTAGTTTTTCTAAACTATTATTTATTTATCTTCTGGTTTACACAAAAACGAGAATCCTCTATGTTCAAAGAACATCGTGGAAACCATGGGAAAATAGGTAGAAATTAGTGTTCCTCTTGAAATTTTGGAGAGTGTATGTATACCTCGGAGAAAACTTTCGCCGGAAATCCCTGTAGGGCTTTTGAGGCTGACACCGACGAGACTGTTTAAGTTACAAAAAAATGTTAATGAACACTTTCAAACAGCTACATCGAGAGGAAGTACTTCAAATTAAAATTAAGGGCTCAAATTTTTAGGGAGTTTTTTCGATATATGAAACCTGTAGAAATCGCTCAAAATAATATATAAAGTTCACTTTTCCCCCATATAAACAAATGGAGTTTAGTTTGTTGTTCACACCTCGAGAAGTTCATAAGACAGCCGTATCTTCCAAAGAAAAAGCGGATCTGCTGGCCGAAATGTTCAGCTCTAACTCAACCCTCGATACCAATGGAAAACAACCCCCAACGATACCTAGAATAAACGCATAAATGCCTGAGGTCGCTATCCGCCATCGCACTATCAGGAAAATCCTACGAAATCTTGACTCTAATAAGGCAGTAGGACCAGATGGAATTCCGACAATTGTCCTGAAGAACTGTGCTCAAGAGCTCACCCCAATTCTCTGTAGACTCTTCAAGTTATCATACAGCAAAGGAGTATTTCCGTCCATGTGGAAAAACGCTAAAGTCCAACCGATTCCGAAAAAAGGAAAGAAGACTATTCCTGCAAATTATCGCCTTATTGCATTGCTCTCAGTCATATCCAAAGTTATGGAAAAAGCGATTAACACAGAACTTATCAAATATCTAGAGAAATTTGAGATAATCCATGACAGACAATATGGATTTCGACAACTTCGGTCTACTGGATATTTGCTGGCTTATGTCTCTCAGCTCTGGACAAACACTATTGAAAAGTTTGTTGAATCCCGTGCAATAGCCTTGGATATATCTAAAGCCTTTGACCGCGTTTGGCACCAGGCATTGTTAAGTAAACTATCTGCCTACGGTCTCCCAACCAAACTGCGCCAATGGCTCTTGAGCTTCATGCAAGATCGCTCCTTACAAGTGACAGTTGACTGTATTTCTTCTGATGCGTTTAAAACTAATGCCGGGGTCCCCCAGGGTTCCATCCTGTCCCCCACCTTATTTCTTTTACACATCAACGACCTCTTGAAAACCACCACGAACCCCATTTACAGTTTCGCAGACGATAGCACACTTGTCTCAACTTTCACATCCTATCGATCACTTTCGGTGAATGATACAAATAGACTCAGGCAGGAACAGGTTGATTCCATCAATAGAGATCTTAAAGCAATCGTCGAGTGGGGAACCAACAATCTTGTTCAGTTTAACGCCCAAAAACACAAAGTGCCACGTTTTCCAAGAAAGTGAATTCCTCAAATCATCCCATCACAATGTCCGGAATTACCCTTGAACCAAGTCCCTCCATCTCGATTTTGGGAGTCACGGTGTCCAATAATATGTCTTGGCATGACCATGTTGCTAACATCGCAAAGTCGGCAAGCCAGAGGCTAGTTTTTCTGTGGAAAGCCAGAAAGTTTTTTACTCCTGATCAACTGTTGACGACGTACAAAGCTCAAATCCGACCTCTACTGAAGTATTGCTCGCACATTTGGGGTTTAGCACCAAGGCATTCTCTTCGTCTTCTAGATTCCATTCAGAAAAGAGCCATTCGCTTGATAAACAGCTCAACTCTCACAGATACTCTTCACCCTCTAGAACATAGAAGAAGAGTTGCAGACCAGTCATTGCTCTACAGATATTTCCATGGCAGATGCTCCAGAGAAATAAAAACTCTTGTACCACCATTGGCCACATTCGGCCGAAGAACTCGGTACGCTGATCAGTCTCACCCTTTTACTCTCAAGATTGACACTACTAGGACCAATCTTCATCAAGAATCTTTCTTTTACAGGGCTGCTACGGAATGGAATAAGCTTCCAAAATCAGTTTTTCCAGAGAACTATGACCTGCAACTTTTTAAAAAGCGTGTCCACAATCATTTCCTTTCTATAATCCCTTCCCCTTCTAATAGTCGCAGTGCGGGCCGTCCGCAGCCCACATGATAGGTCTACCCTTTTTGCGACTATTTTCATAAAAAAAAAGATCAATAGTAGATGTCACCCACTTCGTGATTTTTCCCTATTAACCATAAGAACTGTGCGTAGTTGTAATATTAAATAAATTTCAGTTAGCGCGCATAATTATGTGTAAATTAATGCTTACCTTGGAAAATTCCTCTTCGGGCCATGGTAATCCATTGTACATGACATCGGGACTAACAAACTGAACCAGTAACAGTGACAATAGAGTCATACTGTCCCATGACATGTCATTATATTTATTTTCTTCTGGTAATGTGCAGCAAGCTTTTATAGCACTAATAAGTTGACTGATGTTGTGTGCTGTTTTGTGTGACGACACTTCCTCGCGAGTAACTGATTTTCGTTTTCCTGTTCCAATTATTCCTCCATTGAATACACTCGAATGTTTCGTCAAAGGTATCGTTTTATTCTAAAAGCACATTATTTCATTTTTACATTGCTAGAACAATACTTCAAAAAATTCAAAATTTCATCATATTAGGATCCATATGTAGAAGTAATACATACATATAGTCAGCCTTTTTCCCGTAAGGGTAGGCAGAGACCACTTCCTTCCACTTGCTACGGTTCTTACACACATCTTTTGCTTCCTCTACTTTTAACAGGGCTCTCATGCATGCTCGTCGGTTGTTGGTACTCTTGACCTGGCCTTTCTTCAAAACAATGTTGATCTTATCGAGATATGTTCGCCGAGGTCGACCTCTACCGACTTGTCTATTCACACTCACCTTATAAATTTGTTTCGTCAATCTTCCTTCATCCATCCTTTCAACGTGTCCAAACCATCTAAGCATTCCTTTATCTATCTTTGTGTAACCACATCTTCTTTTACACCACAGCGTTCTCTTATCTCACTATTCTTAATTTTATCCAACCGAGTCACTCCGGCTATTCTTCTCAAACTACTTATCTCTGCAGCATTAACCCTATTTTCATGCTTCTTCTGCCAAACCCAACATTCACTACCATACATAAGTGTAGGAACCAACACTCCTCTATGCACAGCCAGACGTGCCTTTTTTGACACTGTTTGGCTGTTCATAAAGCTATGCAGTACCCCATTTATCTGTTTTCCTGCCAATACCCTTTGCTCAATGTCACTGTCATACTTTCCATATCTCGTAAACTTTGAACCCAGTAATAATGGTAAACCTAATGGATTGTGCAACACCGCCAACGACGAAAAACAAAATTACACATTTAGAGTTGGTTTTTATTTTATTTTAGTATCTTCTGTTTACACGAGGTTTGATTGTGCTGCGGTACAGTTAAGTTGTGTTTTTTGTGTTAGTTCTACAAACTATAACATTGTTTTTCTTTTCATTTAGTTTACCATAAGTTATTGTTACAGAAATAGTTATTTATTATTATTATTTAAGAAAATATTTTAGGGATTAAGTGAGTTTGAAGTGAATTAAATGAGGAAAAATTCCAAACATCTGTAAACATAAGCAGTGAGGACCAAAAGTTTGTCACCCCCTTTAACTTTTGAACGGTAACAGCTTTTATCAAGCAATTTGGTATGTTATTATACAAGTAAAAAAACTATTTTTTGACGTAAAAATGACAGTCTAAAGTTTTAAATTGACAGCCGGGCGACATTTTGAAGGAAGGGGGTCGAGTCACACCTCATTTTAAAGGTACTTTCATTCTTAAATCAGCCGCCGAATTTAAAAAATTTGAATAACTCGTATTCGCGTGACGCCCAATTTCATTTTTAACCGCCTGTTACGGTGATACATTCAAAAATTGATTCTGAACGTACTACAAAATGTTACAGTTAATTGTTGCTACGGTTTTAGGCTCTGACATTTAGTTGCCAAATTATAAACTGTTTATAAACATGTTAAGTATTTCTTTTGATAACTTTATTTCGTATGTTTTATGCCGAATGTTGATTCATGTTGTAATCGTTGCTGGCGAAATTAAGCACACCATTATATTTAATTATATTGGGAAAGGTTAGTAGAAAATTGGACTGAACATTTTCTGGAAGTAGACATTGATAACGGAGAGATTGATTTAAAATAATAATAATAATAATGGAATAAATAAAGAGTAAAAGTGGTACTTGCAATCTTTTTATTTTGTTTTAAAAGCAGCTTTTCGTCGTCGTTGTCGAGATCATTACACTTGGCACCAAAGAGAGTGTTATCCTTACGGAATAAGGATCTTTCCAACAATTCTCTCAAGGCCAACACTTTGGCAATTTTTGAATATATACACAAACGTTTTAACATTGCGTTTACCTTCTTGAATCCTCTTAACTTCAAAGCCGTACCTACAAACATATTTTACTTACTTGTTTATAATAAAGACGAAAATATAAAAAGGTTTTTCTGATAAATATCTATTTTTTTACACGCCTAGAGTTTTTTTATGGAATTATATAGGGTGTTAGTAAATAAGTTCGACACACTTCAGGGGATGATTCTGCTTGAAAAAATAATGACAGTTTTCTGTCTTAACATAAGAATAAAATTACTGACGAGAAAATTAATGTCACTGTTCTAAAAGCAAGGGGTGCTTTGTATGAATTTTAAACTAACTCTGCGTTTCGGAATGAAAGCACCCCACGCTTTTAGAACAGTGACATTAATTTTCTCGTCAGTAATTTTATTCTTATGTTATTAATTATTTTTTACTTTTTAGTTTGATTAACTCTAAAAGCATGTTTATTAATTTTTTTAAACTATAATTTATTTTTTGCTTTTTAGTTCGATTTGTTTTACTCACCCTCTTGCCATTCATCCCTCGGCACGTTTCTTACCAGTATATTGGATTGGGTGAATTATAAATGACATTGGGAACTAATCAGGATAATCGGATATTTTGATCGAATTATTGCATTGTCGTCGGTCTTTGACAAGTGTTAAATCTGATCGCTTAAAGTAGGGCAAAATCGAGGTCAAAGATTCAGTTACAAACAACTGGAACTGCATCGAATCCCTAGAGTACCTTGGTGCGAACAACAGGGTGACCCTACTGTGGGTACCTTGGCACCAGGGGGTGGAGGGAAACGAAAAAGCCGACACCCTTGCAAAACAGGGGGCCGAATCTGCGTTCACTGGACCAGAACCGGTTTTTGGAGTCACCACAAGTGCCGCCAAAACAATTATTTCGGACTGGGCGGAGAGGAAAATACTCACGTACTGGTCCGATATACCAGGGTTAACTCACTCGAAGGCGTTTCTACCTAAACCCTCGAGAAACACAACTAAGCAGATCCTAGAATGGAGCAGAAATGACCTGCGTATTCTAACGGGACTGCTTACAGGACACTGTCGTCTAAGATACCACCTCAGAAAGATAGGTCTGAACCAACAAACGGACTGTTGGTTTTGTTGCGTGGAAGACGAAACTGCTGAACATATACTATGTTCATGCCCCGGCCTGGGAAGAATAAGGTTCAACATATTTGGTTACACCAACCTAGAACTTACCGATTTCAAAAAAATCTCACCCTATACAACCATGAACTTCGTAAGAAGGGCTGGATTGTGCGGTGAACTGTAGCCTCTAGGAGTGAGCCAGAATAGACCTACTAAGGGTCGCGGTGGAGGGGCGACCACGCCCCACTCACATGATACCTAACCTAACTTAACATACAGGTGAAACTAATATAAACGTGTTAAAAATAAAAAATATTCTCCAACGCGCTAAAATTAGAGTAGTCAACGAAAAGAAAAATCAATTACAACATATCTAAAATAAAACTAGGGTTATCAAACAAATAGAAATAATTTTACAATCAAAACCGTCTCTGTACGATTAGAACTCGTTTTATCTTTTGCGCATGACCGTGACCGTTCACTGTACGGTTTTTTTTTCGAACAGTTGGAGCAAACCTTACGTCTCTATATTAACAACTATAGACACATTAACTGAAATCGAAAATATAAAGTGACTTCTCTGCTATTAAGTTTCTTACCATCATCCTTGCAACAAGCAAAAAAGTAATTAACCGTAGACTGAGTTAAATTTAAAATAACATCCACAGGAGGATTGTAAGAAGAATTCGGCAGTGGTATTTCCATAGTATCTAATATATCGGCTATAACGTGCGTGTGTAAAACTTCTTTTGTTAACAAAGAAGTTAAATTTGTAAGATTGGCTTCTAATGATCTTGTAATAATTTTGGAATTGAGAAGAGCTACTTTGCCGCTCTTTTCCCATCTACAAAATATAAATCCATAAATTAACTAATTAAATGAACACGTTTATTTTCGATTCTCCATTTACCTTTTTTTTTGCTAATAAAAAGTATCCAGTCTTACAGTTTTTTTGTAATCTACAAGGGTGAATCAAATATAAACCGAATAAGTTTCAAACATATTTTTGAAGTGAAACTTCTATACGCGCGCTGGGAGTAAAAATTCAAGGTCGCGTCACACGAGCTAGCGAGACGAAAATGTGTAACGATTAATAGCGCGCATGCGCGTTATGTTGTAGAATAGAAATACTTAGCAACGTGACGTCTATTTGTGTAGTCCACGTGTTTGTTAAAAAAATATTTAAAAAAACTACACAAGATGTACAGGTATCTTTTTTTTTATTTATAATATAATCAAAAAAACTATTATTATTTTTCGACAGTCTCCTACACGCTCTACGCATTTTTCCCAGCGGTTTGGAAGATTTTAAATTTCTCGCTCGTAGAAACTTGAGGTTGGTTCATCAGCCAATTACACACGAAATTCTCAACATCTTGATCGTTATCAAATTGTACCCCTACAAGCACATATTTCAGGGGCGCAAACAAAAAGTATTCACAGGGTGACAAATCTGTAGTATATGGAGGATGTTGAAGGGTTTCCCAATGCATATTCTGGAGAAGGAGAATCTTTCTGATGCAGACACCGCGGATTTTGTTGCCTGGTTATCTTCGATAAGGTCGTGAACAGTACCAATGTTGTCAGCAATGACACTTGACCTGAGACATCGATTTACATTTACCACACATGCTGAATTTGGCACAGACAGAGGGAGCTAGGCACAGAAAACTAATGCTGAAAGAACCCTCACCTAAGCAGACAGGAAAGCTGCTCTCGCTAAGTAGGGAAAAACTTTGAGGAAACATCTGCACAATATAGGCGTGTTTAACACAGAACTTATATGCAGACTATGTAATGAGGAGGAGGAAACAGCCACTCATATTATCTTCGAATGTGAAGCCACCGTCCAATGTAGGCACTACCTGGGTTGTATACAAGACCAAGAGAGTGTTTCACCTGAGGCAATAGCAGTACATGAGCTTCTACTCCTTAACAGGAGAATTGAAGAAATGGGAATAAACTAAGAAGCTGGAAAGGTACAAAAAGCAAACAATGCTGAAGTGCCTAGGGAAAATTAGACCTCTTTCACAACTCCTATTTACTCATTCATTCATTAATACCACACTTTCTCGTCCAATCTTAAACGTCTTGGCTCAACCAAACACTTGGGTCTTACACAGGGTACCATCCCCATACTAAGCCTTCGACAGAGTTAATATTTGCTTAATATTTCCTTGGTTAAAAACTTTTTATAACCCGTTTTGAAACGGACTGTGGAACCTGTTGCTCAATCATGGCTGTACAGACAAAAAACTGAGTGAAACAGCTCACTGAGCACTGCAACAACCTAAACTGACTATTTGATTCACCCTCGTATGAGAATTTTAAAAGCCAGAACGTAAATAAATTTTCTACTAGACTATTTAGTTACATAATTTGTGCTTTTAAAATGAATTAGTTTCTAAAAAGGCGTATTGCCAAATAAATTATACAGTTTTTCAATACAAAAAGTTAAAAAAAAAGATTGGATACTAATAGGGAAAAATCACGTAACACGAGATGGCGCTGTCAACGACAAAATATTGGACCGAGTTGTGAACAACAAACATTCCGTCATTTGATCACTTGTAAAACCAAAATTTTTATTGAAGGCAATTTTAGTTATCTCAAAGATTTAAGTTGATTTTTTGTGTTTAACTATTGGATTGAAGCTGGATTATTGTTAAATGCCAGTATAGACCAGGTTTACTAAGAAAACTAAATATTAATGTCGAATATCACTTAATATAAATATGCTACATTTTTTTAATACTTTCCTATATTTTAAATATGAGTGTTAAAGTATTGTAAATTTGTAACTAACAATTTCAAACGAAAACAATAAGTTATAAAAATTTAAAAAAACGCATTGTTTTGTCATTTTGTCATTTGTCATCAGTAATTTTATTTTTCGCTAAGATCTCATTATTCTTAAGGTTTGCCAAGGTATTTTTGGTCGGACGGAAGACTGACGCTCGCCACGCCAACACCCGCTTCAACTCTCACCCGCGGCATTAGATCAAAAAACCTATGGGTGAGGTGTTCTCACACAAATAAACAATAAAAAAATAAAGTTTAATAAAATATCGATAAAATAAATAAACTGACAGTGCGAATGTAATAATTATTCTTTGTCAAAAGAATAGCCTCACAGTTCTTCTCTGAATGTTAAGGCACACAATGCTTATACTTGACGCTGACTTTCGGAACGCACCAGTTTTGAAAATTATTTCGAAATTGACCCCTAGGTGCCTAACAACAAACAAGACCCAGTTTTTTTTAGACATGTGTAATTTGTGTTTTTTTTATTATTTACACCCTTTTGATAATTTGAGAGAATAATACTTACTGTAATAATTTTAAAAGATTATTCCACATTTTTGATAAGTCCAAATTTTCCTCATTTGAAGTGCAAAACTTTTGGATGTTTCTATTTAAAATTTGTTCAAGAACTATGGAAAAATGTCCCCCTTTTTCTGAATATGGTAAAACACTTTTATCTATGAGATCACTTGTCAAGAACTTAAGTAACAATACTAGTTGATTGTCACTGGTGGATGATTTTAACAAAAACTGTACTATTGCTATCAATGAAGCTGGGTTAATGTGGCCTAAAATTTTACAAGTGTATAAAACTAAATTATAAATTAAAAGTTTTTTTAATGTTAAATATTCCACAAAGGTAGAATAAAATTAGGAATGAAAGGTACACCGAGAGGCAAAAAAGTTCGGAGTAGGATGGGAATTAAAACAACACACGACAACTGCGGAATTGGAAAGATCACTAAATTTTGGAAACAGCACAATCGTAACCTTCATGCTTAAAAACTAACATATACTGTAATTTTATATTTTTGCGCCATTTTTAAAGGTTGCTCTCATTGGTGTAATGCTAGTCGCTACACTTCTATCGACCTTGAGCTGAACAATTGTAAGTACTTGTTTCATCATAGTAAATACATGCATATCCGTGGTCCTGAGGTTCTGTGTCTGACAGAAAGAGACAGATAGTGTTAGGGACTATTACGTCATAGTACCGCGCACCTTATTCTGGCATTTAATTTTGAATTAATATACTGATTTCAAAACGCTGAAGAATCCATTTGCTTAGATTTTGGCTATTTCAAGGCGCGAATATTTGAAACCGGTTAGTTTTTATGTTTTCATTTATACAGATTACAACACTTCGTTTGACCTTTCTTTATTTCCATTAAAATCATCCTCGATCCGTCCCCGAGCGCCAACGTCTTAAAAACCGTTTGTATCGCCACAGCAAATTCCGAGAACTCGACCCCTCTATTAGTTTTAGCGCCATTCTCTGGTTGCTATGTCGCAATAATAAGTTTCCCATTTAACTGTCGAACGAAGTGGTCATTCCTATTAGTGAGTATATCCACGACCGCCGAAGGCGACGGTTTAATTCAATTTATTCACAGCGGTCAAAAGATCGCTTTTTCTTTTTTATTCAAAGTTCTTTTGCAACTGCCGACCAGAGTTGACGGTCGACATTCTCCTCCTCAGCGATCGAGACGATATTTTCCTGTTTTTCCACGGCATTCGAATTTTCATTCAATGCTTGCAGCAATTCATTAACGGTACAAGTGCATTGTGTATTTGAAGAGAAATATTTTAGTGTTAAATCTTCTTCTTCTTGTGGTGCCCTATCCGTTGCGGACGTTGGCGATTAACATGGCTATTTTAACTTTGTTCGCTGCACTCCGAAACAGTTCTACTGAAGTGAGTCCGTACCATTTACGCAGATTATGCAACCATGAATGTCTTTGTCTACCCGGTCCTCTATTGCTGTCTGTTTTGCCCTGTAAGATGAGTTGCAAGATACGATACTTCTCATGACGCATTATATGCCCAATGTATTCCATTTTACGTTTTTTAACAGTGAAAGAGATTTCTCTCTTAATGCCGACTCTGCGGAGAGCCTCCTCGTTGGGGATGTGATCGGTCCACGATATTCGTAAAATGCGACGGTATACCCACATCTCGAAGGCCTCCAGTTTCTTCATCATTCGGTCTGTCATTGTCCATGCTTCTACCCCGTATAAAAGAATTGAAAATATGTAGCACTTAGCTAATTTGATTTTTGTTTTCAAAGATATATCTTTGCTAGTAAATAATGACTTCATGTTGTTAAACGCTCTTCTTGCTTTTTCAATTCTTGATCTTATTATTTCTATAGACTGGTCCCATTGAGAGTTTACTAATGATACAAGATAGTAATGTTTCTCGACCTGCTCTACTGGTTCGGTGTCAAGTATCAGCTGTTCTGCTTGTTGTTGTCGTTTACTGATAACCATCCATTTGGTTTTTAAAACATTGAGCTTCAAACCGTACTGTTCGCTGATGGCTTGGATCTTTCTAAGTAGATGTTGAAATTGTTCGATACTGCTGGCAAGTATTGCAGTATCGTCAGCATAACAAATGTTGTTGATGAGTTCACCATTTAGTTTTATGCCCACATCAGCGTCGTGTAAAACTTCCCTGAAGATTTCCTCTGTATATCTGTTGAACAGGAGGGTAGATAGTATACATCCCTGGCGTAAATCTTTCTTTATTTCGACCTTTTCAATAGAGGAGTTACCTCTAAAAAGGCAACTTACCTAATTTCATAAACGCAGTTTGTCCCCAGTAGGGGTTGGCTATCATTTTTATATCTTTACTGTCGAGACCTATCTTTCTTAGTATGGAAATGAGAAGTTCGTGGTTGACACTATCGAAGGCCTTTGCAAAGTCAATGGAGCAGATGTAGACATCTTTATTTGTGTCTCTGCAGCGTTGGATTAAAACTTGCAAGGCAAGAGTCGCATTTTGCGTAGATTCTGTTCTGTATCATTTTAGTAAAGGTCTGAGTTAAGTGATTAATTAAGTTTATTAGTCGATGTTGCTCGCAAGTTTTTGCATTTGATTTATTTGGTATGGCGATAAATGTCGAGTGCATCCAATCATCAGGTATTACGCCTATGTCGTAGATTTCGTTGAATAGCTTCGTTAGCATATCAAGGAAGATCGGAATTGTCTCGCACATAATTTTAAGGATCTCGACGTGAATACTATCTGGACCTGGAGTTTTATTATTTTTCATGGACATAATGGCTCCCTCAATTTCGCTCTTCATGATTGGTATCCCAGCTGTGACCTCATCTGTGTTATGATTTTCGGTCCGCGCATCATTAAACAGCTCTTCGATGTATTGTTTCCAGATAGCTAGTAGGTCTTCTGCTTCTGTTTTTAATATTCCATTCTTATTCAGAAGGCTGGTTGATTAACGATTAAATTATTTGTTCGATGTAAGCTCTTTGATCTTCTTATGCATATTGTGATTAAACAGCTCTTCGATGTATTGTTTCCAGATAGCTAGTAGGTCTTCTACATCTGTTTTTAATATTCCATTCTTATTTAGAAGGCTGGTTGATTGGCAATTAAATTATTTGTTCGATGTAAGCTCTTTGATATTCTAATGCATATTGTGATAAGCATACTTCTCGTATTTTTCGATTTCATTGCACTTTTCTGAGAGGTATGCTTCCTTGGCCTCCCTTATCTTCTTCTTGACGAGTTTATGCGCCTCAAGGTATTTCTGTTGATATTTGCCTTTTTAAGTTCTTCTTTCGTCCATCAATTCTAGAATTTCGTCGGTCATCCATTCTTTTCTCTTTGTTTTTTTCTCTATTAAGAAGTTCTGAGCATGATTTTTGAATGGCTTCCTTAAATTTGTTCCACTTTTCTAAGCTATCGTCGGTTTGACCGTCAATTTCAATAAACTTTACTGATGGATTCCTGCACCTTTTGTTTGACTTCACGTTTGTGGAGTTTTCTTATATCAACTGTTTCACTTAAGAATTTTCTGTCGATCCTCTTTAGCTCGATCTCTATTCTACATACAACTGGATTGTGGTCGGAGTTAATGTCAGCACCTGAATAAGTTCTTACTGACTTGACTGCATTGCGAAAACCTTTCCGGGACAGTGATATAATCTATTTGGTTTCTAATTATGTTGCCTGATGTGTCAGCTGGTCTTCCATGTATATAGACGACGACGAAGACGAGTGTTAAATAAAAACCTTTAAATACCAGCTATTTGTGATTTCAACCAGTCCACTATATCGAAGTTGAGTATAATTCCTACCATGTAAGAAAAAGGGAATTACAAAACCCGATTTTCTAGCCCAAATTGTAAGAAATAGGAGTTAGGATGAATAAGTTATAACAGAAAAGTTGAGATTTGTTTTATTGAATGCTAGTGCCTTGAATTTCTTTATCATGATTGGTTTATCCACTACAATAGCTGAAATATGGTTGATACAATAAAAAAGTGACTTCAGAATGCCATACTCTTACTAAACATTATAATTTACTAAAACAAGCCTAATAGAGTTGGTATTAGGAGAGAAAGAAAGTTAATTTTGCAATCTGGAGGCCATTTAAGTTTATTTAGTAAGTTTATTTACTTACTTGTAGGGATGGTCGTGAAGGCTATGCAGCCTCTCAAGCACCACGACCTATCAGATCTTTTGTGCATTTTATTTTTACTTACTTACCTAATAGCATGACAATTTGAGCAGCAGTATTTGATACAATCATTTCAGAACTTAAAAGCATATGTACCAATTCTGGAACTTGTTTTGAATAGGAGTTTATGAGATTGACTGCATTATTGTGTCTAACAGATTCCTCCATTTCTTGTAATACAATAGCTAGAAAATAATAATTACATTACACTTATCAATAAATCCAAATCTAATTGAATTATATCCTCATTTTATTTGTTTTTGATACTTACTTAATAGTTCTTTAGATTTCTCTATTATTTCATATTTAATTTCCTCATTCCCTTTAATTTTGTTTAAAGTAATACAATTAAGAATAAGGTTTATTATTTCATCACCTCCAGTCTCACAACGAAGAATTAAAGTTGTTATTATCTCCTTCAAAATAAATACGAAAAATGAAATATTTTATTTTTAACTCAATGACAAAAATTAAAAACAGTTCTCTTTATAGCAAAAAGAATTTTATTTATGAAAATTTAATGTTCTACTGCAGGTGTTTGGGAAAGCTCACGTAAGTTGACTAGAGTTAATTCAAAAATTGTTGATTTTATAAACAATTGCTCCTATTGACAAACCAGTTAATTAGTATCGTCTTTTACGATGGCGCGCAGATGACTTACAGAGACTTATTAATAGGGTAACTGAAGCTTGCGAAGTATTTGGTTTGAAAATAAACACGGCAAAAACCAAATACATGCTAATAAGAAAAGGAATTCATAATCAAGTTGCTAGTGTCTACGTCAACGGAACACAATTAGACAGAGTCTCAAGTGCGAGCTACCTTGATTGCAGGATAAACGAGGACTGGGATCCATCAGTTGAAATCAAAATACGTATTAAGTGTGCCCGGGCAACATTTATTCGCATGAAAAAACTTTTTACCAGTCACGATCTATCGATTGCCCTGCGAATGAGGATGATTAGAGCATGTCTTTTCAGTTCTTTTGTATGGAGTCGAGAGCTGGACACTAACAGAAGCCACGCTCAAACGTCTACAAGCTTTCGAGATGTGGTTGTACAGGAGGATGCTAAGAGTAAGTTGGGTGGAAAAGATCACAAACGAGGAGGTGCTTGGAAGAATGCATAAAAATACAGAAGTGGTCAATATTGTAAAACAACGAAAACTTGAATATTTCGGACATATCATGAGACACCCAGAAAAGTATGACATTCTACATCTTATAATACAGGGTAAGATTAATAGTAAGAGACGCTACGGCAGACGAAGAACTTCCTGGCTCAAAAATCTCGAGACAGTGGTTTGGTCTCACCACAATACAACTTTTCCGAGAGGCTACCAACAAAATAATGATTGCAAACATGATAGCCAGAATGATCGCCAACGATCGTTAAACGGTCATGGCACCTAGAAGAAGAAGAAGCAGATTAACTGGCCCTCACAGAGACGTGCAGTTCAAGTTAAACTACTCAAGTGACTACAATTGTCGAATCAATTATTATTTAGGCCATTAGCCGCCATCTTATCCTCTAATCTGATAATTTATCGTTTATATATCGTGTACATTGTTATAAACTATTTTATGTGGCGTGTCGTTACCAAGACCAAGAATACGGGGCCCCACAACACCAAGGAACTACGTAGATTCATCGTGGTAAGTCGTAGGAAGCAATTGATTTTTATTTTCACTTTAACATAAAAAAAAGCTCAAAGTTACAGTTCATTTTTCGAACCACTTAAGAGCTTTCATTCGAAACAGCAGGTGTGGTTACATGTTTGTTTAGTTTCATTATTAATTATTATATTATCTAAGTTTACATGTAAGAAAGATGACAATCACAAAACACAATAACAATAACTCTTATGTTTCAATTTTTTACTCCAAAAAAATTTCTATAAACCTAATGGGTATACAGGGTGTTTCAGTACTTTAAAACTAATAGAAGTATTATTGTCATATTTAGTGGGGAGTGTAAGTACTATACACCCTACTAAATTATGTTAAATGAACGTTTCTGGCTACTACCAGAGACGTACGACAGGGGCAAGTGACTGGTTGATCCCTCCCAAATTCTAGGCCACTGACGGAATTGCAATTTTGTCACAATTTTTCGATTCTCCAATACTTTCCACGTGAATATTGTACTCTTTCTCCATGGCGATAGAGGTATTATTTTTTGAGATATTTATATTTTGATTTCAATGTGTATTAATTATGTCGGTGTTTTGGGTCATTTGATTGCATTTATTACGCGAATAAAACTTCAATCCTTATTGAAAAAAAAAAATAATTTTATTTATTGAAATTTTTTCAACAATTAAAAACAAATTGTAGTTTTGAAAATGTTATAATCTAAATAAAAGAACAATTTTACTAACAAGAAAATATTAAAAAGCACATAAACAAAATTTAGAAACCTTTCATAACAAATGTTCAATGTGACCCCGTTTACCTCAATAAGTTTATTTATTCTTTCGCTAAACGATCATCTAATTTTAAAAAATATGTTTGGCTGATTGACAATAAAATTAGCGGAATTTATAATTTATCTAAATAAAATGGAGAAATGATTCAAATCGCATTTATTTATATGATTTTGATATTATAAATGCATTATATATTGTAAATTTTCGTTGAAAAAATTTCGAAAAATAAAATTATGTTTTTTTGTCAATAAAGATTTAAGTTTTATTTGCGTAATAAATGTAATCAAATGACCCAAAACACCGACATAATTAGGTTAGGTTAGGTATCATGTGAGTGGGGCGTGGTCGCCCCTCCACCGCGACCCTTAGTAGGTCTATTGTGGCTCACCTCTAGAGGTTACAGTTCAACGCACAATCCAGTCCTTCTCACGAGGTTTATGGTTGCATAGGGTGAGATTTTTTTGAAATCGGTAGGTTCTAGGTTGGTGTAACCAAATATGTTGAACCTTATTTTTCCCAGGCCAGGGCATGAACATAGTATATGTTCAGCAGTTTCGTCTTCCACGCAGCAAAACCGACAGTCCGTTTGTTGGTTCAGACCTATCTTTCTGAGGTGGTATCTTAGACGACAGTGTCCTGTAAGCAGTCACGTTAGAATGCACAGGTCATTTCTGCTCCATTCTAGGATCTGCTTAGTTGTGTTTCTCGAGGGTTTAGGTAGAAACGACTTCAAGTGAGTTAACCCTGGTATATCGGACCAGTACGTGACTATTTTCCTCTCCGCCCAGTCCGAAATAATTGTTTTGGCGGCACTTGTGGTGACCGGTTCTAGTCCTGTAAACGCAGGTTTGGCCCCCTGTTTTGCAAGGGTGTCGGCTTTTTCGTTTCCATCCACCCCCTGGTGCCCAGGTACCCACAGCAGAGTCACCCTGTTGTTTGCACCAATGTACTCTAGGGATTCGATGCAATTCCATACAAGTTTAGAATTTATCTTGTTGGAGCTCAGTGCTTTTAAAGCAGCCCTGGCTGTCTGATATTATACTTATATTTTTGTTTGCTAGAGGTCTGTTAGTCAGCTCTCTTACACACAATTTGATAGTGAAGACTTCAGCCTGAAAGATTGTAGCATACCTGCCAAGAGTGGTAGATATTTCAATCTTTGGTTTCCTGCTGAAAACATCGGCCCCAACTCTAACTGAGATTTTTGAGAAATAATTGTTTATGCGGCACTTGTGGTGACTCATGTGCAGCTTCATGTTTAACCTGAAATATCTCGAAAAATAATAACTTTATCGCCATGGAGAGACAATATTCATGTGGAAAGTTGTGGAGAATAAAAAAATTGTGATAAAATTGCAATTCTGTCAGTGGCCTAGAATTTGGGAGGGATCAACCAGTCACTTGCTCCTGTCGTAAGCCTCTGGTAGCATCCAGAAACGTTTATTTAACATAATTTAGAAGTGTGTATAGTACTTACACTCCGCACAAAATATGGAAATAATATTTAAAATAGTTTTAGTGTACTGGGCACAAAAATTTTTTAAATAAAACACACTGTTTCTCAGACACGCGACACATTTTATTTAGGTAGTTTAGGTTGAATCTTCATATTTTGAGTTCAGGATTCTATAGTTAAAATATTTCCAATTAGTAATGAAACACCCTGTATATAATTTTATATGCAGCCAGCAGAGTTACAATGCATTTTCAAAGAGACCCCTGCAAGATCATTTGGGTTGGCCACCCATGCACCAATGAACTACTATTTTATAACTTACCTGTAAAGCTTCGGGGGTTCCAAAATATTTACACCAATCCTCAACAAAATGATATAACCTAGTTATAGTATCAACAGTCACTAAAATCAAATTATATTGAACTAACAAGAGGGCAATCTTTTTTTAATTCAAAATTACTTACAAAATTTTTTTATATCCATGCATATTGATGATAGCAGCATAGAAGATAAATATACTAGTTGTAAAATATAAGGCACTGTTGCTTTTTTCTGCAATCTTTGTGTGTCTGTATCAACTAAAGTCTCACGAAGGCTCCACTAAAAATATTACGTTTTTATTTTGGGTATTAGCTCAAACATTAAACGTTTCAAGGATTATTTTTTACTTTTACTGGATAAAAGAATTATAAACTTACTACAAACATATCTAAAATGGCCTTCCTAATATCACCTGAGTGACTACCAGCCAAATGTCCCAAAATACCAACAACTGATTTTAATTTAGGAGAATTACATCCCTGTTCATATGATTTATTTTGACAGAAATCTTTCAGTCCTACTGATAACACTCTAGTTATCACAGTATTAGGAAAACAACTACCAACATGTGCTACTACCCAATCAAAATGTGGTGAATGCTTCACAGATGTATCTAAAATTACATTTTGAATGTCAACAAAACAATAAAAATAATAATAATAATATTAAGCTGAATTAATACCTTACCCAAAAGAGCACTAATACAAGCTTCTGTGTTGGAATGAATAAGACTTGCTAAACATTTTGTATTTATATCCACCAAAGTTCTAGTAGCTCTACAAGCCATCCATAGCTGAAGAGTTTCATTTAAATCTAAAAAATAAGATTTAACATAAACGTCTAAGGAAAGTATATATTAACACAGCCGAAAAAAAAAACTAACTTCTTAGTGCTTACTTGAAGAAAAATGTGCTCTTCCTGAATATTTGGAAGAAACTTCTCCCAATAGTTCCAAAGACCATGTACTTATAGTAGGTGCCCAAGCAACAGGATTATCAGCAATTAATGTAGACAAAACTGTGTGAATATCTGAAACGACTAATTCATCTGTTTCTGATTGGGGTGGCAATTTTCCAGTATTAATTTCTGTCTAAAAAGTAACTATCATTAGCACGTCATCTATTCACTTATGGTTTTAAGACTAACCTCAATTCCTTGAATGTAGTTTTTTGCTGTATTTTCAAAAACAGAACAAAAATATTCGAAAACCGCTACCTTTGTAGGAGGAAGGCATTTTAAAAGGGTTAATGCTGATTTTGTTAGGTCTATTAAATTACAAGTATCTTTTTTATTAACTTCCCTTAAAAAATAATTTAATTCGTTCATCAAATCTTGTTGAGGTGCAGTACGAACCACAGTAGTTGAACTAGTAATATGTGCCATTAAAGTAATATTTTATTAACTATAAATTATTTAATAATTTGTAAACTTTATTCACTTGCATTCATAAACATTCATCGTTATTTTTTGTAGAGTTGTTACAGAAAGAACGGAATAGGTTCCTCGGAACTGGTTAATGCAAACTGTTCCGTGAACTCGTTCTTTAAACTGAACTGATTTTACTGAACACTTAGAAAACACTCCACAGAGTGTAGAGTGTTTTCTATGACTGAACAGACGACATGCGCGGTACTACTGAGCTGAGATTAGTTGTTATTGAACGTACGTAACTATTTGATTTTAAATTAACAATATGATTGGGTACTTGGATAGGTAGTTATAAAATAAAATTCAGATTCAAACTAATTAAAAACTTTTACTTTTGTAAATTAAAAATGTTAACACTTTAAAATAATAAAGATAGGTCCTTTATTGAACAGAGCCATAGAAATATTCATAAAATAAACGAAATAAAGCACGATGCGTCCGTTGCGTATACGTGTGCATTATTTCATTTTAATACATGTAAATAATAATGTTTTATTTATTTACCTTTCTTTATACGTATAGGCAACTTGCAATACAATGTATTGTTAGTTGTATTGTTTTAGGAGTTTAAAATTTTGTATAGTGATATAAAACCACCAGGACGTCTGTTCAGTTCAGTCGGACAGTTCACCAATACCAAATATCGCGGTGACAGGGAGTATAGGAAGAAAGAACAGGAACAGGTTCCAAAAAAAAACGGAATAGTTAGAACTTGTTTTCAAATTTTACCTGTTCCATAACATCTCCAGTACTTTGATGCGTTCCAAGATATTCGCAACCTCAATTCTCCCTTGATATTATTTGTTTGAATCAAGAGAGGGAATATGAACTCTCTCTTCTCTGGTTTGAGTTTTTTATTGAACCCATTAGCGCCCACGTACCTTTTTGAAAAAAAAACTATTTTTTTTAAATCTAGATACATCATAAACACTATTTTATTCAAAATATCAAATGGTACCATAATTGTACAATTAAAGAGGTTAGTGAAATATATGTGTACTTTTGGAAGGTACAATTTTTACTGAATATCAGAAAGTGCCTATTTTAATTCAACAAAAACAATTTGTTTCCTTCTGCATTGTTTATTCATAAAGTGTCTGGAATGCAAAATAACAAAATTAAAAGATGAATACCACAATATGCATGAGTTTATTTTAAAAGAACGAAAATCTATTAAACCATATGAACATTTTTATAACACTGTCTTTCGATCTTCTTCTTAAGTACCATGTCCTTCTAGAACGTTGGTCACCAACAAGGCTATCCTCACTCTGTCGACGGCAAGTCTGAACAGAGAGCTTGAGTTGAGTTTATACCAGTCACGTAGATTCTTGAGCCATGATGCTTTTCTGCGACCCGGCTTTCTTTTACCATAAATTTTTCCCTGCATGATGTTCTGCAGTAATTGGTATTTTTCGCCTCTCATAACATGCCCGAAATATTGCAGTTTCCTTCTTTTGATGGTGGTAAGAATTTCGGTGGATTTATCGAGTATTACCAAGTTGGATACTTTTCCGTCCATGAAACTTTTAATATTTTCCTGTAAGTCCACATCTCAAAGGCTTCAAGTCGTCTTTCTTCGTACTTGTTTATAGTCCAGGCTTCCATACCGTACAACAGGGTGGAGAAGACATAACATCTGAGAAGTCGGATTCTTAGAGTTAACTTCAGATCTCTACAGCACAAGACCCTACTCATGTTTATAAATGCTGCTCGAGCCTGCTCAATCCTTGATTTCACTTCAGTTAAATTTAGTTTTATTTGAAGTCATGAGTAGTTAATTTTTTAAAATATTATTAATACAATTATTAGATTTCTATACGTTTTTACAAACTTTTTGGTATTTTTTAGTTAAACTTGAATAACATTATTTTCATTATCGGCAAATATTTGTTTAAAAAGTAAAATATTAAATAATAATTGTAGTGTTTAATCTTTAACATTATGCAATTAAAAAATCTTATTAACTTGTCATATCTGAACTTTTATTTAATTGCACCATATTTTTTTAACACCACTTAAAGCATTACTTTTTTTACATCATATTTGGAAAATGGTATAGGTAAATATTACCGAATTAATAAATAAATCCAATTCTTTTTTTTAGGTTTATAATTTCAATAAATATTTATTTTTTAGTGTGTACCCTATTACAAACACTTGAGGTTTTTTTGGGACAATAAAGATATTAATAATATTAAATATAAACTGACCAACATTTTTAGGAATAATTAAGTTTGGTTTGTTGTGAAAATTTAAATTAAAATTTTTTATACGTAACGATCATTGTAGGCCTTTACGAAAAATATTACACATAATCTCAATAAGTAATCTTTGATTCAATCTAACCGATACTAAAAAAAAATATAAATATTTTCCAACGGTTATCAAAACATTTTATTTTAGTATTTTTTAAACATCTACATTCCTTACAAGCCGGTAAGCAAGAATATTATTTTTGTAAACGAACTTTGTTTTTCTGGTAAATATACAACAGATGGTATACCAGTTTTCTGCATCTTTAACCTTCGGTAATAAACTAAAAACTATTTTACCCAAGCAGCCCGCTGTACCTACGACCATGACCGTTCAAGCGGGCTCGAACCGCACGATCATTTTCTATATTTTGTCGGGCAGCTTGCGTCTCTTTTTCGGACGCGCATTTCCAAGTGACTCCATACGCTTGTCGAGTTATACTTTTTTTCTCACCAACATCATTATTTTTATGACGTCAAAGGGGCGGCAAATTATAAACCCGAATATTTTACAATAAATATATAACTATTATTTTCCATGCTTTTAATATTATCAAATACATTAAATTTCAATATCGTGACCCATTCTTCGTAACTTTTTAATGCTAGTCAACAGATGAGGTGTCGTTATCAAAGCTCTCGAAAGAGATTCATACAATAAATTTTCCTGGAAAAATGGTTTGAAAGGCATATCCTCCAACGAAAACACGTGTACGTTCCCTTCCACATCTCCTGCAATTAGAAAGTTACTGTTCCTAGTTTTTATTTTAACTGAGATGCGACAGCTACTAATTATTTTTGTTGCTACACCGTATTTAGATGTAGACAAAATGGTAATGCATTTTTAAATGTAGGTTATCTGATAACATTATTGGTTACTAACAAACTATTTTATTTATTAACTAGGAAGAAAGAATAAATGAAACCTCGAACAAATCCAATTGTATCTATTTAATTTAATACTCGTGAACGAGCAACGTGTTTAACCGGCTTGAATGCTGCTAGGTACCTATCACCTTTTTTTTATTTAGAAATAATTAAAAAAGCTGCATAAATAAATTTACAAGTTTATTACAAGTGCATAAGAAAGGAGATAAAGAATCATGTAAAAATTATAGAGGTATCTCACTGATCAATGTTACGTACAAAATATATGCCATTATACTAGTGAAAATATTAACACCACTCACAGAAGCAATACTGGGAGAGTACCAATGTGGCTTTAGACCTAGCAGATCAACCATTGACCAGATATTCACCATTAGACAGATACTCGAGAAATATTGGGAGTTTAACCAAGATGTACACCAGATTTTCGTAGATTTTCAACAGGCCTATGATTCCATCAACAGGAAAATGCTATGGTCAGCAATGACCGAAATGGGTATCCCAAAGATGTGCGTCAGCAACTTTTACGCTCAAGTACCAGTGGGATGTCACAGCTCAAAAAACATTCAGTATTAATTCCGGTTTAAGACATGGAGATCCACTATCCCCCTTGCTATTTAACCTAGCTTTAGAATATTCAATACGAAAAGTTGAAACAGATTTGATCACAAGCATTTCGGCACGAGGATCGAAGATTGTTCTAGCATTCGCTGACGATGTCGATACCATCACACGAGATGTGTGTGGAATTTTCAGCCCTTTTGAGGAAGCTGCACTGCAAATGGGCCTCAAAGTAAACGAGGACAAGACTAAATACATGGTAATGTCAAGAAATGCCAGAAATAGGGTCAGGCACAACGTCTATACTAACGACCACAACTTTGAAGTTGTAAACTAATTCAAGTACCTGGGAGCAATAATAACTCAGGATAACCGAGTTGAGAAAGACGTGGCAGCCAGAATAGTCGCGGCGAACAGGGCTTTTTACTCCATTCAACACTCGTTAAGATCTAAGCTTTTCTTCAGGAATACCAACATTCGAATTTAAAAAACTATAATCTGCCCTGTGGTAACGTATGGAAGCGAGACATGGACTCTGAACCAAAGAGAAATAAACAAACTGCTGATATGGGAACGTAAGATCCTGCGAGCCATTTACGGTCCCTGCAAGGATGCTAACACGCAAGAATGGAGACGTCGACATAATCACGAGCTCCAACAACTATTTGGGAAAGAGAACCATACTAGGCATATAAAGACTAATAGGCTTAGATGGGCAGGTCATGTAATAAGGAGCGACGATCAGCGCCTTATAAACACAGTTTTTTGGGAGAGACCGGTTGGCAGAAGACCAGTAGGACGCCCCAGAAACCGATGGAAGGACGCTGTAACGGCAGACCTTAGGAAGATGGGCATCAGACAGTGGGAATTAAATTAATTAAAAAGTTGTTGACAAAATTTAAAAACTTACAGAAAGGGAAATAAAAAATTAGAAATCAAAGAAATTATAAACAAACAAAAAACTCAAGATCCTGGAACTACTTCCTTCCGGGTAGTCCTGCTAGTAACTGCCGCTGGGGGTAGTAATCGACTAATCCATTAACCTGGTAATATGTACCAAACAACTGATACCTCATAACTTTCGCTGAGGGTAGTAATCCACTAATTCATTAACCTGGGAATCTGTATTTCTTCTTTCTCAAACTTATACGTTTCAAGTATAATTATCAGCCCGTTACCGGCTCGCAAGAACCGAAATACATTAACCAGTGACTGCCAGTAAACTGCCAGGACCGGCTCTGACAACCCAATATCCCATTTAAAAGAAAAAATCCCGTTACAGAGCATTTATTTTATGAGGTTATTCTCTCATGTAATGCACAAGGCAGTAACAACTGTTAAGTTATTAATTTTTTCTGCATTAATGCCACATTTTAGCAGATGACCGACTGATAAAATTCGTTCTGTGCCTCGAATAATTTATTGATTTGGGTTTTTGCCCTGGTCCTGGTCCAGGTTTTTTAATTCAACTATCTGCAAATAACAATATCGCCTTATGGTGAACTCAAGAATGGCGTACGGAACCAGATAAACAAGGCAGACAGGATAGCAGGAGCCTTACGAACAACCATACGGAAAATACATTTATATCAATCCCGACCAAAGTTAGAATAAATAAAGTATGTGTCAGGCCCGTAATGACATACACGGCAGAAACACAAACTGGCACAGCAAAGACAAAAAGGATGGCACGAACCAATGAAA
The DNA here is from genome assembly GCA_950111635.1 of Agelastica alni. Classification (NCBI taxonomy): domain Eukaryota; kingdom Metazoa; phylum Arthropoda; class Insecta; order Coleoptera; family Chrysomelidae; genus Agelastica; species Agelastica alni. Next base: position 10,067,050 of record OX467718.1, read on the forward strand.
TGAGAATACCAAGAATGATCACAGGGAACACACATTGGGATCAAAGAAGAAGTAACGAAATTAGGAAAGAATGCAAGACAGAGGACGTGGTTAGATGGACACGCGCTAGGAGACGCTTCTGGAACGAGCACATATCCAAAATGGAGAACCACAATCTGTCAAAAATCGCCAGAAATGGAAAACCAGCAACCGGCAGACCACCAGGACGGCCTCCCAAGAGGTGGAAGGACAGCTGGTTGTCGGCATCCCATGAGGGGCAAATAAATGGGTAAAATAAGCCTTAAGGCTTTCGCAAAGAAGAAGAAGAAGGGTTACTGTCAACCGACTTAAATTTAATCACGTTTTAATAGTAAATTTACACGTTTTTTAAGCACTGGGCGTAGGTCAGTTCCCAATAGTGAAAGCAAAATTTTATTAAATTAAACTTCAAACATAAACAAAAAGATAAGAATTTTAGTATGAAAAAAAATTGAAGTGACCAAAAAAAACAGAAGTAAATGCATTGAAGAAAAAACCTAAAAAAACTTTTCTGCATTATTAACATATAAAAATAATTTTTAAATGAAATTTTAAATTTGATATAATTCATTACTATTACTCTATATTTATTTTCTTTAAGAGCCTGCTTGTAATCATTCCTGTACAATGATAGAATTATTTACTAATAAACCCAATAATAAAACAATTAACTTGCCTACAACTAAACATCTTCCAGAATCGGTGAATTGTACAACGGTGCATCTTGCATTATTTGGGAGACTCGTTATTGATTGAGGTTCGTAGACTTTCCTTTGAAGATCCCAAACTTCAATGAATTGGGCACGAATAGTTACTAAAATAGTTGAATGTGTCGGACTCCAGTCGAGACCTTGTACGCTCTGTAGTGCAGCAAATGATAGAATAGGTTCTGCTATTCCTAAAAAGTATAGGTTTCCAATCATCCTATTTACGACTATATTAAAAAAATTATGTTTGTAATAATTTCAAAAAATTACCGCAATAGCAAATCGAATGTAAAATATATGAAAATACCTTCTGCCCATATTCTAGTTTGCCAATCATCACCACAAGATGCAGAAATGTGTTTAAAAAATGGTGAAAACTTTAATTCGTGCACGGATCCTTCGTGGGCCAGAAACAAATCCAAATGCTGACTAAGATAATTTAAAGAGCATTTATGAATGGTCCCTTCATTAGTTCCGACGAAGTAAATACTCGGATCTGAAATGTATAGGTACGTTGTCTATTACAATTATAATGAAATATAATGAATAAGATCATATACTCCCAACCAAACTTATATGGAATCATCTAGTATCAATGAGAAATATTTTGTAACAAACGTAATATGCAAACGAAAGATTCTAACAAAAACAAGCGGCGGTTGATGTATAAGGCCGCGTAGCCGCGCGCTATTCGGTATATATATATATGAAAAATTTATAACTGATTTTTAAAAATCAGCTAATTTCGCTGTATGTCAACTATATTATAGGTTCATGTGGGTCGATTATGTATCAAAAAACAACTACTCCTCTGGCTATATGCCGCGACAGGCGTTGAATTACATCTGATACATAATCGTGTATAATACCCCATTTCGGGAAACAATATGCAGATGCTTGTTAAGTAAGAGAAGGAACTATTAGATCTATCCATCCGAAGTGACCACCTATGGACCGGTTTCGGGGTGTGTTGCCCCTCATCAGCATAGGGCAGGTCTACCTCGACTGCACACATCAACAGCTTTGACTCCTACCAAGTATACATGAAGTGCTACGCGAAAAGCGCCAGTCACGACATCTATACTTTTTAACAAGCACCAATTCTGGTGCTCGGCGCTGAAAAACCGCGGCCTCGAAGGTGCAGTATAGATTCCTTCCGAACGTCCCCGATAATATCCATATTTTTTTTATTTGTGTAACTATGAAAAACAAGAGATTAGTTATTTAATCATGTTTAGGATGTTGTTAGTTAAAATAATTTATATTTATAAATCTATTTTTTTTAAATCGTTAGTTTTAAAATTTACATTATATTTGAACAAACCTAAGGGATGAGGCCTGACAAAAAGAGCAGCAGCATATCTTGACACGGGAATGGTTAAATTGGTACATTTTTTCATGGCATCATAACCTTTGAGTTTACCATCCGCTTTACCAACCCTCATTAGTTGACTCATCTATGAAAACAATTATAAAGAAAAAATATTAGTGGTTAGAAAAATACGGAGTCAAGATATAAGTTTTGATGTGTAAGAAATACATACTAGGCTAATAAAATAATAATTATTCCATAGGACTGTTCTTATTTAACATCAATAGAACTTTTGCCACGACAAGCTCAAAGCATAGACTTAGCTTGCTTCTAAAAAAAACGCCTTGCTCTTCTAACACTGGAAGATACTTTTATCAAATCAACAATTAAAATTATATTATGCCCTAAATTATTCTCTTTTAAGAACTTTCGCTTAGAACGTACTCAAATATCAATGTTAAAACAACTACATTACGTGTTTAATGTGAGAAAGTTGATTGTTACGAATGATATTTTTCGAGATAGCAATTAAATTCTTTTATGTTACAGTGAGGCACTTTTTGCTCTATATATACTTTAAAAATGTCGTGACCAATGCAAAGATATTTATTTATAGTATGCATGTATAATTGGAATTAATGATTAAAGTAAATTGTAAGTTGTGAGTAATAAAGAACAGTTATTGTTTTTGAGTGTTTACCACTTATTAAACAATCCATAGGCGTGAAATATATTAATATAAAAAAAACAACTAAAAAATTTGACAACAATATCTGGGTTTTTATGGGTTAACTTATACACAATCAATACCTTGAAACATTTGAACAAAAGTAAATAGCAGCTTTTTAACCAACTTAACAAATTAATCTTGTTAATACCTCTAATTTTCGTTGTACAGAATAAGCACAAATTCGTCCATCATCAAACGTCACCATGACCAGTTCTTCGTCTTTCTTTTCATTTCTTCCAAATTGCCATATTATACTCCAAACTGGTTCAAAAGTCGGTACATTCTCGCCAATAATTGTAATATCTCTAGTTGATATGTTTAGAACTTTCACTGAACCGTTATAAAAACCGACAGCTAATAATACTGGATTACTATTTGAAAAATGTAATGCGGTTATTGGTTCTTGAAACGTATATTTTCGTTCGGGTTGTACCGGATTTTTTATATTCCATATCAAAACCAATCCAGTTATGTTGTCATGGAAGTAAAATTTACCATATCCCACTGCTAATATATCTTTATTTTTTGGATTCCAATCGAACGAATTAACTGATCTGCCTTGAAATAAAATGTAACCAACATATTATTTATTTATAATACAAATAAAACTATACAAAGGTTAAACAATTATGCAAAAATAAGTGTTATAGAAAGAATAGTTTCTTCTTCAACATAAGAGGGCTCGCGATTTGCAAATCCCGAAAGAGTTTAAGTGGAATTTATTACTACGCCACTGGTGAAAAATGAAAAGTTATACAGACTCTATTTAAATCGTTTAAAATTATCTATACATATAAAATGCTTTGTCCTGAATGACTGACGAATCAACGCACAGCCTAAACTGCTGATCGTAGAGACCTGAAACTTGGAAGGTGTGTTCTTTGTATGACGTGGGCATCTGATAAGAAAGGATTTTCCGAAATTCTACCCCTAAGGGGGTGAAAAACGGGGGCAAAGTTTGTATAGGACAACGTGATTCCTTGGTCCAATCTACTACAAATTTTGCATAAACATTCTTAAACAGAATTGATGAAAGACGCTTTTTGTATTTTATTGAAACTCATCGCCTAACGGGGTTAAAAAGGGGTGGAAAGTTATTTTGGGGGTGATTTGCATCGAAGTTAATATCAATACTTATTAGTGCTTTTGATTTAAATTACATTTTATTTTGACACGTTTGAAAACTCAATCCGATTTTAATAAAAAAACGTTGAACTCACATAAAAGCGTAGTGCAACGCAATACTCAATAAAATTGGAATGTCAAATATAAAAGAATATTTAAATCGGATTAGAATTCGAAATTACAATTTTATTTGTTCTTGGATATTTGAATGAAAAACTTACCTTATACCTTGACTGCACACTTCGCATTTAAACTTCAACAAAGTGATATCTTTACAAGATATTAGGAATAAATAATTGTCAAATGGGAGAGCGGACGAAGTTAAAGCGTGCATGAAGCGGTCTAATTTGAAGGGGGTGGGATTATTTTTTATTATTTAAAACATTTTTTTCACTAATTATTGTAAAAAAGATCTTTCTTCAAGTAAATTTACCAATTATAAGTAAGAAAAGTTGATTTAATATTTAAAAAAACATTTGCACAATTACCACAATGTTTACGAGTTAGGTACAAGCACTGAAACAATTTGAAAGGAAAATTGAACATACCTGTGGTGTCATTGTTAGTAAATGTCCACAAGAGATTTAGTCGATAATGGTACTCAATATTTTCCCTAAAAGGATCAGGAACTATCAATCCTCTAAATATTTTTTGTTGTTCATTGTAACAATTATTTGCTAGTAGCCTTTCTGTGATGCATAGGGCTTCTTGAAATCGTAGATTTTTTAAAAGTTTGTGTAACTGTCTTTCGTCTCCTGATAATTTGTAACTGTCTAATGATGAAGAATCATCAGCTTTATGATAATGTGCACCTTCACTATCGTCGGAATCACTGCTTTCATCAGATTCATCTTTCACATCTTGGAAAGTATCATACATATCCCATGATGAAGCAAATGCTGTGCCAGGTAAAGTTTTTGTTTTTACACAAGAAGTATTTCGAGTCTTCATTACCAGTGGAACAGTTTGAGCTTCGGCATTAAGAATTTTTCTGTTTCTTCCTTTACCAACTGTTAAATATTCATATAGTTCATTATCTTCCTCTACCTGATTACCTATGCATAAAATAAACCATTGAATGGTGATTACAATGAAAAATAAGGAAAATAAACTATGTAGTAATCAGATGTTTGTAAATTCCCTTTTCCTACATGGGAAAAGTGTTTACTCAACTTTGATATAATAAGTGGACTGGAATACTCACAATTCGCTGGTTTTCTTTAACGTTTTATTTAACACATACAAACATACATATAGTCACGCCTTTTTCCCGAAGGGGTATGCAGAAACCACTTGCTACAGTTCTTACACACATCTTTTGCTTCCTCTACTTTCATCAGTGCTCTTATACATGCTCGTTAGTTGATTGTACTCTTCACCTGGCCTTTCTTTAAAACAATGTTGATCTGATAGAGATATGTTCGCCAAGGTCGACCTCTACCGACTTTTCCATTCACACTCGCCTCATAAATTTGTTTCGTCAACCTTCCTTCATTCATTCTTTCTACGTGTCCAAACCATCTAAGCATTCCTTTATCTATCTTTGTAACCACATCTTCTTTTACACCACAGCGTTCCCTTACCTCACTATTCTTTACTTTATCCAACCATGTCACTCCGGCTTTACTTCTCAGACTAATCATCTCTGCAGCATTAATTCTATTTTTATGCTTCTTCTGCCAAACCTAACATTCACTACCATACATAAGTGTAGGAACCAACACACCTCTTTTCACAGCCAGACTTGCCTTTTTTGACACTTTTTGGCTGTTCATAAAGCTATGCAGTGCCCCATTCATTTGTTTTCCTGCCAACACCCTTCGCTCAATGTCACTGACATACTTTCCATCTCTCGTAAACTTTGAACCCAAGTTCACAAATTTATTCACTTGTTTCACTCTTTCTCCCTTAATCAAAACTTCAGTTTGTCATGCTTTCTTCTCTTTCAAAAACCATTACTTTCGTTTTGCTTACATTTATTTTTATCCCTTTGATTTTCAGGGCATCATGCATAACATTAACCATCGCCTGCAACTCCTCTTCAGATAACGCTAATATGATAAACAGCCATGTCGAAGCTACACATCCCTGTCTCACACCTTTTTTAATGTTAAACCAGTCCGTGCAAACTCCTTTTATCCTGAGAAAAGCAGTGGAATCCTCGTAAAGTGATTTCGGTGCTCTTATTACACTACCGCTCACCCCATACATAAACAATGTCGACCACAATTCACTCATTAATATGTCATAGGCCTTTTCCAAGTCTATAAAGGCGCAATAGATCTTCTGACCAAGAATTTCTGCCAAGAATTTTTTTGACTATACCTCGTAATGAAAAGACCTGATCCATACATCTTCTTCCTCTTCTAAATTCTGCTTGCACATCTCATATTATCTTCTGTTTCATTCGTTACTCTTTTAATCAATATCTTTGCATACAGTTTGCCACAAAATATAAAAATATTATGTTTTTCTTTAAACAACACAGAAGGCACTACGAGCACTACAAACATTGAATCTTACTTTAATGTCGTGGAAAAATAGGAACGAACAAAGCTTGAAACAAAGGAATGACTCGTCACTCTCGACGGTCGGAGGAATACTACTATTGTGTTGAATCGAGCCGGCGTGTTGAGAGAGGAAACTTACTACTGCGCCGACTCGAGACTGCGCATTGCAAACAAAGGGGAAAGGAAGGCTGACTGGCGTATCGGTCAGAAATATCGCGGGTAAGGTGGGCGGCATTATGCCTCTGATACCCAATTTGGTATGAATCGGCACTGCACATTTGCTGACTTGGGAATATGGTGGGACCGTTGACATGTCTCTTTCATTAAAAATACAATTTCTAATTATATTAGTCCCAAGAATGTTATGACACTTTAAATTAAACAATAATTTAATGATGTGATCTATATAGTGAATACCAACCTTCTTCGGTATCTTTGATAGCAGTACAGCTAGGTAAATCCAATACAAAAAATGTTGATGTTTCCTTAAGAATCAAACTTATACTTGTAGGTATCTGTTTTATGGTTACTATTTGTTTATTATCATCAGTATCAATAGTTTCAGAGCTAAGTGACATCTCTGGTTCACTATCGTGTGCCATAAAAATATCAAAGTAATAATTAGTAGTCTCATTTGAAATACTTCCTCTATACTGTACTGAACTCTGCTGATGTTGTTTATCCAAATCATGCTTGAACCTTACAGTTGATTGAGACTTTGTTACTTGCAAGGAATGACTTTCGGATGATCTAGAATTTTAAAATTTAAATTAAAAACAATGCAAATAAAATTCTTTAGCATAAAACTTATGTGAAACATTAATCCACGAATAATTTTGTGTATAAGTTTAGTGTTATTTTTACTTAAATTCTGAATGGTGGTCAGGTCGATCGCCAATATCATAGACACTAATTTGTCTTTCTCTACCACCCAAATAGACGTCTGGATTTAATGGTTTAGGTGTAACCTCTTTTCCATCATATATTATTGTGAGAGCTTGGATTGTTCGTCTTTTTGTTGTTACCAAAATCGGTTTTCTTCCGACAATTGATTTTTTTTTAACTTGTCGTTGAGAAAATTGAGCTGTCGTACTACTTCCCATTTTTAAGTTAAATTATTTAATAGATAATATGATTCTTACCTTCTTGATTGTCCAAAAACATTTAAAATTAAACATTTTTATGTATTCCAAACAAAAAACAAGTTTGATCAATAGGTAACTACACCTACATAAAACTTCAAAATATAAAATAGGAAATTGATCCATAATTCCTTTTTTTCACATAATTCACATAATTAAATTTTTTAAAAGATAACTGTATAGAAGCAATGCAGACATTTTTGAACATTTTTAAATTTAATACGGTTAATTTTACTCAAGGAACATAAACCTAATACGGAGAAATTACGGAGTGGGCGACATCTATTATTGATCGCATGAACATCTCGAGGTGTGAGCAATAAACCTTGTCCATTTATTTATAAGGGTGAAAAGTAAACATGCAACAAAAATGCAAAGGATTAAAAAAGGTGATCTAGAGATAAAATCACGAAAAATAACTATGCTCTGTTCCACAATGCTCTACATATGGCAATTCTATTATATCTTTGCATAAATTTCCTTCAAATCCTAAGGCAGCTCAGAAATGGAAGATGATCTTAAAGATAGGAAAAACAATCCCAATTTTTATGTTTGTTTGCAGCAAGCACTTTGTGAATGATGATTTTTTCATTGGTAAGTTTAATATTGTTGTCCAATGATCTATAATTTTATTTTTAAATTACAAAGTGACTTCAACAATACAGAGAAAGCGTTTGAAATATGGATCTGTTCCTAGCTCACACCTTCCAGTGTTGAAATATCAACATTTCATATTTAAGAAAGATAGAAGTGACCGAAGTTAATTGGATTATAATACATAATCCTTAATTGGTCGAACTTTCATAGGCATAGAATTCTAGGGACAACAGAACTGAAAACTTCGAAAACAAACCAAAATTGATACCTAGACACACCTGGTCTTTACTGGAATTAAACAAGAATCCAGCGATAATTAAACTGAAACGACGAAAACAAACCTTAAATCCAGCTTCAATCCAATAGTTTAACACAAAAAATCAACTCAAATCTCTGAGGTAACTAAATTTACCTTTAATAAAAACCGGTTTTACAAGTGATCATTGACAGAATATTTGTGGTTCACACCTCGATCCGACATTTTGTCATTAATAGCTCATCTCGGGTTACGTGATTTTTCCCTATAAGAAATCCTTGTTTTACTAAAAAGAAGAATAAAAGTGTCTACTTACACCGAGAAAATCTTTGATTGTTAAAAAATAATAGTTAGGTTAGTTGTTTTGTCATCGCAGCACCATCTGATGGCAATGAACATCCAGGATTAATAAAATAAATTTACGGTGTACTGTGGTCTGTGTTGGTTTGGTATATTTTGGAGTTGGTAGAATTGGTAAATTATTAAAAATGGAGGATTCTCAGAAAAGTATGTTGTTTAAAAACAGTAATTTAATTATTTAAAATTAAATTTATTGTGATTAGTATTTTTTAGCAAATAAGAATCTTTTTATAATAAACATTTATATTTTAGATTCTACTGATGGTTCTCTGAAACCTACAGTATTGCAGCCTCGTATAATAATGAAGATAGATGGGCCTGAAGAACTTATTGATAAAGGTAACAAACATTTTGTAAACAAATTTTTTTATCTAGTTGATAGAGTCAATTACTTTGAATTTTTTTTAATATTTAGTGGAAAACAATTTGAAATTTACATAGGTACCTGCTAAATTTTTCTTATTTGTTCCAGCTCTGTTTATTTTTTTTATGGGTTTGTAACGATTTATGTTACAAATTTTGTTAAGTAACAATTTAATTAAATGTAATAATTTACAGCACATTTTATATATTTAGGATTCAAAATATGAAATAAATATTCAATTAATATCAGACCCAAATATAAATATATCATTTAATTACATTTGTAATTGATGTCTTAGTTACTTAGTCTATACAATGCAATTTTTAAATTTTAGAATCAGAAGATAATAATATTAACGAAGAAACAGTAAACAGTGAAGAATTAAAAATGTGCAGTCCATCATTTCGACCTTCCCTGCTAATGCCAATCAATAATCCATTCGCAATCTCCCAAAATAAAATATCAAAAGGGATTTTAAAGCCTCCTCAATTTAATATTAGTAATAATGTAACCCCAACACAATTTGCATTGAAGCCCAGTCAACTTAACTCTTTTTGTAAAAACTCTAGTGATAAGATCAACAGTGAAAAAAGTGATACAAAAGTAAATGGAGAGATGCCGAAGTTTGTGCCTTTGGTAGTACCTGATAAAAAAATTCAAAAAGGTAAGAATCATTTGTTTTTAATCATCTGACTCAGTTTAAAAAATTTATTTTCATTAACAGTGTGTATCCCATAACTAAAAGACTACATACAACACTGGAAAAACTAGGAATGTAAATAGTCCTTTATTAAAAAATATACATAATTATGTAAATTTAATTCTAAAAATTTGTTTATATCTAAAAAATTATAAGCACTAAACTATATTGGTAGAAAATTTTGTAGTTTGTGAAATTTTTTGTGAAAAATTTATAAAAAATATTAATTGGAATTTCTAGAGGGTGCTAGAGAGTCATAAAGAAATGTACATTTGTTTTATTTCCATATTTCCTGTAATATTCAGTTCTACATTACTTTAATTTTAAGTTTTCGTTGGTCCTACTAAAATATAATTGGCTGACATAAAATGTATCCAAACTAATATTTGTTAAAACAGTTACAGATACAAAACAACAGCCTGCCGATACAAAAGTTTCTAGTAATTCATTTGTGTTTGGTCAAAACTTGAAAGAAAGGGTAGTAGCTGGAGAAAATAAAGAAGAATCTAAGGCTTCTACTAGCTTAGGATCTAATGGTACTTCAGAAATGCTGTTCAGTAGTGCTATTCAAAATGAACTTAAAGGTAACAACATTTTATAATAAGATAATGAAATAAACAATGTTGATTTCACCTAAGTGAACATTTTATAAAGTTGACATTTATCTATATCCACTTCTTCTCGCAAAGTTCATGGTTGTATGGGGTGAGATTTTCTTGAAATTGGTAGGTTCTGAGTTGGTAAAACTAAATATGTTGAACCTTATTCTTTCTAAGAAGGGGTATAAACATAGTATGTGTTCAGCAGTTTCGTCTTTCACTGACAGTCTATTTGCTGGTTCAGACCTATCCTTCTGAAGTGATATCTTAGACAACAATGACCTGTAAGGAGTCCCATCAGAATCCGCAGATCATTCCTACTCCATTCCAGGATCTGCTTGGTTGTGTTTCTGGAGGGTTTAGGTAAAAACGCCTTTGAATGTGTTAACCCAGTATGCGAGTCTTTTTCTCTCTGCACAGTCCAAAATAATGGTTTTGGCAGCACTTATGGTGACTGGTTCTGGTCCTGTAAACGTAAATTCGGCACTTAAGAGATTTGATGCAATACCATACAGGTTTAGAATTTATCTTGTTGGAGCTCAGTGCTTTTAGAGCAACATTGGTGTCTGAGATAATTTACATTACATTACAATCTTACGGTTGGACCTTTGGTATTGGCACCTATGTCACCTAGATCTTTTGATCCTCTGTGACTACCGCTGTGTCTTCAGGGCATCAGAATTCTAGTCTGCTGATTTTGGCAAACCTTAGGATTTCTGTTGGCCCTGACTCTTTTAGATCGCTTGGATCCATAATCATACGGCCCCAGGTTTGATACCTGAACCCTGCTAGATCGGGGGTTTTTGAGCCATCTGTGTACATTACGTAATCAGTCTCTGGGAAGTGGATTGCTCCCCTCACCCTTTAATCTCTCTTCAGAAAGAGGACTTTGAAATACTTTTCTGCGTGTATTTTTATGGCTAGCATGCCAGGAATCATCCTGAAGATTTGGTGGTTTTTAGTTTTACTCAGTTTTCCTGAGTGACCCCCAAGTCGCTTCCCTTTCATTTACCTTTTCAATCTGTAGGAAGCTATCCTGGTCTCCCTCTCTAAAAGAATATGTAGGGGAGGGAGATTCAGGAGGTATTCCATCGCTGCCCCTGGTGTGCTAGACATAGCTCCAGTTATGGCCAGACATGCCATGAAAGTAGAAGAAGCAAAAGATGTGTGTAAGAACTGTAGTACCACTCGCACCATCTGGATACCATGTTGAGGGCTTCTTGGAGAACATTTGAAATCATCGCTTCAAATTTTCGTCTAACTATTATAATTAAATCATCTGCATAGCATTGAAAATCTACTCCCTGCATGAAAAGTTCGTTTAGCAGAGAATTGACTAAGAGTGATGATATAACATATCGGTTTTCAATTGAGCTTTTGATCCAGTTGCAAATTTGGCTGCCGATTTCTCTATTTAGTGCTAAATCAGTAGATTTACCTGTTTGGTAGGCATATTGATGGGGATTTAAGGGATATACCCTAAGATTCCCTCTCTAAGTGGGGTAATCCAGTATAAGACAATTTAAAAGTTGATAGTGATGAAAACTATTTTAGTAAATACTTCTTACAGCAGATCCAGGAGACACATCCTCAAAAGAAAAAGAAACAAAGTCATTAAGTGAATCTGCCAGAGAGTATGAGGAATCTAGAGCAAATAAGAGAAAGTATGAAGAAGTTGAAGTAATAACTGGAGAAGAAAATGAAACTAATGTTTTAAGCATTTCTTGTAAACTGTTTGCTTTTAATAAAGTGTCTAGTAATTGGTTGGAACTTGGTCGAGGAACATTAAGGTTAAATGATCTTAACAATTATGATTATGAGGAGCACGCGGGAAGCAGAATAGTTTTTAGAACGTCGGGAAGTTTACGAGTCATCTTGAATACACAAGTAAGAAAAAATTTGATCCCGGTTTTATTTATTAGCGGCTTTTTATTTTTTAAAATATGGTAAACCTTTCAATTTATCCTTAGATTTGGGCTGAAATGGTGGTAGAAAAAGCAAGTGAAAAAAGTATTAGAATAACCGCACTTGACGCAAATGGGGAAATTAAAGTTTTTCTTGTTATGGTAAGTCAGTAAAAAATTTTGTATGTATAAAAATTTTACAATAAATATTTATAGCAGAAGTCCACAATAATAATTTATTTTCTTAATAAATAATTTGCAAGTCAGTTGTCCCATGTACTGATTGTATTGTGTCCCTCGTATTTAATTGGGGCCTCACAATGAATAAGAGGTCTCTTAAAGTGGTGGCGGCATCATGTGCAGGAATCAATTAGTGTACATACATCATTCTCCAGTCATTTGCTTCCGCTGTCGGACATAGGCCTCCTCAAGTTTCTCGTTCCTGTACTGCTGCAATCCAGTTGGTGTTGTTCTTTTTTCATCTGCCCTTCTGGTGGGTGGTCTTCCGGGATTTTGTTTATCTGACCATTGCCTCCATTCCAGAAGTTCTTTTGTCCATCTCTGATCTGTTTGTCGTTCTATATGACCGGCTCACCTCCATTTCGACTTTGAGATCTTTTTAATTATGTCTTCTACCTTTGTTCTTCTACGCATCTCCTCATTTCTTACTCTGTCTCTGAGTGATATCTCCAGCATAGATCTTTCCATCTTTCTTTGTGTGACACTCAATTAGGATACACGTGTTAAAAGTTTTCCTTTTTACACTTATAGGAATTTTGATAAAAGGTTATCTGACGTTTTCAAAACAATATTAAACTCTTCTGGAAGTCCATAAGAATAGCCAGAGGTAAAAATACCACCTCGCAACTGGAAAAAATTAGAAGATGGTAGTATAGTAATAGGAGAGGAATGTGTTTTAAAGAGATGGAAGGAATACTTCGAAAATTTATTTGAGAAAGAGGATACACAAGTACAGGCCCCATTTGAATACGTGAGTGAAAGTTGTAATGAAAGTGAAATTAGTACGACAGGATAACACTTAAAATGCTAAAGGCTAGACAAAGCGTGGTAACTAGTCTGCTGTACCGCTTTTTAAACTTTGTTGGAGGAATGGTAGCATACCAGATGACTGATGCAAGGCTTTTATCGTGCCGGTTTACAAGGAAAAAGGTTTGCAGCAGGACTGTAAGAACTCCCGAGGTATTAGTTTACTCAGCATAGTCGCCAAACTGTATGCAAAGATATTGATTAAAAGAGTGACGAATGAAACTGAAAAGATGATATGGGATGTGCAAGCAGGATTTAGAAGAGGAAGGAGATGTATGGATCAGGTCTTTTCATTACATGGTGTAGTCGAAACATTCTTAGCTAGAAGTCAGAAGGTCTATTGCGCTTTTATAGACTTGGAAAAGGCCTATGACAGAGTAGTGAGGAGTGAAATGTGGTCGACATTATTTAAGTATGGGGTGAGCGGTAGTTTAATACGAGCACTGGAATCACTATACGAGGATTCCACTGCTTGTGTTAGGATAAATGGAGCTTGCAAAAATGAATGATTTGATCGTCAAATGTCTTCTTTACGCCGATGATCAAGTCATATTAGCGTCATCTGAAGGGGAGTTGCAGGCTATGGTTAATGTTATGCATGATGGCCTGAAAATCAAAGGGATGAACATAAATGTAAGCGAAACAAAATTAATGGTTTTTGAAAAAGAAGAAAGCATGACAAACTGTGAAGGTCTGATTAAGGGAGAAAGAGTGGAACAAGTAAATGAGTTTGTATACCTCGGTTCAAAATTTACGAGAGATGGAAATTATAACAGTGACATTGAGCGAAGGGTGTTGGCAAGAAAACAAATTAATGGGGCACTGCATAGCTTCATAAACAACTAGAAAGTGTCAAAAAAGGCACGTCTGGCTATGCATAGAGGAGTGTTGGTTCCTACACTTATGTATGGTAGTGAATGTTGGGTTTGACAGAAGAAGCATGAAAATAGGATTAATGCTGTGGAGAGAGTAGTTCGAAAAGTATAGCTGGAGTGACTCGGTTGGATAAAGTGAGATAAGAAAACGCTGTGGTGTAAAAGAAGATGTGGTTACAAAGATAGATAAAGGAATGCTTAGATGGTTTGGACACGTAGAAAGGATGAATGAAGGAAGGTTGACGAAACAAATTTATGAAGCGAGTATGAATGGAAAAGTCGGTAGAGGTCAACCTCGGCGAACATATCTCGATCAGATCAACATTGTTTTGAAGAAAGGCCAGGGCAAGAGTACCAACAACCGACGAGCATGTATGAGAGCACTGATGAAAGTAGATGAAGCAAAAGATGTGTGCAAGAACCGTAGCAAGTGGAAGGAAGTGGTCTCTTCCTACCACTACAGGAAAAAGGCGTGACTATATTTATGTAGGAATTTTGTCCTTAAATATGTGTCTTAATTTGCCGTATGCTGCCCATCCGACGTTTAAACGCCTTAAAAGTTCACATACATTTATAGCGCATTTATAATGTTGTGATTAATAAAATACTTTATTATATGTTTTTTTTTTTAGGGTAACATAGAGGATTCCAATAAACTATTTTCCCATTTGAAAACTAGGCTGGACAGAGAAATCAAGTCTCAAAAACGTAAAAAACTAGACAGTTTGAAATCGACAGCAACCAATTAATTCCAATACACACACAAAAAATTTAACGAGTCACAAAACTGAATTATCATTGTGATTAAAATCATGTAAAATGGATACACTGAAAAAACTTAAAATTACGAGAAAGGTTAATGTAGTTGTCGTGGTGTAGGCATACCGTCAGAAAATTCTAAATTTTTGTATACTTATTAAGGACATGATAATACAATTACCCTTAAAATTTGAAGTCAATTGACCTCCTCTAACCCGAGAAAAATTCAATTAAAAATTGGATAATTAACATGGAGAGTATACGCTCGCTGTAGTTCTGTACCAGTTGATTAGTTCTAGAAAAAAAAACTAACTGTCAAAAACTTTCAAAAAACTAACAGCCTTTTAATGTCTGTTCTAAGTTTTATTGACCAGCTAGTTGTTTATAAATAACCGTGTAAAGTTCAACAATTTATAAAAAAGTATACATACTAGCGAGTTGGACAACAACTTGGCAACGCTGTATGCGAGTATAGATAATTACGCGGTAAATTCAAACGGACTTGTGGAGAATTCAATATTCAAAATTATTTTTGGTAGAACATATATTTATTACGGATAAAAAATTTCAAATTTTGAGTAATACAAAAAATAGTATTGGTACAATCTTTTTTATTAAATGTAAATTGAACACAGCGTAAAGTTTTACAGAATTATCTGAAATTTAAGCTCATAACTTATAAATATTAATAGTAAACAATATAAATTTTACGTGACTTATAAATATTTCCTTCAATCACATTTATTTTCGTATTTTAAGAAGTGTAGGTATGTGCGCATCGATACGCTTAATCCTAGTGACTTCTTATAAACAAAAAAGAATAAATGTAATAGAATTTTACGTAAAACTAAATATGCAGTCATTACAGATAGAATACATTGCATTTTTTGTAACACAAAAAATAATATTAATATAAACTTTATATTAAATATAAATTAAACACAACATATAATAAAACGGAAATTTCTGAAACTCAGTCATGTAATTGTAGTTAATGAACTATCTATACTGTACATCGATTCTTCTCCAATATATCAACTAGTGGGGCATAAGCGACTTTGGCGGGTTAGAACTTTTGCGGAAGTATTGGTGTATGCATACAAATGAAAACTGTATGGGTAACGTCTTGCATAAAAATTATTACTCACTTCACTACAAGCTTGTATACTTTTATCTAAAATTTTCTGACAATATTGTACCACGACAACCTCGTTAAAGACTAGTTCGAATCAAAAAGAACATTATAAATTTAGATATGGTAAAAATCAACAACAATAAACAAAATTTATATCTATTTTTCTAATGAAAGCCTATATTTTTAAGAATGCTTCATGTGATGATGCAATTTTCATTTAATATCGTTTATTAAAAAAACAATTTAATAATTAAAAACTTCAACAATATTTATTTTCTTAAAATTATTTTTAGTAAATGTGTCAACGCTGAAGGAAATAAAAATATTGTTGAAAAACAAGTTAATCCTCATTTCATGTTTGAAACAATAAAGCTATGACTGACCCAAGTTTTTTAAAACGAAGATTTAATTGGTTTACAAACATAATAATTAAGTAAAAAAAAGTTTTTCTATTACGCAGTTTTTAAAGACAACCCTTGCCAATAAAATGAACCTATCAAAGCCGTTTTTATAAAGTCAATCGAAATAAACATTTGTTTAACAAATTAAAACATTCGGTATTAAGTTTTTTCAGTGTATGCTAAGTATATCATTTATTATTTCATAAATAAATTAAAACACTACTGGCAAGTGTGATAGAAGTAAATTATTAAAATTAAGTTTAACATTGTAACTGCAGATTTAAAAAGAAAGTGTTATGACATTTTTATGGAAATATTTTTTTTTATTTTTTCAAAATAATCCAAGATTTTAATTTTTAGCATAAATAGCTTTAAAATATAGGGTACCATATTTTGATTGTATCTTTTTCTTACGATAAATAAATGTGACATTTTATTAAATTGCTAAAACTACCTTTGTGGAAGTACACGCGTCACGAAAAGTATCGCATAATTGGAATGTTATTTTTTTCACCTTTATTTTTAATGTGAAAAATACAGTCGTGTAGAGGTTCAATGATTTTTAAAAACAATAAACATGATTGTTAATGTCATGTCCAACACTTTTGTAATTTACTTCAGTTATCATCGACCAATTGTCACAGACAGCATCGAATATTACGTCTCAATTTTTCAAAATTTTTATCCCGCGTGTTCCAGGTCATCTATAGGTTGATTGGAGCAATATTACGAGTTCTTAAGCGCCGTTCTTGGTAGTCCCACACTTGCTCCTTAGAGTCTCGACTTACTGCTGGCCACTCTAAAACTTGAATACCAACTTCACAAAGATGCTCAGTTGTTATTCTATCAACGTGCGGATGAGCGTTATCATGCACGAGATCAAAGTTCACACCAATATCTGGAACAAACGGTGCCAATTTTTCTCAATAATCTCTCTTAATACACCTATATCAGCTGTCAGGGATCCCTATAAAATAAGGCCAACTAGTGTGGCCTTCAAAACACTATAATAGTCACCTCCAAAATTCCTAGCTGGTCTTATGGTGCACCGTGCAAATCACTCACCTTCGCGTCAGTAGACTGGAATACATCGTATCAAGTGCAAATCTAAACTCATCTATAAAAAGGATGTTAGTCCAGTCGTTTACACTCAATTTGGCATGTTCTCTTGCGAAACTCGAACAATTATTCATGATTAGAGATTCTTCCTCTAATTCCAACTTCCCTTAACCTATTCCTAATAGAATGCTTACTTTGGACGTTATGGAGGAGAGGCAATTTTACAGTTGCTGTACTGTATGACATTCCCGCAGGGAATAACGGTCATCTGCAAGGAATGTACACCTTTGACGTCCTTCTGGAACTGGAATCCTATTGTTATCCCAAGTTTCCTTGTAACCTTTTAATGTTCTAGATACGCTCGATTGGTTACTACCAATAACTTCGGCTATATACTGCTGCGATCTACCATCTTCACTTACGGCTACAATTTTGATTGCTTTGTCTGGCGTCAAATTAAGGCTCCTTCACACGTTGCTGGATTTAGAGCTTGCTCGCTTGTTAGATTGTGTTGCAGGCTGCCGTAAATGGTCTGTTGCTTGGAGGTTGGTATGGAGCGCTGCTAGTTTCACCTCACACGATGCTTGTTTGTTTGCTCGTTGTTTTGCTAGCTTGTCAGTTATATTTAAAATATACAAATGGATTTAATGGATGAATTAGTCGTAGTCGAATTGCTATTGCGACTTAAATAAAGATTGAAATGCTTCAAAAAAAAAAGAAGAGAAATAAATAAGGGTTACTGCACTTTAAACTATGATGTTTATTGAACTTGAGTAGCTTCTTAATCTCTTTCAGAAGTATTGACTATTGTTATTTTCCTCGATCCAAATATTAGTCTGTTTTTATTATACGCTTTATATTAGCTTGACTTGTATCTATCTATGTATCGGAATCTTTGGACACGATTTTCACCCACTTAAAAGGACCGATGACAATACAATCATTTCTTTAATTTTTTCAAAGATCCTGGCCAGGATCATCAGGATATTAAAAAAACCCGAAGTAAAAAATGATAAATAAATAATAGTTTAATAAAACTCAAAGGCGTGGGGTGCTTTTTATGATATTTACGTTTTCTTCTTGGAGACTTTACTTTTACCAATATCTGTTTATTATCAAATATATTAAATTGATATAGCGCGCCCCACGCTTTTGATTGTACAATTATTTTTATTTTTTAGTTCGGTTTTCTTATAAAGCGTGTTGACTTAGTTTATTTAAACTATTATTTATTTTCATTAGCCCAGAAGATCCTGCATCATTCACAAACTTTAACCGAATGGAAGAAACACATTTAATGAGCTGCTTTGACTCCTCACATCACTTATTGCGAAAAGTAGATGTTAATTATGATAATTCAGAGAAGAAACGGCGTACAAAGGAGGTATATTCTCGTACGCGTCATTTAAAGTAGTTATTTCTTGTCGAATCCATGATGTTATAACTTTTGGTCCCAACACAGTTCACTCAAAACTTTTTTAAACAGTACCATGTGCAAACGACTCTGCGATTGGTCAAATTTTTAAACTAGCAGGCAGCGCTGCACTATTAACAAATATCCGCGCCAACTGACTTTCACTAAGTAAAGCAGACAATGCACGTAAATTAATATTTTGTGTTAAGATTTTTATTTAATGATTAAATTTTTAAAATTATGCGATACTTTTTGTGCCAAGTGTTGTATGATTTTTAGGCATAAATCCTACACAAAAAACTTTTAAATTTGGACATAAAAGGATGTGAAAATCAATGAGAAATAATTCAACAATAATCATATATTTAAAACTTATACAGTATGCCACCAATATATGGATAAAAAAATAACAATTTTTTTACTTTTTTTTTTTTCGTTTTGACCTTTTCCTATCTGAATTTTTAATCATATTTACATCAATCTATTCCGAATGCTTTGTTTAATTCTTTTAAATCTCTTTTGTCTACAAAGGGTTTTAGATCACCCCTATTCATCAACGAAATGCACATCCGTAACGTCGACCATATAGTATCGGACATTTGAGAGATGGAACCCGAGTTTAATATGTCCTTTCCCCTTGCTTGTTGGTTGAGAGCGGTTAAAAAGTGCTCGGCTGCTTCCCTAAAATATTGTCGTTTTGTGTTAATAAAGAAGATACGAAAAGGGTTTTATTTTTTTAAATATCAACAGGTTACTACTAAAAATTACCTATAAGCATTTAAATTAATGCAAGTTATTCCTACGTTATATCTAGCTCTTATAAAACCAGGAGATAGATTCAGAGCATGGTGATAAGCATCTACAGCTTCTTCTGGTCTTGTACCATTTGCTAAAGTTGCACCAAGTCTATTCCAAAGTCTTGCATCCTATAAAGATAATAAATGGTTATAATAAAGTACTTATTTTTTCACCATTCCACATTCCAAATGAAATCGTTATTACATATTAAAATAAAGACCAAGATTTATTTTCAGTACTATTTTTTTAAAAATATCGAAAGCACTACCATTTTGGGTCTAATATAATTACTTTAAATAGCTGCTGATCATAATTGCTAGAAGTCTAGAACCCTTTTAATTTTAGAAAATGTGTGCATTTGATTTTTTTGTTAAATATTTTCCGTTATCATTATATCTAATTTGGCAGTAGATTTATCAAAAAACTGCTTTGAGAGAATTATATTTTTACACAGGGTGGGCCATAAGTTAGTTATAAATAGAAATCGATGGACTTTGTCGGTTGGTACTAGCAGTCTAAGGTTATGTTGCTGTTATATGACATAGACATAGGAGACTAGACTGCGGGTCTATATGCGAGAGTTGGCTCCCAATGAGAAAGAGAGAGTCGCTCGAGAGGTTGTCTCGATGGGCGGGGCTTACGCCCGATTCTCGATCCCTTCACTCAGCTCGCCGCGTACCCCTCGGGCGTAAGCCCCGCCCAATAGAGAGCACGAAACAACCTCTCGATCGACTGTCTCTTTCCCATCGGGTGCCAACTCTCAGCACGGGTACCCGCAGTCTACTCTCCTATGCCTTTGTTATATGATAACAATGAATGGAAAAATAACTAAAGATTGCATTTGTTTTGGAAACATGGCCATAATTATAATGTTTGTGATTTATTTGGGAAACTTTTTCCAAACATCCATCCTCTCATCTCGACAAGATATTCGCAAAATAAAGATTAAAGAGAATTTTAAAGTTGTTAAGCAATGTTTTGTGCAATCAACAAAGAAAAGCGTCCAAGGAGTATGAAATAGCAAGAACAAGCATACAAAGGATTCTACAGTATAGATCACATATGCCTACTTAACTTCCTAAATAAGATGATGAAAGGCGTTGTACACAAACCAATAAGTACCCCATGACAACTTTTACAAAACCATTTTTTGCGGCGACGAAACGACTTTTAAGGTGAAGGGCAGAGTGAACAGATTCAACGAATGCCCACGTGGCGATGGAGACAGAGTTAAAATCTCCTAGCGTAAACCTACGAGCAGGGATTTTAAGAGGTAAGCAATCGGGCCTTATTTTTTAACGCTATTATCAATTCTGTAAAGTACTGAGATAAGCTTCAAGTATTGTTAGAATGGAAAATGGTTAAGAAAAAGTTGAAGTTGGCCCAAGATGGAGCACACCCACACTATGGAGTTATCATGAGAGAATTTCTAAATAAAACTTTAATGAAGGGATTGGGAGAAGAAATTTTTACAATTGAATGGCCACCACGATCCGCAGATATTATATCCATGGATTTTTCAGTCAAGGGTGTACCAAAAAATAATGTGTATTCCTTTAAGATTCGTGATGTTGAGCATTTGAAGACACGAATCCAATTAGAATTTGAAAAAGTACAATTCCGGAATATTTGCAACAAAATTTGTAAATCGGTGATTATATGCAATATTTGCTAAGAACAGCAACTTTTGTAATTTCATTGAAATGTACTAGTATTTGTGTGTTGATAATAAAATTTGTATTTTTGACCACTGACTTATGGCACTCCCCGTATTTAATAGTGAATGTACTGTATTGATTGTTGACTTGGTAATTTTTTATTAGAAAAATGGAAAATATGTTTTCTTTGCTAGAGATTGGGCAGTCGCCACTTTGTTACAGGGAACCCTCTCTCAAATACGTCCCTGCATGTATATAAACATCTTATTTTTTAAATACTCACTTCCGGCTTTACAGAAAGTGCAGCTGTAAAACAATCTGCCGCTTTATTATATTCACCGGTAAGATTAAATAGAACGCCCAATCCACACTGTACCTCATAATCGAATTGAAGTGGGTTCCTTTGGGCTGCCTTGATAAATAAATCTTGAATTATCTTGTGGTCATTCCTACAGTTAAAAACATTTTGTCACTTAGGATTTTATATAACTTAGGAACACCTTTAAACCCTGTTATTATTAATTCGTTAATAAATAAGACATTTATAAAACTACCGAGAATTCTTGTTTTTTTCAAATTAAAACCAGAGAATAACAAACCGACGAGAAACGACAAAAGACTGTTTTAAGCGAACGTTTTCCGAAGGAGCATGACAAAATATGGTGTACAAAGAAAGTCCGTCTATTGCAGAATACCGTCTCTTTTGATTTCTCCCTTTGAAACAAACAATACATTCAAAAACCATAATACCTAGTATTTATCATAAATTGCCCCATTGAAGTATCAATAGTTCAGCAGTGAAGTTAGAAATTAATTACTATTACATGGGACCTCACGTGGGTATTTTCATAGAGTGGTATTGAATGTTTACAAAACACAACAAATAACTCTGCTTGACGATTAACAAAGTACGCGCTAAAAACTTAAGCAGGTAGGTGCAATCATGTACGAGGTCTGGCTATTAAATAACGAGACTGTGCGCGCAAAAGGCGTCTTAAAGGGGAAGGGGGGAAAAGAATGCAGCGTTGGATAGCCGGAAGTGTCTACTATTTCAGTACGAAAACACATTTTTACGCTGTTGTAGTATTTTTTCTAGGTTAGATACGAACGTGTTTTTTCTCGTGCCGATAACAATGTGTGACGAAAACCACGAGCAATGGACCAATGTGAAATTTCTCGTTAAATTAAAAAAAAAAATCCGACTGAGTGCTTCAAGTGGTATAAACGGTGTTCTGAATGCCGAGAGAGCTACAAAAATGACCAACTTCCAGGTCGACGTCAACGGCATCGTAATGACTAAAAGTTTTGGCAACACCGCGAGAGCGAGTTCGTGAGAAACGACTGGAATTGTGGAAAAACAAGTCGTGGATCTTGCACCAGGACAACGCACCTGCCCATAACGCGCTGTCCGCTAGAGACACTCCAGTGCTCAAACACGCGCCTTACTCGCCTGATTTAGCAGCCTGTGACTTCTCCTGTTTCCGAAGATCAAGTCTGCCTTAAAAGGAAGCCGGTTCGAGTCGATGGAAGAGGTGAAGCGAAAATCGGCGGAGCTCCTAAATGCTCTTACAAAAGAAGACTTCCAGCATTGCTTTGACCAATGGAAAAAACGAATGGAACGGTGTGTGGCGAGGGGAGGGGAGCATTTGATTGTAGAATAATTCTTAAAATAAAACTCTTTTTCATAATCAGTCTCGTTATTTATTGGCCAAACCTCGTATAGATTAAAAATTATTGCGATTGTTTTTTGCTGCACTAGTATATTTTTTGTTCAAAATTGAAATTTAAAATGGGCAGATCGAACGGTAAGAATTACTCTGGCGGAAACGAAAGAGGTAATTGCTAATGTAAATAAATTTAAGAAAAACGAGGCGAAACGTGGCTTGAAAATTCCAATTAAATGTTATCGTCGTAGAGTATTCGCTGCGACAGGAGCATCGAAAAAGCTGTTTTTCAGTGTTCACGAAGAAGAAACATGCAAGCAAATATTTAATCTCTAAAAATATCTAACGAAAGGCGCCGCTGTACAGATATAACTACAGAAGAACAGGGCCTCAAAATTGTAAATAATTTTTCTATAATACAAAAGCAAAAAGAATGCGGTGCACAAGTAGGTTTTAAGGGAGGGCAGTTAACTTTAAAAAGGGAAAAGATATCATTTATACCGATGAGACGAAATGTTTGGATAAACAGATAAACACAGGTAAACTTACTGTAAAAGAAGAAGGGTTAATTATAGTGCAAGCCGGTGGAGAAATGGGATTTTAGACAATGGTCTTCTGATATTTAAATCAAAATGGTGATTATTATGATGAAATGAATTATTATTTGATACATTTGGTACCAATAATTTTGTCACTGACGAAAAGAGCAGTGTTCGAGAACGTCGTCCAAGAGATGTTTTTTTTATCATTTCTTCTTCATAACTTTTGACATGTCGACAGATATTATACCATTCTCGTTCACACACCTCCTTGAAATTTTGCCTTGTCTGTGCCTGGGTTCGTCCAAATTAAAAGTGGTGTTGTGAGCTGCAACCCAATTCTTCAATAATAACCATATTTTCTCTGTGGGGTTCAGTTCTGTGTACTAAGGGAGTAAACGTAACACAGTGACCATGTTGTTCCAGCAGTTTATTTGAAGATATCAATTTGAGTGCCATTTATGCTAAACTGTTAGTATTAGTACTATCGTATTGAGTAAGAAATGCTGCATGGCAAGAGGGATTTTAATTTTTAAATCTCACTAAAAAAATACTTCGGCATTCTTAAGGTACTTTCACCGTGAAACCATATTTTGTTCATTTTTTTTTCACAAGCTAAAAATCATATTAACTAACAAATCCCGAAGTTTCAAATTTTTTGGCCGTTTAGAAAGCGAGATATTTAATAATAAATTTTGCAATTCTCAGGGTCACTCTACATTAAAAGCATGCAACTATTTCTATTGTAATAAAAAATCTCTCGACAGAATTTAAAAAAAATCACTGCCGTTTTGTTTAAGAGATATAACAATTTAAATTATTGGTAATTTTCCAATTCGAACGCGTTATTGTTATGGTGGATGGTGATCTGGCAACGCTGTGCAGATAACGATAATCACATATTTTTATGGAAGTAGAATTTATAATATCATTCATCAAGCAAACCTATCTTTTATTGAGGGATTTCCGAAAAATTAAATAGGCAATTTTTCGCGAATAAAATAAAAAATTTTGTGTTGAAGGACGTCAAGCTAAATCACAGTAGTAGTAAGAAAAATAATAGGAAACATCCTAAAGAGAAGCTAAAAAATAATCTATAATGTAAAAATGAATTGCCGTTCGTTAGTCTCGCTAAAACTCAAAAACTGCTTGAACGATTTTAATGAATTTTTTAGGCAATTTTTAAATTTGCCCCACGAGTGCTCCTGTTAAGTTTGGTACGGTACAACAGAAGTAGCTTGGCGAACGAGAGATGTAAAAATCTACGCACAACGAAAACATTCGAATAACAATCCGATCGGCGACGACGAAATTTTCAGTAATCGTGAGTTTCAAGTACAATCGGAAGAAGAAGTTTACGAATGTGAAGTATATTCAGCCGAATATTTGTTATTTTAGAGGCAAGTCGCCAAACTACTTCTGTTGCACTGTAACAAACAGATCAACGAAAGTGGTAGGAAGGGGATGAAATATTAAAAACTATTAAAAATGACTAATATTAGAGACAAATTCAGTCTTCGAGGCCGCTGGGTTTGATAGTGATATTCCCAATTTTGTTAGCTTAAAAACTATCAAAAATGGCTGATATTAGAGTCAAATTCATAGTTTTGGGGTCACTTAGTTTGATGGTGACATTCCCAATTTTGTTAGCACCCCTACGAAGGATGGGGGGGACGGGAAAGAGATGGAATATGAAAACTATTAAACGCCGATATTAGTCCCGAATTCATAGTGTTTGGGGTCGATGAGTTTGATAGTTATATTCTCAATTTTGTAAGCACCCATACAAAAGAGGTGGGAAGGGATGAAAAATAAAAACTATTAAAAATGGATTATATTAGAGTCGAATTCATAGTCTTCGGGTCCGCTGAGTTTGATAGTGAAAACTATTAAAAATGCCGATATTAGTGTCAAATTCGTAATTTTCGGGGTCGCTGAGATTGATAGCGATATTTCCAAAGCAGGCAAGCCAACGTTCGGGCAGGACAACGTCTGCCGGGTACGCTAAAAATAAATAAATAAAAATATATATATGGGGTACAAAAATAATAATAAATATGGATTTAAACTGAATAAATAACATAATTTTAATAAAATCATTTTATAAACTTTATATCAGACGCTTTAATTATTATTAGACTTGAAGAAATTAATCACTTGGCCGATTATTCGCTCATTTTTTCATTTTTTTTTATTTAGCTTTTTTGTTTTGCATTCTGCATAACAGAAAAAAATTCTTTTATAAATTGTCCTTTATGGCGTAATAATAGTGGCGTTTTTTAGATGAACATTAACAATGTTTAATAACAACGCGATTGCATAGATATACAAACACTCATAAATATACATGTGCTCAGAGCAACGTTGCCAGATCATCATAACTAAAAATATTTGTTATTATGCGCGAATGTATTACGCAGAGGCTTCGCATTTCTGACTATAGTAAATGCTGACTATGCTATACCATGGAGGAACAAACTTAATACAAATTCTTGCAGTTTTAAATGGCAACTTCATTGAAATAAGACTTATTTTAAAACTTATCATAACAGACTCTCATTTCAAATTAACTAGTTACTTTTTCTTGGTAAATAAATTATAAATTCAATACCAACTATTTTACACCTTATCAAATTACGAATTATACTGAAGAAACAGGATTTTAAATAGTTCATAAGCTTAGGAATTATTTGTACTTACAGGTTACAGAGGTTTAAAATTCTTGCAAAAAATAAACTAAAAAAAAGCAAGAATACACAAACTAATATTAGTTAAGATTAATGAAAACAAAAATTGAGAAATTAAAATATCTAAATAACATAGTTAAATTTCTGTTAAAAGCAAAGCCTATTAAAAAAATATATGATAAGCTATATACAAGGGCTGACGGCTTTCAAAATGAACTACAGTTTATAACCATTTTAACAAATAACATGCATGTTTGAGATGTAGATAATCGAAAATAAATAATAATTTTTTGAAGTTTGTCTGACATTGCAGATCTAAAATCTTTTTTCAATTTTTCTCTTGTAGTCGTTTATGCATAGGGCGTCAATGCAAACAATTGCGACAGACACACTTCAGCAGAACCTTTGAATTTGGCTGACAGGGCACTCAAAGAAGAATTAATTTTAATTTACTATACTCACAACTAATATATGCAGACTTTAAAAATTATTTTTAACTTAACACATTAAGAGAATATTAATATTTTTGTAATTTATGTAGAGACCACTTCTCTCCAATTTCTACGGTTTTTACACACGTCTTTGGCTTCTTCTACTTTCATCAGCGTTTTCATACATGCTTGTCGGTTACTGGTACTCCTAACCTGGCCTTTCTTTAAAACAATTTCGATCTGATCGAGATACGTTTACCTAGACCAACTTGCCCACTAACACTCACCTTATAAATCTGATTCGTAAATCTTCTTTCATTCATCCTCTCTAGGTACTCAAACGATCTAGCATTTCTTTATCTATGTTTGTTACTAAATCTTCTTTCACACTACAGCGTTCCCTTATCATACTATTCCTCACTTTATAAATCAGAATGAATGAGTTTGTATACTTGGGTTCAAAGTTTACGAGAGATGAAAAGTATGATAGTGAGCGAAGGGTGTTGGCAGGAAAACAAATGAATGGGCCACTGCATAGCTTTATAAACAGCCAGAAAGTGTCAAAAAAGGCATGTCTGGCTGTGCATAGAGGAGTGTTGGTTCCTACAATTATGGATGGTAGTAAATATTGGGTTTGGCAGAAGAAGCATGAAAATAGGATTAATGCTGTGGAGATGAGCAGCTGGAGTGACTCGGTTGGATAAAGTGAAGAATAGTGAGATAAGGGAACGAAGTGAAAGAAGATGTGGTTAAAAAGATAGATAAAGCAATGATTAGATGGTTTGGACACGTAGAGAGGATGGATCAAAGAAGATTGACGAAACAGATTTATAAAGCGAGTGTGAATGGGCAAGTCAGTACAGGTCGACCTCAGTGAACATATCTCGATTAGACAGGCATTGTTTTGAAAAAAGGACAGGTAAAGAGTACCAACAATCGAAGAGCACGTATGACTGCACTCATGAAAGTAGAAGAAGCGGAAGATGTGTGTAAGAACCGTAGCAAGTGGAAGGGAAAAAGGCGTGACTATATGTATGTATGTATCATCAGTCAATCCGGCTATACTTCTAAGACTACTCATCTCTGCAGCATTGATTTTACTTTCATGCTTTTTCTGCCAAACCCAATATTATGCAGGGCCCCATTTATTTGTTTTCCTGCCAACACCCTTCGCTCAATGTCTCAGTCATGTTCCCTCCCTTGTAAACTTTGAACACAAGTATACAAACTCATTTACTTGTTCCACTCTTTCTCCTTCAATCAGCACCTCGCAGTTTGTCATGCTTTCTTCTCTTTCAAAAACCATTACTTTCGTCTTGCTTACATTTACTGATATCCTCTTCAGATGATGCTAATATCGTTCAAGATTCTTTGTTGTATTTACTCTAAATTAATTAAATGAGTTACATTTTATTGTCATTTCAAACAAGTTTTATACTTTTATATACTCTATTGACCTGTAAAAGCACTTTGTGTTATACTTTACCAATAAATAAACTAAACTAATATGACCTGATCATCAGTGTAAAGGAGGCATTTGGCGTTCAAATTATTCATCTCAATCCATATGCACTCTATTTCAAATCTTTTAAATACAAGTTAAATAAGTTAAATAGTTATGGCGAAGCCACACATCCTTGTCTAACACCTTTTTCGAGGTTAAACCAGTCCGTGCAAGCTCCGTTTATCCTGACACAAGCAATTCGGCATTTGTAAAAATTCGGACTGAAATAAAAACATTAAAATCTCATTGATTTTTTTTTTGGAAATAACCGATCAATTAGTATTAAATCAATCCATAAAGAGACATAAAATATTACTTTAAAATCAAGGTGATGCATGGTTAATTAGACATAGGTATCCATTTATTTTATTATAAATTATTAATAAATAATCAATAAACTGTTTTTGTTTACATATAATATCGAGTTCCTTGAGAACACCGAAAAAAATAAAAGAGTACCTTGAAAATGTTCAAACCTTTTAAAAAATATAGTTATATACGAATAAATAAAACTTGCTTCACTGAGATTATGGCATTAAAATAGGCTTCAATTGTGCAAGATTTATAAAAAAAAATGAGCCGTCGCGGGACGGCAGGCAGATGTGAAACATCGAAACTATTTTGTATAGAAAATATGCATGAGAGTCCAACCCATAAAAATTAAAAAAATAAACGCATTATTTTTGACAACTGTCATTTATCATTAGTAACTTCCTTCATTTTTATAGTTAAGATCTCATTTTTTAGTTACTACAGCCAAGATATTTTGGGTCGGACGGAAAAATGACGGTCGCCACGCTGATCACATCAAAATTTATTAAAATGTGAACTATGGACGAATTAATCGTTTATTTGATAATAAACTATCCTAATCTAATCTAGGCAGAAAAAAGAACCAATCTGCATCATATTATTTGAAAAAATGGTATGTGTGTGTGTGCACATGCAGCCCTACACCGCTCACTTACTGAACTAACAAACTTGTAACTTGCCCAGATAACTTTAAGTTTGGCGGTACTAATTCTTGATACTTCGGATTATGTTTTAACCAATTTAATAACATTTGACAAGCTTGATTGTAGTAGCTTTCATTCGTATAACTGACCGCTAGGGCCATTAGTGCCTTCAAATTCGAAGGATCCAATTGAAGGCACTTGTTTAATGCTGGTATTGCGTTTGGATCCTAAAAAATACAAAACAATTTGTGAGATAATCGAGATAGGTACGTTTTAATCGACATAGCAAAATTAAAAACCAAACCAAGTTGAATTATTTTAAAACTTGATTGACTATTTTAAAATTTAACGGTGTACATTTTTTTTCTGAACAACTACAGTTATACAAAATTTTAAATTGTAGAAAATCAAATATATCATGTTTTTATTTACCTAAAGCTCCTTATCTAGTTAGAATAAAATATGTAAATTTAATCATGGATATTTATAGCTAAGTAACAAACAACACAATATTGTTACGAATTTTAGTTTTTCCGTGGGTTCGGCGATTTAAAACTCTCGATACAGTAACAAAACCATGTTTATTCCAATACAATAAATTCTACTTTTATAAATCACTTAAATATTCACTTAGATATACAACTTTTTATAACTATTTACATTTCTTAAATCATTAACACTTTTAAAACTAATACTGTCCATTGTTACGACCGCTGTTCTTTTTATACCTCTATATCACGATTCCAGGTCATTCTACCTGTTTATCTACCTTCGCGACGCGGTTTCGAGAAGTTGCTCTACCTTGCCAACAAAACGGTCGTCAATACGCACCTCAGCCGCGGTCGATTCCTCGGTTGCCGACAGGACCGGATTTGTAATAATATCTTCTACATTTCCGTTTCCACCAGAATTTTAAATTATTTACTTTTATAATTATTTATATCCCAATTGCACAAGTAGCGATAAATGTATTGATTAGCTGCTTATATATAAATTTAACATTTACTGTAAAATGTACATACTCTACTTATTGGAACATTTATTTATAATTAATAAAAAAAAATTAAACTATTGAGGATATTAGGTGTGGCTGAAAGATGTTTTTCAGATACTTCACTTAATCCAAACCCAAAAATTAAAGTTATCTAGGAAATTTCTTTTCGAAAGTTTTTACATACATACATATAGTCATGACAAAGGATTCATTAAAACCTTTTGCAACATCAGCAAGCCACACTTAATAATTTTATAAGAACAGTTAGTTATGATAATTTTACGATAAATACGTCCCTGATTATTATCTGACCAAGGCGGTCACAGAAAGACGAATATCCCTTTTGCGGCATAAAAAGACGTCCTACATTTTGGCGAATGATTTATAGCTCCGGGTGTAATAGAAGACATCGGATGATTCTTGAAAGGTCCAATAATATGTCATCTGCAAACCTCCAGTTGTTCAGATACCCCCCATTTATGTTGACTCCAATATTTCCCCAACTGTTGTTCTTCATGGCGTTCTGCAGCAGGGCGGTGAATAGTTTTGGAGAGAGAGTGTCTCCTTGTCTAATACCTTTCTCCAAGGTGAATTTGTTTGTGTCGCCATAATACATTCTTACTGCAGCTGTTGCGTTATTATATATATTCTGAAGAAGGGTCGTGTGTCTATGATCAATACTGCACTCTGTAAGCGCTCTCAACTTGGAGAACATCTGTATACTAATATAAAATTTGGGGCTGGTGCTTGCAGCAACAGTTATGTGTAAAAAGCCCAATAAAAAGACGTTTTTGTAAAAAAAAATAACAACAAAGCTCGTTGCACGTTTATAGATGTAATTTTATAATTAAGATGCAACTGATTATGTGGTTGAGAAACGTAAAAATAAAGTATTTAATTATTTATCCATCCAGATCCACGGTGAATCAAAGTAATGTGAGTTTTCATTTTAATCTAAAAAGTATGTGATGTGAATATATTTTACCTGTTCATTTTCAGCCTGTGTCGTGCCGAGCAATAACCAAGCTTCGGTATTTTCCGATTCTTGTTTTACTGCTGCTTCAAAGCACAGTACAGCACTTGGAAAATCACCTTCTTCCAAGAACTGTTTACCTCTTTCTAAAGGTTTTGGCATATCCAACATAGGATTTTCGTCACTGAATTCATATTCCTGTTAAAATAATACATTACTATACACAAACGCATATGTATATCGTTAATTTTTAAAGATTTAAAATGTCTAACCAAAAATCAAAATAAAGAATTAAGTAAAAATTCCTTATTATTTAAGTATTTTTAAATACACGGTCGTCAAAAATAAATATTTGCTATCTACAATTTTTTATCAACACATAAATACTAGTACAGTTCAACAAACCTACATAAGATGAATTTTTTAATATACCCCAGACTGCAAAATCCATGGGTGTAATATCTGGGGATCGTGAATGTCAGTCTATGGTACTTTTTCTCTTAATCTATTCATTTAAGTTTGCAATAACCCCATAATGAGAAAGCACTTTACAGAACTGACAGAACCGTTAAAAAAATATTAGCCCGATTAGGCCACTGCTTAAAATTCTTGTACATAAACTCAAGCCAGAAGAGCCTTAGCTCCGTCTCGATCGCCAGAATCCCAGTAGACGCAGTTGTGTTATTTCACTCTGCCATTCACCTTAAAAGTCGTTTCATCGCTATAAAGAATGGTTTTGTAAATTTTTTGATGTGCTCCTTGTCTAATTGTGTACAAGTTGCAGAATTCCATATGCCTGCTTGTATCATCACTTAGGCCTTGAAGTGGGCCTATATGGTCTTAATTGCAGGTTCTTCTGAACCCTTCATAGGATCGTTTCTATGGGTAATGTGCACTTACGTTTTAGCTTGACAAAGGTAGAAAGAGTGATGTACATGTGACGTCACAGCTTAAAATTCAATCAATCCGTCAAAAAGTGGCCTAACCTAACCTAAACCCTACTTTTTAACACTCGAATATTAATGTTTAGTCTTTAAAAACCATGGTTGCACCACAATAACGTTCCTTAAACCTTATTAATTGTCAAATAACTCACTCTTAACTCAAAAAAAGCTCAGAAAACCAAAATCGTTAACCAAACACACATACAACCTTACTAAAGATGTCATTTGTTGTACCCATAGACATAGGAGACTAGACTGCGGGTCTCCGTGTTGAGAGTTGGCTTCCGATGACACTCACTCGAGAGGTTGTTTCGCGCTCTCTCTAATGGGCGGGGCTCACGCCCGACGGGCACGCGGCGAGCTGAGTGGGTTGCGCGGGTTCGAGACTGGCCTTGACATTTTTTTTAAACTTTTTTCTCTTTTCCCCCGAACAGCTATGTATATGGAATAACGGTTTGAACTGCTTGACCACCCTCCTTACTCACCAGATCTAGCCTCAAGCGACCTCTTTTTGTTCCCTAATCTAAAAACCGCGCTCGGAGCACAGAGATTTTTGTTAAATATAGGGGTCATCACTTTTATTAACAAATCTTCTGCAGAGAAAGACGCCAAGTACTATTTTTACAAGTTAAGGAGATGAGAGAATCGCTGGGAGAAGTGTGTAGACTTAGGAGACTATGTAGAAAAATAAAAATAAATTTAAAGAAAAAATGTTTTGTATCTTTGTTAGGTTGGTCGCACCACCCTTGTACTAGTTCATTTAAGTTTCCACTTTTTGTCATAATGCAATGTTTACAATTTTTTGTTTGGATGAATTTCCCGTTGAAGTTGTAATTTATACCCAAATGTATGTTCTATGTGTTGGAAATATTAACCAAAAAAAAAGGTCAAATCATTTAAAGGCTATTTTTTCAATCTAAAATTAATACAAAATATTATTAGCATTCAAGAAAATGTCACCACATAATCCCTTAATGAACTTTTTTTTTTTTGTTGATAACAATTAGTTTTGCTATTTTTATTTTCCTGGTCACTTTACACTTGACCTAATATGACCTTCACAGATAAAACATGTTGTATAATATAAAAGTTAAATTATCTAATGGTGATAAGGATTACTTAGTCTAAAAAGATTAGAATACCTTTGTCGTTGTATTATAATAAGAATTGAACTCATCTATCCAAGGTTGTGCTGGATCTACATCTTTTGATACTTTTTTCATTTCGTCTTGTAGTTTATCCCAAAAAGCAGAATTGAATTCATCATCTGTAAATTAAACTTGTATAAGAAGTATTTCTGTACAGTTCTTAAAATTAAAAAATTATTTATTGTACTAATGTTGACTTTGTTTAGAAACAAAAAGAGTACCTTAATGATACTCTTTGATATACAAAAAGCCTTCGATAAAGTATGGCATGAGGCTCTTGTATACAAACTAAACAGCATGAATTTCTCTGTAAATCAAATAAAAATTATAAATTTATTTTTAAATAAATAATACTTTAAAAAAACTAAGACAACACGCTTTGTAAGAAAACCACCGAACTAAAAGATAAAAAATAATAGTAATCAATAAAAAAAATTACAATCAAAAGAGTGGGGTGCTTTTTTAGAGACTTTACTTCTACCAATATCTGTTTATTATCAAATATATTAATTGATATAGCGCGCTCCATGCTTTTGATTGTAAAATTATTTTTTATTAATTATTATTTTTTAATTCGGTTTTCTTACTTTTTTTAAACCATTATTTATTTTCATGTTTTAGTTCGAGTTTTTTTTTTAATATCCTGATGATCCAGGCCAGGATCTTTAAAAGAATTACAAGTCAAGCTAATATAAAGCGTATAAAAAAACGCGAGCAGATATTAAAATTACTACGATTAAAATTGTAATAGGCGTTAGAGACATCTGTTGGAGAGTAGTTCAAGCGTCACGAGTATTTAAATTCATGGTGGATATCAGCCATCTTTATTTCATATAAAACCCTATTTTTAATATAACTGATCCTGGCAAGGATCTTTGAAAAAATTAATGAAATTATTGTATTGTCATCGGTCCTTTAGAAGTATACAAAGTTTCAAGTCGATCCGATGTTTTTAAGTGGGTAAAAATCGTGTCCAAAGATTCCGTTACATAGATAGATAGATAGAAATCAAGCTTATATTACTAGGATTTAAAATGATTATATGCGTTAGCGACATCTGTTGGAGAGTAGTTCAAGCGTCGCCATTTATTTAAATTGAATTCATGGGGGATATCAGCCATTTTTAATCCATATAAAACACTTTCTTTAAATATAACTGATCCCGGCCAGGATCTTTGAACAAATTAATGAAATTATTGTAGTCATCGGTCCTTTAGAAGTATACAAAGTTTCAAGTCGATCTGATGTTTTTAAGTGGGTGAAAATCGTGTCCAAAGATTCCGTTACATAGATAGATATGAGTGAAGCTAATATAAAGGGTGTAAAAACAGAAAATTTAATGTAAAAATAAACGCCTTTAGCACACAACGAAATTCAAGATTTTTATATCTAAAAATGCAAAGGCGGATTAGAGAACAAGAAAACAAAAATTAGAAACAATTTAATCTCAAAAACAAAGTCCTTACCTACAAACAAATAATACACCCACAACTTCTATAAGGCTACACCTTCTTTTGTCAAGCAGCAAAATCAACTAGACAAAAATTCCAAATCAAAGTCCTAAGACATTACAGAAAATAATTAAATCCAAAAATGTATCTTGGACGACTAAAATAAGAATAAACCACTCCATTGTAAGACCGATTATGACGTACGCCTGTGAGACCTGGACCATGATGAAACAGACTGAGAACAGACTGAGGATTCCAGAGAGGAAAATCCTGCAGTGTATATACAGACCCACAAGTGATGAAACTACACAACAGTATCATAGTAGAAAAAACAGGGAAATAGAAGAACTATATGATCAACCGGACATTGTAAAAATAATTGAAGCAGAAAGACAGGCCATGACAAAAAACAGGAAAATGGAAGAGTTGTCAAATTAGTATGGGAGCAGGCCCCGACTGGTAGAAGACCATTAGGAAGACTACGACTACGGTAGAAAGACAACATAGCATCAGATCTAACAACTCTGAATATCACGGAAGCAGAAGAGCTAATGAAGAACCCTGTTGGCCAATTGTTGAGTCAGCCAAGACCCATCCTGGGTTGTAAGAGCTAGAAAGAGAGAGAGAAAGTCCTAAGACAAATAACAAACGCCCTCTGGTATAAAAGAAATATCTACATAAAGATCTGAAAGTAGAGACTATCACAGAATATCTAAAAAATTTGACATAAAAACTTTTTCAAGAAAGCAGTCTCACCACAATCCACTCATACAATCCAACTTCAATTATAAACCAGGCCATCAAAGTGACAAACACCTAAAGAGTAGCATAATGTAAATTCACCCGAGCCTCCCTGAGAGCAAAAATTTAAATCCCATTCAAAAATACATGAAAACACACATAAATAACACTTTTCTTTAAACAAAACATCACACAAGGGGTAAGATTTTCCCCCACCTAGAGACAATAACCCAAAAAATTACACAACAGCGGTTTTTAAGTGGGTAACATTTTCATGAGTCCCACATTACCCTTTGTCGAGACTTCAGTTCTTTTTAGTGCAGTTGAAAACAAAGGGTGTCTGTAAAAGGTTTTTCTCTTGTAAATAAATAATAAAAAATTGTTGACTTAAAACTTAAGTGGAAT
Source organism: Agelastica alni (assembly GCA_950111635.1). Lineage (NCBI taxonomy): Eukaryota > Metazoa > Arthropoda > Insecta > Coleoptera > Chrysomelidae > Agelastica > Agelastica alni. Next base: position 10,102,957 of record OX467718.1, read on the forward strand.
AATTTAATTAGTACCAATTCCTCATTAATCATTTAGTTACAAACTAAATTAAAATAAAATGCCAATATAATTTTAAAAATACAATTCTACACACTGGTAGTAGGATATAAATTACCTTTTATAGATTGGGATTGTTCTAGTTCCTCTGACCATTTTTGAGCAACTGCATCAGAACTAGTTGTTGCCTGTTCATCGTTATCAAAATATTCCTTTGTCCAGTCTGCTGCTTCCTGTTCAGTTAGTTTTCCTCCTTCTACTGTAGAATTATCTTCTTCTTTCATGAATTTCATGAACTGCACATATAATATTATTTAGAAATTATTGATTATTGTTAATGCTGTACTATTATTAATCTGCACTTACTTTTGAATAAACATATTTTGAATTTTCACTAAATTCATCTAAATTATCTTCATGTAACAAAAATTTGCTTGCTTCTGCTGAATGATTTTTAACTTCATTAGTCCATGCATCAACTAATCCTTGAAAGTCATGTCCTCTTTGTTCCTGTGACATTATCTCTGTCCAAACATTTTCATTATTATATACTTCCTAAAAATATCAAAAATGGTTTTTTATTGCATTTAAATCAAACTATTTATACTAAAAAATTATTTTTACTTCATCTTGTAAGAATAGTTCAATATTTTACTTGAATTTTGTTTATTTCTTTTGTTGTCAAGTACCTACTTTGTTAATGTTTAAAAATTATTACATTTAAATAAGTGTATATTCATTAATGGAATAGATAATAGAAATACTGAAAAAGCTCATTTTACATAGTAATGATCTGAAATCACCAATGTATTTTATGTATGTTATCCAAGTTATATAATGGCATTTGTAATATTAAGTTATTTTTATTACAAAATTTGATGTTACTTAGGGATACTAAGAAATTTTTCTCAATGATCAAAGGTCAATTTAGGCTGGAGAAAGTATCAATAACCATTACAATATATTTGCTGTACCAACTACAGCCTTGACAGAGCAACTTTTTCAGTAACAAGGCCAAAATTATTTCATGCAGTGGGTAAGAAAATAAATGGGATTATTTTAAAAAAACTGATAATCATCCTAGAAATTTTTTTTGTTAATGCTTACATTAAATCTTTTCCCATCTTCAATATATTGGAGAGCCCAGGCATTATCATGTAGTTGATCTTTGACTGTTGAAGCAGGAATGGGAGGTAAAGCTGACCTTTGAGATTCAATTTCATGCATTTCTCTCATCAAATCTACAAGTGAGATGAGTTAACAAATATTAACATGACAACTATAAAAAATAAAATACCATCCATTCTAAAACTTTGCGGAATGGCCCTGGATTCCTGTAGAAATTGCTCGACCAATTGGTCTGAACTACTTTGAAAAACTTGCCCATGATTATCAGAAAATGTATGATCGCGGGTTATATGGGAAGTTAATTTGGTTAAAGGATTTGCTTGACCACATTCTGCTTCTGTTAAAGGTCTAAATGCCATTTCTAAAACTTATTGAACTTTGATAATATGCACTTGTAAAAAAAATTAATATAAATACTACATGTGGAACGTAGAAGTTAGACTGTACAATGACATTTTCCCTTTCCTATCATCTATTCATCACACTTTTCACAAATGTCAACAAATTTTGTCTGATCAGTGATCATGATTAGCGAATATTCATTTGACTTACAACAACTGTACACTTGTATTTTCAATTTAATAAAAAATGTAAGTTTAATTATTACATTTTTATTATAAAAAACAATATTTAAAATAATTTTAAAATTTGCAATATTAATTCACAAAAAAATAAATTATCCAAACGCTCCATTTGTGAAGGGTGTCCAACCATAAAGTAAAGCATAATGGCTGCTCAATTCATAGGAAAAACATTTTTTTACTATACATAGTTAATTTTCTTGTTCCGACATCGACGAATTAGGAGCTTAAGGAGCTAATGAAACTTAAATTAAAATTAATGATTTTAGAATTGTTAAATAATGAGCGTTTTTATTTTTTCATAGAAACAGTTTTTGTGGGTTATTTTATTTTTCTAAGCTAAACTAAATTTAATTTTATGTGTGGTCCATGCTATAGGCTTTGAATATAGCCTCTTAAAGAGAGAAATAGGTTAATTTAAAATTAACTTCTTTTTAATTTTTTTTCTTTTTGTACAATGCCGTCTTAGATCATGCAAGGGCACTTGGGCATATAGTTTGGGGCTGTTTTAGGGAGTAAAATAATGTAAATAAAAACACCAGTATGTACTTTTATTTAGTGACTTTATTGGTTATTACTTCTAGCTTTTTACAAATCAAATATAGGTAAGTGATTAACATTTTAAAAATTGTATATTAGTAGAGATGGGACATGGGGATAGGGAAATAAAACATACACAGTTATATGTTTAACTTGAAGTTAAAAGATAATTTAATTGTTACGGATTCTTCAAGTTCACTTTTCCGCAAAGCAACGCCGTTGTAATATAAAACCCACAGGACATTTATAATCTGTGATAAAATCTTTCGAAAAAGTTGAAGATATCAGTACAAAATAAACGAAAGAAAAAAAGAGATACAATATATTTCTTATTTGGACTAAATTAAAAGTTGTTAATATCGCAAAAGCTCATGGAATTCACACACATTGTGAAAAAAAGGATGAATCGGTTAAAAATAAATATGTTACGATCCGGCCCTGTTGTCTGTGGCCTTAAGGCGTGTCGATCACAATTAGGGGACTGCATGATTATGCCCCCGGCGATTGGAAAAAAGAAATGACCGAAAAATACTAGAATAGATTATTCGGGCTATTTCTAAGTGATTTGTAAATTTATTGTGTAGAAATATTGAAATAAAAACACACAATTTTTTTGTTGTGTGAGACTTAGTTGCCAAGTAATGGGCTTCCAAAAAGTGACGATTTTTTTGGAAGCTATTTTCCAAATTAAACAAATTTGCAATTAAATTTTAAACGTGGCGATTTGTATATTAAATTTATTGTTTTTTTAAATCAGATTCGAAATTTAATTTTTTTTGTTGTACAAAACCGGAAGTAAATATTTCAAATAATAATTTTAATAACATTTTTTAATTTTTTAAAATACAAAACAAAGATAAAAAGTGCGTGAGTGTCGTAGAACACTCAGTTGATAAACGTATTATATTTTCTCTCACGCTTGTTTTTGCATTTTTCAGCATTGTACAACAGAACGCGCATGCGCGTTATTTTTGCATATGTCATTTTGACAAGCACGTGGACTACACAAATAATAGACGTCACGTTGCTAAGTATTTCTATGCTATGCGTCTCCACTCCTCTTCAACAGAACGCGCATGCGCGTTATTTTTGCAAATGCTGTTTCGTGTTTCGTGACGGAAAAATCTTACACTTTTTTCTACTAGCCCTCATCCGCCTAGCCCGTACCGTGCAATAAGGAACTTTTACGCAAAATGTACAAAATAGGATCTACCTTAGTTTTGGAGGTACATGAATTAAAGTACATAAATGTTGCAGTAAGCCTGGTAACTAAAGAGCATTCAAAAAATTATTTTGCCAAACTTTTTTATGCTCTAACAATATGAATTGTGTAAAACATTCACCTAATTGTATTTGTGTATTATATGTTGTATAAGTACAATTCTTTGAATAAAGTTACCTATCTAAATTTCCCAAGTCATGCCATTACAAACACCAGTAAAACAAAAAATGTAAAATTCTGCTATTTAATAGATAATCATAGACCTATTATCAGATAATAGGTCTATGTAGATAATAGACATTATTTAATTTCCACATCAAAACATTTACACACATGTGAATTCATTAAAAAAATAATTTCTAAGTACTCATGTTCCTCAATTGTTACACAACATTAACTAAGTATTTTTGTAAGAATAAATTATGAGGTAAAAGTCATGCATAACCATCCAATTTCATTGTTGATTTCTAATTATGGTGTGCATGTTCAAATTATCATCTTCATTCCAATATTCCCATAGTAGATAAAAAATATCTATCAGATTATACATCAAATAAATTAATAATAAAAATACAAATATTCCTGCAAAAAATGCTATCGCAAAGGACTTTCTTTTTCGAGTTTGCAATTGAATTAGTTGTATTTGATTTGTCTCTAATAATTTTTTCTTGTCATTTAGTTCTCGTTTAATGTCTCTTTGTTTAGTTTTTGGAAGAAATTGATTTCTTAATTTCTTTTCTAGAAAACGGATTTTTTCATTCGCAACTTTCATGGCTTCTTCAATTTTCTCTACCTGAAATACAAAACAATTGTTAAAATGTACAGGATAAAATAAAAGCATTATTACCTCGTTTTCGTTATTCATAATGGAATGTAAATTTCCTGATATAATTTTGTCCAACAATGTTGTATATGTTCAGCTCCTAATATCAATAGATTTTAACACCATTTTTAAATGAAAATTAGAAAACCACGTATTTTTAATAAAAGATTACCTTATGAGAAAAATTAAAATTAATTCACTGATAAATGATATTTTTGCGTTCCAAAATCAATTCTTAATTCAGCTAATTTTTGAAGTCATGGTTTTGTTTACATTTTTATCATATAAACAAAGCTATTGACATTTATATAAAAAAATGGACGCCAATCTACCATCTACAGAAAAGATTCTTCTTTTCTTTCTACATTTTGATATTGTGCACTTGTATACAAAAATATTGTTTGTATTATAATAATAATGATAATGGAAAATTATTTTAATCTTTAACATTTTATTAACATTTTTTAATGCAAACCAAAATTTCACAACGGTTAATAAAATTAATAATCGCAAATACATGCCTAGAAAAAATTTGTCAAGCTGATTTGACAAATAATTCTACCAACTTTACTATTACGAAATTATCAATATTACAATATTGTCAATGGCATTTAAATAAACAAAATTGTTGTCATTTTCATTTTCAATCATGGGTTGCTGTGGAACTAAAGAAAATAGAACGGATACAGTTTCTGAGCGAAAATGTACAGATGTTTTCTGGTTGTGTTTGTTTATTCTTTTTTGGTTTTTGATGGTAAAGTAGTTTTACAATTATAACTTCTAATAACAAATGTATTATTCATTGAATGACATCAGTTCTCAAAAAAAAGTATTTTAAGTATTTGTAGGAAAATTAACTTTTATGTTATAATTTTTATTAATTTTGTTGAGAATTAAATTGCGTGTACTTAATGTTTAATTTAATGACCTGTTTACTTTAAATAGTTTTAAAAATATCTGATATTAATATTATCATCAAATATAGACTTATTACATTGTTGATAGTATGTAGAAATTAAAACAAAATAAGATTGTAAAAATAGAATACTTTAACATTTAAAGCTATTTTAAGTTTTATGCCTAGAAAACTGGGTGTGTTCATTTAGTGAAGCTAAAACAAATCTTTAATTGTTTGGTGTATATTTTAGAATATAACAATTGTTTAAAACATTTAAGATTTAAAAAAAAAATGATATCATGAAATGTTGGTGCACCAATTAAGTATTATTCTTATTACTAAATTGTTCCTTACATGTATTTATAAACAACTTGCAAAGAAGTTATTTTAATTTGAGTATCTTGTAGGAGGACCTATTATCTTATTTTGGTATATACTTACCAACTATTGTAGCAATGACATCACTATTAAAGCAGTTTATTGTATAATTCTGTATTTATTAAATTAAAAATTGATTACATTTACTATAATTATGCTTGTTATATTATATTTTAAAAATTGTCTAGTACTTTTAATATAATATTCCAGCTATATAATTTTTTTTTCAGATAATTATTGCAGCTTTTTCCTTTGTTTATGGAAACCCTTTGCGGATCATTAATGGATATGACTCTTTTGGAAACACTTGTGGTACATATTATAACAAAGCTCTTGGAAATATGCCATTAAGTGGGATTGACACCTCTAAAAAGTCTTTTTTGTTGTTTTATGATATTCGAGAGCTAAAGAAATCTCTCAAAATTTGTGTGAGTGAATGCCCAAAAACTAAACTGAGCAATCCTCAAGATTTGATAACTTATCATAAACAGGGTAATGACTTTTGTAGATATGATTTCAAGTATGATGAATTGACTGTTCCAAATGCAAAATCTCTAACTGGTCCGTTTGGTCCTTGTCCAAATTTACCAATTTATGAAAGGTAAAGTTAGTCATAGTCAAATGGTCATTACATATTTTTAAATTCATTTAAGTAAAATTGTACTGAATTATACGAAGGTCTGACAATGAAGTTGGAGTCTTGCCTTATGAGACACACTGACAATTAAAATGTTGTATTATTTGACAAGTCAGCTTTTGAAAGGGACTTTGTAACTACATCTTCTTTTACACCACAGCGTTTCCTTATCTCACTATTTTTCACTTTATCCAACAAAGCTATGCAGTGCCTCATTCATTTGTTTTCCTGCCAACACCCTTTGCTCAATGTCACTGTCATACTTTCCATCTCTTGTAAACTTTGAACTCAAGTGTACAAACTCATTTACTTGTTCCACTCTTTCTCCCTTAATCAGAACTGAGATATTTCAAATTAAAAATCATGTTTAAATTTCTAGGGTAAATTTGTGACAAAAAATCTCTCCTGCCTTTTTTTCGTATAGGGCCCGAGTCAACCCCTAAAGTTTGTCGCACTTATTTACTAACACCCTGTATATCCATGAACGCCAGATTTACTTGAATGTTTGAATAGATACCAGACCCATCTTCATTCAATAGATCACTTGAAAAGTTGGCAATTGAGATATCATTAAAATTTCTTTTGTAAGGATATTGTGGCTTCAGTTTTGGAGCTCCAATATTGAAGTCCACTTAAACGGTTCTATGGTCTGATATGGTATTGTCAAGAAAGAATGCAGGTAATTCAGTCATTGGTAAAATTCGTGAGAACATTGTCTATGATAGTTATACTGTTGATTGTGACTCTGGTTGGCCAACTGACTAAATTACTATCAATTTTAAATGGTGCTAAGATTTTCATCAATTTTTGGTAGTCATTATTCGATGTTTTTGCATCGATGTTAAAGTCCCCTCAGATCATAATCTGAACATTTGGTTTGTATAAGTCAGTACATCGTCAAGTTTGCAGATCCCCAGATGTCAATACATTTTACTTTATCATCATTTCTAACCCATATTCCTACGCCACCACCTCTGAATGAGGTTCTACAGTAGCAGTTAATGAGATGAACTTTTTAATATGAACTTGTTTGATGGAGTCAGAAGTTTCCCATAACTCTGTCAAACAAATAAAATTTATATTTTTAAAAGGAATTTATATCCATTAAAACATTTTTAATTTTATCAGGGTGAGATACTCCGTACATTGGGAAGTATCAGCTGGGGATCAAAAACTGTCTTGTCGATTCTTTTGAGGTATAAGGTATGAGGTATAGCTTCGTTGAAATGATGATCATATATTTTTACCTTGAATGAGGAAGTCACCATTATCACCTGAATAAAAAAAGCTAAGATAAGCAAATCAATCGAAAATAATATCGAGAGAATGACAATAAAACTTACTACTTGGAAGTTTTGGGAATGTGTGAGGCGAAGTTGAGCCGATTTATGGCAGTAGAAAAACACATCTGTTCCCTTGATCATCCCCTTTAATTCACCTGATTAAGGTCCCTGTGACTTTTTCTTGTTCCCTAAAATAAAGGAGTCTTTGAAAGGGACCCATTTTCAATCCTTAGAGGAAGTTATAGAAAAACGAAGCCGTTACCAAACAGACTTTCCATTGTTATGAAAGGGAGAGTATTTTAATGGGGATCATACTTATATTGTAGAGATGAATTATTATTGTTAGGGACCACTTCCGGCTAAATCAGTCCGAGTAGGATGAAACGTCAACAAAACATGATGGTTGCTTGAGAATAAACACAGAAGTTCGTGTGTTTGTTCTTAAGTGGGAATATGTCATCAGGTTGAAGAAGTAAAGGTTTAGCTTAAATCGGCACTCGACACTCTTTTTTTAATAAATCACCTTTATTATTTTGAAAGTAAAGCAGTTTTATCTTATCAGTCCTGGTACTTAATTGTCAGATCTTGTATATTTTTAAAATTAAAATTCAATAATTTTATTTATTTATTTTAGCATTCCTGTATTAAATCGATGTGTACCAAAGCAAGTTTCTGAAGTTGGAGAAGCAATCATAAGCAATTTTTATGGTCTTTTAAATAGTTGGAATGTTGTAGAGCAAGTTTTAGCAGATCTGTATAGTACGTGGAAGGAAATTTTGGGATTGATATTCTTATCACTTGGTAAATTGTTTTTATTGTCATAGAAGTAGATCCATAAAAGCTCTCTACACACTTTTTGTCGTTCAGTTCCTAAGAGTGAGTGTAATGCCTGGGTATGCCTCGTACGTGGAACTACTTGATTATTCCAGCAAAACACTTATTTGTTACTTAAACTATATTTACTTGTACTGAGTAGTGGATACACCGACTTGTGTATCTCCTGAAGAAAAAAAGGGTACCTTCAAATATCACTAAATTAATTACTGGCTAATGGACTAGTACGCTAGTAGCCTATAACACACTGGTTATTGGTAATCTCGAGTCCTTGTATATATTAAGGTTGGTTTGGGTCGCTAAGACTTGAGCGAACGTGACAAGGTTGAGTATGATCAAATAACAAAGATTTATAATAACAATGCTTTTTTGACAGCGGTTAATGAGCCTTTTTCGTGAGAATGGTGTGGCAAACTGTCCAACTGAGGAAAATCCGAATCCAGTTTCTGCAACAAATAGTAAGGTTCAGAAAGTACTTGTACAGTTGCGGTATTTGTCCTGCGACAAATAAATGAAAAATCTATCGAGTATAACAAACCAGCCTTCATGGGTTTTATAGACCTGGAAAAAGCGTTTGACGAAATACAACTAAAGATCGTGGTACACCTTCTATGCAACAGGCAAATCCCAGATGAAGTTTAGATACCTAGGCATAGAAATATCAGGATACAGTGACATCAAGGCGGAGGTAAAAAACCAAGCGACAAAAGCAGCACGAACCTCATCTTACCTGAATGATAAAATCCTCCGAAACAAATATATCGGAATCGAGACCAAATTCCGAAACTACAAGGCGGTCATCCGACCTATATAAACATACACAGCGGAAACTAGATCAGATACATCAAACACAAAGAGAATATTAGAAACCACCGAAATGAAAATAGTCCGCAGGATTGCTGGAAAAACACTTTTTGACAAGGAGAGAAGCGGTGACATTAGAAGAACATGTAAAATAGACAATATAAATAAATGGATACTGGGGAGAAAGAAAGAGTGGAATGAACACATAGATCAGATGAATGACGACAGAATGGTCAAAATAACCAGAGACAAGTCGCCCTTAGGACGCCGAAGCGTTGGAAGACCCCGCAAGAGATGGAGCGACAACCTCTCTAACAATTGAATGGCAGAGGATACGAAGATAAAACAAGCAATTTGCTTACATTAAAAAATGAAGAGGAAAAAGAAGAAGTAAGTACTTAATTGTCAATTTTGGAGTAAAAAATTTATTTTAATCAAGTAATTACCCATGTTAAATAGTAAACAACTGTCGATTGATTTTTCAGTAAATAAACATGAATTAGGAAAAAATACAACCCCTGTTTGATACTAAAACATTTCAATTTGTGATATTTAATTAAATTTAGCTTAATTACCATGTATTTTCGACTCATATTTCAGTCTGGAATAAATTTTAAATTTATTATTACTTTAAACATCTGTTATCAGAGTTCTAAAGTACCGCTACATAAGAACTGACTCTGTTTACTAATCTGTCAATTAATTCATTTTTCTGCCTGAAATTTTCAAATTACGACAAGCAAGCCAACTTTTTAATGTTGCTACATTATTGTTCTTGACATTTGCGAATTTTACTTTTGCTCCCGGAACGTTGTCTTCCATCAAGAACATTTTTCTTATAGGTGCTTTTACATGTATGCAAATGGGGGTTAAGTAATGTTTGTCCCCACTGTATCACTAGCGCTGCTAGTGAGGAATTTTTCGTACTCGAGGAAAAAGGCTCATTGAACTGATTTATGCTACGTTCCACTAAGCGTTCACAACGCCTAAAATACTCTTTTGGCCGTTCCACCTGGCGACTACGATCGTTGTGGTCACGGTTAAAACGTCACTAATGACGTCATGACATACGCTCACGACAACCCATTTCAAGAGGGGGTCGAAGTGAGCGTTGAGAGAATTGGCGGGATTTTTAAAAACTCAAAGCAATAAAGATGGCGACCGTAAACATTTCTTTGTTTGATGCGACAACAGATATTTTAGTCGAAGTAAATGTTTCTGTGGCAGATGCTCAACGTACTTCCATTGATTAGATACTCCACTTATATTAAATATAAAAATTGAAATGTAATTTTTTTTTTCAATATAATAATTAGAATTTACTGTTCAAATTTACACATTGTAAAGCTTAAAGCTTTTGCAATATTTTTTCTAGCTCGCCATTTGTTATTCTTTACTTCAACGTTTTAAACGCTCCATAATCCATTCCACTTGGGTTTACGATTTCAACGCTCGGGACTAAGTGGAACTGGAAAATCCGTGGTCGTGAGCGTGATTGTTGTGAACACTTAGTGGAACGCACCCTTAGAATCACGTTTGGTTAAGGTAAGTGCCCTACAGTGAGCATTTGTATCACTCGGGTTGCATAATTAATATAATTAATAAATGAAATTGCAGATTTATTTTAATATATAGTAACCTTGAAATTGAAGTTAAATTGATTTTTTTCATATTTTTTAAATTGAAGCAACATTAACTTCTAAAACAATTGTCATTAACTGTAAAAAAAGTACCTACTTAAATAATTCATAGTTTTTAATTGAACATCGAAATTTTCTTATAGAATATAAGATTTGAAAATACCTGGAAAATTACTATGCAGGGACAAGAGAATTAAAAAAGAATTTTTAAATATAATGCTCTGGGAACTGACAACCATATCATTAATATTCACTGATTTAGTTACAGTATTGCTCTTTTGTAGTTGTATCACTGCTCACCATATGCATTTTACATTGTTTGGCCCACATAGTATCTTACTTCATCATGATAGGCTTCACTATTGCTGGTATAGGTGGTACAGCTTTCTTATGGTACACATATTTTGATATTAAGTATCATTTGAACCAAACGCAAAAGTATATGTTGTTGTCTGAATCTGTGAGAAACGAAACGGCTTTTCTTTGGTTCGCTATTATAGCTACAGTGATAACGGTAAGTTCATTCAAGCGAACTTTCCACGATCAATACTAATGTCCATACCTCATCAGAATGTCATTCCAAATGATTTAAACGTTAGGAAGGAGTAATGATGAAAGACTTTTGAACGTAATGACATTATTACTGATCGTGTAAGATCCGATTTAGCATTATAAATGATGCTTGACAAAGTAATAATACATGTTTGTGCCTTACAACAAATACATAATTTAAACATCATTTTAAATTCTCCCAAGTGTCATTTGTTTGACAAATATGTTTCAAAACATGGTCATTTATTCTTTAAACCAACTAAGATACATTCTTATAAAACTGCTACGTTAAGAAGTTAATTTTTATTAATGGAGGTTAATAATAAAATAACAGCAGATTGCCGATCGGTAATTGCCTTAGTTGCTCGGGCTCAAGTGAAGCTGAGCTCAGCAAAGTCAGCCTTAGTCTGGCGTACGCTGGGCATTGGCCAAGGATGTGGAGGCTGATTTCCTCCTCTCCACACAATCCACAATTGGGGCTTCTGGCCAGCTCCAGATTGTGCGTGTGATATCTAAGGGTACAATGACCGGTCAGTATGTGTGCTGCTAGTCTGGCATCCTTCCTACTCAGTGACTTAATGCTTCCTGGCTAAGTTCTCTCGTGATGACTCCCCTATGAGTGCCTATGCCTTATTTATGGAAAAAGTTCATGGTATTTTATTTTATACTCTTTTAAAAAAATCCTAAATTCTAAACAAAATGACTCCTATGCTACTTAATTCTGATTGTTAATCTAATTGTTAAAAATAAATAGTAGAATGGGTGACGTGCACCGCGTGGAAATTTTTATGAGCGTTTTTGGTTTTTGTTTTTTTTTTTTAATTTAAAGTGAGCTATTTGACAACCGTAATAAAGAAATTAAAACTGAAAAATCTCAAGGTGAAGACGGAATAACGGCGGAAGCACTCAAAGAAATGGGAGAAATGGGGATTGAAAAAATGTTCAGGCTATGTAACAAAATCTGGATCACAGGAAAATGGCCATACGACTGGTGCAAGCTTACTTTTATTCCTATTTACAAAAAAAGATCACTAACAGACTGCAATAACTACCGTACGATAGCTCTAATTTCTCACGCAAGTAAAGTTCTCCTTGCTACCATTAACGAGAGATTAAAATCTCAACCTTAGGCAAATAATAGAGAAATCTAGAGAATTTAATATAGAAACATATTTATGATTCGTGGACTACTCAAAGGCTTTCGACAATGTAAAGTGGAAGAAAATGTGGCGCATACTAAAAGAAATGGGTACCCCAGAGCATCTAATACAGCTATTAAGACAACTATATGTCAACAACACATACTCCGATACCTTCAAACTAAAGGCCGGCGTCCGTCAGGGATGCATTGTTTCCCGCATACTGTTCAATGTACAGCGAACACATTATGCGCACTGTCTTCGATGAATGGGAAGGAGGACGATACCTTAATAGTAGTGTCCTCAACAGAAGAACTTGAACACATTATGAATATACTAGACACTGTTAGTAGAGAATATGGGCTCCAAATTAATGTACAGAAAACTAAAGTGATGATCATCGACAGATGCAGAAATAACCAATCGGAGAAACGAAATGTAGCAGGATATAAAGTGGTGAGTCATTTCAACTACTTGGGCTCTGTTGTCACAAACAGCGGAGGGTGCGAAGAAGAAATACGCAGACGCCTTATAATTGCCAGATCAGCAACGGCCAAGCACACTAAAATCTGGTAAGATAATGACATAACTAAGAACATCAAACTACGCCTGGTACGATCACTGGTCTTTCCTATCGCCACTTACGCGGCAGCAAACACTTGGACCATCAAAAAGTCTGATTCATAACGTATAATGGCTTTTGAAATGTAGGTGTATCGCAGAATGATGCGCATACCCTGGACAGCACACCGCACAAATATCTCAATATTAACAGAACTCACCACTAGACTTACCACAACTATTAACCAAAGCATGTTGAGATATTTTGGATATATAACTAGACGAAGGGAAGGTATGGAAAGATTAGTAGTTGAAGGCAAAGTAGAGGGTAAAAAAACTCGAGGAAGATCGCCACTGCGATGGGCAGATCAAATAAAAAGTATCGCCGGGTACACTCTCCCTGAAGCATCACGCCCAGGAAAGAGAAGAATGAACAATAATCATAAATCGAATAACATAACGTCACCGCTTCCTTACGAAGGTTAAAAAAAAGAGGAGGATTTGACAACTATATAGTTTTAAAAAACAATATTGTGCTGTTATTAGTGATTTTTAAGGACTAAACATTAAAATTAAAGTTTTAAAAAGTAGGGTTTATGTTACCTGTAGCTAAGGCCACTTTTTAAAAAGGTGAAAGAATCTCAAACTATGACGTCACATGTACGATACTCTTGTCGTTTTTAAGCTGAAACGTCACGTGCACGTTATCCATTATTATTCAAGCCACACCCACTAAAATGTTATGTGACGTCAGCTGGGCATAAAAGTAACAAACGCATGCGTTTTACACTTTCTTAGTCAATACTGCAAATCTGGAAAAACTATACTACCAATCTTTTCAATGATGATAGACCAGAAAAACCCTCATAGTCAATCAGGATCAAGCATACTAAAGAGTGAAAAACTTGCATCCAGCTGTAAAAATGTTCGGTAAACTTTTTGACGTAGCAATGGAGTTCTATAAGAGTTTGTCTTCGTTGGTACTACCTCATTACTATTACATACCATTATTGGTGCATTAATATACGATATATTTTAGGTTATTATTCTAATTATAATAGTATTTATGAGAAAACAAGTAAATTTTTTGGCGGATCTATTTCAAGAGACTTCCAAATGTTTGATGCACCTTCCACAACTGTTTTTTCAACCTATATTAACATTCTTCATGTTGGTATTATTTTTCATGTTTTGGCTGTTCGTAGTGGTAAGTAAGCCTCGTCAAACAAATACGATCATTAAAAGAACACTGTTATACAAGTTTATTTTCAGTTGTGTTTGGCTACAGCATCTTTTCCCGAAAAGAATGAAGTGACACCTGCAATAGTTAATTCTACTTATCCCGGAAGTGGTAGTTTTGCTTCAAAGTTGGTGTATCCATCACACACCGATGAAAAACAAATGAACTTGGAAACGTTTGCTGATAAAGTTAAGAGTAAGTTGTCAAATACACTTAATGAACAGCAATCATTTTATCGAAATTTTTATTCACAGTTTCTGTAATTGAATATGTGGATGCATCCTGGATTAGAGCAATGTGGTGGGTATATTTCATCGGCTTAATATGGACTTCAGAATTCATAATGGCTTGTCAACAGATGGTCATAGCAGGATCGGTTGCTCACTGGTTTTATAGACACAAGTACAAAGACAATGCTCATTGTTGTTATGCTACTGGAAAATTAATCAAATATCATCTGGGTTCCATGGCTCTTGGTTCTTTGATAATTACCTTATTCAAAATACCCAGACTAATACTGATGTACCTGCACGAAAAGTAAGGAATTTGGTAATTTTTTATTGGCCATTAGGGTTGTTAGTTTCGACAACTTCGAAGTTCTAAAATATAAAACTAAACCATTGCAGGATTTTCCCAAAAAAAGAAACATTAGTTACATTATAAATTATAATAGGTAATACTACTATGGGCAAAAAGTAATATTGTATTTTTTTAAAATATGCGCGCTATGAATATCAAATTTATTTGGTAGGTTGGTACGACCGACATAATTTTCATGAAATTCGTCTTATTAGGTTGGAAGTTGCAGCTTTGGGTTTAAAGAAAGTTTTCAGCGATTTTTAAAATGGAAAAATCTGTAGAACAAAGATTTTGCATCAAATTTTGTCAAAAAAAAATCAATTTCTTGTTCTGATGCATTGGAAATATTACAAAATTATTACGGCGATAAATGTTTATCAAAATCACAAGTTTTTAAGTGGTACAAATTATTTAATGAGGGGCTCAAAGCAGTCATAGACGAACTTCGTTCATGAAGGCACTTCACCTTAACTACTGATAAAAACGTCAACAAAATCAAGGAGTTTGTACTTTCCATTCGTCGATTTACTCCAAGAGACCTTGTAGATATTGTTGGTATATCAAAAGGATCAAAACAAATAATTTGGGCTTGTCTCGAGTGTCTTCTCGTCTTATTCCAAAAGATTTGAAGTTATTAGAAAAATAGATAAGTTTATTTCATCACATTAACTATAAAATGTACAATAATGACAAGTCAAACTGACAAAGTGAGATCAACAATAGTTGCAGTTTATACACACTAATTACATCTAAAATAGTTATTTCTAAAATTTAAAAACAACATACATACATACATATAGTCACGCCTTTTTCCCGTAGGGGTAGGCAGAGACCACTTCCTTCCACTTGCTACGGTTCTTGCACACATCTTTTGCTTCATCTACTTTCATCAGTGCTCTCATAATGCTCGTCGGTTGTTGGTACTCTTGCCCTGGCCTTTCTTCAAAACAATGTTGATCTGATCGAGATATGTTCGCCGAGGTTGACCTCTACCGACTTTTCCATTCATACTCGCTTCATAAATTTGTTTCGTCAACCTTCCTTCATTCATCCTTTCTACGTGTCCAAACCATCTAAGCATTCCTTTATCTATCTTTGTAACCACATCTTCTTTTACACCACAGCGTTCTCTTATCTCACTATTTTTGACCTTATCCAACTGAGTCACTCCGAATATACTTCTCAGACTACTCATCTCAGCAGCATTAATCCTATTTTCATGTTTCTTCTGCCAAACCCAACATTCACTACCATACATAAGTGTAGGAACCAACACACCTCTTTGCACAGCCAGTCGTACCTTTTTTGACACTTTCTATTCATAAAGCTATGCAGTGCCCCATTTATTTGTTTTCCTGCCAACACCCTTCGCTCAATGTCACTGTCATACTTTCCATCTCTCGTAAACTTTGAATCTAAGTACATAAATTCATTTACTTGTTCCACTCTTTCTCCCTAAATCGAAACTCCACAGTTTGTCATGCTTTCTTCTCTTTTAAAAACCATTACTTGCTTACATTTATTTTTATCCCTTTGCTTTTCAGTGCATTATGTATAACATTAACCATCGCCAGCAACTCCTCTTCAGATGACGCTAATATGACTTGATCATCGGCATAAAGAAGGCATTTGACGATCAAATCATTCATGTTCAATCCATATGCACTCTCTTTCAAATATTTTAAACAATTGTCTATGTATAAGTTAAACGGTCATGGTGAAGCCACACATCCCTGTCTTATACCTTTTTCGATGTTAAACCAGTCCGTGCAAGCTCCGTTTATCCTGACACAAGCAGTGGAATCCTCGTAAAGTGATTTCAGTGCTCGTATTAAACTACCACTCACCCCATACATTGACAATGTCGTCCACAATTCACTCATTAATATGTCATAGGCCTTTTTCAAGTCTATAAAGGCGCAATAGATCTTCTGACCAAGAATTTCTGCCAAGAATTTTTTTGACTATACCTCGTAATGAAAAGACCTGATCCATACATCTTCTTCCTCTTCTAAATTCTGCTTGCACATCTCATATTATCTTCTGTTTCATTCGTTACTCTTTTAATCAATATCTTTGCATACAGTTTGCCACAAAATATAAAAATATTATGTCTTTCTTTAAACAACACAGAAGGCACTACGAGCACTACAAACATTGAATCTTACTTTAATGTCGTGGAAAAATAGGAACGAATAAAGCTTGAAACAAAGGAATGACTCACCACTCTGTCATAGGCCTTTTCCAAGTCTATAAAAGCGCAATAGACCATCTGACTTCTAGCCAAGAATTTTTCGACTATACCTCGTAATACTTCATGGGGTCCATGAATTAAAAATTTTCGCTTAGGTAATTTTTTTTTAAAAATTTTAGATGGACTAGGGGAAAAGGTAAAGGAAACGAATGCGCAACCTGTGGTTTGAGATGTTGCATTTGCTGTTTTTACTGCTTGGAAAAATTTATTCGTTACTTGAATCACAACGCCTATACGGTTATCGCAATAGACGGTTCACATTTTTGCAAAGCTGCCGGAACTGTAAGTTAAAATGTTTATTACGAAGAAATAGTTTTATTCTTTTTTATTTTGTTTCGTTTTTGTAGGCATTTGAAGTACTCACTACGCACGCTTTGCAAGTAGCGACAATAAATAGTTTGGGTGACTTTATTCTCTTCTTGGGCAAATGTTTTGTGACAGCCGTTACAGGCTGCGTGGGTTTGGCTTTATTTAGAAGAGATCGCGAATTAACGTTCTATGCAGCTCCTACATTGATCGTTTGCATTTTTGCCTTCTTTGTTGCTCACTGCATTCTCTCCTTATATGAGGTAAGATAATTATTTTATATTGTTACGATATTTTTTTTTCGGGTTCGGTAATGCTAAACTATCAGTACAATAACTAACAACTTTTATTCTAGTATCTTTTCACAATAAATTTTCCTTTCACAAATCACTTAGATTTTCACTTTACAATTACAATACCTTACCTTGAACTAATTAAATTTCAAAAACTCATAAAAACTGCTTTCCTCCCGCGGCCGCTATCTTTTTATATTTATACAAATTATTACGAGAAGGGACTGGAGTTTTCCACTTTGTTCCGGAATTATTAGCCGTCGTATTCTAGAATTTTCCGGTCTTTTCTTTTGTTACAATCATCGCGCCGGCCGGCATAATAAGGCAGTGCCTTAATTGTGGTCGACTGCTGACGCCGACCGACACAGGGCAGTCTCGTAACAATATTAACCCTTTACAGATAGTGAACCATTAATAAAAACAGCAACTAATGTTAAATTTGTAACTTTTTATTTTGACAAAGATACAAGACATTTTTTCTTTAAATTTTTTTTTATTTGTCCACATAGTCTCCTGTTAAGTCTACACACTTCTTCCAACGATTCTCCCATCTCTTTAACCCGTCCAAATAGTACACGGCGTCTTTGTCTGTAAAATAATTGTTAACGGCCTCTTCATTTGACGAAAATCTCTGTTTTCCGAGCGCAATTTTTAAGTAAGGAACACAAAGAAGTCGCTTGGGGCTAGATCTGGTGAGTAAGTAGGATGGTCAAGCTGTTCTAACCGTAATTCGTGGATTTTCGCCATGACAACCGCTAAGTTGTGAGACGGCGCATTGTCTTGGCGAAATATAAATTTTTTTTCTGCAAATTTGGCAAATTTTTTCAATTTCTGCCTTCAGCTTATTAAGTAATGATGCGTAGTATGCTCATGTAATGGTTTTTTGTTTTACTTTTAAAGCTCTCGTGTCTAATGCCCATCCGTTTTACACGTTTTTTAACTCGTTACTGTGATTTACAGTGAGGTGTGTTAACTCTAGAGCCTCTAACATGGTGTTGGCTCTCCATCAGTCGAGTCGTTGTGAATTTCTGTTCTTTCACTATGCTATACAGATCACGTCAATAAGTAGAGAGACTAAGTCCCCACAAAGGCTCTGAACTATTTCCTTTCGCCATCATGATGGATTATTTCAAGTACCTAGTGATCTACTAGCCACCTAATTTTTCCACCCATTTAGAATTAAATTCCAAGAGCCAGGATCCACTAATGCTTCTCGGCAGTGAGCATACCGGTCAGCGACTGTCTCGCTCCAAGTGTTATCAATATTAGAAGATTCCCTGATAGCTTGTCCGTAGTTGAGGTCAATTGGCCAATAATACATTTGGATTAGGGCCTTGTCTGTACTAATAGAAGTCACTATTTCGCCTTCTGTATCAAAGAAGGTTCCCTTGGCCGAAGATTATTCTTTTTTGCATTTCGTTGCCTTCTTTCCAGTGCATCTGAAGGTACCACAGCCACAATGAGTTTCATCGAGCCTTGGTGGACATGTTCCGGATAAGGCCATTGTCGCGGATCTATTTTAGGGCTCTCTCCCTGTTAATTAATTACTCTGAAGAGATAGAATATTTATCGAAGGAGATAGAAAGAGATACAGAAACAGTATTTAACTTTGCTTCGTTTAAGGTCATAAGCGAAGAAAAGCGTTTTTTTTACTCCTCGCAGTCGAAAAGCGAGTGCCTTTACCACTACGCCAAACGCGCATTGTAAATTGTTAAACCTTTAATTTTTACAAATAACCTTTTTGTTGTACATTTCTGCACTCCACTAAATCTTATTGATAGTTTTTACTATTTTCTAATTACAATTTATGTGTTATCTTTTAGATGGTACTGGATACAGTATATTTGTGTATGTGTCAAAGTGGCGATGCCCCTGATGGAATAAAAATGCAAAATCTTGGAATAACAAATAATGGTAATCCGAATGCCGAGTCGGGAGAATTGACCAATAACTAATCGAAGACCTGGTAATTCTGGTGGGTTATGGTAAAATTAACCAAACGAACAAAGCTTGTCGGTCTATCTTTAGAAGCTAATATAAAAAATAACGTGGCACCTGTAAAATTACTAAACATTTCGAGTTGGTAATACCCCTTCTCAGTTTACGTAACACACACATTTAAGATACTAATTGGTTAGGCAGCTTGAACTTCCTGTGTATAAAAAATGCTTTTACAGTCAGTTAAAAAGCGTAAAATTGAAAACTGCTGTGTGTCAAGAACTTTGTTATTATCGATGTTTTTAATTGGTTACGTAACAATTAAATGAAGTACTGCTATAAATTTACGACTTTAAGGAGTTATACCACCTTGGTGTTGGGAAAAATAGATATAAAAATAAAAAAACTGGAAGCAGCTATTAAATATGTAAAAAAGTTTTTATGGTACACATATTCATAGCAGTTTTATTAATAAGGTGATATAATATTGAATAAAAAAATTTATATTTTCAGCGTCGATGAAGAATTCAATAAAATTCGAAACGTTGGCAAAAAAACAATAGTTTTTTCTTCAATACACCGATCTAAATCCCAACCAACCTCGTAAGTGAACTTATCATTGGATCACCAAACTTATTAAAGTTAAAAGTATTCTTAAAAGTATAAACAATTCACCTATCCGAAAAAAATCAATTTTTTGAAAATCTCAAGGTGGTGTAACCCTTTAACCATGGCAAAATAACAAATTAGTTAAAAAATATTCAATTTTTTTGACAATATGCGGTTAATTCTAATTCAAACAGTATCGAACTAGTCAATTACACGGGTCTACAAAAAATGGGGTTTTGTTGTTAGGCAGCTGGGTCATTTTCGAAATAATCTGCTCTCTACAATCCGAATTCGAAGTCGGAATTGGTTCATCAGTCAAGATTTTGAGATATTTGGTGTTTTGTACTGTCTAATGTGGAGATGGAAAAATCGAATACTTTAAAGAATCGAAAACTCGTTTCTCTGATAAGAACTCGACCGAGAACCGAGTCCCGAGTAGGGTTTCACGATCCGGTCAAAAGTATCGATACACTGTATCAGATCGAATCTAAAATACTCCGAAAATCGATCGGTGAGAGAATACGCGCATTTTTTTAAATTACAAAAAACTTATAAAAAATACAATCAATTTTATGAGAATAATATTGCTTTTATTATTACTTTACTTACTCATCATCACTCATCTAATGGCCAATATACAGACCTTTCTCTTTGTTGGTTGAGCTCGAAAAATTATCCGTTAATTTTTACTATTTAGAAATCTGAAAGAGTGTTCGATTCAGATTTAAAAAATTCAAATTCAAGTTTTTGATTCGTTGCTATTGTTACGATTTTTTCGGTCCGTCTCTGTCGACCTTGTCTTGAGGCAACGGCGCGTCGACCACAAGTTGGGGTGAATATTAATGAGTTGGTAATAATACACAGAAGGATGATTAAAGAACTGATACTGACATCGTTCGAAAACGAATACTGATAAACTATTCGAGCATCAGTTCTCGAATATTTTTCAATTCTTAATATACCAGAACCCTAGTCTAATGACTACTATAGAGGTTATGTACACTTGCATCCTTTAAAACTACTCTTACCCTCTAATCTAAAAAGCAGCAAAACTATTAAGAAATGACCCACGACTGCCCAGTAACAGAATCTCGTAGACCTGTGTTATTTATACTGATGCTTCAAACCTAATATTCGTCTACAACAATAGTATATAAACCATTTGTTTTAATTAGAGGTTTTTTTTTCACAAGTTATATATTTCGATGTTTTATACTTTATTTTTTATGTATTTTATTTTAAAATGTTTAATGCTTATTTATACATTGACGTTTCTAAGAATGCTCATTTAAAATTAGTTAATACTTAGAGATATAACGCGAAGTAACATGCACATGAATTATATCATGCTAAAGTAAAACAGCACAATATAATAATTTTCAATTACTTATACTCAAAAAATGATGGTACATTTTTAATGTAAATAAGCTTCTACTTTATGTCGTCTTTTTCCTTCCAATGATAAAAGAAAGTCGTCATAATTATATTGTTTGAAATCATGTACAGCAGGGTCGTAAAGGAAATGGAATATCATTTGAAATTTAAGTTTGCAACACTGATATGACCAAAACACCAGCATTAGGAGGCTCTTAAGTTTAATAATGTAATAAATCTGTTCCCTAATACCTTTTAAAAATTCTTACATTACCTGTATCAACGCTGCGTCAGAAAGATCACTTTCAACGTTGTAAGGAACGCTCAAAGAAACATTAAAATTGATACCACGGTAGTATTATTTGTTTTATGTTTCATTAATTATTTGTTCCCATAGCAGTTAGAAATAGTACAGATTGTGCACAGTATATTCAAAAGCGTTCTTTTGAATATTTTTCGCACAATTCGAACTATCACTGACTGTTTTTAACTATGGGTAACGTGCACATGACGTTTCAGCTTGACAATGGTGAACAAAGTGACGTACTTGTGATGTCACAGCTTCAGATTCTGTCAAAAAGTGGCCTCGGCTACAGGTAACCTGAACCATACTTTTTAACACTTAAATATTAATGTCTTTAAAAAATCACTAATAACATCATCACTAAAGCTATTTAATTATGTTAAAGGGGAATGTAACAAACGTACTAACGGTATTATCAATAATCAGATTTATAGTCATTATAATCGGAATCACTGTCGTCGCTATCCTCATTCGGATAGTAAATGATACAGGATTAACTGCTTCGATGCGGTTTTCACGCACCCACCATTCCTCTGTTAAATTTACACATTTTGTGACACATTTTTCCCAAATTTCAGGAGTGGCAGTATAAAGTGCTCGTTGCCAGGTTTCCAAAACAGCCATATCACTGTAACCATTAGATCCAATGTGATTGTCATAATAAGTTTTGCATATTCCCCAAATATACTCAATGGAATTATATTGGCAATGATACGACGAAAGTCTTAGCAGACGATGTCCATAACTGAGTATAATTTGATCCAATTTGTAAATTTTTTCTCTTTCGTGCCTTTTAGCTATCGATAATTATTCCGGCTTGAAGCAATATTGTGGAAATGAAATATTTTCGTTCGTTAACCATTCTTTTATTTACTGTACCATCCAGGAGTTTGTTGGTTGCTTATTTATGTTATCGTCCTGCCAAACACTTTTTTTGTTTCACCTTTAGCAAAAATCCACGTTTTGTCCAGTTAAACAAATGAACAACATTCTTGTTTACAGTGATTATAATTTCTTAAAAGTCGTTACTATACAATTTTAATGTCGGTACCCACTACAATGATAACCCAGGATTACTAATTACTTTTCTAGAAATCTAACAAAAATGAATTAACAAGCCAAATTAAAGCTTAATAGCTTAGTTAATTAGTGAAATTTGTTTGGATTACTTACCTACCTCTCTTATGTACAATAAATAAAGTCATTAAGAACAGATTTGGTTGCAAAATTAACCGTGCTAACAAACAAACAAGAAGTCCCTTATAAAATAAAATTCGTTACGTACGAAATTTGTTTAAAAATATTAGATTTCATACTTCTTAAAAATACAGTTGAATACTAGTTATCGAGTTTCTAACGATAATCCGAAACCACCGTATATTCGTGAAATATGCTATACCTATCTCAAGCAGTGACGTCTCCTGTACATCACCCTTTCTACCGATGTCAAAAACTGGCCACGTGCTGCACGTCACCGACTCAAAAATTCTAATTAAAAATATTCCAAACCCTCCAATTTTTTGTCCAACGGGCCTGCTGTACAGTATTAATTTCATTAAAATCAAGTTCACAAATATATTTGACAGTTAGTACATTATTCAAACATAAAACTCAACCTGTTTTACAGGTAATGGAAAATCTCATAGACTTTTAGCTTACAACACTGCGCGCATCTAATTAACCGGCAACGGTGCGAAAATCGCCACAGAAAACATTCATCTATTGCAATTAAATTTTTTTATATCTTTAACCCGTCAGTCGACCAATATTCGACATGCGAAATGAATTGATATAATTTTAAAACAAAAAAATTTTAAAATGTTTTTAATGATTTTATAATTCTAATTATTGCTGCACGGCGAGTGTACCACGTGATGGTAGTAAGTACTCTTTCCTCAATATATATTTATTATATATTTTTTAATCAGTTTTCAGTTTTTTTTTCACTCAAATCTTATTTTTTTTTACTAATCTTCTAAAGGAAGTTTACCTCTTCATTTTTAACTATTTTCTTTGTAGCCTCCTTTAAGAACAGCTGCACACAAATAAATAATTTTTCTTTTTGTCCCCAAATTTATTAACTGTTACTTTGCAAGTTGAATGTTTCTGAATGATTATTCTTGTCTACTTAAATGACTACCAGATGAGTTTCTATTCACCTTATTAATCGTACGAGGTCTGGCTATTAAATAACGAGACTGCGCGCGCAAAAGGCGTCCTAAAGGGGTAGGGGGGAAAACGAATGCATAGTTGGATAGCTGGAAGTGTGTACTATTTCAGTACGAAAACACGTCTCGTGCCGATAAAAATGTGTGACGAAAACCACGAGCAATAAATCAATGTGAAATTTCTCGTTAAATTAAAAAAAAATCCGGCCGAGGGTTATAAGTTGTTGAAAGAGGCCTATGGTGAGAATTTTACATCTCGTGCGCGTGTTTTCTAATGGTATAAACGGTGTTCTGAAGGCCGAGAGAGCACCAAAGATGACCAACGTCCTGGTCGACATCAACGGCATCGTAATAACTGAATGGGTTCCAGAGGGTGAAACTGTAAACCAAACTTACTATTTGAAAATTTTGGCAACACTGCGAGAGCGAGATTGCAAGAAACGGCTAAAATTGTGGAATTGTGTGAATTGTCCTAGATCTTGCACCAGGACTACGGACCTGCCCATAACGCGCTGTCCGTGAAGTGTTATTTGTCTGCTAAAGACACTCCAGTGCTCGAACACGTGTCTTACTCGCCTGTTTTAGCAGCCTGTGATTTTTTCCCGTTTCCGAAGATCAAGACTGCTTTAAAAGGAATCTGGTTGAGTCGATGGAAGAGCTGAAGCGAAAATCGGCGGAGCTTCTAAATGCTTTTACAAAACAAGACTTCCAGTATTGCTTTGACCAATGGAAAAAACGAACGGAACGGTGTGTGGCGAGGAGAGGGGACTACATTAAAGGGGAGCAATTGATAGCAGAATAATTCTTAAAATAAAACTCTTTTTCATAATCAGTCTCGTTATTTAATAGCCCAACCTCGTATTTTACAGTACTGATTCCAACTACACAAGCTTCAGCTACTCTATCATACACATTGTTCAGAGAGATTTTAGACCTTGTTCATTCTCGATTTTCATAAAGTTATATACTTAATAAATTATTCCTCGACCTTGACTACGAATCTCTTGGCACTACTCATATTTATAGATGTTTGGAATTTTATTCTCAATTAATCCACTTCACTTAACATTTTCACAAATAATATTTAACTAACTAATTCAATGACAATAACTTACATAACTACGATAATGAAAAAGATGAATAGAAAACTATTTCACAGTTTGTAGAACTAACACAAGAAATCAACACTAAATGTGTAACTTTGAGATGAGATTTTCCATTACCTCACTTCATATTCATGATTTGATGTTCTACTTTAAAAACTGTCAAAATAATAAACTGTGAAACATTTAAATTAATTATGAATTGCTCTTGTAATGTAGAATATTATGATTTGAGATTTTTTTAAAGCAATAAGAACAAATTATTTATTTTTTACCATAAGATGAAGAGATAAAGATTTTGTACCGGTTAAGAATATTGTTAAATAAAAAGTAATATGGATCTTTAACTTTTTCTACCGTGTGTATGTTGTTAAATGGAAATGTAGGTAACATCGGCAATTGGCAACAGCGCACCTTCGTTACAGCGCATGTCTAGCTACTTTGATCTTGTAGTTTGGTTCATTTTTCATCGAGTGAAATTTGAATGCTGTAAGATGATGAAGTCATTCCAGCTATTTGGAATATTCCTTGTGTCAATATTGATCAAGTATAACACCAACAAGATGGTTGTATGGATTTGGGCGATCATAGTGAGACAAATATTTTCCAGGATCACATTTTGAGCGGCACAAGTAATATTAAATGGCTTACAAGATCTCCAGACATGGCACCAATGGACTTTTTTCTGGAGATATCTCAAAAGTATCATATATGGCACAGATTAGGATATTGTCTTGCTAATGGGTTGTATTTATTCTGTTTTCGTGTTATCTATTTATTTTATTATTGAAATAATTTTAAGCTTGTCTTAAAAACATCCAACGATTTTTGTTCCGTTTAATTCGGTGAGTGGGCATTACCCACATACTCATTCATTTTTATTCCTTTATTTTTATTAACAAGAATAGTTTACGTTATGTTTAGATGTAAACTAATTACATCCAACCTATACTCATACAGAATAAATAATCGCGACCACGTTTTATTCGCATCACATCCTCTACGAAATAGCGCTGTTGCCAGTACTATCGTAGTGGCGATAAATCTCAAGATTAATATATGTAGTTGTCTATGCACGGTACAAAAGTTTAATATCTGTATATCACTGGTTGAAGCAATCATTCCGATACTAATTATTGCATTTTATTTATAGACAGCACCAACTTTATTGTGTACAATTTATTTTATATGAAATTTAAGATTATATATGATATATTTAATAATAATTTGACAGTAAAACTGCATTTATAAATCATCCTAGAACGTTTGCTATTTGATTAGAATGTTTTAAATTTAAACAATTTTTATAGATGTGTGATAATGAATTAAAATTACTAACTTCATACCGTTTTTACTAATGTAATATTTTATTGACTACATTATATTGTTTTTAAAGACCACATACCTAAAATGTTTCCGTTGTATCTACGAAAATGAGTTCTTTGACCTGAACCAGTTTATTTCTCGAATCTGGTGATTATGCAAAAAAAAATCACTAAAAGCAGGCTTCTGTTGAATAAATTGAATATGTATATGTTGACCATGTCTTTTTATGTCGCTATGGTAAATACATATTTTAGTTAATTTAACTTTTAGATATCCGGTATATATAAAAAGGAATGTTTAAAATTCTTTATCTACATAAAGTATAAATATCCCTAACTACACTGCCATTATTTACATTGTTAGTTTTTCTAAAGCATGACAAAAAACTATGCAAAGTATTTGTATTTTGGAATTTAAAATAACTTAGTAAATATCCTTTTTAATCGACACTTGAGAAACGATAACCAACCAAAAATGTGATTCGTTATTTAAAAATACAGCTTGTAAACTGACAAGTTACAAAATTATTTTATGATAGGTTTGTTTTTGCAGCAGTTGACAGTTTGCAAACGTACTGAGCAAGCGCAGTTGAAAAGAAACGTCTCTGCAGAAACTAAACAAAACTGGCTTAAAATTGGAAGTTCTTAAATAATTTTTTTCTATTCTTTTGCACTGAACAAAAACAACCCTAAATGATAGTAAAGTACCTTTGGCGCGCAAGCTTTGCGAAAACTCGTGTCTTTTATTTTTAATTCTGGTTCACTCCCAACGTAATACTAGTCTTACATTACAACCTTTTTCAGTAAATTGCTGGCCTTTTTTAAATGATAACTGCGCATCCTTTTTGGCCTGTTTTGCTGCAAGTTCAAGGCTTGCAAACAAATAGAAATGTTTCTAATTTTCAAGGTCGTGCATGCGCAACTTTACATATTTTCAGTGACTTTCGATTTTTGACAACATAATTATTATGTTGGTGGTACCGTATATTGACCGATGAGAAACCAGAAGAAGAATTTTAAATAAAAATAAACTAGTGTCATTAGTAAAACTTTTTGTTTGTCTGTATTCATTTTCGGAATTTGTTTTGTTTGACTCTTTCTAATTCTAACCTTACTTTTAAGAAGTCGAAAATCGAAATTTGACAGTCAAATTTCAATGTCAAACGTCATTAAAGTCTAGAAAAATTGCAATGAAAAGGCTTTAATGTAAGAAGTAGATTTTGAGCTTTGAATGTGCAATTTATATTGCTTGCAAGTTGCAATAATATTGCTGCAAAAAGGCTGTAATGTAAAGCTAGTTTAAGTAACAAATGGATTTTAATAGAGATTTCTATTTAATAAAATGCAAAAAGACGAACACATTGGATGCGCTGTGTTGTTAATTATTAATCCACCAGATAACGGCTCTTCAGTTCTCTTCTGTCTCCAGGATTTTGGAGTTCCCGCAATGACTAATAGCGCTTGAGTAGAGATCGTCCTGTATGCACTCACGATTCGTTTGACTGCTTTTCTCTGGACACTGAGCAGCTTGTTCCTATAAATCCCGTTCTTTATGGCTCTTTTCCGTATGTTAGCTCCATACATAATTATGGATTGTATTACTCTAAAAAGAATGTTCCTATTTCTTTCTCTGGGGCCTCCGATGTTTGGTAGTAGTCTGCTTGGAGCTTGGAGTGGATTTACTCGAATTAATATTGTGTTGGGTTAGCGACCCGTGCTTATGGCACCACAACGAGATACTTTACTTGCGAATTTAACCTACGGTCTGGTTTACAAACGGTATTCGGTTAAGGTTTTGGTTATTAGCGCTATCGTTTTGATATTTACTCATCCACAAAATAAACTCTGCTAAACAGTGTATGTTTAAATGTCAAAACAGTTTTTGCTCGTGTTTACACGATTTTGCAATAATTAATGTAACTATTGTCCTTTAATGCTAAGCAATACGCCATCTAACGGAATAAACTCGCATCCATATCACGTGATGACCAAGTGTGATTGCTTTGTGTTTATATACCCTGACGCTCGCATTTTTGCGAAGATTATAGTTGTTTAATAGTGAAAATGACCAGCGGAGCAAATTGTTGTGTACCTGGATGTTTTTTTGAGAAAGATTTCATAACTCCTAGTGATTGTAAGTATTTTGTTTTCTATATTTTATGTGGTTAATAGAATTACCTATTAATCTCTCAGGGGGCTATCAAAAACTTTACCTGAAAAACACCGCTGTACCAAGTAAAAACTTACCTGTGTCCAGCATTATAACAAAGTCCAAAAGTCTGAAGATAGAAGAGGAAAAGAAAAGATATGAAAAACTCATTGAAAGAAGACAGACCAGTTCTCTTGTTGGTTATTTTTATTGAAGTCAAAAGTAAATAAATACTTAAAATTGTCATTGAAGTCATATCATCCATTGATTTCATGAGGATCACTTTTAATAGCACTGGTCTGCAAACAATAAGTTCTGCTTATCCACTTATCATCCTTTGTTTCCTTGACTCCACAAATAATAATGTGGTTTGCTGCAGGAACAGCTTCACCCTCCACGATGCATCAACTACTTGGAGTAGCAGCCAGATAATCAAAAATTGAGGACAATGGTAGAAACATATCTGAATTACCTCCATTATAAAATATTGAATTTAATAACGTTCAAATATCGAAATTTTGTTGTTGTATACTTCCATTAGTAAACACATAGGTTATAGCAAATGCAATCACACTTGGTGTCAAAAACATATGTTTTTCGACAGGATGACAGCGCGGGAAAATGAAGGTTAAAATGTCAATACAAACTTATGTGGAAAGTACAAAACCGCCTTACGTGCACTGTTTTGTCATGCTTATATAACTCTCTTAGACAAAGTATTTATATTTCAATGTTCAGTATTTTTAAAAATCATTTCCGTCCTTCCTTTAACTACTATCTGATCAAGAGAATTCATTGTTTTTAATATTTAGACATATAGTTATTTTTTATAAAAGTATTAATAAAAGGTGCTGCTAAATTACAAGTATTGCAAAATGTGTTCTTATTTCTAAACGTTTTTTCTCGTCAATGACTGTTTAGAACCTAGTTATGCTTTAAAAATTTTACGGAAGAATAACTGAAATTGTGTCAGTTTCCTGTTAATGTTAAGAAGCTTGAAACATAGTTCGAATACCCATTTTCTGGTCTATGTACCAGGGACACATAACATAGTTAATATTTTATGCGGTTATTATAAAAGTATTTATGTTGATGTTAGAAAAAAAATGTATTGTGGTTTTAAAAAAGAATTCTCTTGTACTTGTTACTGCTCAATATTTTTTACAATGTGTTAGAATATTTCATTTTTGTACAACTTCGCATTTACTGCATGACATATTTTGTAATTCCATATTAGGGCATTTATATCTCAAATACGTTTCAACACATGGTCATTTATTCTTTAAACGTTATTGCGATTGTTGTTGACATTGAGGCATATCCAAAAATAAATAAATTAAAATATACTGCATTGGATTACCAACATTTGAAATAAACTAAATATTTATTCTGTATGTGCCCACTATTATTTTGAGATTGTCCCTATGGGCCCTTGTACCAACCACAGACATCGCGAATGGAGGGGAAATAGTTTATAGCTGTTAGTGATTTTATAGTTGGTTGCTAATTTGCATATGTTGGCGCTCAGGGACGGCTCGAGGAAGATTTAAATATAACTAAAGAAAGCTCAAACAAAGTGTTGCAATCTATGATCGCAATACGGCCTAATACCTGGAACTTAATTAAACTACATTTTTATTCGCAATATTTATTCACTAGTTGGATACATTACTCTAATTGCATTTAACAGATTGTCCATGGTAAGTAATATAAGTTAGTTGCGATACCCCAGCATCCATTGAAAACAATAGACGATATTGTGAAGAAACAAAAAATCTAAAATTAAAAAAAATTTGATCGTAAGGTTGTTAACCCTGCGATCAATCAACCCGTTTGCTCGTCTATCGAACGGAACGCTAGTTAATAAAAAAATACAGAGCCCCGGTTTAGATATTTGTGTCATTAAAAGAGTTAGTAAACAACATAAGGCAACAATCAGATCAGAAGCTAAAGGAATACGTTGGATGAGTTGGATAAGCTGATTACTTACTTACTTAACGTGGCCAAACAACACTTTAAGCCAACACTTAGCCTCCTCGACCACCGCCCTCCATCTAGTCCTATCTCTTGCTACTTCTTCCCAATTTCGTTTCCCATCAGGAGAGTAACCTTTCTTGTTCTCTAAGAGTCATGGTCCACGCCTCGCACCCATATAGGACCACAGCGATCACTATTGTATTGTATATCTTCAGCTTCACTTTTCTTGGTAGATTGCGTGGTCGAAGCAAATTGCTCAGGGCAGCTATGACTCCGTTTCTATGTATACGACACTGTATTTCCTTTCTAACATCATTTGTTTCGTGTATCTGTGAGCAAAGGTACTTGAAATCTTTCACTCTTTCTGTTGTTAGGTTTATGTCTCTGTGTGTTTTTCTTCGATCTAATTTCATGTATTGGATAAGCTGATTATGGATTTAAATAATAGAAAACAAATCCATGAGACATGTAGAAAAAAATTTTTTTAATGGATTTGACAGGCAAAAATATGGAACGCATACATCTGGAAAGTGTACGTAATATTATTGATTATTATCCAGATAACGTAGCGAACATTTAATGAATGAGTGCATTCAGTTAAAATATTACTTACTACAATCTAAGCCAGAGTCTTATACCTCTTGCAGTGAAATTTTTATGCTAATTTATAAAAAAAAGGTGTCGATGTTTTTTCAAATTGCCATCTTAAAAGTTTTTTTAACGTTGCCGTAGAAAAGTTAGCGATTTGTCTCTATTTTGTAGATTTTTTCATTGGCGATGCTCTTCTGAAATATCAAAAATCGTTTCTCCTTTAGCAGTTTCTTTGAGATTAACCCGTCAAGTTCAGTCTTCACACCACTTTGCGATCACTTTGTATAACTGCAGAATATCTCTTTCCAAAGAACCGTTTATCCAACGAACAGCGAGGCTTTGGAACACATTGCCCGAGGCATACAACCTCCAGAAATTTAAGAAGAAAACCAATTCCTACCTTCTTTCTCACGATGTTCTCCGAGCATTCGTGGGAACCAAAACATAAAAAAAAAGAAAAGAAAACCATTTGACTATGTCATCCTGAATAATTCTTAATCAGCTGAAAGAAAAGTGGCTTTGAGTTCAATTCTTCAGAACAACAATAGGAATAAAGAATTTTGTCTCCAGTAAGATTCGAATCCTGGTTCCACTGTCGAAGAGCAGATACCTTAACCACTGAGCTATGGAGGGAAATGTATTTATTTGGTTTTGAAACATCTAGGTACTTAATAATAAAAATAATTTCCAAAAAGTCAACATGGGCTATGAAAGTACCTATAACTTTGAATACATATCTTTAGATAGTCGCGTGAATTATAAGGGCATCTCATAATTTTAGTATGCAAATACGGAAGTGTAGCCAAAAACAAAATAGTTAATTTATTTCACTTTATGGTATTTGGGTTCGTTAGAATTTAAATTATTTTAACAATGTTATGAAAAATGACAATTTCAGCTTTAAAAAATCATTATGGATGTTTCAAGTTAAAACATCCGTATAATTTCTAATTATTTCATATATATATATATATATATATATATATATATATATATATATATATATATATATATATATATATTTTTACATAATTTTGTTGCAATTTCTTACATGAACGATCACAACTTGACAAATTGTTGAAACCTATTTGGTAAATTTAGATTAATACTCAAGGTGAAAGTTTTTTAAAATAATTTAACAATTAAATGATAGTGACCCACGACAATTACAAACTTAGGTATTTTGTGCACAATGTATTTGACTTTTTAAGATCCTATAAACTTATGTGCCGTGCATAGCCCCCGTATACATTTGAATGGATAAAAAATGTAACAGCCCCCGCTACTCTGGCTTTATAGTTTGTAGTGGAACGGGAATTGTATTTAAAAAAAATTCAAATAATAAAATGGTACTGTAAAGGAAATTCTGAGACAGATTGTGTAAATCTGTTTACAGTTAAATTTCGAGATAGACCTACGATATTTAAAAAACTCATTGTTTACAAAACTTCAAAATATCATAAAAATAGGTATCACAGGAAAACAATGATGTGACATTTTACAACAGATTACGATCCTTTCTTATGGTGGAGAGCTTTTTGTGAATTATTTACAAGAATGTATTATTTATTTTATTTTGGAACTAATTTTTAGTTTGTTTTAAGAATATCTAACGCTGTATGGTTTATTTTATTCCTTTGGTAGGCATTAATTTTTATCCCGTTACTTTCATTAACAAGAGCAGCTTTAGTAATATTTACATATAAAAATTAAATACTCCCCACCACGAATGGATCATCATCATCCAGCCTTCTGCGTCCAAAGTTGAACATATCCTAAATTATTCCAGTTGTGTCTATTCTGAGCTTCTTGTAGCCAGTTTCCAACGATTCTTTTGACATCGTCTGTCCATCGTGTAGGTGGTCTGCCTATACTTCTTTTGTCAGCTCGTGGCTTCCACTCTATCATTTTTCTGGTCTACCGCATATCAGTCATTCTGGCCACATGGCCGGCCCAGTTCCACTTAAGCCATGCTATGCGCTCGATAACATCCGTGACGCCTGTCCTTATTTCCTCATTTCTGACTCTTTCTCTGGGTCAGTCGTAGTAGCGACCTTTCCATTCTTCTTTGGGCTACTCTGAGTTTGGTTGCTGTGGCCTGGGTTAAGGAGAGTGTTTCGGCACCGTAAATCATGACTGGTAGCACACATTAGTCGAAGGTCTTCTTTTTAGGTGATTTGATATGTTGCTCTTGAAGATGTCTGATATATCCAAATGCAGTCCATGCCAAGTTCAGTGGTTTGGTTATCTCTGGCAATTTGGATTTCATAACCTAAATGTTTATATTTGTGGACTAGTATTCTTTAATTACCACCGACCTTTAGGTTTTCACTTGGTATCAAATTTGTCATGAATTGCGTCTTTCCATAGTTCACGTTTAAATCGACTTCTTTGCTAACGGCATCTAACTCAGTTCTAATCTCTCCCAAGTTGTCTGTTATTAGAACTATGTCGTCGGCAAATCGCAGTACGATGACTTCGGCTTCGCCTCGGTCAACAAACATGTACTCTGAGACATTTCTCACTTTACTGCCCTAGGTGTGTAATATACTATTACTGACTTTTTATAGTTTGACATTTGTCCGCACTGTCGCTTCGATCTTAAAACGTGATACTAATACTTGATTATATATTCCCGCGAGCTTCAACATTGTTCAGGTCAACATTGTTTTGAGGAAAGGCCAGGTCAAGAGTACCAACAACCGACGAGCATGTATGAGAGCACTGATGAAAGTAGAGGAAGCAAAAGATGTGTGTAAGAACCGCAGCAAGTGGAAGAAAGTGGTCTCTGCCATGCTCTGTGAAAAAGGCGTGACTTTATGTATGTATGTATAAACTTTTTTATCGAAAGCAGTCGTGTTTCGTTGACGTTTCATCCTACTCTTACAAATTTAGCCATTGCTTTTCCGTTTCAATAGTAATTCATTTTTACTATCACGACCAAGTTAAATTTGCATCGCATTCACTACAGAATAGCGCTGTTGCCAGTAATAAATATGCATGGCACCAAAGTTTAAGATCCGCACTTTGTATTATTAATTCTTTTTAAGTAAGCTTTAAACGGTGATGAAACTACGCTATTATGAATGAACACACATTTAGTTTTGGATGTCTAGATGTTTTATAGAACGACCAAAAAGCATTTATTTGCCATCTTTGTTAAAAAGCTTTATATATTATACATATGTACTTGTATTAAGAAAAAGCACAAATAAAACTAATAAAAAAATTTATTTTTATTTCTGTACAATATTTTTAAATATTTATAAATAAATTTTTAAATATTCCTAATCCTTTTTGGGACTACCTTCGGTAAGTCCATTGATTTCAATATTAATTTTTTTATTTTTCCCTTTCTTCAATACATTTACCTTAGTTCTAACTTTTTCTATAGAAGATTTACTCTTTTTATCCAATTTTTTCTCTTTCTCTCCATCAATTTTGGATATTTTTTTAACTTTTTGTAATGGATTAGTGTCGGACCGAAACCGAAGCTGTATTCGGGAGTTCTCACGCTGTGATCGGTCAAGTTCGCGGTGTGTGCGCCGCGCGTTCGTTGCTCGTCAAAATGTTTGTGGGAATATTCAATTTGAAGAACCTTTCGCGATCCCTAGAAAACCCACGAACATGTCATGTCTCTGTCGCGAGATAATTACACTGTTTCGGTGTTAATGGCAAGTTTGTGTAAAAAGAAAAAGAAACAACGCCGTTGGTGGAACACTAACCTGTTTAAGAAAAGAAATGGTACTGAGCTTATGGTGGACACGAAGTCGCAAGAAATAAATGGTCACTCCATTACTACCGCTGAATGGATCGTCAAAAACAACAAAGCTGTCGCCCTCCCGTCCAAATCTGTACTGAGAACACACAAACTGGCTTGTGTTTGCAGTTCGTTTTGTTTGTTGTGAGTTTTCGTGTGATTTATTTTGAATTAAGTTTTATTACGTGATATAGCATAAGAGTAGGTAGTAAAAATCAAAAAATAATTCATTATAACAAACTAATACATAAATTATAGTATAATCAAGTTTAACCTATCTAAATACTTTTTGGTTGATTTAAGTCTCTCGCTAATGCTATACCTAAACAAACATTAGTTAGGTACTTACTATAATAGTTCATTAGTAGTGATAATATTATGGATTCAGAGTTTCAAATTTTAATACTTATTACCAATGTATTCAAGCGGCAAATACATTTAAAGCTCATTTCACCAATATACGACGGTATCGGATTAGTCACCCGAGGCATAGACTTAACGGGCGCACTGTGTTGAGATGTACATTAGTAAATTCCCTTAAGATTTAAACCCGAAATTTTTTTAATTGTAAACAGAAATCGTTGATAAAGCACTCGATGAGTTTTTTAGTTAGAAATAGGCACATATTTAATTATGTTAAAAGGGAATGCAACAAAAATAAATTATCGGCACAAATTTAATAAATATGTTTAATCATGTAGTACTAACGGTATTATTAAGCATCAGATTTATAGTCATCATAATCGGAATCACTGTCGTCGCTATACTCATTCGTATTGTAAATGATAACAGGATTAACTGCTTTGTTGCGGTTTTCACGAACCCACCCAAGTTTCGTCCAGAATGAAGAGCATTCTTGTTTACAGTGAGTATAATTTCTTAAAAATTCAATTCTTTTGTTTACGACTCGAGTGAGATTTGGTAGAGTTTGACTTCAATCTCCATTTATTGAACCAATGGCATGTAGCGTCGGTGAGTCTTTGTAGGTTGTCCATAGCTCCTTCAATAGATTTATCGTATGATCTGGGCCGGAAAGTGATGATTATAAATGTTTGCACAGTAAAGATTATAAAGGAGGGGGGAAAGAGGCGATCCTTGGGGTAAGCCCTGCTGAGGGGAGAATACAAATGAACAGGCATTTAACACTTTCACTTTCAGCCTAGGGAATTGACATGAGAAAGCAACTGCCTTGGACACCCCATCGAATGGAGTATGTAATAAGTCCTTTGATCCAGACACAATTCAAGGCTTTATTGATATCCAGGAAAATGGAACGGAATTTTTTCCGGTTGAGTTTTGATGTTGGTGAGGATTGTGAGAGGAAGTAAGGTTGAAAACTCATTATTGAATCTAAACTGGTAATCAGGAATCCTATTTCATAGAACTGCTTATAACCTATTTTTGATAATCGTTTCTAGGTTTTTGCCCAGAACTGAGAGAAGAGTGATGGGTCTCTAACTACTTGATTTTGTGTGGTCTAGCTCTTGCTTGGGTATCGTTATGATGGTACCTGTTTTCCATTTTGTGGGAAAGAAGTTTTTGGTCAAGCAAAATTCATAAATTTTGATGATCTATTTGTGAATTTGCCCATCCAGTTTTCTTAGCATTTTCTTAGTCATGCCCAGGTGCGGTGTTTTTGCCTTTCATCACTATCTCATAATATTCATCCTCTTCGACAGTCTGGTTTTCTAGCGATGGTGTTTCCCTCATGTTTGTATCATTCTGATACAAGATTATAGTTTTCTTCATCAAAGTTATCATCAGCAGATTCCTTAAAAATTACTTGGTAATGTCTTGCAAAGATGCCTGCCTTTTATTCAGGTGATTCATATGTGGTCCCATTTTCTTCAATTGTTCGACTCTTTTTATTCTTATTGTTAAATTTTGAAAGTTTTTTTATGTCATTTCAGTATGATTTTCCACTTTTGTGGTTGATATCTTTACAAGTTATGAGCCATTTGTGTGTTCGGTACTGTTGGATGAGGGTTTGAATATGTTTGTTGAACTGGTTCAGTCTGTTTTCGCATGATGGTCTCTAGTTATGAGGGTCTCCCTGTACATCCTCTTTTTTCTTCTGATGAGGCACAAGATGAAGGGCGGTAACTGGTGGGTGAAGAAATATAATATGTACATTTAGGAGTATGTTGCAAAATTGACCTAGTTATATTCTTATTGAAGCTGGAAATGAGGTCAGGGGAGATCTCTTGACCGTTAACAAGTGTGAGGTACTATAGTAAATTTTTGTTGACTTTGTCTATATTTGTTATATGAAAATTATAACATTTAACTTCAGTATCTACTATTGGTTGTTAAAAATCGAATGTTATCTGAAGTCACAAGTGGTCTGAACCCAAGTCTGGAGTTTCTTCTATATAAAGCAGGTTGCGCTTAATATTAGATGTGTGAAGAATAATATCTGGGGTATTAGTTTATAATTTAGTAGTTTTTTTTTACATTTTTGTTTTTTTACTGAAGTGTCATAGAAAATAACGAATAGGTTTAGAAGTTAATTTGTTCTTAAGATAAAAGTGATGTATTTTGTTTTGTTTATTACTTAAATATTAATTACCTGTACCTATTGTAATATTAGGTAACAACTTAAATAAGTAATTTTATGTTTAATATTAAAAAAAAACCATGAATAATATTCAAAAGAAGAATCTAACTTCTCAAATAAACACCTCACCCATTTCAAGTATTTCTAACGCGCAATTAATATTTTTTCTTAAATGTTGATCATCATATCAATAAGTGAAAAGGTCGAAGGCTGCATAGCTATGTGATTTAAAAATAAAAAAATAAAGACTGACTGATTATAATAATGTTTTTTTTATTTTTTCCTTAAAACATGATCCTTGCGAGGAAGTTTCAGTTTCGGTTTCGGTTGAAACTGAGACTGTTGCTGAAATTCGGTTTTGGTCGTAAAATCCAGTTTCGGTCCGACACTTTTCAATAGTTTTCTTTTTTTTTTTTTTGGGTTTTCAACCTGTATTTTATTTTTACTTTCGGTTTCTTTCTTTTCATATTCTTCTGCCTTTTCCAAAGGATCTCCTTGAAATATATCATCAAGTGGTTTTAACTTGTAGCTATCAGTGGGTCGCGTAGCTTCTGCATGAACTTTCTGCTGAATCCTGTTAACATATTTGTTCTTAGCTGCAAGCATTATTTGGTTGCGATATTTTGCTGGACTAATATAGTTTGGATTTTCCCACAAAGGTAAGCCTCCAAAACTTCCCGAAAATATTTTAATCTAAAATCAATGAATAGTTTTGACATCATGTAATTTCGTTTCATTAATCAATTTTATAAAAAGAGGTTCTTACGAATTTAAGAATATCAAGATATGTGACTTACGGGATTAAGTATGAATCTAGGTCCAACCTCTGCTAATGCTCCATCTTCAGAAAGAATTTGAAAATTTCTAAACCATATTTTATGGTCTAAAATGGTAAAACTGTATAAATGATCAAAAAATGGTTGACTTTTTGGATGGTTTTTGGGAACTCCAAATATTTGAGTAAGCAATTCTTTCATTAATAAAAAATGTGGATTTTCATTAAAACTTGGATCGAAACTAAGTAACGGCCTAGATCCTCTTAGGCAATTACCAGTCAACTTAAGCTCTTCCATTGTGTAAACTAAAAAAAATACGTACTAGTTTATAAAAACTAAGACAAATACCTACTAAAAGATTAAGTAAATAAAATTGTGCAAATTGTTCCTCACAGCCTAACCCCAACAAAAACTGTATAAAAAGTAAAAGACAAATATTGAAAGCTTTTGTAAATGAAATTGTGGAAATTGTTACTTTCTGCCTAACCCAAACTGAAATATTTTTTTTAACTGGATCAGAAACCATACCAGTTTGAAGCACTGCATAGATACAAATTCTACATGATAAACTGAGAATAAAAGTTTTTAAATATGAACTGATTTAAAGAATCTGCGAGTCAGAAAATGTATACAAGTTAATTACAATGAATACTTACTATTTTCTACTAAAAATTTAACACTAGGTCCATTGGGTATGTTAGATAGCCACATATATAAATCTTTTTTTTTTCTTCCTTCGAACATAATTGCTTTGTTACAATTTTTAATTTCACACATTTCATTGATGACTGATAGAGTCTTTGAACGTTCCATTTTTGATTCTGGCTTATGGTGAGGCATTAACTTTTTAAGATTTTCCATAAGGTGTCTATCTCTATGGTTTATTCCTCTTGAAGCAAAAATTAATACGCGTTGTTTATTTATCCATTTTCTCTAAAATAAAAAGAAAGGATTAAGTAAATTTTAATTACTAAGTAAATTGTATCAGAAAAATTGTTAAAATAATATTAAATACTAGTTAATAAAAAAGACCCAAAAACCTTTTTTTCCAATGGTTCAGCTCTTGGCTCTTGTTCAGCTTCAAGTTTTCTTTTCATTTTTTGTAATTTTCCCATTTTTTTAACACACGTGTTAAGCAGACACAAGGATGAGGTTGAGGTTAACTTAAATGTTTAGGTTTAGCTTGTCTCTGTCTTTAGCTTATCAACTGCCAACTGAGCATGTGCATGTGTATGAACTATCGAATCAAAGTATCGAAATGAAATCGATAGTTTCAACGTATCATCGATGGTTTTCAAATAGTACTATGCCTGTCAAATACAAAAGTTGTTGAAGAGTTCGAGTTAACTAATACATATTTTCGTGATAATCCAATTTAATTATTTCTATCAATACTCAGCGAACATGAGGAACTTTAATAAGAAATATTTTCCTGGATGCAATAATTACACAATTACGGACTTCTTTTTAGCGGCCTATGTCTATGCAAGTCTATTAGCGAGGTATTCGATGATTTTCTCGACAAAAGATATCCACTTCTATGGATGGATATCGAATAATGTCACCTGAATTTTTTAAAAGAATCATGTATATAAAAAGAGCTCGAAAACAATACATTTCCTTATCGAGTTTGTAATGTCCAAATTTAGTTTTTCTAGTCTCTTTAACTATTACAGCGCTATCTAATGGTAATAAAAATCGTGGATAAAGCCCAAGAAAAAAGAAGAGACAAAAAAACATGTAGTTTCTACTACAGTATACACCAACTCAATTTTAGGCTGGTTTATTCTGTGTTTCTACTGTATCTAGTGAATTGTCTAATGTGCAAGTACACGTTATTTTAGCAAGTTTAAAAAATGAATTCTGATAAACAATTTGTGAATAATGTAGTAAGTATGCCTATTTAATTGAAAATAATAGCAACTTCTTTTATTTTTTAAAAATATTCATGTACCTAATGACAAGTGTTCTTTACTTACTATCTCATGTAGCATATTTTTAAATTTGAAGCTATATGTTTACCATAGTTGTTCAAAAATTAATATTCTTCTTTAAAGTTCAAAAGGACTTGCCAATTAATGTACTTAAACTATACAAAGCATCATTTAGATTTAGCAAGGAGAATTTTTATATTTGGGGCAATGTAATTTTATACCTTGGTATGCTAAAATCTACAAAGAAGAATCCCTAATTTCCTGATCAAATACTCATACATTATTAAAAATATTATTTTGCCTTTTATAAAGCAGTAACAAGATCTTTTTTCCCCTTTTCTGCCTGCAAGAAGGACTACATAAGGTTCAGTAATTATACAGATTAGCTTACACCTCTCCGATTTTCTTGAAATTTTAGTATGAAGTTTGTCATCCTGAACAAGAATATGTATATATAGGGCGCAGAAAGCTTCCCTTAAGGTACTTTTTTGCGTTTGAAGAATCAAGTAATTGTAATGATTTTTTAGTGTTCGTAATATTTAAATTAATCGTTGAAAGAGATAAATGAGGGACAAGATAGGACAATGCAATAAATAAGTATATTTTTTAGAATTAATTTTTTTAGGAAAATGTATGTAATTTGTTTCAGACCAGATGACTATTTTGCTGAAATGGTAAAAACAGATAAACTTGCAGAAAATCAGAACCCACCTATTAAAGAAGCAGGAACAGCAAAAAGGGGAGTGAAAGACTGAAACAATTAAGGCTACAAAGGAAAGATGGCAAGATGCTTCAAGCTCAAGTAAAGTTACAGAGACAGCAAGATGGGAAATGGGAAAAACCCCCAATGATACCTAGAATAAACTCATCAATGCCTGAGGTCGCTATCCGTCATCGCACTATCAGGAAAATCCTTTGAAATCTTGACTCTAATAAGGCAGTAGGACCAGATGGAATTCCGACAATTGTCCTGAAGACCTCTGTTCAAGAGCTCACCCCCAGTTCTCTGTAGACTCTTTCAAACTATCATACAGCAAAGTAGTATTTCCGTCCATTTGGAAAAACGCTAAAGTCCAACCCATTCCGAAAAAAGGAAAGAAGACTATTCCTGAGAATTATCGCCCTCTTGCATTGCTCCCAGTCATATCCAAAGTTATGGAAAAAGCGATTAACATAGAACTCATCAAATGTCTGGAGAAATTTGAAATAATTTATGACAAATATGGATTTCCACAACTTCGGTCTACTGGAGATTTGCAAACTTATGTCGCTCAGCTCTGGACAAACACTATTGAGAAGTTTGGTGAATCCCGTGCAATATCCTTGGATATATCTAAAGCCTTTGACCGCACTAGGCATTGTTAAGTAAATTATCTGCCTACGGTCTACCTACCAAACTGCGCCAATGGCTCTTGAGCTTCATGCTAGATCGCTCCTTACATGTGGCAGTTGAAAATATTTCTTTTGATGCGTTAAAAACCAACGCCTGGGTCCCCCAGGGTTCCATCCTGTCCCCCACCCTATTTCTTTTACACATCAATGACCTCTTGAAAACCACCACGAACCCCATTTACAGTTTCGTAGACGACAGCACACTTGTCTCAACTTTCACATCCTATCAATCACTTTCGGTGAATGATACAAATAGAGTCGGGCAGAAACAGGTTGATTCCAACAATAGAAATCTTGAAGCAATCTTCGAGTGGAGAACCAACAATCTTGTTCAGTTCAACGGTCGGCAAAAAAAAAATAGCAGAAAAAAGGAAAATGAAGGACAATAAATTTGGTTTCGGAGGTAAAAAACGAGGAATGAAGAGACAAGGGACAGTGCTGAAGACATTAGTAAATTTAAAAATCCTGGAAAAGCTGGCAATAAATTCAATAATAAAGAAAAGGGCAAATCAGGAAAACAACATAGAATGGGCAAAAATAAAAGGACAAAAATGAAAGCGAAGGGAAAAAAATAATTAAATAAACTTTATATTAAAACGAGTTTTATTTCAAATAACTTTAAAAATTTTTGTAGGTAAGGTTAGGTATTATGTGAGTGGGGCATAGTAAGGTCGCCCCTCCACAGTAACCCTTAAAGGTTACAATTCACAGCACAATCCAGTTCTTCCTGCAAAGTTCATTGTTGTATCAGGTGATATTTTATTGAAATTGGTAGGTTCTAAGTTTGTAAAATCAAATATGTTTAACCTTATTCTTCCTAAACAGGGGCATGCACATAGTATGTGTTCAGCAGTTTCATCTTCCACACAGCAAAACCTACAGTCCGTTTGTTGGTTCAGACCTATCCTTCCGACGTGGTATCTTAGACGACAGTATCCTGTAAGCAGTCCCGTCAGAAGTCGCTGGTAGTTCCTACTCCATTCCAGGATCTGTTGGTTGTGTTTCTCGAGAGTTTAGGTAAAAAGGCCTTCAAATGTACCAACCCCGGTATATAAAACCAGTGCGTGAGTCTTTTTCTCTCTGCACAGTCCAAAATAATGGTTTTTGGCAGCACTTGTGTTTTGCGAGGATGCCGACTTTCTCGTTGCCCTCCACCTATGTACCCACAACAAAGTCGCTGTTGTTCGCACCAAGGCACTCCAGGGATTCGAAACAATTCTACACAAGTTTAGCATTTATCTTGTTGGAGCTCAGTGCTTTTAAAGCAGCCTGGCTGTCTGATATTATACTAATGTTTTTGTTTACTAGAGGTCTGTTGGTCAGCTATCTTGCTCACAATTCGATGGCAAAGACTTCAGTCTTAAAGATTGTAGCATACCTAACCGAGACTAGTAGATATTTCAATCATTTGTTTAAGAAAATAAGGTGTGTATAAAATGAATCAAACTAGCAGCAATCAAAATATATTAAGTGATTTTCTTGTAATACAATTATCGATCTCAATATTTGTTAACAAATAATTGCTCAGATTCATTTCTTATACATTTCAAATTACTTAAGTTCCAAATATGCTAATATTAAATTCTTTAATAAAGCTCACATATTAGAATATGTACGTACCACTACTTCTCAAACAAAAAACAATATTTTAAACAATACCAATTTTCATTAT
This sequence comes from Agelastica alni, assembly GCA_950111635.1. Lineage (NCBI taxonomy): Eukaryota > Metazoa > Arthropoda > Insecta > Coleoptera > Chrysomelidae > Agelastica > Agelastica alni. Next base: position 10,146,275 of record OX467718.1, read on the forward strand.
AAGTTTTAACTTTAAATGAATTTACAATATTTTTATATTAACAAGTTGAATTTCAACTATTCTCTTTCAAATTAGCGCTAATCAGATTCAAAGTGAGTGAAAAACAAATTGGTGGCACAAAGATTTTAAACTGGCATTAGTCAATTTCAAATTGACACTTGTGAATTGAAAATTGTTTTGTCAGTGTCAGTATGTTATGTTATTCTGAAACAAAAAATATACATAATACATTATTATATTCATGCAAGATGCCTTACATACAGAAGGATGATGTTGCAAATTTGATGTGTTAACAATCACAAACTATACCAGAAAAGCAGCAATGAGGTAAAGGTAGAGTTAAACAAACCTAATAAATAATAGTATAAAAAAACTAAGACGACACGCTTTATAAGAAAACCGAACTAAAAAATAATGTTACAATCAAAAGCGTAAGGTACGCTATATCAATTATTATATTTGATAATAAACAGATATTGGTAAAAGTAAAGTCTCCAAGAAGAAAAAGTAAACATCATAAAAAGTACCCCACGCTTTTGATTGTAGAATTATTTTTTATTAATTATTATTTTATAGTTCGATTTTCTTATAAAGCGTGTTGTCTTAGTTTTTTTAAACTATTATTTATTAGGTTTCATATCATTACATGACAGTTGTTATGTCCAATTCAATTCATCTTCACTTTTAATTGATGGCAAATCACATTCTTCATATAAAATTTCAGTTTTAATATTCTCAACCTCCTCCAATTCCTTCTTGACATCATTTAATCCCTCCATATAAGCTCTGTCTTCGTCTGACCGTAAAGATTCGTTTTCGACACTACGTTGACGCATTTGCTGCAAACGAGCAGCTCTGTCTTCGTCGGACCGTAAAGCTTCGTATTCGGCACTACGTTGACGCATTTGCTGCAAACGAGCAGCTCTGTTTTCGTCTGACCGTAAAGCTTCATATTCGGCACTACGTTGACGCATTTGCTGCAAACGAGCAGCTCTGTCTTCGTCTGACCGTAAAGCTTCGTATTCGGCACTACGTTGACGCATTTGCTGCAAGCGAGCAGCTCTGTTTTTGGCTGACTCCGAGGCTCTGTATTGTTTCATATACAGACGCCTTTTTTTCTTTCTCTCTTCTAATTCTTCGCATGAGAGATTTGATATTCTTTCTTTATATATTCGTCTTTTCTTCTCCAATCTCCTCTTTTTTTGTGTTGATGTTTCATATTTCATTGTTGTTCCCACGAGTAATGGACAATTAAACAGTCGACCCTCCCAGAGGTCCAATAGAAGGGTAAGGCTCTTATACAACAGAGTGTGCCCGGTTCTCTGAGGTTGACGCTAGCGACATGACATATTTATTCACCCTCTTGCCATTCATCCCTCGGCACGTTTCTCACCATATGTTGGATTGGGTGATTTTATGGAATGTGAGAGAAACTTGAGTACTCCGCGAAAATCATTTCAACGTGCAGCATGTACGCAATTGCATTCAAGGACTATAGCTGGATATACTGTGCGGTGCGATTATAATTTTTATCGCTCACGGAGTATCGAAGACTCACTCTTCCATATGAATATGACAAACACACGCATTTTTTTAAGGATGTGTAAGGTCAAATTACGTAGTACATCTAATTAATTTTTAAGCTTAATAAAATGTAGTAAATTGTATACAGCGACATTTCCTGTTATTTATAAGTTTCTATAATGGATTTTTTAAAAAAAAATTATAATTAAATATAAAAAAATATTTAACAATGAATTTGACTACCACGTTTGTAGAAAATCTGGCAACACTGCCAAGTCAGGACGCTCCGAAAGTTGTGTATTTGAATTTATAACCCTGAAATGTTGTCAGTCATGGATACTACTAGTGATGCACATAAAAGTATTAATATGATATTAATATTTATCCTAGTAATATTAATTTGTTGATAATATGTTGTATATTTTGTTATATATTGTTAATGAAATAAAAATGTATTTTCATATGATATGAGTTTTACATATTAATTTCAAAAAGAGAGGAAAATAAAGAGCACGTTATTATCGACACTGCCGTGCGATGTTGTCAGATTTTTATATTGCAGATGGTAAAAATCGCGTTATAAATTGCGCGTCCACGTTGATGCAGCTCAGTTTACGACTTCAATTACGCCGGGTAACATACCACCGAACCACTAGGCGGTAACTGTGCAGCGAGGACTTATGCGATCTGTAATAACCCGTTAGTTTCTGTTCAGAGCAGTTTGTTGTGCGGTTTAGTTAAATGTTAAGTGCGAGTGCTGCATCCGTAAAAGATAAGTAGTCTGAGAAGTATAGCCGGAGTGACTCGGTTGGATGAAGTAAAGAATAGTGAGATAAGAGAACGCCGTGGTTACAAAGATAGATAAAGGAATGGTTAGATAGTTTGGACACGTAGAAAGGATGGATGAAGGAAGATTAAAGAAACAAATTTATAAGGCGACTGTGAATGGACAAGTCGGTAGAGATCGACCTCGGCGAACATATCTCGATCAGATCAACATTGTTTTGAAGAAACGCCAGGTCAAGAGTACCAACAACCGACGAGCATGTATGAGAGCACTGATAAAAGTAGAGGAAGCAAAAGATGTGTGTAAGAACCGTAGCAAGTGGAAGGAAGTGGTCTCTGTCTACTCCTACGGGAAAAAGGCATGACTATATGTATGTATGTATGGATTGGATATGCAAGATTTAAGAAAATTTATTTAAAACTCTTTAATGGTTTCAATTTTTTATTATGTTACTTTATGTGTCTTTTAATATATCATCCAAAACATTGTTTTTGCTAATTGCATTTTATACGGGTAATTTGTTTTTGATTATTGCCGATTTGAAATGTATGTTACCAATTTGATGATTTAGACTAATGTCATTTTGATTCTGATTAACGCCAATTTAAACTTGAAAAAGGCATATTATAGCACTAAATTTTCATGTTCATGTTGATGCAAAATTGTTACAACAAATTTCGTTCGTTCTAACCCGCTAGTGTATCGGTATTCATCATCAATAGATCAATTTTATATTCTCTCGAGTAATACTTCAAAATCTGAATGTTGGAACGGTTTTTGTGACCGTTTTATGTATTCGACAAAAACCAAACTACTTATTTGGTAAAGAAAAAATAAGCGACAGCTCATGAAATACCCAATGCACATGTCAGTCAGACAGTTTCTACATTCGACGATGCACCGAAACTACCGTACAGAAACTGGTTCACGAATGATCCCAAGTTTGATTGGAACAGAAAACGGATCGTCCGATAAACCGTCCCTGCACGGTTGAAACGTATTTTATTGTGCATGACCGTGACCGTTGATGGGAACCGTTCGAAAAAAACCAATTGCATCATGACGACATTAAAGTAACATGACAAATTGGCGTTACGGTATCCATCTAAATAAAATTTTAATAACCATTCAATGGGTGACGTGCACCACGTGGCAATTTCTTGATATCGGTTGAAAGGGTTACATACACGTGAAGTCAATGCTTGAGATTGGTAAAGTGCACGTTTTACAACAAACGACATATGTTTCATAAAGTAATTGGTTGACGATTTTGGTTTTCTAAGCGTTTTTTGCGGAGCTTGTATTTTGTTTTACTATTTTATTCTAAAAATTATAAATTTGAACAATACATAATTCTTCCTTTGCCGACATCCCAAAACTAACGGCTTTTGTTATGTTAAAAAAAATTATTAAAATTCTAGACAACAATGTTTTTGAATACACACATTGATATTTTTTTTATTAATATAGTAATATTGTAAATATTTAAACAAATATTTGGATTGTTTACACTTTAAATGAAATCTTTCACAAAACGTAAATACAATCGTTAAAAATTTTGAATTATGGTTTACAAAAATTTGTCGTGTTTTAAAATTATTTCTTCGATGTAAACTTCTCGTATTTTATTTCAATCAAATTGTATCGAAATATGAAATCAATTAAAATTGATTAACATCATTAAAACAAAAAAGGGTGTTAAAAGTATATTTTTCCCATCATATTAAATAAACTGACCTTTTTCCTATAGTTTTCGATTGAGAAAATTCGACTTTTTTCAATCTGTTTACTTTCTCAACACTTCTCGACCAATGAGAAGCCGGCATTTCCACTTGTTCTGTTATCCGGTCTCCCCTTTTAGAAATGGACTCGTCTTAAAATATGACACCAATTGTCAAAACTATTCTTTTTTTTATTGATTTTTAGTGATTTTCAGTAGAGTTGCTGCTAAATAGTTTAAAAATCGTTTAAATAGACGGGAATAATGGATATTTCGTCCGAGATGAGGAGATGGGGTTAAATTTGGGAATGTAGTAGCCAAAGGAATGTTCATAAAATTTTAACAGGTCATTAAAAAATACGATTAAATTACTATACCGATAGAAATTTTAGCGCGGAAACGTTTGGAAAATACCGTTTGCATGTTTGTTGACTACCAGAAGGCTTTTGATAGAATAAAACATCGAAAAATGGTAGAAATTCTGAAAAATGTAGGCTTGGATGGAAGAGACATAGTCAACCTGAACTGGAATCAATCAGCTTTTGTCAGAATCGGAAATGAGGCAACAGAGGAATGAAGGTACTGAGGGGTGTAAGGCAGGGCTGAATTCTCTCCCCACTATTGTTCAATATTTACTCAGAATTCATATTTAGAGAAGCCTTAGAACACACAGATTCAGGAATATCCCTGAATGGAGAAAGAGTAAACAATATTCGTTATGAAGATGATACGGTCGTTTTTGCCGACAGCATAGAAGCGTTACAAAATCTCATGTATAGAATAACAGAGTGCAGTCAACTATATGGCATGGACATTAATATTAAAAAGACAAAACTAATGATTATAAGCAAAGACAACATTAATAACTGTCAGCTTATAATCAACCAAAAACCGATAGAACGAGTGAGTAGTATTACTTATCTCGAAATGTTGGTGAATGAGCAATGGGATCATTCGCAGGAAATATGAAGCAGAATTAAAAAGGCCAGGACTGCATTCAGCAAGATGAGACATCTGTTCACAAGCCATCACATAACATTGCACACCAAGATAAGACTCCTGCGCTGTTACGTGTTCTCTGTCCTGTTTTACTGGGTAGAAGCATGGACACTTACTGAAGCCACAACGAAGAAATTGAAAGCATTTGAGTTATGGTTATATCCTAGAATATTGAAAATACCATGGACAGACCATATAATAAATATCGAGGTTCTCAGCAGAATGGGCAAGGAAAAGGAAATGGTTAATACTGTGAAGAAACGAAAGCTCCAATATTTAGGACACATAATGAGAAATGAAAACAGATTTCACTTATTGCAGACTATCTTGCAAGGAAAACGAAGTGTGGGTAGGAGACGAATCTCATGGTTAAAAAACCTTAGAACCTGGTTTGGTATGAGTACAACTGAGTGGTTCGGGGCTGCAGTGAACAAAGTTAAGATAGCATGTATGATAGCCAACATCCGAAATGGATAGAAATTATAAAAAGAAGACAAGAATATAAATAAATAATTGCAATATTTTTCCATTTTATTTAATACGATGGGAAAATGTTGGACTCGGATGAATCGCTCCACGCGCCTTTGGCTTGTGTCGTAAAATTTCATCCTCGTGGAAATGGCCAACTTTCTCACCCATTGAACAATATAATGATTTTTTGGAACGAAGTTCCTTATAGCACGATACGGGCTTGGCGGAATGAGGCTAGGCGAAAGAAAGTGTAAGATTTTTCCGTCACGAAACACGAAACAGCAGTTACAAAATAACGCGCATGCGCGTTCTGTTGTAGAGGAGAGGAGACGCGTAGCATAGAAATACTTAGCAACGTGACGTCTATTTGTGTAGTCCACGTGTTTTTCAAAAAATATTTAAAATATAATACATACGTTTATCAATAATAATATACTACGAAAGGAACTTCGTTCTAACTGAGTGTTCCACGACACTCACGCATTTTTTTTATTTTTAGTAACGCATATTTCAGTTTTTTAAACAAATGAATTTACTAAAAAATATTTAATTAAGTTAATTTTACAAGCAAAGAAGTTAATTTTTATATTGGAAACTGTCATGGCTAAAATCAATAATTAATAGGAAATACACTAAAAATATTGCAAACATTATTTAGAAACTTGTAAAGAGCTTGATTGAACACAAACGTTAAAAAATCTTACATTTTGGCTGTTCATCTACATTCGCTAACAATTTTGTCGAACGTAAGCCTTGTATTAAAATATTTTTTTCTTTCTAAAGCAATTTGAACATTTCTTTTAAGGTAGTTATGAAGAAGTAGCCAACTATAAACTTTTGTCCAAATTACAAAAGAACAATTATTGCTAAAAACAACTTTTTTTTATACTCTGTACTAAAATCAATCTTCTTTCAATTACCTCTGTTGAATAACACGCAGGTTCCATCCTACGGCACACCTTGACGGACAAATTCACTCAAAAATTGAGTGATACACTCATTAAAATGAGTGGTAGAAGAATACTCAGGTAAATAATACTTCCAATTTTTCAACGAGGTGGTAACATTCCTGAAAATATAGAATTATTATGAAAAACAGTTCTTGCACCCTTAGGATTTTACAGATTAATTTACAATATCAGATGTGATACTGTCAACGAGACACTTCTTAATTTGGGCCCCGCTCGAAATTCCCAAGTTCCTCTGTTATATTACTTTACACAAAAAGTAATGAGACCGTATTTTTGATGGGAAACATCTAATGCCGCGGGTGAGAGTTAAAGCGATTGTTGGCGTGGCGACAGTAAGTCTTCCGTCCGACCCAAAATACCTCATCAAACCTTGGCTGTAGTAACTACAGTTGTCCAAAACAATGCGTTTTTTAAAATTTTTATAGGTTATTGTTTTCGTTTAAAATTGTTAGCCACAAATTTACAATACTTTAGCACCATCATTGAAAATATCAAAGAAAAGTATGAAAATGTTGGAAAAATTGATTTGTTGTGTACATTTCATCCAATAAAAAATGAACGATATCATTTTATTTGTACACAAGAGAACGCTGTGGTGTAAAAGAAGATGTGGTTACAAAGATAGATAAAGGAATGGTTAGATGGTTTGGACACGTAGAAAGGATGGATGAAGGAAGATTGACGAAACAAATTTATAAGGCGAGCGTGAATCGGCAAGTCGGTAGAGGTCGACCTCGGCGAACATATCTCGATCAGATCAACATTGTTTTGAAGAAAGGCCAGGTCAAGAGTACCAACAACCGACGAGCATGTACTGCCTTTGATTTTAGCTGGGGACGATAATGTAAATTTTGTAAAAGATGAATCAATGCCAATAATTACGTTCCTCCAAAAAAGAATTTCAACTACAAATTAACAACAATCCAACAGTTTATACTACCAGGTATGGAACAATAATAGATGCAGTATTTATAAGATACCTCGTTAATGTTGTGTCCAACACCTTTGTAACATACTTCATTTATCATCGACCAATTGTCACAGTAATACCGTCACAGGCAGTATCTAATATTACTATTACAGAAGTAATTGATTGAAAGAATTTAACCATCACAATTTTTAATTTTATCTGAATATTTTGTTTTTTAATATGCCACATTTATTTCCTTTAATAAACCATATTTGTGTACATATTTTCTACACCAAAAAGGGGTTATCACCGCAAGAAATTTATAAGAACATGGTAGAAGTATTGGGTGACTATGCCCCTTCGTACCAGGTAATCAAGGACTGCTCACGAGATTTCAAACTGGGAAGAGAGTCCTGTCAACATGCACTAGGTGCAGGAGCCCCCAAAACTGTGGTGACCAAAGAAAATGTGAATTTAGTCCATGACATTGTATTAAATGACAGAAGAATTACAGTCAAGGCTATAGCAGAGACATGTAGGTTTTTTGTTGGAAGCGTTGAAAATATTTTACATCAGAAATTGACTCACAAATGGTCTCAAAAAACTCTCTGCACGTTGGGTTTCACGAACGCTGACGGCAGACCAGAAGCGTGCTCGCCAGATTGCAGCGGAGACAAATTTGGAGATCATTAACGGGAATTCCGATGAATTTAAGCGAAAATTTCTTACGGTCGACAAAACATGGGGTTCATTACTTTGATCCAGAATCCAAAAAACAAAGCATGGAACGGCGATATAGGGGTTCCACTCCCCCTCGAAAATTTCGTGTTGCCCCATCAGCTGGTAAGATCATGGCTAGTTTTTTGGAATTTGCAGGTGTTATTTTCGTGGATTATTTACCGCGTGGGCGAACATGTGAATAATATGCGAATTTAACACCAAAAGTACGAGAAGCGATCAGAGAACAGAGAAGAAAAAAATTGAGTCGAGTTGTGCTCTCTTCCACCAGGACAACGCTCCGGCCCACAAAAGTTATGTTGCAATGGCTGCCATTCACAATGCGGGATTTGAAATTTTTAAACAATCCCCCCCTTATTCCCCAGATTTGGCCCCCAGCGACTACCATCTATTTCCAAAATTAAAAGAACATCTTCGTGGAATCCGCTTTGCTGATGATAACGAAGTGGTGTCGACGGTAGATGAATAGCTGAAGACTCAAAAGTACTGAATTTTTTTCAAAAGTGTTTAAAACACTTTAACACCGATACACCAAGTGAATAAACGTTACAGGTGACTATGTTGAAAATAAATTAGTTTTATTCTTCTCATTTGTTTGCTTCTATGTTAGGGACAACAATTCGTGAACTATCCTCGTATATTTATTTGGTAGGTGTTTGCCAGATATGGCTCCATGTGGCTTATTCCTATTTTTTCAATTAAAATTACCACTTCGTGAAGCATAATGTATGGTGTTTAAGAATGGAAAAAAAAACTTTTGAATAAGTATATTCTAGTAGGAGGGGATTAATTTGAAAGAGACACAATAAATTTGGATTATTTTAGATCATCCGGCTAGAAGGTTCCCGCTTGATCGAGAACGTAAAAGAAAATACAAGAACAGAATGAAACAACTATTTAAAGGGAGAACCGCCACAGTTGGAGAATGTATGAATATTTAAACTCATAGTCACGAGCGCACGGAACAAGTCAGGTAAATAAAAATGGTGAATAGTAGAAAATATTTTCGTTAATAAATAGTTACGCATACGAAATGTACATTTTAAATAAATTAAGTTAATAAATGTTACAATACTTATGCTTACCTATAAAAATATAACTTACCATTGTTAGTTGTCAAAAGTCGATACAACTGGGAATTAGGATTTTCCAATTCCGTGGTCTCAATAAAATTGTCATTTTCGTTAATTGCTAAACAATATTGCGTCTCTTCTTCTAAATTATAATCATTCAAATCACCGGTAATCATATTTTCAACGACTTCATCGAATTCCGTAACATCATCACAATTATTATTATCTTTTTTTTGTTCAATTTCATTATTCATGTCCTCGACGATGTTGTCTTCATTTGGTTCTTCTTTGGTTTGCGACATCGCCTCGTTGACCAATAAATCTCTGTGTTTCTTTCGTTGGTGTTGCAATAACTTAGCTTTGCTGGCGTACTGCTTGTGACACCATTTGCAATTTTGAGGTCTGGTAGTAATACTGCCGACCGTCTGAGAAAAAGTAGGATTAGGAAGACCGGATACTTCTTGGAGAGAGCCTTGCTTTCTGTTACTCATTGGCAGTGCAGCTCCGGGATGATTTTTTAAGATGTGTGCTTTTCTTTTCGAACTACTTTTGTATACCTTGTCACAATATTGACAATAGTAGTCGCGAGTTGTTTGAAGAATCGGCAAGTTCAATTCTGGTACAGAATCCGGACGAATATCCGGGTGTCTCTTAGCTAGATGGTTTACCAACATTCCTAAAAATTTACTTTTGGTAATAAAAAAATTATAAAGTTTTAGCAAAGTGGAAGTAGAACTACATTAAGTGGGTATAAGGAATAACCGATATTGAACTAAATTGAAAATACCTATGCATTTTGAAAAACCCCATACAATCGACAAAAGTATTCGGAAACCTCACAAAACAAGATGCTGACTCCTACAAAACTAAAAAAGGCCATCACTCAAAGTAATTATTGATGCTTTGTCGAGTGTACAATATTGTTCCTTAAGGTAGTTCCTCCGTGGTAGTCAGAGCATTTACTATTGTCGAAAATGCGAAGCCTCTGCGCAAGACATTCGCGCATAATAACAAATATTTTTAGTTATGATGATCTGGCAACGTTGCTCTGAGCACATGTATATTACTGAGTGCTTGTATACTTATGCAATCGCGTTGTTATTGAACATTGTCAATGTTAATCTAAAAAATTCCAAAGCAATTACGCCATAAAAGGACAATTTAAAAAAGAAAAAAATTAAATTTTTTTTTCTGCTATGCAGAATGCAAAAGATAAAAAGCTAAATCAATAGAACAAAATGAAAGTGTCAATTCTAACCTCGGGAAAGGAAGGTAGAGTTATTAGAACAGATAGAAAACATTTAAAATGTTTTAAATGTAAACAAGTTTTATGCTTAGAAAATTTAGAAGATGAAAAAATGTTGGGCCTCAATTTCAAGCTGTGGGTTAGGTGTACAAATTGCTCTTGTGTTACTCAAGTTATGACCGGTAAAGTACATGAAGAAGATAAAAAAATCACAGCTTTCTGATTTAAATTCTAAAGCTGTTCTCGGTAAGATTGTATTCCATCAAAAACATAAATGTGAAATAAGAGCCAAGTTCAATGTTATAATATACGCCATGATTGTTGTCTTCAACGACAAAAGAAGTGAGATCTAAATGGGTGCCAAGTTTAATGGTCAGTCCTGAAATTTATTTATAACATAAAATATTTTATAACAACTTAATCATCATTTCTTCTAATAACTTAGAATAATATATTGAAGCGTAAGGTCTTACTTGGCTAGTTCGAATATACAAATATCTAAAGCTGTAAGTTCTTACTTTATTCTTCCGAAAATTTGGCTTGCTGGTAGAAATTAGCCATCGAACATAGGGCTCTTCCAAGACTGTTTTAGTAGGTACTTAATAATAATTCGTATATTCGAACTAGCCAAGTTAGACCTTAGGCTTCAATATATTATCTAAGTTATTAGAAGAAATGATATTTTAAGTTGTTATATAATATTTTATGTCGTTATAAATTTCGGGACTGACCATTGAACTTGGCACCCATTTAGATCTCACTTCTTTTGTCATTGAAGACAAAAACCAAGGCGTATATCATAATATTGAACTTGGCTCTTATTTCACATTTATGTTTTTGATGGAATATCATTACTTTTTGTACAGAAATTGTTAGTAGGTACTTATTCATAATAAAATTAATACCAAATAGTTTTTGTTATCCTACTGTATTTAACTACGTTTACGGGGTATTATAGTTTTTTTTGTGTTATTTTCTATATTTTCTTGTACCTTTGAAATGTTCGAGTGAATTGCCCATTTAGTATCCGTAATTTTTTTACGGCCTTTTCTGTTTATACTTAATTTGGCCAAGTAGGGGCGGTATAACGTGCGCAGGCGGTTGTACTCTACAATAGAGCTCTCTTGTGCCTTGATTTGACTTGGATCTAAATTGATAAGATGTACTCCACTTAAGGTTTTAACTCTGGAGAGTCCAACGTAAACCTATCCTTTACTAAATATCGCACCGCCCCCCACCCCGCTGCTCCACGGCCGCCGCACCGTGGTCCGAAAAACCTATTTTATTTAATTATTTATAGGTAATGATGTTACACTATTTATGTGCGCTAAATATCGAAATAATTAATACTAAATCCCATACTAAAGTTCGGCTATACTCTTAGTTATAAGTAGTTATCTAGTACTAAAACTGATATGTTTTATATTAAAAAACAATTAAGGGTGGTATTCCACTCGTTATATATTCACGTAAAGACCTTAAAATCCACATAAAGAGCGGCTGTCATCAATTTTGATTGCTGATTCTTACATTACAGGCACTATAAGTAAGTGTTCCTAATAGAATCAATTAATTGAAAAATTATAATAAAACGATAAAAATTTACTATTTTCTGATTTATTCCTTTGTATTTACATAACTACCTATCCTGGATGCCAAATTTGAACTGTCTAGGTCATCTGGAACTGGGTTTAAGTTTTGATCTATAGGTCAGTCAGTGATAAAAATGACGATTTTTGGACATTAATATCTAAATAACTATTTGATGTGGGTTTATGAAATTTGGAGCACATATGTATCTCGCAGGTCTCAATATATGAGTCAAATTTGACTTGTTTATGTGAAATAGTTTTTGAGTTATGAATTATAAATTACTAACCTTAGATATCAGATGACACCTTAATACTAGCTCGTTTGGAAGAAGAACTCACGGAATTTATGAGAAAGTTGGACAGGATCAGCAGAGAACATGGTCATACGTTGAACAAAAAGAAGACGAAAATTATGATAATAGACCGCAACCCTGTCAATGTTAGACAGATCGATGGTTTTGAAATGATTGAGAAATTTAAATATTTAGGATCACTTATCACAAACAAAGGTGACTGTGACGGAGAAATTAAACGCAGACTAGCCATAGCACTTAACTCATCAATAAAACTAACTCAAATATGAAAAGACTCTGCAATATCTCAACGAAACAAACTGAAATTATTAAACTCCTTGGTCTTTCCTATTGCCACATATGCCTCTGAGACCTGGACTTTAAAAATGGCCAATCAAAGAATAATAGATGCTTTTAAAATGTGGGCCTACAGAAGAATGCTGCAAATATCATACACAGAACACCGTTCTAACGTGTCAATTCTTAAAAAACTAAAAATCACCACAAGGCTATTAACCAGGATAAACCAATCATACCTACGGTATTTTGGACACATTTCAAGAAGAACGAATGGACTGGAAAAACTTATTGTAGAGGGAAAAATCAACGGTAAACGACCAAGAGGAAGGTCTCTGACGCGCTGGGTGGACCAAACCAAAGAAATCATTGGTCACGGTCTGTAAGAAGCTTCTCTTGCAGCTCATGACAGAGAAGGATGGAGAACTACGATCCGAGCAATTAAGACATGATGTCACCATAATCTCTCGAGAGTAAAAGGACAAGAGAGAGAGAGGGGGTCAAAAGTAGCTCCAAATGGTTCGTGTAATATTACACACGGTACCGCTCGCCATTCTGTTAGCTCGAACTTGGCTTGACACGCGGTAGCGTTTCTAGGTTAATATAATTTTTCATCTATTCGGTACCCCCCTATTTTTTAATTATTTACTATACATTTTTTATAAAATAAATTCTACTTCCAAAAAAAATGTGATTATCGTTAAATATTTAAAGCTCCCGGTCATTTATTATACACTAGTCGAGACAGCTATACGCACAGCGTTGCCAGATCACCATCAACCACAACAATGACGGTTGTATTATTTAAACTGTCAAACTGACATTCTTTGTAATTATGCAACAAGTTACCATATAACCTGATTATTTTGAAGTACTTATAGTATTACTACTGAAAATCATCCGAAGTTTCTCCGGTACCCTTCAAGAGATAAAGTGAGAAACGCATTTGTATTTGAAGTCATAAGTGTAGATCTTGCCGGTCCCCTCTATATTCAATCAACTGAACAACATTTGATTTTTCTCTTCACATGTGCGATCTAGATTTGAAATTATTATCATCACTATCTCATACATATTCCTTCAGTCTTTCCGAAGATTTTTAGCTTGACTAGGAAGACCTTCCATTATTTATAGTGTTAAAGGTACAAATTTTGTCGGCACTGATTCAGACAATTGGACTGGGATAAAATAATTACCTATAGTTCAGCCTACCGAATCGAATCAAAACAAATCGGGCTTAAGATGAACCTAAACAAAACAAAAATAATGATCAGCGAAGTGACACCAATAACCATAGAAGGTCACGCCCTCGAATGTGTCGGGGAATACATATACCTGGGCCATGCTGTCAGACTGGGAAAACAAAACCAAACCACTGAAATTTCCCGAAGAACAAGTCTTAGCTGGGGAGCATTCGGTAGGCTAGGCTACATTCTAAAATTCCAAATCAACCTTGAGCGGAAAGTCTATGAGACTTGCATTTTGCCCATCACAACATACGGACTGGAGACTATAACACTAACAAAGAGAAGTGCAGAAAGGCTCAGAACAACACAGAGAGCCATGGAGCGCGCCAGGTTGGAATTCAGCTTAAGAGATCGCATTAGAAATGATATTTGAAGAAGAACAGGGGTAACGGATGTTATGAGAAGAGTGGCCGAACTAAAGTGGAGATGGGCAGGTCATGTTGCAAGGCAGAACCCATCCAGGTGGACTAACAAAATAATGCATTGGCGCCCAAGAGCTACAAAGAGAAACGCAGGAAGATCCCCAAACGGGCAGGACGACATTCAGAGGATAGCAGGGATAAACTGGTCCCAAGCTGCCCAGGATATACGGACATGGAAACTACTGGAAGAGGCCTACATTCAGGAGTGGATGGCCATGGGCTAGGGATGAATTGGACATCTACCTATCCAACCTTAGCGTAGGTCGTTTTTGTTATGGTCTCATGTTATTTCACAAAATTTGTTGTTATTAGCAAAATAAATCGAAGAATAAATTATTGTAAATATGGCTGATTTGCATTTTTTTTTTGAGTTTTCATTTGATGTATCACAAGGTAGGGGTTGCTATTTGACATTTTAAAGAAGGGGTGGGGAATGTTAAGAGATGCCACTTGGGAACAGCAGAATAACATATTTAAACCTCCCCTTGATTTAAAATTCGACATGTTTTTTGTTTTTCTTACATTCATGCAAAATCAAAAGTCATTTGGACTGATTGGTTTTGAAATGAAAGCACCGTATAATTATTCACAGCGCGCGTATTTTAAAAAAAAATAGTCTCATTACTTTTTGACCAGAGTTGTACACATTACTTTTCTAGTGGATATATTTTAAAACTAATGCGTTGCTTACCTCTTCTCTTGAATCCAACTAAACAGCTGTGGCATTTGTAGATAAACCTATGAAAATCAGTAGGTTCCACCTTTGGCATAAACTTCTTAATCTTTTTCATATTTTGCTCCTTGGGAATAGTATTTTCTCTTTCTTCGGAATGAATTCGTTTACAATGTTCTTGAAGCTTGTCTTTTCTTTTAAATTGTTTTCCGCAATTAGCACATAAAAATTCCTTATGATCAGAGTGTTTTAGCAAATGCATTTTTAATTTGTCTAGAGTTGGAAATAGTTTCGTACAAATGGTGCAACCGTGTGTTCTTTCACAGTGAAAAGCTCTTATGTGTTTTCTGATAATACTATACTTTTTAAATATTTTCTTACAATATGGACACGTGAAAGAGTTATTATGACAATGATTCGGAACATGGAGTTTAAGTTTCAAAACATGGTCGAACCTCTCTTTACATATGGGACATTCGAATGCCTTTTTTCCAGTATAGTGGATTTTAACATGACACGATAAGGCCGAGTT
Organism: Agelastica alni; assembly: GCA_950111635.1. Classification (NCBI taxonomy): domain Eukaryota; kingdom Metazoa; phylum Arthropoda; class Insecta; order Coleoptera; family Chrysomelidae; genus Agelastica; species Agelastica alni. The sequence goes on from OX467718.1 coordinate 10,161,770, forward strand.
GTTAAGAAACCTCTTATTACAAGTCTTGCATTGCAAAGGTTTATTGTCATCTGAACCATGGACGATCATGTGTTTCTGAAAGAAATACAAAAATATTGAAACTGTTGCTTTCAGCAGCACAAGCTAAGATATTTTTAATAAGATTGATGCATTTATCAATAAACTAGCTGTTGTCCGCGACTCCTGCGTGAAATTTAGTTTTATCTTTATATATTTAAATGAGGCCAACTTTTTTTCTTGACATCCGATTTAACATCAAAGAATTTCTTTATAGACCAACATATGCGTTTTAAAAATGAACCGTGACATCTAGTGAATTTTTGGGCAACTTAATTTTAAAATGATGCCGGTCAGGTGGATTGTTGTAAAAATAGCGCGTGCTGAAAATAAACAGCGCCACATATTGATATTTTTAGGATCTAAACTATAACACTAAATAAAATTTAACCAAATGTATTTTTTTTTGAACGTTGTTATTCGTTCATGTTGTAACTCTATAGAACTTCGACGACAGCAATTATTATTTTCCTTGTAACTTCTCAGGATAAAAAGATATTTAAATGAGAATAACATCCGATTTAAATGAAATAAAGCATATATTCTGCTCCAAGTCAAACTCTATCTAACTGTGAAAACTGCATTAAAATCCGTTCAGTAATTTCAAAGATGTGCCCAGACAAACAGACAGACAGACAAAAAATTGCATTTTTATGTTTTGGTACCGGGCGAATAATCATAATGATTTATTTAAAATCACAGACAGAATTTTATTTACATGTATAGATTTATGTATCACTTTAAAATATTGTCTGGCATTTATAAATCATGCATACCTGTAACCTTTCTGGGTGGGAAAAAATCTTGTAACAAATGGAACACTTGATTTTTTTTGGTTTCGGGTCAGTAATGATGGCATGTTGCATCACGTGCTGGACCAGTTGACGTTGAGTTGGAAACTTCTTTTGACATTCTGGACACACATGGTTTCTTTGTTCTTCAGACGAATCGGGATCATGTTTAAAATTGTGTATTTTTAATAAATTTTCTGATTTAAAACTAGTATTACACGTATCGCATTTAAAATTGCTGAAATGAAACAGTAATTGTCATAAATATCAGTACATTTAATTGCAATCAATAATTATAATTGGTAATTATTCCTTAATTACACAAACATAGTTAAAATGAATCATGAAGGCTCAAGAGGATTACTCCATCCAAACTGACAGACACATTTAGGTAAGCGTTTTAGTGTTCAATTAATTAAATACTTGGCTTAAGATTATTTTAGGGAGAAGGCTCAATGGAGCCTACGGACCCAGTGAACTCAGTGAACTTCGACCCAGCAACCTGTTCTGCCAATCCATACACTACTGTGTTCTAAAAACCATTCAGTTGTAACTTCTCTGTTGTAGGTGTACCAGTTTGCTACGGTTTTGCTAAAGATAGTGTCACTAGAGCTCTGAGAAAAATCGGAAAGAATTTTATCTCTAGCAGGACTCGAGCCCTGGTTCCACTGTCCAAGAGTAGATGCTTTAACTACTGAACTATAGAGGCGAATACGTTAGTTTGAGCTCATAAAATCCATTTAATAATAAAAAAATGTACCATAGAGAAAACATTAGCCATACAAGTGCTAATAACTTTAAAAGGGGGCGTTACTGTGGCAAAGCATGCACAAGTATGAACTCTTTGGACAATCCCATGCCAAAGGAGAGTATCAAAATTTTGCAAATACGGACGTCTAGTCAAAAATGTATCCACTGGCTAGGCATTTGACTTGTAAGAAGAGAATAAATAGCACTCATAATGCCATATAATGTATCATAATTTTGGTGGGCATATACAAAGGTGCAGCCAAAATGAATTGTTAATTACATTTAAAAACACTTAAAATACGTCTTTTTTGTTCATTTATTAAAAATAAGAATAATAAGCAACTTTATATTCTACTTACTTTACTATTGTAAAATATTCTTCTACGGTCCCTTTCAGTAGATGATGTTTCTGAATGATATGAAGTTTTAAAAAATTGTAATTGTATTGGAAAAATAGCTCGTTGCAAACCTGACACTCTACTGTATCAGAATGAAACTTTTTGAAGAAAACGAGTTTTTTTTTTTTTGGTTTAATGTTTTCTTCTCTTTCTTTGTCGTGTGTATCCAAGTGTCTTTGTAACTCATCTGAAGATTCGAATTTTGTTGGACATTCGTAACATGGCCAAGAAAGTTCTTGTAAAGGTTGCAACATTGGTAAATCATAATATTGTGCATATATGTTACTGTACCCTACCTAAAATTTAGTTATAGTCAATCAAAAATACATACATACACACATAGTCACGCTTTTTCCCGAAGGGTTAGGCAGAGACCACTTCCTTCCACTTCCACTACGGTTCTTAAACACATCTTTTGATTCTTCTATTTTCATCAGTGCCCATACATGGTGATCGGTTGTTGGTACTCTTGAGCTGTCGATCTGATTGAGATATGTTCGCCAAGGTCGACCTCTACCGACTTGCCCATTCACGCTCGCCTTATAAATATGTTTCTTAAATATTCTTTCACCCATCCTCTCTACATGACCTAAACATCTAATCATTCCTTTATCTATCTTTGTAACCACATCTTATTTCACACCACAGCGTTACCTTATCTCACTATTCTTCCATCAGAGTCACTCCGGCTATACTTCTCAGACTACTCATCTCCGCAGCATTAATCTTATGTCCATGCTTTTTTACCAAACCCAACATTTTCACTACCACAAAGTGTAGCACCCAACACTCCTCTATACACAGCCAGTCATGCCTTTTTTTGACAGGTTCTGGCTGCTCATAAAGTTATGCAGGGCCCCATTTAATTGTTTTTCTTCCAACACCCTTTGCTCAATATCACAGTTATCCTTTCCGTCTCTCAAAAACTTTGAACCCAAGTATTCAAACCCATTCACTTGTTCCACTCTTTCTTCTCCAATCAGCACCTCGCAATTTGTCTTGCTTTCTTCTCTTTCAAATACCATTACTTTCGTTTTGCTTACATTTATTTTCATCCCTTTGATAATGATAATGCTTGATATTAACCATCGCCCGCAACTCCTCTTCAGATGATGCTAATATGATCTGATCATCAGCATAAAAGTATTTGACGATTAAATCATTTATTCACAATCCATTTGCACTCTCTTTCAAATCTTTTAAACAATTGTCTATATGTACAAGTTAAACAGCCACAGGGAAGCCACACATCCCTGTCTCACACCCTTTTCGATGTTAACCCTTTTTTGATGTTAAACAGCCAGTGTAAGCTCCGTTTATCCTGACACAAGCAGTGGAATCCTCGTAAAGTAATTTCAGTGCTCGCATCAAACTTTCGCTTACCCCATACATAGACGACGACGACGACGACAACCACAATTCATTCCTCACCACTCTGTCAAAAGCATTTTCCAATTCTATGAAAGCGCAGTAGACCTTTTGACTTCTAGTCAAGAATTTTTCGACTATGGCTCGAAATGAATTGACCTGATCCATACATCTCGTTTCTCTTCTAAATCCTGCTAGCACATCCCAAATTTTCTCATCAGTTTCATTTGTCACTCTTTTAATCAATATTTTTAAAGTGAAACTTCTATATGCGCGCTGTGAGTAAAAATACAAGGTCGCGTTACATGAGCTAGCGAGACGAAAATGTGTAACGATACAACAGAACGCGCAGAGGAGACACGTAGCATAGAAATACTTAGCAACGCGACGTCTATTTGTGTAGTCCACGTGTTTGTCAAAAAATATTTAAAAAACTACACAAGATGTACAGGCTATTGAAGCACCCAGTAATGTACAGATTACGAAATAAATTAAGAATAATATTCATATGCAAACAGTAGTGCATGTCGTTCTATAAATACTTTAATTTCAATCCTTATAATGTTCCTACTACATACTACACAAAAATAGCTTTAGGTACAAATTACTTAAATTTTTAACTTAAAAAGTATACTAAATAGTATGACAAATACACAAACAAAAACAAATGTTTGTACAAATCAGTCTGAGTGAAAAAATTTAAAAATTACAATATACTTGACAGTGTAACAAATGCGATTTATCATAACATGGAGGTTTAAGGTATGTGTATCACATTTTTGAATAATTACAAAAATCTAACCAAGAAGAGAATAAATAAATGTATTTTATTTTAACTCTCAGTTCATGTTCCAATATGCTTTATTAGATTCCTCTTAAACTCTACAACCTTTTTAGAATCTTAAATACTCACAGGTAATTCATTAAATTCCTTTAAACCCTTATAGAAGAGAGATTTCAATGTATTACCCATATTGACTCGTGGCAGATAAAAATTGTCTTTCGAGTATGATAACCATGGGCTTGCTGTTGAATTTGATAAATTCATTGAGGTAGGTAGGTACCATTTTGTGAGTGATGTAAATCATAGCATTTAGGTAAAATCTGTAATTAACGGGTAGCCACTGGTGTATCAAGCATAAGGGATATGTTAGTATATCTGTTACATCTTAGAATTATCCTCATTCCCCTATTTTGTAGTGCTTTCATTTTGTTTAAATCGAATGTATACAATAAACTCTTTGTATACAGTTTGCCGATGATGCTGAGTAAAACTAATGCCTCGGTAGTCCTTACAGTCCTGCTGAGAACCTTTTCTTTACAGGGAAACGATAATGGCCTTGCACCAGTCTTCTGGTACGCTACTGTTCCTCCAGCAAAGGTTAAAAAGGCGATACAGCCGACTAGCTACCACGCCCTGTAGAGCCTTCAGCATTTCAACTGTATTTCTCTGTTATATCCTGCAATCTTACCCAGTTTCATACTGTTCAAAGCTTCCACAATCTATGATGTACTAATTTCACTTTCATTGCAACTTTTACTCTGCCTCCGAATGGGTCCTGCGCTTGCGTACCCTCTTTCTCAAAATGTTGTTCTGGAAATTGTCTGATAACCTTCTATCAAAATCATCTTTATCACTCTCCTTCTTTCTTGCCACAACCTCTTTTGCCACACCTTTCAGCTTTTCATACTTATTTTTTACTTTGTTTACATCCTCAATTGTTGCCTTTTACGTTCTTTGATTGACTTTTGTAGCCAGCCACTTCTCTGACACTGCTTTTTGATCTTCTACGCACATTTTCTTTGAACTTACATCCTTTCCTTCTTTTACTTACACCACACACTTTAATAGCAACATCCAAGATTCCTTCCTTGAATGGCCTCCCCAATTCTTTAACCTCACATGCTTTTTCTAAACTGTCAAATTGCTCGATCAATTTTCTTACGAACTCCTCTTTTACACCTTCTTCCTGCAAAATCTCAACTTTTATACGCTTTAGAACTTACACACACACAATGCCGCCACTGCTTAAAGAGACCTCTTATTTGGCTCAGTAGTCAGTAGAGGTCGACCTCGGCGAACATAACTCGATCAGATCAACATTGTTTTGAAGAAAGGCCAGGTCAAGAGTACCAACAACCGACGAGCATGTATGAGAGCACTGATGAAAGTAGAGGAAGCAAATGATGTGAGTAAGAACCGTAGCAAGTGGAAGATAGTGGTCTCTGCCTACCCCTACGGGAAAAAGGCGTGACTATATGCATGTTTTCGGCTCAGTACTAAGAAGTGGTCTGTGTCAATGCCTACACCGCGGTATGCCCCGAGTGTCCATTACTTTCTTTCTCAATCTTTCATCCACAAGATTCCACTCCAGACATACTTCAAGTAGACTTTCTTCATTTTCGTTTACTCTGCCATCACTGTACATTCCCAGAACACTGTAATATTCATTACGCTTCACTCCTACCCAACTATTAAAATCGCCTAGCATTACTATTCTTTCGTTCTAGTTACACTTATTCAGAATATCTGTCACACTTTTTCAAAGCTCCTGACTCTTTTTGGGCGTTTGAAGACCAGTTCCACTGTACATCTTGTAGGGCATAAGTCTCTACTAAAGAATGCAAATAAGACCAACCTTCAGCCTTAGCCAGAGAAGTCTCAGGCCCACACATTTGAAGTCAGTCACACACTCATTCATTCTAGAGAAAGTATTACACTAACCCACACACACAAAAATAAAATGTTAATAAAGTTAAATCTTACTTTTAACTCCTGCTTAGGCATGATAAGTGTGGTTGAAGTAAAATATATGAAATTATTCTCTTGGGTGATAACTAAATTCTGCTCTTCGAATGATGTCGCTTTTCTAACAAACATCATCCAATTGGAAGTATCTATAAATAAAAAAAAACACTTAATAAATAATTACCAAAACAATTTTGTATTAAACAACGTGCACTAAACAAAATTCCAAATTGAGAATCACAAATTTATTATAAAATACAGAAGAATGCGGGGAATGAAGAGTATGGACTAAAATATCTTAATTTACCTGTTGTTTTTACGATTTTAATATTTAAATTTACATAAAATTTAATATAACTGATTAATTTCCTGTATTTTACTAAAGATAAAATTCAAAATAATAGGGACCGCTTACGATGAATGTGATGCCGTCTAGTGGCCAAATTTTTAAACTTTTGTGGGGGGATGTAAAATGGTTCATATATGTCATATGTCACTTATCAAAAATTTTGAACACAAAGTTCTTTCCTCATATATGTATACATAAATTTTAATTAGATTTTAAAAAGTAAAATACCGTTGTGATACCCGATTGTTCAGCAATGGATTCATCTAAATTTGATTGACGAATATGACGAATTATTAAACAATAAAAAGTGCACAAATTTAATTAAACTTCTTAACATAATGAATGTAACATATAACATGTAAGTTACCCTTGCCTGCATTTACATTTAAATTTATATAGCACTTTAGTTCTACGATATTCCGCATAGTGAGTGCTGCTGGACAATCGCGAAATAACAAAGATTAGCTGTTACAATGTGGTTATGATAGCTGTTGTTTCTTGACTACTGAAATCTGAATATCGAAAAGTGGCAATGGATCACGACATAGGTTTCAAGTAAATACTGTAAACATATTTTACCCATCTCAAGCAGTGACTTCACCCTTTCTATCAATGTCAAAAGTGGCGACGTTTTGCACGTCACCCATACCAGTCCCAATTCAAATAATTTTTTTTTTACTGAAAATAGTCGCAAACGATTCTCCTATGTCTCCTACGATTACCATGCAGTAACAAATACTCAGCCCAACGAGAACAACCAAATACTTGCGAATCATGATGGATATCAAACTAAATTTCATCACTCATCTCCAAGAAAATAAGAGCATGATATCCAGAGCCAAGCACTTTAGAGGACTCACATACCAAAATATGAATAAATGTGAAAACAGCCAGTAGCATTTACAAACTAATTTGCAAACCGATGATAGAGTATGGACACATCATCTTCCTCAACTGTAAAGCAACAGCCAAGAAGAAGATGCAAGTTGCTGAAACAACAGCACTTACAAAAATTCGTCACCCTAATAATCCCCTACACAATCCTCCAAATAACCTATATGAGCTAACAGATGTAATGCCCATTGTAGATCGCCTGGATTATCTCTTCCATATTTTATGCACTCTGCCATCCTTTAATTGGTTTATTGCCCTTTTAATCTCCTCTAGCGTGGGTTCTGGTACATACTCCCCCGCTCTTTGGTATACCTTCTTCGTGTTCCTCGTTACTGCATCTACGTTTATGTCCATGTTTTCGAAGAATTGTTTCCATGTTTGCATTACTTTTTGTAGTTGTGGTCATAGTTCTCTGGAAAAACTGATTTTGGAAGCTTGTCCCATTCCGCAGCAGCCCTGTAAAAGAAGGATTCTTGATGGAGATTGGTCCTTGAAGTGCCAATCTTGATAGTAAATGGGTGAGACTGATCAGCATGCAGAGTTCTTCGGCCGAATGCGGCCAGTGGTGGTATAAGAGTTTTTATTTCTCTGGAGCATCTGCCATGGAAATATCTGTAGAGTAATGTCTGGTCTGCAACTCTTCTTCTATGTTCTAGTGGGTGAAGGGTATCTGTGAGAGTTGAGCTGTTTATCAACAGAATGGCCCTTTTCTGAATGGAATCTAGAAGACGAAGAGAATGCTTTGGTGCTGAACCTCCAATGTGCGAGCAATACTCCAGCAGAGGTGGGATTTGAGCCTTGTACGTCGTCAACAATTGATCAGGAGTAAAAAACTTTCTAGCTCTCCACAGAAAACCCAGCCTCTGGCTTGCTGACTTTGCGATGTAAGCAATATGGTCATGTCAAGACATATTATTAGACACCGTGACTCCCAAAATCGAGATGAAGGGACTTGATTCAAGTGTATTTCCGGACATGTTTTCTGGACATTGAACTGAACAAGATTGTTGGTTCCCCACTCAACGATTGCTTTAAGATCTCTACTAATGGAGTCAACCTGTTTCTGCCACTGAGTTTATTTGTATCATTCACCGAAAGTGATCGATAGGATGTGAAGTTGAGACAAGTGTGCTGTCATCCGCGAAACTGTAAATGGGGTTCGTGGTTTTCAAGAGGTCATTGATGTGTAAAAGAAATAGGGTGAGGGATAGGATGGAACCCTGGGGGACCCCGGCATTGGTTTTTAAGGCATCAGAAGAAAAACCTTTTTGTATCACTTTGACCTCAAATTAAATCATTTAATATGGAACAAAATTGAAATTGAATGATTTTTATTTTACATATTTGCTAATTTTTTATTTATTTATTGCACTACTGCCATCACAATGCATAAGCAACTTGACGACAGAGAGCTTCAGAATCAGTTGACATGCGGTCCCTATTAACGTTTTCTATTTTTTCATTCTCTGACTTTTCATTACTGCTTATATGTATAAGTTAACATGAACGGTGAACAAAAACTGGGATTTTTCTTACTTTCATCAGAAGCATCAATCCTGTAAAGAGAACCTTCATTTTCAATAAAAAATACTAACTTCCTTTCTTCGATTTTTTTCATAACAACCGGATCATCATTTACCGGAACAAGAACACCTTCAAGTGGCCCGAATTGTGTCCTTTTTGGAATTGCTTTTTTTGCAAAAACTGCCACCTCTAAAACAAGAATAATTTAAAAATTTGGCTAAAACAAGCAAAACGTCTAATGTCCATACCTTCATTAGATCTGCCAACAATTAAGTACGATTCTGGAAGAGTTGCTTTAGCTCTTGTCAAAATAGGTTTATCAGTAATACTGTACACACAAGACACTGCAAAAGTAAAATATTTAGATTACAGTTCCTCGTAAAACTGGTTAAATTACTTACACAGCTGATCTTCAGAATCTAAATCATTCTTGAGTTTTTGTCTAGTTTCCATTTTAAATGAACCAATTGTATTAGATTTGCTAATAGTAGATTCTGACAAGTTATCGATATAATTATGTACAGCTGTTGTATTAACAGAGGCTATTTCGTTACTACAAAAATCCAAGTCATCATTTAACTCCGACTTTAATGTTCTAGCATCTAAAGAAAGAAAATCAGATTCTAGAATAGGATCAGGAGCTAGAGATTCCAAAAGTTGTTGATCATCTTGAAGACAGGGCTCTACTAATAATTCTTGTGCATCGACGCTATAAGATATTCCTAAAAATTATCTTATAATATAATATCTAAATAAATATTTTTTTCACATATTTGAGCTACAATTAGCATCTAGATAGAATTTACCTGTTGTTTCATCAGTAATTAAAAGCTCTACTTTCTGTTCTCTTTCAGGTACCAATTGTAAAGCTTCAGAGCTAGAGGTATTTACAATATTGGCTTCATTTTGGTTTACCATTTGCAAGTATTCATTGCTAACTCCTCTAATATTTCTATTACAAAGAACGGTAGGTATTGTATCTAGTGAAGCTGCATTTATATTACTAATGTATTGTTCATTTTGCACAGTTCCAGCTTGTGTAACAAGCTGGTGAATTACTACAGGGTTATATTCTGCAGATGAATCATTATAGACAGGGCTATAGCTTGCTACAGAGCTCATATTAGGATCCAAAGGACTAATGTGCGGATCAAAGTCAGCAAACACTTCAGCTTGAGTTGAAACATTTGTATTTGGGTCACCTACTTTATAGTCTTTTACATATTCAACCTACAAAAATAGGTATTATTTATAAAAAAATAAATAAATACAAATTAAAAAGATTTAATAATAATTTTTAATTACTTGATTAATTTTAATAACATTTACATTTACATTTAGAAAGACATTTTAGCAGTTCTCCATGCCAATTGTATTTTTTTACTTTACTATTGTATTCAAAGAAAAACTGATTACTTACAGCTATATAAAGCAGTGTAGGATTATTTACAATTTCTTCGGCTTGTGTATTCCAATTAGTTGTATCTACAATACTAATATCTTGTATTTGGCCCCTTTCATTTTGAGACCCTTCAATAATGGTATCCATTTTATCCTACGTTTTTAATATCAAAATATACATAACTGAAAATGATGAAACAACGTTATAAATATTCTTTATTTTTATGGATTCAGTAATGTTGGATTACTAAGCAATGAAAGAAATAATGTAATTTTACAAGCAGAATCCTTATTATTGTAAGGTGTCCATTTAAAAATACATGTTTATTAATACTTTTTAGTGAAAGGTAACTAATCTTATAGATTATTCATATTTTCTGGATTATTTTTTTACTTTAATAAATGCAAAATTACCACTGTATTTTATATAGATTCCTCACCTAAAAGTTGTCCACCATCTTTGTTATTTGCTGTCAGTGTCATTTCATTACCAGAGTTGCCAAAAATGACATGAATTATGACTTCAAACCTCTAACAGTACATTTATTTATTTTCGACTGCTAAAACTCCCGTTCCATCAACGTAAAAAGACTGCGGGCGTTGTAGGCGCAAGTTATAAGTGGAACACACATAAGAGCGCTCTATAATCTTTTTTTTAACTTTTGAATATAAAACATCAGGAAATGCACAAGAAGTGTTGACCGATATGGAGGGTGCATATGGCTGACTACTGCTTCCGTTTTGACAGAGGCGTAGGGCTTTAAATTAAAATAAAAAGAAACAAAAAACTCATAAATGTTGGAAAAAATAAAAAAAATGTTTCATTTTAGTTAGCAATTCATTCAAATCAGTAGAACATTCATCTTTCCAAAATTTTTAATTTAATTTTGTAAATCTACAATTTCATTTTTTTTCGTACATTCGAAAAACCCAAATTAATTTTTCCCTAGGCTACACCAATGCATACTTTGTGATTGGTGGGTTTAACCCAGAGACAACCTGAGACAGCTAACTCAATGTTATTTTTTTTGTTCGGCAAAACTTATTTGCGCCACTATTTTGGTAAAGTATTTTGCAGATGGCGCTTCAGTAAAATATTGTTAAACCATAGCCGAATAGCCTTAACAGTTGAGACCAATAAAGTACAAAGAAGAAGAAAATTTTTAGCGCGCGGGAAATTTAAATTCAAATGGTTTTACTTCAGAACGGGAATGTTATTAAATGCAAGATCAGTACAGAACCACGTAGTGACAATTTAAAAATAAATAATACCTTTAATGCGACAACAAAAGGATATATATTATTTTGCAAGCTTTTAATTATTTCGCATAAAATTATGGAAGTAGTTCCAAGCAAATTTTTTATTATTTCAAATTGGTCCTCGCTTTAAACTTGCTAAAGATTTTACAAATAGAATTTTAAAAATTGTTCAGTCAGTAAAATATGAATAAAGGAAGAAACATTCAATTAAAAATTATATCTAATTCTCTGCGTACATCGAAATGATACAATTTACATAAGTATTCTAGTACGAGAGGTTATTGATATGCAAAAATTTTTTGAAACATTTCACAAATTTATAATTTTTTTGGGCATAGTATCAAAAAAATGGAATATCTTACCAAGTTTTATATCTGATAAAAAAATGGAGTATTTAAATTCGATAACATTAAAAACATTGAACCCTACTAGATGGGCAGGACGGTTTTGCTTTTTTAAAAGTTAGGTTTGTTGAATTCCAAAAAGCGCTAACGAAAATAAAATTCTGTTAAATTGTAAATCGGATAAAAGAAATGAAGCTTTTTCACTCAAGAATAAGATCAAGAACTACAATTTTATTCCACTGCAAAATTCTACAAACTATCGATGCAACCTCTAAAGCCACTGATCTTTCAAATGCCTTGTCTGGAAGAATTGGAAAGGTATCGACATACAGTTGAAAATTTAAAAATGAAAACAAATAGTGTAGCAGAAAAATCGTCCATCAACCCTGAAGAGGAACGTGAAACGCCATTATTTATCAACTTAAATCCCGTTTCCTACCAATAAATGAAATTGTTGCCAATTTCAGTGTTTTGCAATCTGCCACTTTGCAAAATTTAAATGACGATCTCTTAAAAAAAGCTTTAGAATTTGTTGGTATTTATAAAAAACACATATTTGAATCATTTGCCAGGGAAATGATCACTTTTCGATCCACCTTCAGACACGAAATAGAAAAGGCTTCGTGTATTTGATGGTTTGGACACGTAGAAAGAATGGATGAAGGAAGATTGACGAAACAAATTTATAAGGCGAGTGTTAATGGACAAGTCGGTAGAGGTCGACCTCGGAGAACATATCTCGATCAGATCAACATTGTTTTGAAGAAAGGTCAGCTGTTAAGAGTACCAACAACCGACGAGCATGTATGAGAGGACTGATGAAAGTAAAGGAAGCAAAAGATGCGTGTAAGAACCGTAGCAGGTGGAAGGAAGTGGTCTCTGCCTACATCTACGGGAAAAAGGCGTGACTATATGTATGTATGTATTGCTGATTTATTAATAATAAAGAATCATTTTAAGTTGTGCAGCTTTCCTGAAGTATGTATACTGCATCAATGTTATTTGTTACAATTCCTGTGACTACAGCTAGTGCTGAAAGATCATTTTCAAAACTAAAATTAATAAAAACTCAAGTAATAAGAAACTCTGTCTGAGGTTATGATTTATCTGCTTTGTCTGTTTGGTAATGGCGTGAATCCTACGTTTGAATCGACAATACCTAAAGCTAACTATAACAACAAAAAAAGTCACTAAATAAAAGTACATAATGACTTATTCATTCATATATTTTTTTTTACTTTCTAGCCCCAATGTGTGCCCAAGTGATCCTTCACTGTGTAAGACGATCCTGGTGTTTAGTTCAATTTCCTGCATTTTCTCTATTAGTCTTACTGTACAAGGCACCATCTCTTTCGAATTGTATTAACTTAATAAATCACTTAGCAACCTACAATGTCAACATTTGAAAATATGAAATCAGTAATGAACACCGACAAACATAAATTAAATTTAAACAATTATGAACATGAAAGAATCAAAATCTTGTCCGGATGTGAAGATGTGATTTTGGAAGCCAAAAGGTAAATTGTTCTCTACTAAAAACATCTTTTATATGTCATAGTTATTATTATCTATGGACAGTATTGTGAAGTTCTACACCCAAATTCCCAAATATGGAAACAGATAGCGTTTGAATGTTTGCAATTACATATTACATTCAAATAACAGAAATAATTGATCAACTTGTGTTAGCCCCAGAAAAACTTCCTTCAAGCCGTGGTAGGGATCCCTACATTTTATACAAAAATGTGTAGTTATGCTGGCTAAACCCCTTAGAACAATCTTCAATGTCTCTTTATCATCAGGAACATTTTCTCAGTTTTGTAAAAGTTTTCTTACTCCAATCCACAAATCTAGACCTAGAGATGATATAAAGAAATATTTTTCTGCGAGGAAGTAATAATCCCCAAATTACTTGATTGATTACTAAAAAACTTACTCATGACTCTAGGAACATAATTAATAAAAACCAACATGGCTTCACTTCACATTTACCAGCACAAATTTGGTTATTTATCAACATTTTCTTTTAGACAGTTCAGAGAAAAAGCAACCGGTTGATTCTATTTATACTGACCTTTCAAAATCATTGGATAGAGTCAAACTTGACCTTCTAATTACAAAACTCTCTGACAGTAACTTTTTGAACTGGATCGGATATTATTTGAGAGGTAGAACCCAATGTATCAAATATGCTGGTTCTGTGTCATCAGAAATTTCTGTAACATGTAACATCTGGGGTTCCACAAGGATCACATATACAGCGCTTTTATTTCAAAACCAGCCGGTCTAAATAAGTTGATTTTTTGTAAATGTAAGAAAAACAAAAAACACGTCGAATTTTAAATCAAGGGGGAGGTATAAAAATGTTATTCTGCTATTTCCAAGCGGTACCCCTTTAACATCCTCTACCCCTTTTTAAAAATGTCAAATAGCAACCCCTACCTTGTCATACATCAAATGAAAACCCAAGAAAAATGCAAATCAGCATTTAATTAATTTATTCTATCGATTCATTTTGCCGCCATTCCAAGCTTTGTTTTTTGGATTCCTGTTAATGATCTCCAAATTTGTCTCCGCTGCAACGTGACGAACACGCTTCTGGTCTGCCGACAGCATTCGTGGCAACCAACGTGCAGAGAGTTTTTTGAGACCCAATTCCTGATGTAAATTTTTTTCAACACTTTCAACAGAAATCCTACATGTCTCTGCTATAGCATTGACTTTAATTCTTCTGTCATTTAATACCATGTCATGGACTATGAAAAAAATTAATATTTAACATACACGAACTGACCCGCTGATGCTAATTGGCACACACTACCATCATACAATAAGCCTTTGCCTGACACTTTATTTGTATTTGTCATTCAACGCCAACTATGTTCAGGACAACAATTCGTGAACTATCCTCGTATGACATAAATATAAACAAATTTTACCACTTTTATCACTTATTCGATACTTTTACCAACGTTAATTTGTAATTTGTCATTAGCTGATAGTGTTTCAGATCTTGGCATATTCTGAATAATTTAAATTAGGCTTCATTCAAAGATCTTCAGATACATTTTTCCCTTACACTTCTAAAATATTGTATTGCTCTATCGTCCATACAGGGTGTTTCAAAAAAGGTGACCCCGTCTCTAGGATAAGTAGAAAACTGAAAAATAATGGAGTTTGCTTAGTAAAAATACGAATATGTTTTAGAAGCTGATACATCCCATGAATTTGTTTTTATATCTGACTCATAGAGGGCGCTAGTTACACAGTTCGTACCAAGTAGTATTGAACATAACTTTTTTAAGGTTAGGTTTATTAATCAAAATTTCAAGTGAGCTTAAACATCATTCAATTTTACCCCAAATATATAGGTACTCTTGGTAAAACTCGATACTGTGTACCGTTTTCGGAATATTTTGATTGAAAATTATGAAGTAATAACCGATGCTGGTATAAAGTAATGATAAAGTTATTATTATTATTATTAATTAGTATGCATTATGTGAATTAATTTTTTTTTGTCGCGTAAATGAGACCTCATCGATGAAACGGATACATGTTAAAAAATCAGGAAAAAAATATTAAGAAGAATATTAAGAAAGGACTGCGACTATTAGAAGGGAAAGGGATTATAGAAAGGAAATGATCGTGGACACGCTTTTTAAAAAGTTGCAGGTCATAGTTCTCTGGAAAAACTGATTTTGGAAGCCTATTCCATTCCGTAGCAGCCCTGTAAAAGAAGGATTCTTGATGAAGATTGGTCCTTGTAGTGTCAATCTTGAAAGTAAATGGGTGAAACTGATCAGCGTGCCGAGTTCTTTGGCCGAATGTGGCCAATGGTGGTACAAGAGTTCTATTTCTCTGGAGCATCTGCCATGGAAATATCTGTAGAGCAATGACTGGTCTGCAACTCTTCTTCTATGTTCTAGAGGGTGAAGGGTATCTGTGAGAGTTGAGCTGTTTATCAAGCGAATGGCTCTTTTCTGAATGGAATCTAGAAGACGAAGAGAATGCCTTGGTGCTGAACCCCAAATGTGCGAGCAATACTCCAGTAGAGGTCGGATTTGAGCCTTGTACGTCATCAAAAGTTGATCAGGACGAGGTAACCTTTACGCGACAAGGTATGATTAACTCCCATAGAGCACACTATTGGTGTGATGAGAATCCACAAGTCAGAAGGGTATCACATTACCAACACTCATTTAAACTTAATGTTTGGACAGCAACTTTTATCCCAACCGTTTAGAAGATTAATGGATTGTTTAGATAAAAAGGATAGACTTGTGTATTCGTGAAAACAGAGGACATTTTGAACACTTACTCTAATTGAATTTTATTTCATGTTCTTAGTCTTTATTTTAATTTTCTTCTTAAAATTTTTTGTTTAATTAATAACTTAATCATTACTTTAAATAAATCTAACCTTAAAAAAGTTATGTTCAATACTACTTGGTACGAACCGTGTAACTAGCGCCCTCTATGAGAGTCAGATATAAAAACAAATTAATGGGATGTATCAGCTTCTAAAACATATTCGTATACAATGTTTCAAGTAGTTTCGGCAAAATCGTAATAAATGTATTTACATTTTTGTTTCTTCAACGCCCTTTATTTTAAATATGGATGGCTGTACGAAAATTTTTTACCGAGCAAACCCCAATTATTTTTTAATTTTCTACCCTTTCTAGAGATGGGGTCACCATTTTTTTGAAACATGTTGTATAGGAGAATTATATACATATATAGAGACTATATGCTCCTTCCTGATGTCTTATATTTGAAGCTCTCATGCGAAGGGTATAAAATCACTGATAAATGTTTAAGCAGTTAGTTATATGCAACCATACACACATAAGCTTACTTATATGCGATGAGCATTATTTTAAACCCTACCTGGGCGACGAAGGGTTAAATGGTACTCATAAATCACGTTTGCTTTTGTTTTAAGAGTCCTTGCAAATGAAGATATAGAAAAAATTCAGAAGTTTGCACCATGCACAAAAAAGAGTGCCGAAATATTAGACTGGAAAAATGAATCATTTTGGAAAGACCTTCCTAACCCGAGGTACAATTCATTAAATAAAAAAGTAGTAAACACTCCAAAAATCGAAACAATCACCAAACAATGCATAGACTCAGTATTTGGAGATTTATTACAAAATAATGTTAACAACAATAAACCGCAAGGTGATTGTTTAAACAGCAGAACACATTTCTTATTTAAAAAATATTTTATTATATGGAAGAACGTAGTAGAGCTAAAAAGATATCAAAAGAAACAAACCGAAAATCAAGAAAATCAAGTTGCAAAATTAGACGAGTTGATAAGAAAATTAAAAAAGCGTAAAAAAATTGAAAAGTCGAAGAAACTCGAAGAAGAACCGACACAAATTCCTGACCATTCTGGGATCCAACAAACAATAATAAATATTCCTTGCAGTAACTACAAGAATAGATTCAATGCTCAAAAAAGTATAATCCAGATGCAGAA
Organism: Agelastica alni; assembly: GCA_950111635.1. Taxonomy (NCBI): domain Eukaryota; kingdom Metazoa; phylum Arthropoda; class Insecta; order Coleoptera; family Chrysomelidae; genus Agelastica; species Agelastica alni. The sequence continues at coordinate 10,179,149 of OX467718.1, forward strand.
GGCAAAGCTGGAAGCACAAAGTAAAATAATTGAGGATTTAAAATTGGGTATTATAAGTGAAGATATTTTAAAATCCGTAGATAATACCAAAATAGACATACGCGAAATATTTGGCAACTGCTCGGAAAAACTAAAATTTAAAATTCCATTAATTTTAAAAGACGAGTCTCGATTTTTGGTAAGTTCACAAAAAGCTCCCAAGATCGTCCAAAAAATGGAGCGCAGAGCTCAAGAAAGAGAACAAAATCGTCAAATAATTTTGGAAAGGAAACGTTTAATGGAAGAAGTCCGCCAAAAGATGATGCAAGAAGCAATCGAGAAGAAGCGGATTTTAGAAGAAGACGAGAAAAAGAGAAGTTTGGAGTTAATTAAAGAAAGGCGAAGAAAAGAAATGGAAATAGAAAAGATTAGATTTATGAATAAACAAAAATATACGGACCAGCTAAACAAAGCCAACGATTTTTACAACAGTCTCCTGACCAAGCATTATTTTAGAAAACTGTATGAAAACGTGAGGAAAAGTCGCGAAAAAAATGTGTTGGCCATTGAATTTTATAAAAATAAAACTTTCAAAAAGTGCATCGATAAATGGCGAAATTTTGTGGAGAGTATCTACAAAGTAAAACATGAAATAGCAGATGCACACTTTGAATACAATATTTTAAAGAGGAGTGTGGCTTCGTGGAGAAAGGTTTGTTTCAAATACAGGGTGGGCCATAAGTCATTTGTCAAAAATACAAAATAACAACAATTTTATTATTCACAAATACTAGTATATAGTTCAATGAACCTATAAAACATGCTTAAAGTGTTTTAATACTGTTTTAAGAAAACATTGCATCTTTTAGTAAATCCCAGAATGCAAAATCCATGGATGAGATATCTAGGAATCTTGGAGGCTATTCAATGATACCAGTTTTCCTAATCCATTCATGAAAGTTTCAATAGCCCCATAATGCGGTTGTGCATAAGGCTCGACTAGCCCACCGCTTATAATCCCTGCTCATACACTCACGCCAGAAGTATTTAATGTCTTCATCGCCACATGAAAATCCCAGTAGACGCAGCTATGCCAGTTCACTCAGCAAGGTCGCTTTGTTATCCCAAAGAATGATTTTTTGAAGTCCATGTGGTCTAATTGCAGACTTTTATGACTCCTTTGTATGCTTATTCTTTCTATTTTATACTCCTTGGACGCTTTTATTTGATATTTAGCCGGTTATTGCACAAAACATTGCATGACAACACTAAGATACTGCAGTAACAGACTTTGGCCTACCCGAACGAGGAAGCTCTGCTACTGACTTAGTTAAATCTTAAATTTAATTTGCAAATACCTTACCGAGATGAAAGCTGGAAGTTTGTAAAACGTTTCGCAAACAAATCACAAAAATCTCTGTATTTATGGTTACGTATTCACCATGTTTGCGAAAAATATACACTCTGTTCTGTAGTTAACTTTCTTTTCATTGTTCTTAGATAACAGCCATAGACATAGGAGACTAGACTGCGGGTCTATATGCGAGGGTTGGCTCCCGATGGGAAAGAGACATTCGCTCGAGAGGTTGTCTCGCGCTTCCTCCAATGGGCGGGGCTTACGCCCGATTCTTGAACCCGATCCCTCCACTCAGCTCGCCGCGTGTCCCTCGGGCGTAAGCCCCGCCCAATATAGAGAGCACAAAACAACCTTTCGATCGACTGTCTCGCAGTCTACTCTCCTATGTCTATGATAACAACAAACAACGTAACCTCATAACGCTAGGCAAAATAAATTTAAAGATTTCTAATGACAACTGACTTATGGCCCACCCTGTACGTTTTCTATGTTTTTGTTTCTGCGCCAGTTGTTCTATATACTGCAACTAGGGTTGCCAACCAAACTTTATAAACGTAACTTTATTTTCGATTAATATTTGGATTTTTGATGGCACCAGTGTATGCATGGCAGTGAATGTTGGGTTTGTCAGAGCATTTTATTTATTTATTGTTTGCTAATTTACCATCTACTTCAATAAAGTAATAAGTAAATATGATGTAAGTAGGTGGCTTAATAAAGGTGTTATCCTTTGACGACTCTGGCCACAATCTTTTTAAGCGTCTCTTTTCTTTTGTTCTTTAACGTTATTTTTTTGTTTTTGAGTTTATAGCTCAGTTTGATTTTCTTTTCCGAGTACAATTTTTTTACCCAGATATATGTATTCCTCCACTCTCCCCAATGTCTGGTTTCCCACCTGGATTATGCCTTCCTCCATAAGCATTACTTTCGTTTTACTGATGTTCATCCTCAGTCCAATGTTTAGAGACTCTTCATTTAGTTCATTTATCATGTTCTCAAGTTCTGTAGGATCTTTTGCCGTTATGAATATGTCATCTGCATAACGTAGGTGGCTCAAGTATTGCTCATTCACATTAATGCCACGTTCTGACCAATCCAGTTTTCTAAGCACGTCTTCCAAAGCCAATGTGAACAGTCTCGCCCTGTCTAACTCCTCTTTTCAGTGGGACCTGATAGGCTTTCGTATTTAAGTAGTATGTTGCTGTTGCTTCCTTGGTAGTCTCTTGTATTAGTTGTGAGTATCTACTACCGATCCTGCAATTTCGCCAGATTCAAAGGGAAGTGGTATTCATTGCACTTCTCAATCAAGAGTTTCATGGTAAGCAAGTGATCCGCAGTTGAGTAACCCTTTCTAAAACCTGCCTGTTCCTCATCCAATTTTTGCGTTAGACGTGTAGTAATTATTTTTGTTAGTAATTTAGACAGGTGCGATAGTAGAGTTATGGGGCGGTAGTTCTTATCTCCCTTTTTATGAAGAAGTATAAATTTAGCATTCCTCCAGGTATCCGGGATTTTACTTTGTTGGAGACATTTATTCATGAAGGTCGTTATCAGTTTTATTAGTTTACCGCCTCCTTCGATCCTCATATCGGTTGTAATATCATCCTCTACAGGTAATTCTTCAGATCCGACGTTTCTCACTTTCACCTTCTTCGTTTTTATTATGTACTTTGGATTCGTATAGGTCTGAGTAATATTCCTCAACGATTTTCAAGATTCGACTCCAGTTCGTGGTAACATTACCTTTACTGTCGGTTAGGGAGAAAATTTGTTTTTTCCCCAGATTTGAGTCTTATGGTTTCGTTTATTAGTTGGTCCTCCTTCTCTCTTTTATTATCCCATAATTTTTTTTAATTAGTTTGTTTAGTTTCACATACTCTATTGTACCCTTTTTCTTTTCTTTATTCAGCTGCCTTCGTTTTTCCAGCAGTCGCTTAATATTTTCATCAATTTTCTCCTTTGGATTTGGTCTGTTCTTATTTACTTCCTAAATGCTGTCTTTTAGGGTTCTTTGTATTTTGTCATTAAAACTGTTAATATCGATCCATTTTTCTCTCTCTCTCTGTTTTAAACTGTTGTTCAATTTCTTGAAGTTGGTTGTACGATATTTGAGTGTTTTTATGTTGATGAATGTATTTTCTTTGTTGCTTTTTGACGATAACAACTTTTGTTCGTACCAATCGTACGTCGAATGAGCTCAGCACACCGTAACATTCTGTATTATGTGTTTTTGAGCAAAGAACGTAATCAATTTTTTTCTTTGTTGTTTTATTTGTGCTGATCCAGGTCCATTTTCGAGATAAAAATTTTTAAAGAAAAAATTCATCATACTTAAATTGTGTTCGCCCATAAAGTTCAAGAATGTTTCTCCTCTTTCCGTTTTGATTGCCAAAACCATAGTTTCCTACGAGATCCTCCATACTGGTATATTTCTTTATAAATACTCAGTTTGTTTTCTAATGAAAGTTTCGATCTTATGTTCATTACCCAGCTTATGCTTTTAACTTTTAGGTCGAGATGTCGTCGTTTAGCTTTAATAAGTGGCTTCCAAGTAAGTTTTTCGTCTAAATAATGGCCAAGGTACTTTACTTCTGCTTTTATTGGTATTATTTAGGTGGACACCTAATTCTTTGATTTCTAAAATTTACTTGACAGGATTTGTTGGTGTTGACGTTAATTTTCCAGTGCCTAAGCAAATCATCTTCTGGTTCGTTAAGGTGATTTCGCAGTTTGTTGAATGCTCTCATTTCATCGTTGTCGTAACAGTATCGTCCGCAAATGTTGCCATTAATATATATTCCCTGGTGGGTATATCAGCAGTGAAAATTAAGTATAGGCCGAGTACACTGCCTTAAGGTACTCCAGATTTTAATTGGTGGTAGTTTAATAAGGTTTCTTCGTATTTAGCTTGGAACTATCTGTCAGACAGATATAATTTCAGAAGAGGAGGTATGATTGGTCAGATAGATGAGTTTGATTTTAAGAGAGAAAGTGTGATAAGGAAATGCTGTGGTAACAAAGATAGATAAAGGAATGCTTAAATGGTTTGGACAAGTAGATTGACATAACAGATTTATAAGGCGAATGTAAAGTCGGTAGAGGTCGATCTAGGCAAACGTATCTCGATCAGATCGAAATTGTTTTGAAGAAAGGCCAGGTCAAAATTACCAGCAACCTACGAATATGTATAAAAGCACTGATGAAAGTAGAAAAAACGTGAGAGAATCGTAACAAGTGGAAAGAAGTGGTATACTTCCTAGCGAAAAAGGCGTGACTATATGAATGTATGCTTGTATTGTATCAGTCAGATACAAATTTCTTGTATCTGGCTTGGCGTATTTTTACTGAAATGGATACAATATACACTTCAATCACTTCAATCTATATATTAAAGTAGCAGTAAACTTCTTGCACCACAAGTGTACTTGTGCTTGAAGGTAGATTTTTTTAAGGATTTAATTTTACAAATCAAGTAGTACCCATTTCCGTGTACTTTTTGTACAACAAAAGGTTGTTCATCAGTTTTAATTCTTTAGGTTCACATAGAAAACATCAGAAATATGCAAGTGGCTGAAGATCTCTACGATTTTCGCTTGACAAGTAATGTTTTTATTCAGTGGAATCGTTACGTATGCATACAGTTTATGAAAGAGCATAAAAACACAAAAAGGGCCAAAGAACACTACAAAAGGTTAGCTTTAATTTCATTCATTAACTCAAGGTGGCCAACCGAAAACGAAACAAAGCCATTTACGTCAACATTTTAGAAAAACTCTCAGACCCGTCGATTTTTTATTAAAGGGGGACACTCTTTTCCAGTATTTTTGACTCCACTACTTTCAACCCCAAGCGAGGGTAAGAATTACCCAAAAATTTTTAAATGGCAATGAGGGTCGAATAAGATGTCTTTTAAAAGCTCTGACAATTCTCTTTACAATAGTCTTTAAATTTTACATTTCCTCCCAATACTTTAAAAAAAAACATGTTTAAATTCCAATTAATTTAGTTGCTTACTTACTACTTAATTGATTAAATGTTCTAAGTGATGACCACCCACTTCCATACAATAATTAAGATTTTGTTCAAAATGTTCACGCACATTCTAAATAATTTCCGGAGTAATTCGACGGCACTCGCAACGATTCTTTGACGCAAATCTTTCAACGACGCTGGTTCTGTTTTTTAGATTTTACTTTTCATATGTCCCTACAAAAAGAAATCGGAGGGCGATAAATCTGGCGATCGTGGAGGCCATTTAATGCTGCCTCTTCTCCCAATCCAATGCCGTGGAAAACGTTGGTCTAAATACTGACGAACAATCGCCGCATAATGCGGAGAAGCACCGTCCTGTTGAAAATAAAAATTATCTTCCGTCATACTGTGGATTATTTTCAAATATATCAGTCAAGCTAGGGTCAATAGCGTCTTCCAGTAATTGCAAATACATTTCGCCAGTCAAATTGCCTGGTAGAAAAAAGAACCCACCAGTCGGTCACCACAAATGCATTTATCGCCCCTCGATTTCTTTTTGTGGGGGACATCTGTAAAACACCACCAACGTCGTTAGAAGATTTGCGTCAAAGAATCTTTGACGAGTGCCGTCGAATTACTCCGGAAATTCTTTGGAATGCGCGCGAACGTTTTGAACATTTAATCAATTAAGTAGTAAGTAAGCTACTAAAATAATTGGAATTTTAACATGTAATTTTTTTCAAAGTATTGGAAGAAAAAGTAAAATTTAAATACTTTTGTAAAAAGAATTGTCAGAGCTTTCAAAAGATATCTTTTTCGACCCCAATGCCATTTAAAAATGTTGGGGTAGTTCTTACCCTCGCTTGGGGTTAAAAGTAGTGAAGTCAAAAATACCGGAAAGGAGTATACCCCTTTAATCAAAAATCGAGGGGTCGTTTTTCTAAAATGTTGACGAGATTCCTGCTAATGGCTCCGTTACGATTTCGATTGGCCACCCTGTATTTTCCTTTATTCAATCAATTTAATCGCTTCTTGTTACAATGTATTAGTAACAATCGATAGACGAGATAAATTTTTCGCTCATCTAAATTATTTATTTCAGATGGTTACTATTCCACTATTTTTACCTGTGGAAGTCTTTAAAAGTTGTAAACGTACTTGAAAAGGCCAAAGAACTGAAAAAAATCAAATGGCGCCAAAAAGTGTGGGAAATTTTACCAGACTATGAACCACCAGAGGACATCTAAGTTGAGCATTCGAAAATATTTTTCAATTCTTTATCGAACTAGAACAATTTTATTATCGAAAGACACACTTTAAACGCCCCTCCCCCACTCCACTATTAACAGAACCGGATCGGTTGCCAATGGCAGATCCTAAACGGTTACCGAATATCAGAAAATGTATTGGACTTGAAAGTAAATAAAAAAAATATTAATTTATACTTTTAAGATCACTAGGAGGCAAGTGACAAAGTAAAAAAATATTTGTACCAAATTTACCACATATTAATTTTACAATTCAAAAACTATCCGTTTATGGAACCGTTATGTCTTGTCTCAACCATTATTGTTTTCAATATTAAACGCTTGTGCCTTTTCTTATATTACTATTACATCCAATTCGTGGCAACAATAACTTCCAATTGGAATATACAAGCCATGTTTCGCCTCGTTTTTTATTCATTTAATTAAATTAGCAGTTGCGCCCATTTCTTTACCGCAGAGTAGTTCTTCTAACCGTTTGGTCTGCCATTTTAAATTTTATTAACACAAGAAAATAAAAAAAACCAACACAAATACGCTACCAGCTAAAATTTAGGCACGTACTTCCTTGTAACCGTCAAGCAGGTTCTTCGGTAACCGTCGTATTTGTAATCCCACTCTGTCGAATTTAGACACGTGGTGTGCCTTCCAATAATAATTATATTCTGGTTGTTAAGATTAATTTTATATTTTTTTTTATTTTACCCTCGTTGTTTGTATCCCAATATTTGGAAATAAAATTAATAATCGTACATGCTTGTATTAAGAAACGATATACATTTATATTCTGTTTTCACACAACGGTCAGTTAAATAAAAATTCCAAGCTGCTCAGAACCTAGATCAATTAAGGTTTACGCAACACACAATGAAAAAATCAGGAGTACAGGTTACAAGGTACGAAAGTACTGTCACCGGAGGCAATAGACAGACGGACCCAAATAGGGGTGGAGTTTTTAGTGACTAGACCTGACACATAGTCAGGGGAGCCTCACAGTTGACTTTGAGCTTTTAGACTCATAACCTCTCCGTAAAGGTTTTTCTCCACCTCTGCAAAAAAAAAAATGACATTCGATGCATTATCGCTTTGCATTTAACTCTTACGCACCGCGTCATCCTATTAAAATTCACGTTCGTCTAGTGCACCGTTGACGAATCCACTTTGTTGTCTCGATTCCGATTACGAATATACTCAAAAATAATCGGAATACCGAGGATTTTTAATTCGAATTATCTCATAGCAAATCAGTATTTTAGACCCCGAAAGCAGTTTTTTTACGAATGAGTGAACATTTTTGGACATCTTTTTTTATATTTGTATTGGATAAACCATTTGAATTTGAAAATAGCGATATTAATATTTTATTTCTTCCATGAAAACAAATAGTTCCTCCATTGAAGGGTTAAAATCGTGTTATCTCAATATGTATAATATGTTTTTACCTGTACTCTTCAAATGAGTTAACTCTATAAAATGTTCATAACATGGAAAATAAATAACCCTCCGCCTATGTGATTAACGAACTTTTAAATAAATTTGTTAGAATTATAGGTGGATTGTCAATGGATAAAAACACTTTATTTTTCGGTAAAATCAACATCAAAATTATAGTTTTCTGACGTATTTGAATCGTTGGTTATAGAAAAGTTTTCTAAACTTGTGGCCAGTTGTTGCGCAACTTTCGTTCTTCGTCTTCGGTCTTTTTTCTCTTTCTTAAATTGCTTCTTTTTTATTTGATTGAGTTGTAGATTTCCTTCTAATTCCATTTCGGGATTACCCTTTTTTACTCTCGTCGGACCTTTTTGTTTCAATTTCTTTTTCGAAGTAATAACATTGGTTGCTGTGCTAATCTAAAAATTTATCAAACTTACAAATAAATTACTAATGCAAGGGACAGCGTCCCACCAACACGCTTGGGATAAAATTAGAGTAGTCAACAAAAATATCATTTGCAACACATCTAGATTAAAACTAGAGTTATCGAACAAATAAAAATAATTTTACAATCAAAAGCATGGTGCTTTTTATGATGTTTACATTTTCTTCTTGGAGACTTTACTTTTACCAATATCTGTTTATTATCAAATATATTAATTGATAAGCGCACCCCACGCTTTTGATTATAAAATTATTTTTTATTTTTTAGTTCGGTTTTCTCATAAAGCGTGTTGCGTGTTTTTTAAACTATTATTAATTTTTCATTTTTTAGTTGGGGTTTTTTTTTATTTACTGCTGATAGCCGTCTCTCAGGTTCCCTCTCCGGTCGCTAAAAAATCGATATGACCGCAATCTATTATACCACACTTTATTTTTTAATATCCTGATGATCCTGGCCAGGATCTTTTAAAAAATTTATGAAATTATTTTATTGTCATCAGTCCTTTAGAAGTATACAAAGTTTCAAGTCGATCCGATGTTTTTAAGTGGGAGAAAATCGTGTCCAAAGATTCCGTTAGATTAAAATTGGATAAAATAAAAAATTACCAATTCATCTTCAACTACATCTTCTTCCATATCCATGTAATTTACAGGACCTAAACTTTCAAGAATAAAAGAATTTGTTTTTGGTCCCGACTCTTTTTCAATTTTGTTTAACACTTCAGTTTGCATATGTTCGAAACTATCCAAATCAAATTCTTTAGCTACTTCATTAACAATTGTACAGCTGATGTAGACATCATTTTCAGATTCCTTAGGAGGTACAGTGTAATATTTAATTTTTCCACTGAAATATATCGTTTTAATTAGTAACATTTAGGTATTGCTTATAAAGAATATTAATATACCTATTCCAGTCTTCTAACAAGCCTCTAGCTGCTGCAACAGAGTCTGGAACACCACCTTTTTTGAATCTACCTGTTCTTGCAGCCTTTAGACTGTAAAATTCCTGAAGTTAAAATTAAATTAATATTTGGTTTATGCCAAATTTCTGCATTTACTTACATCTGGTGAGCTATATTCTGTTATATCATACATTTCCATCATTTGTTGCTTGGTAACTCTTTGTAAAATTGCATTTGCTGGTGTTATTGGATCATTTAAGCTAGAAATTCTCACAGCATTTCTTAGACAGGCACTACTATCATTTCCACTCGTAAATACTATACCAGGAGAGTCTAGAAGTTTTATTTTAGAATCCAGTTGAACTTCTTGCATTGCTCTAAAAAAAAGTTATGAACGTCACATTGTGAATTAACCTTCAGCAATTACAATAATCTTATATTTTTAACCTTAAATAATTATGTTCAACTGTAATATTCACAATAGTTGCAAAATTTCAATTTCAAATAACGACAATAATCTGGTGTTCAGTTTTGTTTTTATTGTAATTAGTGCTGATTGAAGGAGAAAAAATGGAACAAGTGAATGAGCTTGTATACTTGGGTTCAAAGTTTACGAGAGACGGAAAGTATGACTGTGACATTGAGCGAAGGGTGTTGACGGGGAAACAAATTAATGGAGTCCTGATAACTTTATAAGCAGCCAGAACGAGTCAAAAAAAGGCACTACTGGCTGTGCATAAAGGTGTGTTGGTTTCTTCACTTATGTATTTTAGTAAATGTTGGGTTTGGCAGAAGAAGCATGAAAATAGGATTAATGCTGTGGAGATGAGTAGCCTGAGAAGTATAGCCGGAGTGACTCAGTTAGATAAAGTGAAGAATAGTGAGATAAGGGAACGCTGTTGTGTGAAAGAAGATGTGATTACAAAGATTAAAAAAGGAATTCTTAGATGGTTTGGACACGTAGAGAGGATGGATGAATTTATATTTTTTATTTGTTCCGCATTATGAATTACATAGTATCCATTTCAAATATAAACGTTTATGCGCCATTTGTATAGGTTGCTTTCATTGGTGTGATATGCTACACTTTCATCGACCTTGAGCTGAACAATTGTAGGTACTTGTTTCATCATAGTAAATCCATGCATATCCTCGGTACTGTGGTTCCGTGTCTGACGGACAGAGACAGATAATGTAATTACGTTATAGCACTGCCCACCTGATTCTGGCATTTTTTAATTTTGAATTAACATAGTTATTTCAAAACGCTAATCCATTTGCTTAGATTTTAACTCTTGATATTGTTTGTGCTCTGAACCAGCATCATTATTTATCAATTGAAAGAGGTTTGGAATGATTTCATCACTTAGTGGTCTTCCCCATTGTTGGACCTTGGTAGTGGTTATTAGTTGAATATCCCAAGAGGAATTAATATTTTGTGCAAAACCGTAAGTTAACCCAATTCTATTCTAACCTTAAGGGGTAGGAACACATTATCATTATTTTTTTTAACACCGAAACTCAAAGTGAATGATCATCTTTACATTACAGAAAATTAATTGTTCATCGATGGGTGGAAGGTTTATCCAATGAGAATATAAGGGTAATAACTAATAGTTGGAACAGGTAAACTTTATTTTTAAATAATAAATTTTAAAACAGTTCTTAAGTTGATTTATTAGCTTCATTTGAAATTGTGACCAGCGCGATATGTAGGGTGTATACCACCCGAACTGTTACTTATAGTATTTTTTTGTTCTATAGTAAATGTTCTAATACAGAGGTGCCTAGATGTGAACCAAGATATATTCATCTATTTTTTGGATGACAATAAAGCATTCGATTGTGTAAGACACGACATACTCTTGAAAATACTAAGTGAGAAGCATATAAACTTTAACGACATGCGAATAATTAGCCATCTATATTACAATCAAAGAGCTGTTTTTAGAGAGAGAAGGAGATGTCAAACAAAATAAAGATTGAAAGAGGAGTAATACAGGGATGTGTTCTCTCTCCTTTACTCTTTAATCTCTACTCGGAGAAAATCATGCAAGAGGCTATATCTGAAGAAACAGCGGGAATAAGGGTGAATGGTGAACTCATAAACAATATCCGTTTTACCGACGATACCCTGGTTATAGCCCAGAGTAGCGCGGACCTACAAAGAATGATGGATAAAATCGTCAACAACAGTGAGAAAGCCAGTCTTACACTCAAGAAGACAAAACACATGATCATCAGCAAAGCACATGTCCAGGAAAGTCTTTACATTCGCAATGAGAAGGTTGAGAGAGTGAGAGAGTACAAATACCTGGGTACTATGTTGAACGAGACTGAAGGACACTCGCGAGAAATAAGGCTGGACTCCCTAGATCGAGTTAAAACATCCTTAGTTCAACGTAGATCTAGTTTAGGTGATGTGCATGTGGGTTCATTTTGCCACCTCACGTTGGCTTTTTGAACTACTTTGCTGTGCAGGAGGAGCCGGCAATTTGCAATCGGTACTCCTTGCTGAGATGAGACGGATACAGCTGGGAGGGTGGTGCCCTCTCTTGCTAGCTCGTCCACCTTACAGTTGCCTGGTACGTCCCTGTGTCCAGGTACCCACACAATGTGAACTCTAAACTTAGTTCCTAGCTAATTCAGGGCGGCACAGCACTGCACTGCTTCCCTAGAGGTCAATTAGACTGAGTTCAGTGATTTGATAGCAGCCTGGCTGTCGCAAAGAATGGATATCTCGCTGAACTTTTGTTCGTTGCGGAGTATCCAGACAGCTGCCTCGGTAATAGCTGAATGGAATTTCCAGGAATAAGTCGCCTTTGAACATAGGGGTAGGTTTAGTGTAATCAGTGTTTTTTGTGCACAAACAGATCTACTGGTAGTAGATTTAGAATCGTTTCAAGGGCTTTTGTTGGGGTGGTCCGTAGAGAGCCTGTGATCAGCAGACATGCCAATCTCTGGACTTTTCCTACCTTTGTATGGTTGACTCCCTTCTCTAGGGCTGGCCACCATACTAACGATCCATATATTAGAATCGATCTTATGACTGTAATATAGAGCCAATGAACAACATGGGGTTGTAACTCCCATTGTCTGCCGATGGCCCTTCTGCATGTATAGGTCGCCATAGTAGCTTTCCTCCCCCTTTCCTCCATATTCTCCCTCCACAGCAGCTTTCAGTCCAGGATCAGGCCCAGGTACCTAGCTCGCTCCGAGAGGTGTATTGTTTGTCCTTCAATTTCTGAAAGGGGAAAGACGGGAATTTTGTTTTTTCTCGTAAAAAATACTAGTTGTTTTTTCTGGGTTTACGCTCAGACCGCACCCTGTGCTCAAATAAACTAGTTTATGAAGTGCATTTTGCATAATCTGAGATACGATCTCCGGGAATTTCCATGAGACTAGTAAAACTAGGTCATCAGTGTAGGCAACAATTTTGCAGCCGTAGTTTTCCATTCGTAGCAGAAACTCATTGAGTGTGAGATTCCACAGTAGGGGTAAGAGTACTCCACCCTGTGGGGTCCATCTGGTGACGAATCTCCTTATAAAGCATCCAGATATTTCAGCTTTGATTTCTCTAGTGCATAGCATGTGGCTTACGAGTTTCACAGTTGGATCGTCTAGCTGTAGATTCAATAATGCCCATATTATTGCACTGGAAGTTAAGTTGTTAAATGCCCCCTCAATGTCAAGAAAGACTGCTAATTAGTACTCCTTCAGGTGGAGAGATTTCTCTACCTTCTGTACTAAACTGTGAAGGGCTATCTCCACTGATTTCCCCTTACATTACGCATGTTGGGAGTGGGAACATTTTCCTTCGTCCAGGAGGCCTCTGATGTGAACATCAAAATTTTTATCCTTAGGTACTTAAATAAAAAAAAATCCTGTGCCCAGTTAAAATTACTTCACTTGCTTGATACACCATAAATTAGAAACTGGCAAGAATCCACCGACCACACTCTACTGAATTAGTCAGGGCACATTGTAGTAACGCCGACTTTTGACATTAAAGTAACAAGATTTACAGAAAATAAAATAGGATCTTACCTAGTAACACCGGGTGTAGCACCAACATTGCAGGCCCTAGACCTTTTTAAGCTATTAATAATTGAACTTTTTCCCACATTTGGTAGTCCTACGATTCCTACTTTTATTGAAGTTTTAATGTCTTTATTGCGGCAATAGTTTGCCAAAAGAGACATTAACAATTCAGCTCCTACACAATTAGAGCTTTGCAATATTGTATTACCTTTAGCAAGTTTTTTCTGTCCTAATTTTTTGGATTGGTTTTGAGTTGATGCTTTAAAAGCAACAACTGGAGTTGATTTTTTCAAATATTTTAGCCATTGGTCTAGAATTTCTCTAGGGACTAAGTCAACTTTGTTTAGAACTAAAACTAGTCTCTTATTGCCTTGTAAATCTAAAACTGCTTGTTCAACTTGCTTACATCTTGTGCCTAAAAGGTTGAATGTCAATTTTAAGTATTTCCCACAAATGAACATTTAAATGGAATATAATTTATATATATTTTAAATACCTAGTGGATCCCTCGCATCGACAATTTCAAGGATAACATCTGCGGCTTCAATAACTTTTTTAAATTCCTTATAATATTGTTTAAGAGAATTTTCATTGTTTGATTGAAGCACTTTTGTTTTATCATCTGGAAGTAACTGCTCATGTAACTTATTTCTTGCTTCAGCATTTGATACCATGCCCTGAAGACCCGTAGAGAGCTTTTCTTGCTTTTGCTCTTCATTTTGCTTTTTTTTTTCTAATCTTGCAGCTTCTCTTAATTTTTGCTTTTCCTCCTCTTTTTGTTTTTTAAGCACCTCTACTTCTTTAAGAATATCTTCTTTGAACGGGCAGATATTGGGAATTTGTACTACTTGTCTTTTCTTTTTTGGATTATTTTTTGATTCCTTTTTAACTTTTCTATTGTGATCCCGAACTTTCTTCTCAATTTTATACCTCAAGCGTGCAGGTTGTCGCTTCGACTTTTTTCCTAAGAAAAGAATAAAAATATTTTGTTTCTCAAAAGAAATTTTTAACGAGTTTGTTCATATTTTTAATTTAACATAGTATGTGTTGTGTGTAAACTCATTGATGTCAAAAAAAATGTAGTTGAATGTCAATATAATTCTCTTCTTTTTATAATTTTTATCAATGATATGATGTACTCATGTTCTAATGCTCGAAAAATTGTCATGTATGCTGATGACACTAATATTCTCACATCAGAATATAAATTAAAAAATGCTGTTACCAGAGCAAACTTTTGTGGCAATGATTTTTATAAATGGACTATTAGTTAACTTATCAAAAACATTATTTATGGTATTCGCAACAAAAAATATAAATTGTGAAATTAATTTCTTAATACGAGTGAATCATAAATCGGTAGAACAGGTAAATTTCATCAAATTTCTGGGTGTCAAAATAGATCAGAAAATGACATGGGAACCTCATATTAATGATCTAACAAATAAATTGAGTACAATTTGCTTCATTATCAGGCAACTCAAGGGTACAATTCTTTAGACACACTTAAATTACTTAGCCTACTTTTGACTTGTACAATCTGCATTGAGCTATAAATTGATTTTTTGGGGAAATTCAGTACATATGATTTAAGTATTTATCATGCAAAAGAAAATAATCAGATGTATGGCTGGTGTAGCTTGTGAAACCTCCAGTAGAAACATATTCACACTACTCTCAATTCTAACAGTTCCTTCACTTTACATACTTTTGATTATCATCAATGTCAAAAAAGAAAAAAATAACCTGACTAAAAGGTGAGATCTAAACAAATACAGTACGAGAAATAGTGAGAGCATCCACCAGCCATACTCACGTTTGAGCATTGGTCAGGACTCTCACATATACCAGAGAATAAAGTATTATAACCGACTAATGAATATATTCCCGCACTTAATCTCAGTGAGTTTAAATGTGTTGAAGGATAATTTGACTCATTATCTAATAAATCAATCCTTTTACTCCATTGAAGAGTTTTTCGATGCTACATTGTACAGAATTTTAATTTTTTAGACGCTACATTGTAGGGAATTTTAATCCAATTGTATGTATATTTTTCATATTTTAAATTGTATATTTCTGAATTATTTTCTTCCTTATGACTAATCTGATAAGTTTTTGCATGTATCTAGGTATTCTCTCGTATGTATATGTAAATTCCTCAGTGATGAATAAATTCTATTCTATTCTATAATTTTTAATGACACTAATATTTCTATTTTGTAGAATACATTGTTACTTTGTTAATTTTGAGTTTAACTGACCACTGCTGCCGTTACAACAGGTTATGGGCTTAGTCAGCTTTGTCAGTTTGTTAGAATAAGCTAGAAGTCAAGTTGAATAAAGGATATTGTCAGTTAGTCCTTCTGGAGAAGAGACAATAAGTCTACATATTATTAAAATTGTAAACTTTGTCACTCAAATACAATTAATTTCACTACGGATTCAGTCAGGTCTGCATTAGAAATTTTGTCAGAAGATTCACATGGAAATGTTAATTATGTATCATGGAAATTTAAATTAAACTTAACTTTAAAATTGAAAGGGTTGTATTTAGTAGCTACAGGTGTAGTACTAAAGCCAGAAGCCTCAGAAGATAATAATAATGTTTTGGCTTGGCTCAAACAAGATATTGAAGCTCATACTCTTATAGGTTTAAATGTGACTAGTAACATTGCAAAGAAAATTGCATATTGTAATACATCTTTTCTTATGTTTGAGAAATTAGAAATGTTGTATGGTAAAGTCTGATCTTACAGTTGAAGGTTTACAAAGGCAATTTTTTAGTTATAAATATGATGGTAGTAAGTCAGCTGTAGAAAATGGTATGGATTACTCAACAGTATGCAGAAAATTCAGCTGCTAAAGGTGAAACCGTCAACGAATCTTGGGTCATGACAAGAATTTTGGGAATTTTGACATGTATCTATTAGATTGTACTTAATCAAGCTGCATCAAATAAAATGAAACTGATGTATTTTGATATTAAGACAGCATTTTTACTTGGGCATAGATGACACTAAACCAACTATGATATGTACTGACAATCGCTCAGCCATTTGCATGTTAAATAATAATGAAGAAAAAATAAATTTAGGCACATTGAAATTCCAAGAAAGTTTATACAACATATTGGAAATTTTGCTATAGTGAAACAAGTACAGAGTTACGATCAGCTTGCTGATACACTAACGAAGCCTTTTAGCCATAAGATCTTAAATTGTTGTAATTGAATGAATATAATTTTTAATATCGTAATATTTCCATTTTGGCGAATACATTTTTACTTTGTTAATTTTGAGTTTAATTGACCACTGCTGCCGTTACACAGAAAATTATACTTACTTGCATGAAACTTTGCCATTTTTTTAAATTGATTTTGATAATCTTACACTCGTAAAGTAAAACGTGTTTTGAAAAAATTGCTATAACCTTTGAAATTCTTCTTAATTATGAAATTTGGAAATTATACAAAATAAAATGGTGGTTGATATGATATTTATCGAAGACAAATTCACACTGTCATCTGTTTTCAAGGTCACAATGGTAAGACATGACTTAACCATAAAGACTGCGTGTAAGCAGAGAATAGGGAAAAATCACGTAACGCGAGATAGCGCGACAGTATACACCTTGCTGGTGTATTCTTTGGTTACACTCATATCCGAAAAACTAGTTCAGCCGATGTTCACAAAATTCGGTGAATCACGTAAGAACCACTTCCTGTCGGAAAAGAGATTTAAATAATATTTCGATTTCGATACATTCCCTGTAACTGTGCACCTCTGGAAGAGTCTATAAGCGTTGATGGAGGTAAAAGAAGAAATAAGAAAAAATTTCTTGTCTAACCTCTTTCATTGCAATGAAGAAAATATTCAAATAATGGAGTAAATAAAATAAACAAATATTTTTTAAAAGATGTGCACCTCTGTAAGAGTCTATCAAAGTTAATGGAGGTAAAAGAAGAAATTCCTTGTCTAACTTCTTGCAATAAAACGTCGAACATTTGTCAAGGCAATATATTTGTTGATCATTTAAATATAGTTAAACAAGAAAAGATTCAAATAATGGAGTTAGTTAATAATGAAATGCCATTTTCAGAACCTTTTCGTAAAATAAAAAGCAAAACAAGGATAGTTAAATCATGCCTTGTTCTTTCAAACATAGTTAAACAAGAACATATGCATAATATGGATCAAGTTAATAATGAAGTGTCGTATTTAGAATCTTTTAAAGTAAAAAGCGAGCTCATCCAAGATAAACCACTTCTTGTTCCTATAAACATAGGAAGTCAAAAACAGATTCATATACAGATAGTTAATAATGAAGAGTCATCTTCAGAACCATTTCCTACAATAAAAAACGAACCCAGTGAAGATGAAGAATGCTTTACAAATTTTCAATTACAATCACAACAGTTTGAAGGCAACCAACCAACAAACTTTTTAGTGAGTACTAAATTTAATATGAACAATGAGGTAGATAGTAAAGAAGATATAAAAACTGAACTATTAAATGAAGAATGTGATTTATCTATTATTAAAAGTGAATATGTTTTGGTTCCTACACAATATTCCTGTCAAAATGGGAATCTCCAAGAATCAAAGAAAGCATCCTGTAAGGAAAAAAATGAAATAAGGAAATACTTGTGTTTAGTTTGCAGAAAAGGTAAGAGTAAAACATTTCATTATAGAATAATTTTTTTTAATGTAATTTATTGAAAAATATTTTCAAAATTAATTTAATGTATGACAGTTTATTTCAATGTTAAACTTATTACTACTATTTGATTTATAATAAGTATTTGTAAACATTTAAGTAGGTACCCAACTTAAAAAAAGTTTAACTAGAAAGTTTGGCATTAAAAAAGTGTATTTGTTCTCTAACACATTAAATCTAAAAGAAATTTAACATAAATTTTATACTATTTATTGATATCTGTTCACTAATTGTTTAATTATTGATAAATATTATATAGACTTTCTTTGCTAATAGTTTAATATTGAAACACACATGAAGTGAAGTGTATTTTTTTAGGTAATAGAAAATAAAAATAAGTTAATATCATATTTAAATTTCCCTGCGTTCTAGTAGAGTTAAAAAAGTTGATTTTAATTTAGTTAAATATTTTTGATATTGATTGGATTACACAATAAATCACTTAAATATTTAATTTAAAGAGATTTGTATTATAGTATTCTAACATATTAAGTAATTTATCATATTTGTTCATAGTAGTAATGAATTTGTTATTATAAAATCAATCTAAAATTAAAGAAATTTTGGCTAACATAGTTGTACTTAATTGATGAAAACAATTGAGAATAAATTGTATATAATTTGATGTACCAAGTATATTAAAAGCATTTAAAAAGATTAACTTAGTTTTAATTTAACATTTGTTTTATTTACAGACTTTAAGAATGCAACAACTAGAGAAAATCACCTAAATGTTCATTTCAATAAAAAACTGGTTACCTGTTCTTATTGTGGATGCTATTTCAAGGATAAAATTGTATATTTGATTCATTTTTTTCAGCATTTCATAAAAAAAAGCAACTTTCGATGTAAAACATTATTAAAATGGGATAAGCAAGTAAAGAAGAATGAAATTTGTTCAGAACAGATTTTAAAAAAGAAAACATTTCCAGTAGCAAACATATTTACTTGTGAAATTTGTTTAAAACAGTTTAAACTGTACGGAAATTTAAGGCGTCACATGCGCGTACATACCGGCGAAAAACCATTCAAGTGTGACATTTGCTTAAAGGACTTTTCACAGAAAAGTACTTTAATTGATCACTCTCGTACCCACACTGGAGAGAAACCATTCGAATGCAAATTTTGTTCAAAACTTTTTAGAAACAAAGGCGGTTTGACTTACCACATGCGTAAACATACCGGAAAAAAAATATTCAAGTGCAATATATGTCTGAAAAAATTCAATAAAAAAAGCGAAATGTTGTATCATAGGCTCATTCATACTGGCGAAAAACCATTCAAATGCGAAATATGTTTAAAATATTTCAACGAAAAATCCAGCGTGCAGCGTCACATGCGCATTCACACGGGCGAAAAACCGTTCAAGTGTGACATTTGCTCTAAAGAATTTTCGACGAAAAATACCTTAAAAGATCACGCTCGAATCCACACCGACAAGAAACCATTTGAATGCGAATTTTGTTCAAAAATATTTAGATACAAATACAGTTTGACTTGCCACATACGCGGACACACCGGAAAAAAAATATTCAAATGCGAATTTTGTTCGAAAAAATTTAATAAAAAAAGCGAAATGCTGTATCATAGGCTCATTCATACTGGCGAAAAACCATTCAAATGCGAAATATGTTTAAAACAATTCAACAAAAAATCCAGCATGCAGCGTCACATGCGCATACATACCGGCGAAAAACCGTTCAAGTGTGACATTTGCTCGAAAGACTTTTCGGAGAAAAATTCTTTAAGAAATCACGCTCGTATCCACACCGGAGAGAAACCATTTGAATGCGAATTTTGTTCGAAACTATTTATATGTAAAGCCCGTTTGACTTGCCATGTACGCAGACATACCGAAGAAAAAATATTCAAATGCGAAATTTGTTTGCAAAAATTTAACGAAAAAAGCGAGATTCTCAATCATAGGCTCATTCATACTAGCGAACAACCATTCAAATGCGAAATATGTTTGAAACAATTTAACCAGAAAGCCAACGTGAAGCGTCACATGCGCATTCACACTGGCGAAAAACCGTTCAAGTGTGTCATTTGCTCGAAAGACTTTTCGACGAAAAATTCTTTAAAAGATCACGCTCGAATCCACACCGGCGAGAAACCATTCGAATGCGAATTTTGTTCGAAACTATTTAGACACAAAGCCAGTTTGACTTGGCACACACGCAGACACACTGGAGAAAAAAATAATTAAATGCGAAATTTATCGAAAAAATTCAATAAAAAAATTAGCTGAATCACAGGTTCATTCATACTGGCGAAAAACCATTCAAATGCGAAATATGTTTGAAACAATTCAACGAAAAAGCCAACATGTAGCGTCACATGCGCATTCACACGGGCACAAACCGTTCTAGTGTGACTTTTGCTCGAAAGACTTTTTGTTGAAAATTACTACTTTAAAAGATCACGCTCGCATCCACACGACGAGAAATCATTCGAATGCTAATTTTGTTCAAAACAATTTAGACACAAAGCCAGTTTGTTTGATTTGCCACGTACGCAGACACACTTGAGAAAAAATATTCAAAAGCGGAATTTCTTCAATTAAACTCAATAAAAAAGGCGAAATGCTGAATTGTAGGCTCATTCATACTGGCGAAAAAACAATTAAACGCTAAATATGTTTGAAACAATTCAACGTGCAGAGTCACATGTGCATTTAAAGGGGCGAAAAACCGTTCAAGTGTGACATTTGCTCGAAAGACTTTTCGGAGAAAAATACTTTAAATGATCACGCTCGCATCCACACCGACGAGAAACCATTTAAATGCGAATTTAAACTTTTAGACACAAAAATAGTTTCACCCTCCTTATGGGCAAACACGTCAGCGAAAAAAACCACGTTCGATAAAAAAGTCACTGTAACGGGAATTTTTCGCAAACGACTGATAGTTAATCATTATTAAAAGGTACGGATTGTTGAGTTTAACAGAAAAGTCGGTGATAATCTATGTATTAGACTTATAGTACAATTGGTAAAAGGTTTTTATGTGTAAGTCGGCATTGATGGCAAGTTTTTTGTTAGTTTAGATTTTATTCAGGTTTAAATTTTTGATGCTAGAAGCCTTGCCGTTAATGTCGAAAGTATTATTTTAAGTTTTTATTATTAGTGTTAATTTATTGTAGTGACCGACTTTTCACCCACTTTTCACCGACCCCTTTTCGGACCATTTTCGCCATTTAGACTTCGTACAGTTAGCCATTCAGACTTTCCTGGTTTTTGTTTTAGAACTTTTTCGACGTTTTGCATTTTTAGACGTTACGCTTTCCGACGTTACAGGATATTTTCGGATTTTTCGTCAATTTTGTGTTACTACCTTTTGGGTTTTGGGATTTTTTTCCCGGCAATCGAAGTGGAAGAATTTTTCCATTTGGGAAACAACCAGCTGAATTTTTTGGGCATTTCAAAATTCTGCAGCATATTTTGACATAACTTGTTCTATTACATTAGGAGTTAATTGGGATTCCGACAGAATCACAAATGATTGCTGTGCTAATTACAAAGAGGCGATGGCTGTTCTTCAAAATCAAAAATATATATCAGGTGCTACTTTTTCTGGAGAGAATAATGATGGTATTGGATCATTGTCAGATATATAAATTCCATACGACGAGTTAGTAGAGTTTTTAATAACATACGATAATCATGAGCGTTGCAGAAGAAATTGTGGAATTTCAGGACATCAGAGAGGAACCTCTTATGTCTCCTCCGCCGAAGAAGAAGAGGCAGACTCGCAGAAAAATTCACTTTCCAGAAACAGTAGCTGCGCCCGTATGTCCCACTTGGCAAAACGATGAAAATCCTCTAGACCTTGGACCTTAGGACTCGGAAGCGACTGGTTGTACAATATCACAGAATATTTCTCTACGAAACTAAGACAAACTATATACTGCAGAGTCGCCGGGAGAAATTGGACACGCGGTCATAAAATTGAAGGTGTTTCCGTTCAACGAGATTTGCAAGATAGAGAAAAGTCAATGGTGGAAACACGCTTTAAAGAGACTAACTGTGCTAACGTCGTCACCTGCGGATCCAATGAACATTTACGTGGAGAAAATAATGGCAATAGCAACGACACGGTTTGCGGAGATAAACAATGTGCAAAAGGAAGTAAAAGGAATCGGCTACTGGAAATCTTCAAGGAACATGCCACAGCACCAGTTTCAGCCACAGCGTTTCAGACCTCAAAGAACCCCGCACAAATCAGATGGGAAATGGATCCCAGTCGAATTGGCTGAAATTTCGCTGTGTTGTAGTTTATACCTTTTTGATTAATAGTCTCCATGTGCCCCGAGTCCTAAAAATGGCCAGTTTTTTCGGTATCGAAGGTCGAAAGTTGTGACTAGTGCAGGTCTCACACGCGATCGAAAATGAATTCGCATCTCTTACTTTGGTGCTCCGATAAGAGATTGGCTATGATTTCTAGGACAATTTATTTATTTGCGTGTAAGTATAAGATTCACTCAGATTTCTACCTCTATACGAGTTTTATTTCAATTGTAGGACAATTTTGTGAGGCACAACTGTAACATCTAACCCCATATTAATATGTTCCCCTATCCACCCAACAATAATTTTTCAGGAGTAGTTGACAGAAGCTATATAATAGTGGATTAACAGACCATACGTTATCAGGGAACCTCAACTCTACAATTTCTTGCAAGGACTTCGTACTGTGGCCAAGAGTCTTGCAAGATTCAATGATGAGAATAGTTTTTCAGATGAGGAGTTTATAAGTTTTTTCCCTGTGACTAAACAACAGTTACAGTATCTGTTTACTTATTGTAACAGAGTACCTTGTCGAAACGGTTCGAAAGATATCAATAAAAAAGATCTGTTACTGTTTCTATGTAAACTACGTCAGGGCTTTTCGGACGATTTTCTCACTGGCATGTTTAAATATGCAAGTAGACAGTTAAGAAGTTTAACAATCGCTATGGTTAGACAATCACTTACGCAACGTTTTGTTCCTAATAATACAGGATTTGATACTATAACAAGAAATATTTATATTTAAAGAATTCGCCAACAATCTATATAATCCAGAGCCAAATATTCCCAGATTAATTGCGGCCATCGACGGTACCTATGACTCAATTCCAAAAAGTAGCAATTGTAGAGCTCTCCGACAATCCTACTGTATTCATAAAAGACACTTGGTAAAACCTGCTGTAGTAGTCGCTCCGGATGGATATATACTTGCTATTCAAGGGCCGTACTTCTCAGATGTAACAGATCTGCAACTTTCGATACCGAAAAAACTGTTCATTTTTAGGTCTCGGGCCCATGGAGACTTTTGATCCGAAATGTATAAACTACAACATATCCAAACTTCAGCCAATTCGACTGGGATCAATTTCCTATTTGATTTGTATGGAGGGGTTATTTTCTCAAAAAAAAAAACAAATAAACGAAAAAACTCGAATACGAATTTTTTTTTAATCATTATGTACAATTCTCATCCTACTATTATTTTTCTTCACTTTTTACCATTTTCAAAGGCTTCAGCCCTGGTCTGTATTAAAAAAATGTTTAGTATATCAATTTTGATAAAAGTATCACCGATTTTGGAAATAAATGTTTAAAAAAATCAGTTTTGTAAGTGGAACATTTTCAATTGTTGTCCCACAAAAATATGCATGACTTTTTGTGTAATTGTAGATAACTGAAATATTGCTTGAAACATATTTGTTTTCGACACCGATATACCAAATGTATAAACGTTGCAGGTGACTATGTTGAAAAATAAATTAGTTTCATTACTCTCATGTGTTTGCTTCTATGTTAGGGACAACAATTCGTAAACTATCCTCGTATATGCCGGTAATGAAAACGGTTTTGTGCCTTATTCTTTGCTATTAGCGACCAAGAATATTTAAGTCTTTCGTTACATCCAATTAAAGTCCGATCCTGGATCTGCCATAGGCTAGATTCTTTCATGTGACCGAATTCGGGAAACGGGAAAGATTATTTCTGACTTGCAACTATACGTGCAAAAATTTTTAGGAATTACAACGTATAACTTTTTTAAAGTTAGGCAACTGCGCGTTTGGGTATTTATGAATGCGGTGTCTTTGTGTTACATAGATATATTATTAATAATACTGACATACAATCATGAAAAGAAAGAATATAAATCTGACTTCAACATATGTCAAGGAGGTAAGAGATTTGATACTTTCCCTGTTACTGTGCACCTCTGAAAGAGTCTATCCTCATTAATGGAGATAAAAGAAGAAATAAGAAGAAATTCCTTGTCTAACCTTTTGCAAGATTCAAATAATGGCGTTAGTTATTAATGAAATGCCATTATTAGAAACTTTTCGGAAAATAAAAAGCGAACCAAGTGAAGTTGAATCATGCCTTGTTCTTTCAAATATGGTTAAACAAGAATATTTGCATAATATGGATAAAGTTAATAGTGAAGTGTCGTATTTAGAACCTTTTAAAGTAAAAAGCGAACTCATCGAAGATATACCATCTCTTATTCCTATGAACATAGAAATTCAAAATCAGATTCATATAGAAATAGTTAATAACAAAGAGTCTTCTTCAAAACAATTTAGTACAATAAAAAACGAACCCAGCGAAGATGAAAAATACTTTACAAATTTTCGACTACAATCACAACAGTTTGAAGACAACCAACCTACAAACTTTTTAGCGAGTACTACATTTAATATGAAGGATGAGGTAGATAGTAAAGAAGATATAAAAACCGAACTATTAAGCGAAGAATGTGATTTATCATTTATTAAAAGGGAATATGTATTGGTTCCTACACAATATTCATGTCACAATAGGAATCTACAAAAATCAAAGAAAGCAACCTGTAAAAAAAAAAATGGAATGAGAAAATACTTGTGTTTAGTTTGCAGAAAAGGTAAGAGTAAAACATTTCATTATAGAATAATTGTTTTTAATGTAATATAATAATAATTTTATTAATCTTGGAGATAATCAAAAGATACATTGTATAGGATTAGTCATAAAAAAGCTTAAAAAAAAAAACAAGATAAGTAGACAGTTTACAAAGTGTAAGTAAGACATTCATTGAAATTTTTATGCAAGTGAACACCTAAAAACTTCACCATAGAGTAGGGAGAAATTTCATCATCTTCAATTTTCAGGTTAAAACTAGCAACTTCTTTTTTGTCTAGTATGAAATCTTATTAAGTGTGTTTTTTTGTTATTTGAGTATAGGGAATTTTCCAGTAATGTATCATCTGCACATAGTGTAAAATGAGCATCTGTAGAGATGGACTCGATATTATTCACATATAATAAAAAAAGTATTGGGCCCTGGGGGACGCCAAGATTAATCTCCACATAATTGGATATATATAATTTTTTCACGTTGTTATTAACGTTGATGATACTGAACTATTGCTTCAGTGTTGAGACAAACATTTTCAGCCAGTTCAGTGCTTTTACTTGTATGCCAATATTATAGAATTTTTCATAAAGATTTTCAGGATCAACACAGTTAAATGCTTTAATGACGTCACAAAAGATAGGGTACCCGCCCCCGCTAATTAAATTCAAGACGTTTGAATATAAAGCATGAATTGTGTTGATCATTGACTTTAAATTCTGGAAACCATATTGGTTTTTGGATATAATATTGTTCTCGTTTAAATAAATATTCAATCTATTTAAATATGCATATTTCAAGATCTTAGAGAAAACAGATGGTACTGTGATCGGTTGGAAATTTGTCATGTTATTTGGATCATCTTTTTTATGTATGGGAATGACTTTACCAGTTTTAAAAAAATTCTGAAAAATTTCTGTACAGTATGAAATATTTATCAGATATGGTGAGATTATAGTGCCTAAAGTTTTTTTTAATAGAAAACCTGGAACTTCACCAAATCCAGATGAGTAGGTATTTTTTAGTTTTGACCATATGAATATAGAAGAAACTTTTCAAAATCAATGTGATATATGACAGTTTATTTCGATGTTAAACTTATTACTAGGTACTATTTGATTTATAATATTTAAACACATTTAAGTACTCAACTTAAAAAAATTTAACTAGAAAGATTGGAATTAAAAAGTGTATTTGTTCTCTAACACATTAAATCTAAAAGAAATTTAACATACTTATATCTTAATCTTAGAAATTGGTGAAGAAGGTATAGTTACTAATCAAATTTTATACTGTTTATTGATTTCTGTTCACTAATTTATTTATTTATTGATGAATATTATTGTAACCATATTTACTCTTGGGTTTGATTCTTTTAAACACTCAGTACAATAACTAAACAATTTATTCTAATATTTCTATAAAATAATTTCTTACTTGTAAATCACTTAGATAATTACAATCTCTAGTCTATACAATCTCTTTATAACACTTAATAATTACTTCAAAACTTAACTGAGAACTTCGATCTGTGATTTCGTTTATATACCTGTAAACCAATGTTCTCGACTAAATGATTTCTGTCTGGACATTTTCCGAAATTATTGGCACTTTCGAGTATCATCCGATGTCTTCTATTATGCACGTGGCTATGAATCATTCGCCAAAATGTGGGTCGTCTTTTTGTGACTCGGCCAGATAATAGATCAGGGATGTATTTATTGTAACAATATAAAGACTTCCCTCTGCTAATAGTTTAATTAATATTGTAACACATATCTAATGAAGCGCATTCTTTTTTTTAGGTAATAGAAAATAAAAATAATTTAATATCATATTTAAATTTCCCTGTGTTCTAATAGAGTTAAAAAAGTTGTTTTTTAAAACATACAAAAGATTAAATACTTAAACCCAAAACAATTGGTTTTAAAAAATAATTGTTTTTTCTATATTTAGTTCAATATTTTGATATTGATTGGATTACACAATAAATCACTTAAATGTTTAATTTAAAAAGATTTGCATTAAAGTATTTAAACATTAAATAATTCATTGTAAATGTTCATAGTAGTAATTAATTTGTTATTATAAACTGAATCTAAAATTAAAGAAATTTTGGCTAACATAGTTGTACTTAATTGATGCAAACAATTTTTAAACATTTGAGAATAAATTGTATATAATTTGTTGTACCTAGTAAATTTAAAGCAATTAAAAATATTAAGTTAGTTTTAATTTAACATTTATTTTATTTACAGACTTTAAGAACGCAACAACTAGAGAAAATCACCTAAAAGTTCATTTTAATAAAAAACTGGTTAGCTGTTCTTATTGTGGATGCTATTTTAAGGATAAAATGTTGTATTCGATTCATTTTTTTCAGCATTTCATAAAAAAAAGTAAGTTTCGATGCAAAACGTTATTAAAATGCCATAAGCAAACAAAGAAGGATAAAATTTGTTCAAAACAGTACTTAAAAAAGAAACCATTTTCAATTGCAAACATATTTAATTGTGAAATTTGTTTAAAACAGTTTAAACTGTACGGAAATTTAAGGCGTCACATGCGCGTACATACCGGCGAAAAACCGTTCAAGTGTGATATTTGCTCGAAAGACTTTTCACAGAAAAGTACTTTAATAGATCACGCACGCATCCACACCGACGAGAAACCATTCGAATGCGAATTTTGTTTAAAACAATTTAGATCTAAATCCAGTTTTACTTGCCACATACGCAAACACACCAGAGAAAAACCATTCAAATGCGAAATATGTTTGAAACAATTTAACGAAAAAGCCAATGTGCGGCGTCACATGCGCATTCACACGGGCGAAAAACCTTTCAAGTGTAACATTTGCTCGAAAGACTTTTCGGAGAAAAATAAATTGAAAGATCACGCTCGAATCCACACCGACGAGAAATCATTCAAATGCGAATTTTGTTTAAAACTATTTAGACGAAAATACAGTTTGACTTGCCACATACGAGAACACACCGGGGAAAAAATATTCAAATGCGAATTTTGTTCGAATAAATTCGGTCAAAAAACCGAAATGCTGAATCATAGGCTCAGTCATACTGGCGAAAAACTATTCAAATGCGAAATATGTTTGAAACAATTCAACAAAAAATTCAGTATGCAGCGTCACATGCGCATTCACACCGGCGAAAAACCGTTCAAGTGTGACATTTGCTCGAAATACTTTTCGGAGAAAAATAAATTAAAAGATCACGCTCGCATCCACACTGGCGAAAAACCATTCAAATGCGAATTTTGTTCGAAACTATTTATATACAAATACAGTTTGACTTACCACCTACGTAGACACACCGAAGAAAAAATATTTAAATGCGAAATTTGTTCGAAACTATTTAGAGACAAATCCAGCTTGACTCGCCACATGTGCAGGCACACTGAAGAAAAAATATTCAAATGCGAAAGTTGCTCGTTACTATTTAGAGACAAATCCAGTTTGACTCGCCACATGCGAAGTCACACCGTAGAAAAAAATATTCAAAAGCGAAATTCTTTCGAAAAAATTTATAAAAAAAAAAACGAAATGCTGAATCATAGGCTCATTCATACTGGCGAAAAACCATTCAAATCCGAAATATGTCCGAAACAAGTCAACGTAAAATTCAACATGTAGCGTCACATGCGCATTCACACGGGCGAAAACCCGTTTAAGTATGACATTTGCTCGAACGAATTTTTGGAGGAAAATAAATTAAAAGATCACGCTCAAGTCCACACCGACGAGAAACCATTCGAACGTGAATTTTGTTCAAAACGTTGACACAAAAAGAGTTTTGCCCTCCACATGGGCAAACACGTCAGCGAAAAAAACCACGTTCGATAAAAAAAAGTCACACTGGCGAGAAACCGTTTAAATGAGAAATATGCTCGAACGGATTCCAAAGCAAATTTGATGTGTCACATGCACATTTACCCTGGCGAAAAACCGTTCAAGTGTGACTTATTCTCGAAAAGAACTTTGATAGATCACGCGCGCATTCCCACAGACGAAAAAAAGCCGTTCGAATGAGAATTTTGTCTGAAACGGTTTAGACATAAATACACTGTGACCATTCACGTAAGCATGCACACCGGCGAAAAACCTTTCGAGTGTGACATTTGCTCGAGCAAAATTTCGCGACATGCTTATTTATTAACTCACATGCGCAATCACATCGGCTAAAAATAATTTTGACTTGCCGGTACGTTTCCAGCCGTGCGGATGCGTAAAGGTTCATTTAGGCCTCTATTTCACTGAGACCAGTCGCTGCCACCAACAAAATGTATGCAAGTATCTCACCTGGTGTCCGCTTGGTGGCGCAACCAATTTGGCCGATCGACCATAACACTGGCAGCTCTGGCATTAAGTATAGCGTTGTATGGCGTCTCACTCACCCGGCCGATTTTGCCTATATAGCGATTCTATACTTTTTTATCTTCGTACACACAATGCAAACTTGTCGGCGTTCATTTTAATACTGTGGTCGGTGATTCTGGTGTCTATGTTTGTTAGCTCAAGGGCACAACACTTGCGCCTCAACGGTGTCTCGGTGAACTAAAGCTCTTATCTACAGCAATACGCCGTAAAGGTACCCATTCAAGATCAAGCGGCTTGCAGTTGGGAACTGACAAAATTGAGATCGACCGTTAAGACCATACACGTGTTTGTGTGTTGTATTTTTGTTTTTTAGTGCCATATCGCCAAAAATTACTGTAAATTTGGCTTGCACCCATGGTGCAATCGGCATCTCTAATAAAATAGATTTGCCGATTGCACCCATGGACGTATTTATCTTAATGATCAAGTGTTATGTTTTCTTCAATAAAATCACATTTGTAATACCGTTTTTTATTCATTGTAAACATTCAATATAATATAAGTTGGGCGGCACACCAATTGGTGGCAATGAACGTGTTAAGATTTAGAACTGTCAGTACCAGCACTACAGGCGAATTGACGTTGCACCATACACGTACAGTTAGCGAATCTGAAATATGAACATTAAAATGACATTTTCATGATATTTGGTAAGTTGGGTTTTTACCTTAAAACTTACCCGTTCGTCAATATCCGTAAATCTTGACGAAAGCTTTTCAACACCTGATATACTTTATTTATGTCGTTGAGTGCAGAGGTGGTGAAAGTAAATAAAATAACTTAAACAGGAATAACAATTAAGTAATTTAAAAAAGTGGGAACACTGAGAACATGGAAGATAAAAAATTAAAAAAAAAACAAATACATAAATTCTTAAATAAAACTAAACAAAAAAACTTAATATTTTGTGTTTGCTCCCTCTTTTTCGATGATCAAATCTAATCTTCTAGGCATTAAAGCTACTACATTTTGAGCAAACTCCTTACGTATTTCTTGCCAAACTTTTTGGTGAAGGGTTATCAGCTGTTGAATAATGTTTCAGGATCTAACATATCTAAGGAATCATACCATTCATCAATAGATGATGCATATGTTGTAGAATTCAATGGTCGAAAAAAAATAAGATTCTTAATGAGTTTAAGTATTTCACTACGACCAGTTCTCCAATGTATAAAGATAGTAACATTGATGATTGGTTTGATGCTAAAGTTATCGTACCCATCATTAAAGATCTTGAAGAGTTTCAAGAACGTCATAGTGGTTGGGCATTGAAGAAAGTGATGAATTTAGGCGTTATCATCAATAAATACATTGTAAACAGTTCTAGCGTGACGTCAGTTAGTGTCGCTTGTCCCATTCCAACCAATCATAACATAGCGCTATTCGTTATACCCCTATAATCAACGAACGTACTTTTAGCAAAAAATTTAAATCATTTTTATTTATGAAAAATAATAATTTTAGTCATTTGTTATTGTCGTTTCTTTGCCTACGCATATGTATGCCCCTTTTTGACTTACGAAGTATTGTCTCCCTCCTTCCTTCTCACTTGTTTATGTCATTCACCTGACCTCCCCACCTGCGAAGTGCTGTGCCCCCAATCCCCACGCGTAGGGCCGTGTTAATTTCCGCGCAGTGCCATGTCCATATCCCCCCCCCCCTCCGCGTAGCGCCATAACGTAAAATATTTATTTTTTGAGATTCCATAATGGTCTGTCTTCTATTTAAGGTGCGATATTTTAAACACAATAAATGGAGCACAAATGAGTTATATAAATTTAATGAAACCTTTCTGGGCCTACACAATTTTCATCACTTTTAAAAGTCCTCCAAAAAGCCTCAAAGTATAAAAAAGCAAAATACTGAAATATTTTATTCGAATAATTATTTATTATTGCTTGAATTATTGAGACTTATTATCAACAGTAGATATTTATTTATATAGTTTACGCATATAACAGCAACACTGTAACTTAATTGCACAGCTGATGGCTGACAGTACCGACCTCTCGGAGAATTGGTTGACGGCTATCTGACGGCCAACTCTACCACCGCGTGCTCATTCGTCAAATCAAATAGCGCGCGCTTTCGCGACTTCCAGTTAAACAGTCAATACACTTTCGTCCTATTTCACGAAATCACTCCCACAAATTGCAAGAAAGCGAGAGCAAAGATGTTACACATCCAAAATTAAAATCCAAATACAACACTGGAAGAAGATAAAAATCAATATAATTCAATAACACGTGACAGAACGAACAAGAATGGTTATTGAGCCAATGGGAAATAAACAAATTCAACTAACAACCACTGTAATTGGTCACTTGTACATGTGGACTATAATGCTAATTAGAATAAAGCGACGTTGCCAGCTATAAATTAATTCTGCAGTATCAGTTTAATAAGTGCGCCAAAAATCCAGTCGCTTAGGAATAACAAATTACAAATTATTTATGACTTTAACTATACGTGTGAAATTTTTTAGGAATAACAATACACAACGTTTATTTTTTTAAGTTTGGCAACTGTATGTTTGTGTATTTATAAATTTGGTGTCTTTCTGCTATATAATACTGACATAATCATGAAAAGAGAAAATCTAAATCCAACATATGTCAAGGTAATAAGAGATTTAAATAATTTGATACCTTTCCTGTGACTGTGCAACTCCGGAAGAGTCTATGCTCGTTGATGGAGGTAAAAGAAGAAATTCCTTTTCTAACCTCTTGCAATGAAACGTTAAACATTTGTCAAGGCAATATATTTGTTGATCATTTAAATATAGTTATACAAGAAAAGATTCAAATAATGGAGTTATTTAATAATGAAATGCCATTTTCGGAACCTTTCTGTAAATTAAAAAGTGAACCAAGTGAAGTTGAATCCTGTCTTGTTCTTTCAAACATAGTTAAACAAGAACATATGAATACAGTTAATAATGAAGTGTCCTATATAGAACCTTTTAAAGTAAAAAGCGAACTCATCGACGATAAACCATCTCTTGTTCCTATAAATATAGGAAGTCAAAAACAGATTCATATAGTTGTAGTTAATAATGAAGAATCTTCTTTAGAACCATTTTGTACAATAAAAAATGAACCCAGTGAAGATAAAAAATGCCTTACAGATTTTCAATTACAATCCCAAAAATTTGAAGATAAGCAACCAACAAACTTTTTAGTGAGTACCATATTTAATATGAAGCATGAGGTAGATAGTAGAGAAGATATAACAAGTAAACTATTAAATGAAGAATGTGATTTATCGTTTATTAAAAGTGAATATGTTTTGGTTCCTACACAATATTCGTGTCAAGAATCAAAGAAGGCAACCTTTAAAGAAAAAAATGGAATAAGAAAATACTTGTGTTTAGTTTGCAGAAAAGGTAAGAGTAAAACATTTCATTAAAGAATAATTGTTTTTAATGTAATATATAGAAGAAAATTTTCTAAATTAATGTGATATGTGGCAGTTTATTTCGATGTTTAACTTTTCACTACCATTTGTTTTATAATGTTTGTAAACATTTATGTACTCAACTTAAAAAATTTTAACTAGAAAGTTTGGCATTAAAAAAGTGTATTTTTTCTCTAACACATTAAATCTAAAAGAAATTTAACATACCTACATCTTAATTCTATTAATTGGTGAAGAAGGCATGATCAAATTTTACACTATTTATTTATATCTGCTTGGATATCTGTTCACTTATTATTTATTTATTGATGAATAATGACTTCCATTTGCCAACAGTTTAATATTAAAACACATACAAGGATAGTTATCGAATTGTTGTCCCTAACAGAAGGAAACACATGAGAAGAATGAAAATAGTTTATTTTTTATACATAGTCACCTGCAAAGTTTGTACACTTGGTAGATTGATAGATAGATAGATACTTTATTAATCTCTTCGGGTCTTTTTCAAAACATGAGACAAGTCATTAAAATAGGTACATGAGTGCTATAAACTAAACAAAATACAGATAAAATAGGTAAAATACATCATTATGGGATATTCAAGATATAAAATAAATACTATCAGGCAGTATGTACAAAAGAAACCAATGAACAAACATAAAGGAAGGGTATAAAATATGTAAATTGGTTTGTGTAAATAGGTATATGTCGATAAGCATCAGTAGGCGGTTTCTTATGCAGCATTCTGTGGTACTGTTGTAGGTGGAAATCATTTTTCGTTTTTGTGTTTTAAGTTTGGTAATTATTGTTTTTTTCTTGTTTTTACCTATTGCAATGAATATATGTATGTTAGTAGTTTGTGGAGGTTAATGGATGTAACTGTCAGAATTTCATTTTCAACAAATGTATTTCTGCATGACTCTATAGCCCAGGTCAAACAAGAGTCTCATGAATCATTTTTTTATGATAAAAACTGTAGATATTTCCATGGCTCTGCCCCAGACTCAATTTTATAGTGCTG
Organism: Agelastica alni; assembly: GCA_950111635.1. Taxonomy (NCBI): domain Eukaryota; kingdom Metazoa; phylum Arthropoda; class Insecta; order Coleoptera; family Chrysomelidae; genus Agelastica; species Agelastica alni. The sequence goes on from OX467718.1 coordinate 10,212,995, forward strand.
AACTCGAAAGTAAATTCTGTTTAGCTTCTTACAGACAGTGTCAACGTGATTGTTGAAGGAGAGTTTATTGTCAATTTCTAAGCCTAGATCTCTGGTTATCTGTGATGTAGATATATTCTTGTGTGGCATATATTGATTGTGAGAGTGTTTGTAAATTTAAGGGAGCTGGTAAATTTAATCAGTACTGTTTTTTCCAGGTTGATGATAAGATTATTACTATCACACCAATGTTTAAAACATTTTGAAGCTAGCTCAGTTTTGTCTTGGAGTTCAGCAGCAGTATCAGCTACAATGATAATTGTCCTATCATCTGCATAGATGAAAGTGCGTCTTTGGCCGATATGGTTCGGGAGATCGTGTATGTAAAGTAGGAAAAGTAGAGGCCAATATCCGGGTCTTGGTAGAGGTGATTTAGTTCGCAATTAGTTCTTATGCGATATCTCTGCATCTCCGGGTTGAATAGTGGTCCAAAGATTCTTCTCCAAATCTTTCGTTCGAAACACAGTAAATTATATTCACTCGCTTTTGTCAGTGTCCATGTTTTACTTCCGTACATAATGATAGGTCTAATTACCGTTCTGTACAGGAGAACCTTAGATTTTTGTGACAGATTCTTGCTTTAAATGGCTTTGTTTAGTGCGTACATGCATCTATTTCCACTAAGGATTCTAGTCTTGATTTCTTCCAGTATGTCATTATCGGCATTTATCGTGGCGCCTTGGTATTTAAAGATCTGAACTCTTTCAAAGTTAAATTCACCTATTGTAAGCTACAGTACACGAAAACATCCGATTTTTCATTTTTTCACTAACACTTCAATGAGCTATTGAATGCTTCAATCTATGTCTAACTAATTAGACAATTAGGAAAGTATTTTTGCATTTTCGATTAAACTTATTGAAAAAACATTTTGCGATAATTTTGGGACAATTTACAATCGAAGATTATAGAAACTAACTTTAGGTAAATGAACTGTCTAATTTAAAGAAATTGTTTTATATGGCCACCACCTTGATCACAACACATTTAACAACGATTTTGCACAGTTTATTGTCCTCATTAATGTGTTTCTATTCAGTGAAGCAAAAGCATTTCGGACTCTTTCTTCTTAAATTTCTACAATTTTGGGAGCTACGAATGCATAAACTTCGTTCTTAATGTGCCACCTTAAGAAGAAGTCAAGGGGATTTATGTCAGGGGATCTAGCAGGCCACAAAAATACATACATATAGTCACGCCTTTTTCCCATAGGGGTAGGCAGAGACCACTTCCTTCCACTTGCTTCGGTTCTTAAACACATCTTTTGCTTCCTCTACTTTCATCAGTGGTTTCATACATGCTCGTCGGTTGTTGGTACTCTTGACCTGGCCTTTCTTCAAAACAATGTTGATCTGATCGAGATATGTTCACACTTGCCTTATAAATGTGTTTTGTCATTGCAACACATTTTTTGTGGGCCGGAACGTTGTCCTGTTGCAAGAGCACACCTGGACTTATTTTCCTCCTCTCTTTTCTCTGATCGTTTCGCGTACTTTTGGTATTAAATTCGCATAATATTCACATGTTATTGTGCAACCTGGCGAACACGCTTCTGGTCTGCCCTCAGCATTCGTGGAATACAAAGTGCAGAGAGTTTCTTGAGACCCAATTCCTGATGTAAAATTTTTTCAACGCTTCCAACAGAAAACCTACATGTCTCTGCTATAGCCTTAACTGTAATTCTTCTGTCATTTAATACCATGTCATGGACTAAATTTACATTTTCTTTGGTTACAGTTTTAGGGGCTTCTGCAACTGGTGCGTGTTGACAGGACTCTGTGCCCAGTTTGAAATCTCGTGACCAGTACTTGATTACCTGGTACGAAGGGGCAGCAAAGTCACCCAATACTTCTACCATGTCCTTATAAATTTCTTGCGGTGATAATCCCTTTTTATAAAGGTACTTTATCGCACCTCTTATCTCAATTTTGGTTCATTTTTATAAAATCAAGCAAACCTAAATAAAAAAAATAATATTTAACATACACGAACTGATGCGCTGATGCTAATTGGCACACACTAATGTCATACAATAAGCTTTTGCCTGACACATATTTGCATTTGTCATTCAACGCCAACTATGTTAGAGATAACAATTCTTGAACTATCCTCGTATTTAATGAAGTGTATTTTTTTTTTAAGTAATAGAAAATAAAAATAATTTAATACCATATTTAAATTTTCCTGACCTAAACCCCAAACATTTAGTTTTTAAAAATAATTGTACTTTCTATATTTACTTCAATATTTTTGATATTGATTGGATTACACAATAAATCACTTAAATGTTTAATTTAAAGAGATTTGTATTATAGTAAATAAACATATTAAATAATTCATCATATTTGTTCATAGTAATAATGAATTTATTATAAAATCAATCTAAAATTAAAGAAATTTTGGCTAAAGTAGTTGTACTTAATTGATGCAAACAATTGTGAATAAATTGTATATAATTTGTTGTACCCAGTATATATAAAGCATTTAAAAAGATTAAGTTAGTTTTAATTTAACATTTGTTTTATTTACAGACTTCAAGAATGCAACGACTAGAGAAAATCACCTAAGTGTTCATTTTAATAAAAAACTGGTTACCTGTTCTTATTGTGGATGCTATTTCAAGGATAAAATGTTGTATTTGATTCATTTTTTTCGGCATTTTATAAAAAAAAGTAACTTTCAATGCAAAACGGTATTAAAATGCGATAAGCAAACAAAAAAGAATGAAATTTGTTCTAAACAGATTTTAAAAAAGAAAACATTTCCAGTTGCTAACATATTTACTTGTGAAATTTGTTTAAAACAGTTTACACTGTACGGAAATTTAAGGCGTCACATGCGCGTACACACCGGCGAAAAACCGTTCAAGTGTGACATTTGCTCGAAAGACTTTTCGACGAAATTTACTTTAAAAGATCACGCTCGCATCCACACCGACGAGAAACCATTCAAATGCGAATTTTGTTCGAAACTATTTAGACACAAATCCAGTTTGACTTGTCACATGCGGTTGCACACTGGCGAAAAACTATTCAACTGCGAAATTTGTTCGAAAAAATTTATTAAAAAAAGCGAGATTCTAAATCATAGACTCATTCATGCTGGCGAAAAACCATTCAAATGCGAAATATGTTTGAAACAATTCAACATCAAAGCCAAATTGCAGCGTCACATGCGTATACACACCGGCGAAAAACCGTTCAAATGCGAAATATGTTTAAAACAATTTATCCAAAAAACCAATTTGCAGCGTCACATGCGCATACACACCGGAGAAAAACCGTTCAAGTGTGATATTTGCTCGAAAGAATTTTCGCAAAGAAAAACATTAAAATATCACGCTCGTATCCACACCGACGAGAAACCATTCAAATGCGAATTTTGTTCGAAAATATTTAGGCACAAAACCAGTTTGACTATCCACCTACGCAGACACACCGGCGACCGTCCATTTAAATGCGAAATATGTTCAAATCATTTCTTCAGTAAGAGCCATTTGTTGGATCACAAGAGAATTCACACAGGCGACAAGCCATTTGAATGCCAATTTTGTTCGAAACTTTTTAGAGTCAAATACGGTTTGACTAGCCACCTACGCCAACACACCGGAGAAACAGTATTCAAATGCAATATATGTTCGAAAAAATTCAATAAAAAAAGCGAAATGTTCAATCATAGGCTAATTCATACTGGCGAAAAACCATTCAAATGCGAAATATGTTTAAAACAATTCAACCAAAAATCTGACTTGCAGCGTCACATGCGCATTCACACCGGCGAAAAACCGTTCAAGTGTGACATTTGCTCAAAACACTTTTCGGATAAAAGTACTTTGAAATATCACACTCGCATCCATACTAACGAGAAACCATTCGAATGCGATATTTGTTTAAACAAATTCAATAAAAAAGGCGAAATGCTGAATCATAGGCTCAGTCATACTGGCGAAAATCCATTCAAATGCGAAATATGTTTGAAACAATTCAACGAAAAAACCAGGATGCAGCGTCACATGCGCATTCACACGGGCGAAAAACCGTTCAAGTGTGACATATGCTCGAAAGACTTTTCGGAGAAAAATACTTTAAAAGATCACGCTCGCATCCACACCGGCGAGAAACCATTTGGATGCGAATTTTGTTCAAAACTATTTAGACACAAATCCAGTTTGACTTGTCACATGCGCATACACACCGGCGAAAAAATATTCAGATGCGAAATTTGTTCAAAAAAATTTAATAAAAAAAGCGAGATTCTAAATCATAGGCTCGTTCATAATGGCGAAAAACCATTCAAATGTGAAATCTGCTGGAAACAATTCAACGAAAAATCCAGCGTGCAGCGGCACATGCGCATACACACCGGCGAAAAACCGTTCAAGTGCGACATTTGCTCGAAAAACTTTTCGCAGAAAGGAACTTTAATGGATCACGTTCGCATCCACACCGACGAGAAACCATTCGAATGCGAATTTTGTTCGAAACTATTTAGATACAAATCCAGTTTGAGTGGACACGTGCGCAGCCACACTGTAGAAAAAAATATTTAAAACCGAAAATGTTTCGTAAAAACTAATTAAAAAAAGCTCATTCATTATCGCGAAAAACCATTCAAATACGAAATATCTTTAACGAGAAATCCAACGTGCACAGTCATATGCACATTCACGCGTGCTATAAACCGTTAAAGTTTGACATTTACTCGAAGGCGTTTCGCATGAAAGAACTTAAATAGATCACGCTCTCATCCACACCGGCGAGAACCATTCAAATGCGAATTTAGATAAATTTCAGTATGACTTGCCACGTACGCGGACACACCGTAGAAAAACCATTTACATTCGCATACATACCGGCGAAAAACCGTTCAAGTGTGACATTTGCTCTTCGGAGAAAAATACTTTAAAAGATCACGCTCGCATCCACACCGATGAGAAACCAACTCACTCGGCCGCCAGTCGCGCTTAGAGTAACGTCCTCTTTTGCCTATATAGCAATTCTATACTTTCTTACCTTCATGCAAACTCGTCGACGTTCATTTTAATACTGTGGCCGCAGTGTGGTGGCTCTGGTGTCTATGTTTGTTAGCTCAAGGACACAACACTTGCGCCTCAACGGTGTCTCGGTGAACTAAAGCTATCATATCTACAGTAATACGCCGTAATGGTACCCATTCACGAACAAAGAGCTTGCAGTTAGGAACTGACAAAAATAAAGTTCGACAGTTAAGACCATACACGTGTCAGTTTGCTGAAACGGTGATGACTTAACACGTTCATTGCCAACTACACCGCGGTCAGAGTTAACATATTCGATCAATGTAACGCCGGCAATATTCCGAATGGAATAAAATTTGGTAGGCATGTTAAATGAACATTATATTAAATATCTGTAATGCTGGTTGCTGTCAGCAAAGCCTTGGAGGGCGATACCATACAAGTTGGCTTTTGGCATCCTAGCCGGCGGACTTATGTAAGCACAAATTGAAAAAAATAGAGAAAACAAGGAAGGAGTGCCTAGAATGCAGGAGGCAAAATAAAAGAAAAGCGACCATTTATGTTTGGAACGCTTGCAATGGATCACCTGATTTTTTTACTCAGCATTCGTCCCAAGTGATTTTGTATGTTGTATTTTTTGTTTTTTAGTGCCATATCGCCAAAAATTACTGTAAATTTGTTTTTTTTTTTCAATAAAATCGCATTTGTAATACCGTTTTTTATTCATTGTAAACATACAATATAAAAATCGAAAAAAAGTTGGGCGGCACACCTGATGCGCCAATTGGTGGCAATGAACGTTTGAAGATTTAGAACTGTCAGTTCCAGGACTGCAGGCGAATTGACGTTGCACCATACACATACAGTTGGAGAACATGGAAGATAAAAAAATAAAAAATAAACAAATACATAAATTCTTAAATAAAACTAAACAAAAAACTTAATATTTTGTGTTTGCTCCCTCTTTTTCGATGATCAAATCTAATCTTCTAGGCAAGAAAGCTACTACATTTTGAGCAAATTCCTTACTTATTAATTGCCAAACTTTTTGGTGGATGGTTGTCAGCTGTTGAATAATGTATCAGGATCTAACATATCTAAGGAATCATACCATTCATCAATAGATGATGCATATGTTGTAAAATTCAATGGTCGAAAAAAAATAAGATTCTTAATGAGTTTAAGTATTTCACTACGACCAATTCTCCAATATATAAAGATACTAACATTGATGATTGGTTTGATGCTAAAGTTATCTTACCTTTACTTAAAGATCTTAAAGAGTTTTAAGAACGTGATAGTGGTTGGGCATTAAAGAAGGTGATGAATTTAGGCGTTAACATCAATAAGTACACTCCACAACTGGTATCCTCATGTATTGATTTACCAGCAGAAATTAAAGTAGGAAGGCTTGTATTAACGTTAATAATAATGATAACGCTTGTTATGCATGGGCAGTTACTTACGCATTATATCCTACTAGAATCAGTTCTAAAAGAATTTCCTCATACCCTCACTATTCAACTGTATTAAAACTAAAAGGCATTCAGTTTCACATGACTATGAAACAGATCTCCAGTTTTGAGAAGCAAAATGGTATATCCGTAAATGTTAACATTCTGCAAAAAGATAAATAGGCCTTTATTACTCTCACAACTTACCTTACAAGATTTAAGATGAATAAACATGTAATTTTGTTAACAGTACAAGATAAATATGATAAAGCGCCAACGAAATATCACTTTGTTTGGATAAAGAATCTATCAAGACTTCTATCTTCACAGCTTAGTACATACATACATACATAAAATCACGCCTTTTTCCCATAGGGGTAGGCAGAGACCACTTCCTTTCACTTGCTACGGTTCTTACACACATCTTTTGCTTCATCTACTTTCATTAGTGCTCTCATACATGCTCGTCGGTTGTTGGTACTCTTGACCTAGCCTTTCTTCAAAACAATGTTGATCTGATCAAGATATGTTCTTCGAGGTCGACTTCTACCGACTCGTCTATTCACACTCGCCTTATAAATTTGTTTCGCCAATCTTCCTTCATCCATCCTTTCTACGTGTCCAAACCATCTAAGCATTTCTTTATCTATCTTTGTAACCACATCTTTTTTTACACCACAGTGTTCTCTTATCTCACTATTCTTTACTTTATCCAACCGAGTCACTCCGGCTATACTTCCAGCTTAGTAAAGAAGGTGATAAAAAATATTTCTGTGATAGATGCCTTCATTACTTTAAGTCAGAAGAAAAACATTCTCCTTTTGACTGAGTGGAGTGGCCGGTATGGTGCTGAAGTGGGGATGATGAAATATGGGAATAATGGAGCTCCTATGACTGATTATGTTAGCCTCAGATCAAAATTATATTCCATAAAAACCCTTACCACTGAAAATTATATAGAGAAGAAAAGAAAAAAGCTGAATGAGGATGAATATGATAAAATTGAATTGGAACTGGCAAATCTAGGAACTACTAAAAAAGCTAAAGGAGTTAAATCTTGTGTTGTAAAAACTAAAATTACTTTTGATGACTATGTTGAATGTCTTGATAGTTGGAAATCAAAGACAGTTAGCCAAAATCTCATTCGATCTAAAAATCATCTAGTCCATTCAATTGTGCAGAATAAAGTAGCGTTGAGTCCCGAGGATGATAAACGTTTTATTGTTCCTGGTTCTGATGAAACTCTACCATGTGGGCACTATTCGATTAATGCTTGCATGGATGTCGATGAAGTTCCAACCTTTTGAATATTCTATACAATATACCTTTTGATATTTTATACATATATATTAATTGGTTTTATTCATTTTTTCTTAGTTACTCTTACGTTTAGACTAGTACTAGTGATTTAAGTATGATTGTAATTATAAACTGTATTTATTAGGTTAGTAAATGGATTATTATTAGATATTGTGAAATCAAAAATTTGTATCTTATATATACATGTATAAGAAGAAAAATTATTGTTAAATTAGTTTTATTTTCACGTTAACTTAAACTAACTCTACTATTGTATGTCATAAAATAACTGCCTATCCTGTACCTAGGGCCGATAGACGAAATAGAGAGAGAGAGAGAGAAACCGTATGTTTTGTCGTGAATCTGCCTTCAAACGTACAAATGGTTACTTCGACAAACAAGATACATGCTAATGCCCTATTGAAAGCATTCGTTACACTATTACATAATAAACGAACGCCACGTTGTCGTCGTTGTATGTCTCACTTCAGCCAATAATAACAAATATACATGCTAATGCCTTTTTTGACATCGTCGTCTTCCTTACGACTATACGCTGTATATATAATCAGCGATATGAGAACAAGGAAAATTGTAAAAAGTTCTATCGTGACGTCAGCTAGTGTCGCTCGTCCCATTCCAACCAATCATAACATATAGATATACGCTATTCGTTATACCCCGAATAATCAACGAACGTACTTATAGCAAAAAATATAAATATTTATTTGTTATTGTCGTTTCTTTGCTTACACATATGTATGCCCCTTTTTGACATTTGAAGTATTGTATCCCTCCTTCCTTCGCAATTGTTTTTGTCATTCCCTTAAGCTCCCCCCCTGTGTAGTGCTGTACCCCATCCCCACGCGTAGAGCCGTGTTTCTCTCCGCTCAGTGTCCATATCCCCCCCCCCGCGTAGCGCCATGTGCCGTTCTTCTACCCCCGCGCTGTACCATTTCCCACCACCCCCGCGTAATGCCGCGTCCTCATCCACCGCGTAGTGTCATCTCCCCGCACCCTGCGCGACGCAGCAGCGCGCACGCTCCCACAATACCTTCTGGTGAGCTAATCCATTTTTTATTCTCCTATAAGAGCCCATGTAAAACGATTTTGCCTTTAACAGGTTCCCGAACGACCCAAAATTTCAAGGTCTAAGCGAGCCAAAAATGACTAGAATGGACCTTAGTGATTTCCCATGTTATTTTACATAAGAAATGTTCCAGAATCAGCGCTGCCTATCTACTGTGGTGACCAAAGAAAATGTGAATTAAGTCCATGACATGGTATTAAATGACTAAATGACAGAAGAATTACAGTCACACAATTTCTCCAATCAATTGACATTTTTGCATCTAACATCTATTGTGGTCCGTATTTCTCTATTCTTTGTCGATAATAGCAAACAATAGGCACAAAACCGTTTTCATTACCGACTTATAATATTTACAATACGTTTTCCTATATTTAGGAAATTATTCACGGAACTTTATCCTTTTTTCGCAATAATATGAGTGACTTACTAAGTTTAAGCAAGATAAACTATGAATCGACCTTGCCTATGAACTTTATCTATATTACTGAGGTACTCATAACGCACTCAAAGGATATTTTTTTAGATTCCATAATGGTCTGTCTTCTTTTTAAGGTGCGATATCTTAGTCACAATAAATGGAGCACATATGAGTTATTTAAATTTAATAAAACCTTTCTGGGCCTACACAATTTTCATCACTTTTAAAAGTCCTCCAAAAAGCCATTTAAAAAAACGAACGAGTCTTACAGTAGTCGCATATGATGTGTAACATTTGACATCTTATTTAGTAATAAGCAATTTTAAAATTACATTTTGAAAAAAATGGGTCAGGTATTATTTGAAATGATTTTTCATAACAAACAATAATTCTTTTTAATAAAAATTAAATTTTATTTAATTGACACTAGGAGTGATAGAAATCAACCTCAAAAAAGCTAAATACTGAAATATTTTATTCCAATAATTATTACTATTATTACTATTATTACTTACTTGAATTTTTTATCAATGATCTGCACTTTATTGAGACTTATTATCAACAGTAGATATTTATTTATATAGTTTACGCATATAACAGCAAACTTATACACAACACTGTAACTTAAGTGCACAGCTTATGACTGACAGTACCGACCTCTCGGAAAATTGGTTGACAGCTATCTGACGGCCAACTCTACCACCACGCGCCCATTCGTCAGATCAAATAGCGCGCGCTTCCGCGACTTCCTGTTACAGTCAACACACTTCCGTCCCATTTCACGAAATCACAAATTGCGACAAAGCGAGAGCAAAGATGTTACACATCAAAAATTAAAATCCAAATACAAGATTGCAAGAAGATAAAAATCACTATAATTCAATAACACGTGCCAGAACGAACAAGAATGAATATTGAGCCAATGGGAAAGAAACAAATTCAACCAACAACCACTGTAATTGGTCATTTGTACATGTGGACCATAATGCTAATTGGAATAAAGCGACGTTGTCAGTTATAAATTAATTCTGCGGTATCAGTATAATAAGTGCGCCAAAAATCCAGTCGATTAGGAATAACAAATTACAACAGTTTGACAACTATTCGTTTGTGTATTTATGAATGTGGTATCTTTGTGCTTTATAGATATATATTAATAATACTGACATGATAAGATAAAATCTAAATCTGACTTCAACATAATTTGTCAAGGTAATAAGAGATTCAAATAATATTTCGATACCTACACTGTGACTGTGCACCTTTAGAAAAATATATCCTCGTTGATGGAAATAAGAAGAAATTCCTTGTAAAACGTCAAACATTTGTCAAGGCAATATATTTGTTATTCATAAACAGTTTAACAAAAAAATTCAAATAATGGAGTTAGTTAATAATGAAATGTCATTTTTAGAACCTTTTCGTAAAATAAAAAGTGAACCAAGGGAAGTTGAATCATGTCTTGTTCTTTCAAACATAGTTAAACAAGAACATATGCTTAATATGGATAAAGTTAATAATAAAGTGTCGTATATAGAACAATTAAAAGTAAAAAGCGAATTCATCGAAGATGTTCCTTTAAACATAGGAAGTCAGAAACAGATTCATATAGAAATAGTTAATACCAAAGAGTCTTCTTCAAAACAATTTAGTACAATAAAAAACGAACCCAGGGAAGATGAAAAATGCTTTACAAATTTTCAATTACAATCACAACAATTTGAAGACAACCAACCAACAAACTTTTTAGTGAGTACCACATTTAATATGAAGAATGAGGTAGATAGTAGAGAAGATATAAAAACTGAACTATTAAATGAGGAATGTGATTTATCCTTTATTAAAAGTGAATATGTATTGGTTCCTACACAATATTCATGTCACAATAGGAATCTACAAAAATCAAAGAAAGCAACCTGTAAAGTAAAAAATGGAATGAGAAAATACTTGTGTTTCGTTTGCAGAAAAGGTAAGAGTAAAACATTTCATTATAGAATAATTGTTTTTAATGTAATATATAGAAGAAAATATTCAAAATTAATGTGATATATAACAGTTTATTTCGAAGTTAAACTTATCACTACTATTTGATTTATAATATTTGTAAACATTTCAGTACTCAATTTAAAAAATAACTAAAAAGTTTGGCATTAAAAAAGTGTATTTTTTCTCTAACACATTAAATCTAAAAGAAATTTAACATACTTACATCTTAATTCTATAAATTTGTGAAAAAGTCATAGTTACTAATCAAATTTTACACTATTTATTGATATCTGCTCGGATATCTGTTCACTAATTATTTATTTATTCATTTGCTAACAGTTTAATATTGAAACACATACAAGGATAGTTCACGAGTTGTTGTACCTAACATAGAAGCAAACACATGAGAGGAATAAACTAATTTAATTTTCAACACAGTATATATAAAGCATTTAAAAGGATTAAGTTAGTTTTAATTTAACATTTGTTTTATTTACAGACTTTAAGAACACAACAACTAGAGAAAATCACCTAAATGTTCATTTTAATAAAAAACTGGTTACCTGTTCTTATTGTGGATGCTATTTCAAGGATAAAATGTTGTATTTGATTCATTTTTTTCAGCATTTTATAAAAAAAAGTAAGTTTCGATGCAAAACGTTATTAAAATGCGATAAGCAAACAAAGGATGAAATTTGTTCCAAACAGATTTTAAAAAAGAAAACATTTCCAGTTGCATACATATTTACTTGTGAAATTTGTTTAAAACAGTTTACACTGTACGGAAATTTAAGGCGTCACATGCGCGTACATACCGGCGAAAAACCGTTCAAGTGTGACATTTGCTTAAAGGGCTTTTCACAAAAAAGTACTTTAATTGATCACTCTCGTACACACACTGGCGAGAAACCATTCGAATGCGAATTTTGTTCGAAACTATTTAGACACAAATCCAGTTTGACTTGCCACATACGCAGACATACCGAAGAAAAAATATTCAAATGCGAAATTAGTTCAAAAAAATTCAATAAAAAAAGCGAGATTCTAAATCATAGGTTCATTCATACTGGAAAAAAACCATTCAAATGCGAACTATGTTTGAAACAATTCAACGATAAATCCAACTTGCAGCGTCACATGCGCATACACACCGGCAAAAAACCGTTCAAGTGTGACATTTGCTCAAAAGACTTTTCGGAGAAAAATACTTTAAAAGATCACGCTCGTATCCACACCGACGAAAAACCATTCGAATGCAAATTTTGTTTTAAACTATTTAGACACAAATCCGGTTTAACTCGTCACATGCGCTTACATACCGACGAAAAAATATTTAACTGCGAAATTTGTTCGAAAAAATTTATTAAAAAAAGCGAGATTCTAAATCATAGGCTCATTCACACTGGCGAAAAACCATTCAAATGCGAATTATGTTCAGATCAATTCTTCAGTAAGAGCCATTTGTTGGATCACAAGAGAATTCACACAGGCGACACGCCATATGAATGCCAATTTTGTTCGAAACTATTTGGAGTTAAAAACGGTTTGACTAGCCACCTACGCCAACACACCGGAAAAAAAGTATTCAAATGCAATATATGTTCGAAAACATTCAATAAAAAAAGCGAAATGTTCAATCATAGGCTCATTCACACTGGCGAAAAACCATTTAAATACGAAATATGTTTGAAGCAATTCAACGAAAATGCCGACGTACAGCGTCACATGCGCATTCACACCGGCGAAAAACCGTTTAAGTGTGACATTTGCTCGAAATGCTTTTCACAGAAAAGTACTTTAAAATTTCACGCTCGCATCCACATCGACGAGAAACCGTTCAAGTGTGACATTTGCTCAAAACACTTTTCGGATAAAAGTACCTTGAAATATCACACTCGCATCCACACTAACGAGAAACCATTCGAATGCAAATTTTGTTTAAAAAAATTCAATAAAAAAGGCGAAATGCTCAATCATAAACTCATTCATACTGGCGAAAATCCACTCAAATGCGAAATATGTTTGAAACAATTTAACGAAAAAGCCAACTTGCAGCGTCACATGCGTATTCACACCGGCGAAAAACCGTTCAAGTGTGACATATGCTCGAAAGACTTTTCAGAGAAAAACACTTTAAAAGATCACGCTCGCATCCACACCGGCGAGAAACCATTCAAATGCGAATTTTGTTTAAAACTATTCAGACACAAATTCAGTTTGACTTGTCACGTCCGCTTACACACCGACGAAAAAATATTCAAATGCGAAATTTGTTCGAAAAAATTTAATAAAGAAAGCGAGATTCTAAATCATAGGCTCATTCATACAGGCGAAAAACCGTTCAAATGCGAAATATGTTTGAAACAATTCGACGAAAAATCCAGCATGCAGCGTCACATGCGCATACACACCGGCGAAAAACCGTTCAAGTGTGACATTTGCTCGAAAAACTTTTCGCAGAAAGGAACTTTAATGGATCACGTTCGCATCCACACCGACGAGAAACCATTCGAATGCGAATTTTGTTCGAAACTATTTAGATGCAAATCCAGTTTGAGTGGACACGTGCGCAGCCACACTGTAGAAAAAAATATTTAAAACCGAAAATTTTTCGGAAAAACTTATTAAAAATATGAAATTCTGACTCGTAGGCTCATTCACGCGGGCGAAAAACCGTTTAAGTTTGACATTTACTCGAAAGGCGTTTCGCATAAAAGAACTTAAATAGATCACGCTCTCATCCACACCGGCGAGAATGACACCCAGTATGACACCCACAAGAAATTATTCCAATGCGAATTTTGTTTAAAACGTTTAGACACAAAAGGAGTTTGGCGAACACGTTAGCGTAAAAAACCATGTATGATAAACAAAGTCGCACCGGCGAGAAACCGTATAAATGCGAAATATGCCCGAACGGATTCCATGCCAAAGCGAATTTGAATACAAAAACTATCAGAAATGGCTTATATTAGATTCGAATTCATAATTTTTGGGATCGCCGAGTTTGATAGTAACATTCCCAATTTTGTAAGCACTCCTACGAAAGGGATGAATTATAAAAACTATTTAAAATGCCGATATTATTGTCGAATTTATAGTTTTTGGGTTGCCGAGTTTGATTGTGATATTACAAATATTGTAAACACCCCTACGAAAGGGGTGGGAAGGAGATGGGATAAAAAATGGTCAAAAATGGCTGATATTAGATTTGCATTCACGGGGCCGCAGAGTTTAATAGTGAAAACTATTAAAAACGCCGATATTAGTGTCAAATTCTTAGTTTTCGGGGACGCTGCGGTTGATTCCCAAAGCAGACAAGCCAACGTTCGGGCAGGACAACGTCCGCCGGGTCAGCTAGGTTATAAAACATTCTTCTTCTTCTTCGTTGTGCCGTATCCGTTCAGCGAACGTTGGCTATCATCATAGCAATCGAGACCTTGTTAACGGCCGCTCGAAAGAGTTCACTAGACGTTTTGCCGTACCACTGTCGTAGGTTTATTAACCATGATACTCTTCGCTTCCTTGGTCCTCTCGTACTGTTCACCTTACTCTGGATAATGAGTTGGAGTAATGCATATTTCTCATTTCGCATGATGTGTCCCAGATATGTAAGTTTTCTTACTTTAATTGTCTTCATGAGTTCGCTGTCTACTCCCATTCTTCTTAAAACTTCATTATTTGTCACATGGTATGTCCAGCTAATTTTAAGGATTCGCCTGAACACCCACATTTCAAATGCTTCAATTTTCTTGCTAGCAGCTTCCGAGAGTGTCCATGCCTCTACGCCGTACAGTAATACTGAGAGTACATAGCATCTAACTATTCTCATGCGCAGATGTAAACTTAAAGTATTGCTTGAGAGCACATCTTTCATTAAAACATAAAAATGATTGTGAAATTATCACGTATCTAGTTTATTTTTGTCTGCATTTTTATTTATTTCGATTTTTGTGGTAGATGAATAATAAAACATATTGTCTAGGTAGGTCTAGGCTATAAAAGTAATATTCAGCACACATCATCGATTCAAAAATCTAACTGCACGTTTTTTTTACATTATAATCTGATCAGTTCGATCAATAAATAATTTTTTTCTAACCTAAAATAATACAGTTCAAACTTAACTAAGGTTGTACTCACTAGCCTGCCTTAGGTTCTAATAAATAAACGTGAAACTTCGCACGGAGCTCTGCTTTTAACTATCACTACAGCAACTGCTGGAGAAGTCTTTGCTCATGACTTCTGACAATTCTGGAGATGGTCTGGTTAACTGTGTCTATTACTAGGTCCCAGTTACGAAAGTACCAAGGTGCATCGACGATATTTCTCAGCACTTTATTCTGGAATCTTTGAATCTTTAAAATGTTGCATTTGCAAGCACAGCCCCATAGGTCCAAACCGGTTTTAAAACTTGCTTATACAGGAGAAACTTATTATAGATGAACAGCTTGAAATTTTTCCCAAGTAACCAATACATTTTTCTGTATAGCCGGAGTGACTCGGTTGGATAAAGTAAAGAATAGTGAGATAAGAGAACGCTGTGGTGTAAAAGAAGATGTGGTTACACAAAGATAGATAAAGGAATGCTTAGATGGTTTGGACACGTTGAAAGGATGGATGAAGGAAGATTGACGGAACAAATTTATAAGACGAGTGTGAATGGACGGAAGTCGGTAGAGGTCGACCTCGGAGAACATATCTCGATCAGATCAACATTGTTTTGAAGAAAGGCCAGCTGTCAAGAGCACCAACAACCGACGAGCATGTATGAGAGCACTGATGAAAGTAGAGGAAGCAAAAGATGTGTGTAAGAACCGTAGCGGAAGTGATCTCTGCCTACCCCTATGGGAAAAAGGCGTGACTATTTATGAGTTTTTTGTTATTTTTATTTAAATTTAAAGCCTACGTCTCTTGTCATAACGAAAGCAGCACCCTCATTCCGGTCAACACTACGTGTTGAAACTATATTTGTTAGGTTATATAGAGCTGTCTCTATTATTGTTGTTTTTTTATTCGGATTTTCTTGTGTTTATCCATTTTTATAAAATATCTCCTCATAATTTTCCTGTTTTTTTTTTTGAGATTTGTCTTATTTATGAAAAATGCCTGTGTCGTGTTTAGTGTGCTACAAAATATTTTCAACGCGGTCTAATTTAAATAAACATTCCAAAAAGGTTCATAGCAGCAAACCAAAAATTGTATCATATGATCAGTAAAAGACGAACTAGAAATGTTTTGAAAATGAATGTAATGGTTCATTTCGGAATAATATCGATTTAATTAATCATATATCTGAAGATCACATAAATATGCAGAATGATACAATAACTTTATAGTCCGTACACAATTTGTTGATAGCTCACTGCAAGTTTGACACTCATTAGAGAACTGAAATACAGAGAGGACAGGTAGTATGATATAATAACAAAAACCAACCTAAAACTGGCAGTTTAAGATGTTTTCGACTAACCCACCTTGTATCTGAATAAATACAGTACAGCTATAGAACTTTAAATCCGATTATGTAGGTATTTTGAGTGGAAATGACTGACCAGTGTCGTAGAGTATATGATTAAAACATTACGTTACTTTAAATAAATAAATATATTAATATTCTTAAACTGTAGGTACTGTAAATTGTATTTTTATTTTAATAAAATTTCTTTATTTTATTTAAAAATAAAAAGTTACTTGCAATTTGTAAAAGATACATTTATTTAATTAATACCTATTTTTAAATAATATAAACTACGATTACTTACAAAACTATTCAAATTCAAAATAAACAGGATCATCTTCGGAATCCGAGTCGTCTTGCAGGTTAATAATTAGCGGTTGTGTCTCTACAGTCGCATCAATTATATTGTCAAGATCCCACATTTTTTGTTCTTCTTCTATTACATGTCTTACTGCATCTCGCCAATTTTGTTCTGTAATATGTTGTAAAGACTCATATAACAATTCACGTACAGCTTGTATTTTATATGACGTATTTTTTCTAGCCACATAGCTTTTCATTTGTGCCCAAATGAGTTCAATTGGATTTAATTCGCAGTGGTAGGGTGGAAGTCTAAGGAATGTGATGTTTCGTCTTTTCGCCATTTTGTCAACTACGTATTTCTTGAACTTAGATTTGTGTTGCCGGGCAATTTTTAAAAGTTCTGCTTTAACCATTCCATCTTTGTAAGGCAGGGACTTATTCCGCAGCCATTCAATGATATCCTGTTTCTTCCACGCAGTCGTTGGAAGTCTTTCTACTAGTCGTGAATGATAAGGTGCATTATCTAATACTATAATTGAGTTTGGTGGTATATGTTCAATCATCTGCTCAAAATACTCTTCGAAAACATCAGCTGTCATCTCCTCGTGATAGTCTTTTGTGCTTTTGGATTGAAATTCCAACAAACCATGCTTAGCAAATCCTTTTTCACTGCCAATGTGAGAAACTATTAATCTACTGCCTTTACCAGAGGGTGGGGAAATACCAGTAGACCAACCTTCCATAAAGGCTTGCCTGGAGCTCGATATATTTTTATCTGACCAAATTTTTGTGAGAGTATGACCTGCGTTTACCCACGTTTCGTCCTGATAGTAAATTGGCTTTCCTTCAGCCCGAAATTTTCGTATAGATCTTAGATACTTTCTTCTCCAACATATTATCTCTTCCCGGTCAATCAAAAGTGATTTTCGGTCTGATTTCTCCCACCGGAAATTTAATTCTTTTAAAACTTGCCACAATTTGGTTCGTCCGACATGAGGCAAATCCGGGTCGTCTTTAACTTCTTGTAAAATTTTGTTTAAGTTGAGTATTTCTTTTTTGTAAAAAAATTCGTGAATTTTCCTTCGAATACCATTTTTGGCAAATTCATCAATTTCAATAGGTTTTCTCCCCCTCTTTAAGTATTCGTTTGTATTTGGGTTAGCTATACCTTGTTTTTTTCTTTCTGATAGGAACCTATATATTGTTGACTCCCCTACGCCCGTCATGTGGGCACAACTCTTGATTATGTTCTGAACAGTGTTTGTGGGATTCTGAGAAAGCAGAGCATCGTGAACGTTCAAAACAATAGTCTTCTCTCTTGGTAAATAGACAGACTTACTGACTGTACGCAACAGTACCGGTGTAAAACTTGATGATGTTGATGATGATGACGAAGCCATCGCAAGCAATCAAACAAAACAAGCAGGAACGAAAGGTACGTATATGTTTGTAGGAATATGAAAAAAAGTTACTCACGCACTGCACAAAATTCGCAAAATAAATATTAGAGACGTTAATTACTGCCGTAGACGCCGAAACACCAACGAGCCGTAAATTAAATGCGATCAAAAACGTACTAAACCTAATGAGGGTCAAACTTGCAGTGAGCTATCAACAAATTGTGTACGGACATGAATAAACACCTCAGGAACCTCCGCCTATGATTTTACGACTATTACGGCCGTTTTATGTCTTGGACGCACATTTTGTGCTATCGACAAATTATGAACGGACTATAGGTGGGTAGTAATGGGTACTCTGGGTACCTACGTAACCCCATAAGAATTATTAGTATTTTTATAACTTAGAATCGAACTGCGAAATATGACTCTCACACTTTAGAGTTATTGATAGTTTGTATTTATCTCCAGCTAATATTTGTTGTAAATAATAATGTTTTAACAACAAATGTTTCTTAATTGTTCAGTTATTTATTAATGGATTATTTACATTTCTAAAAGAATATGTAACTCATATGGGCCTTTAAACGCATAATGAAAATAATTAGAGATGATTAGTAAATAACTGAGAAAAGAAAAATAGCTGAATTTTTATAAATTAAGCATTTTTGGTACCTTGAAATAAAACTTATGTAAAAAACAGTTTTTGTTTATTACTGGTGTTAGGTTAGGCTAATTTTTTTACTTTTACTGCACCAATTAATACCGATTATTATTTGCCTAACCTAACCTAACACCAACAGTACCCGGCGAAGAACTTTAAAAATACGGGGATGTACGAGGGCGGTTTGATAAGTCAGTGACTTTTTGAATAAAACAAATTTTTTTCCGCAAATAAACATTTTATTTTTCTACATAATCACCTTTTAGCTCGATACATTTAGTCCAGCGTTTTTTTAATTTTTTTATTCCCTCCAAATAATAGGTTTTTTCAAAGCTCTCAAAATACGCGTTTGTTTCGGTAATGACTTCTTTATTCGACTCAAATCTCTTACCGCCCAGCCATTTCTTTAGGTTTGGAAACAGAAAATAGTCGCAGGGGGCTAAATCTGGAGAATATACCCATATAAACAAATATAGTTTAGTTTGTTGTTCACTCCTCGAGAAGTTCATACGATAAATAATAGATGTCGCCCACTCCGTGATTCTTCCCTATAGCAAATTGTAAAACGTATTAGTTGTTATCGCTAACCATTTGATAAGGACATGACTAGGGACGCCAACTCACGCATCTAGTCCCGCAGCCTAATCTTCTATGTCTATGGAAAACTATCGTCACATAACCTCGATTTTTCTCGCCCAATGAAAACGTGGAACGCACAGATAATAAAACGATAACACCCTACAAATGTGCACCTCTGTAAGAGTCTATCAAAGTTAATGTAGGTAAAAGAAGAAAATCCTTGTCTAACTTCTTGCAAAGAAACGTCAAACATTTGTCAAGGCAATATATTTGTTGATCATCATAGAAAACTCTGTGGAGTGTTTTCTAAGTTGATCATTTAAACATATATAGTAAAGCAAGAAAAGATTCAAATAATGGAGTTAGTTAATAATGAAATGCCATTTTCAGAACCTTTTCGTAAAATAAAAAGCGAACCAAGTGAAGTTGAATCATGCCTTGTTCTTTCAAACAAAGTTAAACAAGAACATATGCATAATATGCATAAAGTTAATAATGAAGTGTCGTATTTAGAACCTTTTAAAGTAAAAAGCGAACTCATCGAAGATATACCATCTCTTATTCCTATGAACATAGAAATTCAAAATCAGATTCATATAGAAATAGTTAATAACAAAGAGTCTTCTTCAAAACAATTTAGTACAATAAAAAACGAACCCAGCGAAGATGAAAAATACTTTACAAATTTTCGACTACAATCACAACAGTTTGAAGACAACCAACCTACAAACTTTTTAGCGAGTACTACATTTAATATGAAGGATGAGGTAGATAGTAAAGAAGATATAAAAACCGAACTATTAAGCGAAGAATGTGATTTATCATTTATTAAAAGGGAATATGTATTGGTTCCTACACAATATTCATGTCACAATAGGAATCTCCAAGAATCAAAGAAAGCAACCTATAAAGAAAAAAATGGAATGAGAAAATACTTGTGTTTAGTTTGCAGAAAAGGTAAGGGTAAAACATTTAATTATAAAATAATTGTTAATGTAATGTATAGAAGAAACTTTTCATAATTAATGTGATATATGACAGTTTATTTTGATGTTAAACTTATTACTACTTTTTGATTTATTTGAGGATTTATTTGTACACATTTAGTACTAAATTTAAAAAAAATTTACTATAAAGTTTAGCATTAAAAAAGTGTATTTGTTCTCTAACACATTAAATCTAAAAGAAATTTAGCATACTTAGTTTACATCTTAATACTAGAAAGTGATGAAGAAGGTACAATTACTAAACAAATTTTTCACTATTTATTGATATATGTTCATTAATTATTTATTAATTCATAAATATTATGAAGACTTCTATTAAAACACATATTAAATGAATGTATTCTTTTTCTTAGATAAAAAAATAAAAATAATTTAATATTAATTTAAATTTCTGTGTTTTATTACAATTAAAAAAGTTGATTTTAAAACATACAAAAGATTAAAGACTTAAACCCTAATAATTGTTTTTTTTCTATATTTACTTCAATATTGATTGGATTACATAATAAATCTCTAAAATGTTCAGTTTAAAGAGATTTTTTTTATAAAATCAATATGAAATTAAGGAAATTTTGGCTAATGTAGTTGTACTTAATTGATGCAAGCAATTTCAAAACAATTGAGAATGAATTGAAGTATATAAGTATATTTAAAGCATCTAAATAGCTTAAGCTACATTTAATTTAACATTTGTTTTATTTACTTACAGACATAAAGAATGCAACCACTAGAGAAAATCACCTAAATGTTCATTTTAATAAACAACTGGTCACCTGTTCTTATTGTGGATGCTATTTCAAGGATAAAATTTTGTATTTGATTCATTTTTTTCACCATTTTATAAAAAAAAGGAAGTTTCGATGTAAACCGGATGAAATTTGTTCAGAACAATTTTTAAAAAAGCACTTACATACCGGCGAAAAACCGTTCAAATGTGGCATATGCTCAAAAAACTTTTTGCAGAAAATTCATTTAATAGATCACTCCCGCATCCACACCAATGAGAAACCATTCGAATGCGGATTTTGTTCGAAACTATTCAGACACAAATCCAATTTGACTTGTCACATGCGTAGACACACAGGGGAAAAAATATTCAAATGCAAATTTTGTTCGGAAAAATTTAATAAAAAAACCGAAATGCTGAATCATAGGCTCGGTCATACTGGCAAAATATCATTAATATGCAAAATATGTTTAACACAATTCAAAAAAAAATCCAGCGTGCAGCGTCACATGCGTATTCACACGGGCGAAAAACCATTCAAGTGTGACATTTGCTCAAAAGACTTTTCGGATAAATATACTTTATTAGAGCACTCTCGCATCCACACCGACGAGAAACCATTTAAATGCGAATTTTGTTCGAAACTATTTAGACACAAATCCAATTTGACTCGCCACATACGCATTCACACTGGAGAAAATATATTCAAATGCAAAATTTGTTCGAAAAAATTCAATAAAGAAAGTGAGATTCTAAATCATAGGTTCATTCACACCGGAGAAAAACCATTCAAATGCGAAATATGTTTGAAACAATTTAACCATAAAGCTAAATTTACGCGTCACATGCGCATACACACCGGCGAAAAACCGTTTAAGTGTGACATTTGCTCGAAAGACTTTTCGGATAAATATAATTTAAAAGATCACGCTCGCATCCACACCGACGAGAAACCATTTGAATGCGAATTTTGTTCGAAACAATTCAAAAAAAAATCCAGCAAGCAGTGTCATATGCGCATTCACACAGGCGAAAAACCGTTCAAATGTGACATTTGCTCAAAAGACTTTTCGGAGAAAAATAAATTAAAAATTCATGCTCGAATCCACACTGACGAGAAACCATTCGGATGCGAATTATGTTTGAAACCATTTAGACACAAATCCAGTTTGACTCGCCACTTACGCACACACACCGAAAAAAAAAATTGTAATGCGAAATTTATTCGAAAAAATTCAATAAAGAAAGCGAGATTCTAAATCATAGGTTCATTCACACCGGAGAAAAACCATTCCAATGCGAAATATGTTTGAAACAATTTAACCATAATGCTAAATTTACGCGTCACGTGCGCATACACACCGGCGAAAAACCATTCAAGTCTGACATTTGCGCGAAAGACTTTTCGTATAAATATACTTTAAAAGATCACGCTCGCATCCACATCGACGAGAAACCATTTGTATGCGAAAGAGTTTTACCCTCCACGTAGGCAAACACTTTTGCGAAAAAATCCCCGTTCGATAAAAAAAGTCACACCGGCGAGAAACCGTCTAAATGCGAAATATGCTCGAACGGATTCCATGCCAAAGCGAATTAAATGCATCGCATGCACTTTAACACTGACGAAAAGCCTTTCGAATGTGAATTTTGTTTGAAACGTTTCAGACACGAATAAACTGTGACCAAACACGTTAGCATGCACACCGGCAAAAACCTTTCGAGTGTGACATTTGCTCGGGCAAATTTTCGCGACATGCTTATTTATTAACTTACATGCGCAATCACATCGGGATAAAATCATTTTGACCTGCCGGTACGTTTTCAGCTATGTGAATGCGTAAATATAAGTCTACCTACTACTTTAAAAAAAATTATCAATTACTGCAATGACTTTTTTAAACCAAAAAGGTACCTACATAACCCATAAAAATTATAATTAGTTTTTTTAATAACTCTTTTACCGAGAACTATGTCTCACACACTTAAACAAAGGATTGTTATTGTTTATAGGGTTAAAAACAGTATTTTGTACTTTATAGTTTGTATTTATCTCCAGCTTATTTTTGTTATGAATACATACATACATATAGTCACGCCTTTTTCCCGTAGAGGTAGGCAGAGACCACTTCCTTCCACTTGCTACGGTTCTTACACACATCTTTTGCTTCCTCTACATTCATCAGTGTTCTCATGCATGCTTGTCGGTTGTTGGTACTCTTGACTTGGCCTTTCTTCAAAACAGTGTTGATCTGATCGAGATATGTTCGCCTAGGTCGACCTCTACCGACTTGTCCATTCACACTCGCCTTATAAATTTCTTTCGTCATTCTTCCTTCATCCATCCTTTCAACGTGTCCAAACCATCTAAGCATTCCTTTATCTATCTTTGTAACCACATCTTCTTTAACATCACAGCGTTCCCTTGTCTCACTAATCTTTATTTTATCCAACCGAGTCACTTTATTATTTATTTTTTAAAGAATATTTAACTCATATGGGCCTTTAACGCATAATTAAAATAATATTAGGGATCGCTAGTAAATAACTGAGAAGTTAAGAAAAATTTGCTGAATTTTTATAAAGTAGCATTTTTAGTACTTTGAAATAAAACAATTTATTTTAAAAAGCAGTTTTTATTTATTATTTAAAGAGATCAAATCACCTACTCTAAGTACTCGAAGTATTAGAAAAAAAATCAAAACCTGAACAGTTTTAAAAAAAAAAGTCTATTACAATTAATCGAAATTGATATTTTGACTTTCATAGGCATTGCAACAAGATTTCCAGAGACAGCAAAACTGGAAAACTTTTAAAACTAACCAAGATTGATACATGAACACACCTGATCTTTATTGGCATTTAACAAGAATGCAGCGACAATAAAACTGAAAAGTCGAAAACAAACCTTAAATCCAGCTTCAATCCAACAGTTTAACATAAAAAATCAACCCGAATCTCTGAGATAACGAAAATTCCCTTTAATAAAAATTTTGGTTTTATAAGTAAATAAATGACAATACTTATTGTTTACACCTCCATCAAAATTTTGTCATTAACAGCGCCATCTCGCGTTTCGAGATTTTTTCCTTATGTCAAGGTTAAGATGTCTACAAGATGGTGAAGCGATTCCCTATCCCCGCCCGTTCCCAAAACCTGTCGATTAAAACCACTTTATTCTTGAGTTTTTTCATCGAGAAGAATACTTTCTGAAACCGCCACGAGTGGCGCCATTGTAGCTGTGAAAATGATGTAAATTGCAAGGTTGCCGGTTGTTTTTTGAAGAAAGAATATATATAAGTGGTACTATAAAAAACATCACTATTTTAAAAAAATTTATGATATTTGAACTTGTCTTTTGATTCTAATGCATTAGTAGTATGATTCCTGTGGTTTTATGCAATAAATTCGATCAGATAATTGTCAAATTCAGATGTGGCACTGGCAACAATGACTTCTATTATACAAAATGGCAGACTGTGCAGGTAGACATGTACAGAGCTTTCCATTTTATTTCAATCAACAAAATATGTTGAATTATGAATAACAAAAACTCTAAATTCGAAAAGGAAAAGAATATTATCAATTTCCAAAGTTTTTGACATAAATCGAATTCAAATCAAAACAAATCTATTTACCGATCTTCGATGGTGGCGCCATCTCTGAATGATTCGAAAAGTGTTCTTCTCGTGCTCAACTGATCAACACTTTTGTTCCGAAAACAATTGAACCTCCTGCAATGAAACTGCAAACATTTGTCAAGGTAATATATTGATCATTTAAACATAGTTGAGCATGAGAAGATTCAAATTTATTTATTTATTTATTATTGATATGCCATTTTTAGAACCTTTTCGTAAAATAAAAAGCGAACCAAGGGAAGTTGAATCATGCCTTGTTTTTTCAAACACAGTTAAACAAGAACGTATGCATAATATGGATAAAGTTAATAATAAAGTGTCGTATATAGAACCATTTAAAGTAAAAAGCGAACTCATTGAAGATAAACCATCTCTTGTTCCTATAAACATAGGAAGTCAAAAACAGATTCATATAAAGATAGTTAATAATGAAGAGTCTTCTTCAGAACCAATTGCTACAATAAAAAACGAACCCAGTGAAGATGAAAAATGCTTTACAAATTTTCAATTACAATCCCAACAATTTGAAGACATCCAACCAACAAACTCTTTGGTGAGTACCTCACTTAATATGAAAAATGAGGTATATAGTGAAGAAGATATAAAAACTGAACTTTTAAGTGAAGAATGTGATTTATCGTTTATTAAAAGTGAATATGTATTGGTTCCTACACAATATTCTTGTCATAATAGGAATCTTCAAGAATCAAAGAAAGCAACCAGTAAAGAAAAAAATGGAAGGAGAAAATACTTGTGTCTAGTTTGTAGAAAGGGTAAGGGATAAAAATTCATTATAGAATAATTGTTTTTAATGTAATATATAGAAGAAACTTTTAATAATTATAGTGATACATGACAGTTTATTTTGATGTTTAACTTATTACTTTATTTCATTTATAATAGGTACTTGTTTACATTTAAGTATATAACTTAAAAAATTAACTAGAAAGTTTGGCATTAAAAAAGTGTATTTTTCTCTAACACATTAAATCTAAAAGAAATTTAACATACTTACATCTTAATCCTAGAAAGTGGTGAAGAAGGTATAGTTATTAATTAAATTCTACACTTTTTATTAATATCTGTTCACTAATTATTTATATATTGATGAGTTTTATGAAGACTTCCCTCTGCTAGCAGTTTAATATTGTAACACATATTTAATGGTGTGTATTATTTTTTTTAGGTAAAATAAAATAAAAATATCATATTTAAATTTACCTACGTTCTATCAGAGTTAAAAAAGTTGATTTTAAAACATACAAAAGATTAAAGACCTAAACCCTAAACAATTGATTTAAAAAAATAATTGTTTTTTTTTATATTTAGTTCAGTATTTTTGATATTGATTGGATTACACAATAAATCACTTGAAAGTTTAATTGAAAGAGATATGTATTATAGTATTTAAACAAATTGAATAATTCATTATATTTATTTATAGTAGTTAAAAATTTATTATAAAATAAATCTGACATTAACCCGTAACTGCTGTGAAGCCATTTTAAGTATGCTCACACTGTTTACCGATCAAATTGACTGGCATGCTTAAATAGTGTTTTACCTATATTATCTTTACATTAAAGGATTTCACTAATTACATCATTAGACTTTCCCTTATAAGTAATATTTGTTTCAATAAACCCATTTCCCCTTCATTCCTAAAATAAATAAATAAAAAGAACAACATGACAAAATGAAAGTATTTATTAACATAATCACGTTTATAAAATTCAAAATAAACTTATGTATAAAAAAACTTACACATTTCTTGTAAAAATGTCTAGAATATTGTGAGTACACAGGTTTTTTGCAAGTTATAGATCCATTCGATGTTTTTTTTTCTTTTTTAGCAGGAAAAAATTTTGGCAATTTTTCTGTTTAAGTCTGTAATCCATCAGCTACAGATACAAGTTTATCAATTTTTAAAATTCTTCTAATAATAAATCAAAGTCCTGGTGGTGTATGGCGACTTATCAAACGACGTTCCATTTCTGGTTTTACTAATTGGAGGACCAGTTGTTTTATGAAATCAATTTGTTTCAATGCCAAATTATTTTTTTATATAACAATATATCGCCCATTTCTTATCCAGGACATCAACATTCGTTGAATTGTATAATAATTTCTGGTATATTTGTAACGGGGTCACTTTTGAATGATACATATAACTTACTGACAAAGCTGCTATACCTTTCTTTGGAAACTATGAAACCAAAGCGATGCCTGACGTAAAGCCATACAAATTTGAAACAATTGGTCTGTGTTCGCTAGGCTGAAATTCTGCTGAAATTTCTCTTTAACCTATTCTTTTATGTAAGTAAGATCTTTTGTCTCCTATATGTGAACAAGGCCTATTAATGTAAACCAATTGTCGACAGTTATATCGGTTAGTCATTTGAAATGGTTTTGAAAATCGTATTACAGATTGAGTCGGTTTAGGTAGCTGTTGTTTTTTTGGTGAAAGAGTTTGACCATCTGATTTTTTCACAGAACATATATGACCATTAAAAAAGTATATAGTTTTGCTGTCTGTAAGTTCCATTATTTTTATATATTTACTTGGTATATTTGGCATGTACATAAGGAACTTGCATCTACGGTGAAAACTTATTAGCATTTCATTAATCGTTGCACATACTCCCACACTTTAAAGTTCCTGAAAATTTCTTACAAATGATTCAAATATTAAGGATATGGGTGCTATAGAATCCAGTATTTTTCGTTTCATTCTGCTTTCAGGATCGTCGATTCTTAGGGCACTAAGAAAAAAAAGGAAGCGACTGCTCGAAAAATGTCTTCCTGAACCATCAGTTGCAAAAATTGCATTTGCATCTTCATGCTTTGATTTGAATGCAGCAGAAAAGTAGAGCAATCCTAGAAAAGCTTTTAGTTCAATCATATCTAATACTTTTAGTTCTGGATGATTTTGATTTTTGTACTTTTCTCTTTCAATTTTGAGTATTAGTCCAGCGCAAAATTTAAAAAATATTGTTGTCTATAAGTAAATTCCGAATTTCTTTTGAAGTTGCACTTACCAGTCTAGCAGGTCCTCGTAAACCAGTGCGCTGAGATATTATGTTGTGTTTTTCTTTTGGGCTTACTCGTTTCAGCTATCCAAGAAAATTTATTTTTTCCAAACTATTGTTTCCTGCCGGCCACACTTTTATTTTCATTAAAATTTCCGCTGGCTTCGTCGCTATGCTTATTTTCATTCTCTCTGTTTTAATGTCATTGGTATCACTTTCACTGTCTTCAATCGAAGCTCAGTCATGCTCACTTTCTATGACAATTTCGCAGTTACATTCTATGTCACTTGCTAATAAATCTTTACTTGTTTGGATGTACTGGGGCGTGATTCCATAATAAAACAACCTCAAATAAAATAATAAAAATGTATGACGTACTTACTGCGTCCGGTCAAATTGACTGGTAGGAAACGAAATTGATCAATATCTTGACAAATAACACGACCACACAACTGCGTATATATCAGTCGGCTGACATTCAACATGTAAGAAAATACACTGACGGATAAATACGTTATTAGAACATTACCCCGCTATTTAAATTTCAAATAGTGCAATGGTCAAATTGACCGAAGAACAGCAGTTATGGGTTAAAGATATTTTAGCTAATGTAGTTGTACTTAATTGATGCAAACAAATTTTAAAGAATTGAGAATAACTTATATTTTGATGTAGCTAGTATATTTTTTAAAGCATCTAAAAAGATTAAGTTAGTATTAATTTAACATTTGTTTTATTTACAGACTTCAAGAACGCAACGACTAGAGAAAATCACCTAAATGATCATTTTAATAAAAAATTGGTTACCTGTTCTCATTGTGGATGCTATTTCAAGGATAAAATTTTGTATTTGAATCATTTCTTTCAGCATTTTATGAAAAAAAGTAAGTTTCGATGCAAAACGTTATTAAAATGCGATAAGCAAACAAAGAAGGATGAAATTTGTTCAAAACGGTTATTAAAAAAGAAAAAATTTCCAGTTGCAAACATATTTAGTTGTAAAATTTGTTTAAAACAGTTTACACTGTACGGAAGTTTGAGACGTCACATGCTCGTACACACCGGCGAAAAACCGTTCAAGTGTGACATTTGCTCGAAAGACTTTTCGCAGGAAAATACTTTAAAAGATCACGCACGAATCCACACCGACGAAAAAACATACGAATGCGAATTTTGTTTGAAACTATTTAGATCCAAATCCAGGTTTACTTGCCACATACGCAAACACACCAGAGAAAAACCATTCGAATGCGAAATATGTTTAAAACAATTCAACGATAAATTCAACATGCAGCGTCACATGCGCATTCACACCGGCGAAAAACCGTTCAAGTGTGACATTTGCTCGAAAACATTTTCGGAGAAATATACTTTAAAAGATCACGCTCGTATCCACACCGACGAGAAACCATTCGAATGCAAATTTTGTTTAAAACTATTTAGACACAAATCCGGTTTGACTCGTCACATGCGCGTGCACACCGACGAAAAAATATTCAACTGCGAAATTTGTTCGATAAAATTTAATAAAAAAAACGAGATTCTAAATCATAGGCTCATTCACACTGGCGAAGAACTATTCAAATGCGAAATATGTTTAAAACATTATACCCAAAAAGCCAACTTGCAGCGTCACATGCGCATACACACCGGCGAAAAACCGTTCAAGTGTGACATTTGCTCGAAAGACTTTTCGACGAAAGGTACTTTAAAAGATCACGCTCGCATCCACACCGGCGAGAAACCATTCGGATGCAAATTTTGTTCAAAACTATTCAGACACAAATCCAGTTTGACTGGTCACATGCGCATACACACCGGCGAAAAAATATTCAAATGCGAAATTTGTTCGATAAAATTCAATAAAATAACCGATATTCTAAATCATATTCTCATTCATACTGGCGTGAAACCATTTTAATGCAAAATTTGTTTATAACAATTCAACAAAAAAGCCAGCATGCAGCATCATATGCGCATTTACACGTGCGAATGACCGTTCAATTGTGACATATGCTCGAAAGACTTTTAAGAGAAAAATACTTTAAAGATCACGCTCGCATCCACACCGGCGGGAAACCATTCGGATGCGAATTTTGTTCGAAACTATTTAGACTCAAATCCGGTTTGACTTGCCACATACGCAGACACGCCGAAGAAAAAAATATTAATTAGCAAAAAAAACTCGATAAAAAAGCGAAATGCTGAACCATGGACTCATACTGGCGAATAACCATTCAAATGCGAAATGTGTTAAAAACGATTAAGTCACACAAAGAGTTTTACTCTCCTCATGAGCAAATGGCAAAAAAAAACCCGTTCGAAAAAGTCGCACTGGCGAGAAACTGTTTAAATGCGAAATATGCTTGAACGGATTTTCAAAGCGAATTTGATGCACCCAATGCATATTCACACTTGTAAAAAACATTTCAAGTGTGACTTATTTTCGAAAAGTTTTTTAATGAAAATAACTTTGATGGATTACGCGCGCATTCACACCGACGAAAAAGCTTTCGTATGTAAATTTTGTTTGAAACGGTTTAGACACAAATACATTGTGACCAACCACGTAAGCATGCACACCGGCTTAAAACCTTTCGAGTGTGACATTTGCTAGAGCAAATTTTTGCGACATGCTTTTTGGCACCGAGACCAGTCGCTGCCACCAACAAAATATGTACAACTCTATAGAGAGTTTACCTGGTGTCCGCTTGGTGGCGCAACCGATTTGGCTGAGCGACCATAATTCTGTCAGCTCTGCCATTAATTTGTATATCGTTTTATGGCGTCCCACTCACTCGTCCGCCAGTCGCAATGAGAGTGACGTCCCCTTTTCCCTATATAGCGATTCTATACTTTTTTACCTTAGTACATACAATGCTAACTCGTCGTCGTCCCTTTTTAAATACTATGGCCGCAGTGTGGTGATTCTGGTGTCTATGTTTGGTAGCTTTAGGACACCACAGTCGCGCTGCCTTAGTGTTTCGGTGAACTAGAGCTCTTATATCCACAGCAATACGCCGTAAAGGTACCTATTTACGTTCAGGCGGCTTGCAGTTGGGTTCTGACAAAATTAAGATCGACAGTTAAGATCATACACGTGTCAGTTAGCTGAAACGGTGATGTTTTAAGATTTAGAACTGTCAATTCCAGGACTGCAGGCGAATTGACGTTACACCATACACGTACATTTAGCGAATTTAAAATATGGACATTTATATGACATTTTCATGATATTTGGTAAGTTGGGGTTTTACCTTAAAACCTACCCGTTCGTCAATATTCGTAAATTTTGACGAAGGCTTTTCAACATCTGATATACTTTAGTTATGTCGTTGTGTGCAGAGGTGGTAAAAGTAAATAAAATAATTTAAACAGGAATAACTTAAATTAAATTAATTTAAAAAAGTGGGAACACTGGGAACATAGAAGAATAAAATAGAAAAAGTGCGTGAGTGTCGCGGAACACTCAGTTGGAACGAATGCCCTTCCGTAGCATATTATTATTGGTAAACGTCTATTTTCGACAATGTTGCTTTTTTTTTTTTGATGTTTTTTTAGTCAATTTGTCAATAAATTGGCTCTAGTAATAATTCCAATATGTGACAAAATAATATATTTTACCTTTGTAGACGATCAACAATTTCGTCCTGTAATTAAATTTTTGAAGTGAAACTTCTATACGCGCGTTGGGAGTAAAAATTCAAGGTCGCGTCACACGAAAATGTGTAACGATTCATAACGCGCATGCGCGTGGAAACGCGTAGCGTAGCAACGCGACGTCTATTTGTGTAGTCCACGTGTTTGTCAAAATGACAATTGCAAAAATAACGCGCATGCGCGTTCTGTTGTATGGGAGAGGAGACACGTAACATGGAAATACTTAGCAACTTGACGTCTATTTGTGTCTTCCACGTGTTTTTCAAAATGACAATTGAAAAAAAAACGCGCATGCGCGTTCTGTTGTATAGGGGAGGAGATACAAAACATGGAAATAATTAGCAACTTGACGTCTATTTGTGTCGTCCACGTGTTGGTCAAAATGACAACTTCAAAAAATACCGCGCATGCGCGTTCTGTTGTAGAGGTAATGAGACACGTAGCATAAGTTATCCATAGCGTGTAAGCTATTGGCTGTGCCCAGTTATTGGTTCAAGAAGCACCGGCTGCGCAGATATAATCGGTACAAGGAAAAATCTAATAGTTGTAACGGAACAGTTGCCTTATTGATAAATATACTTTCCATTAAATACAGCATTCACAGTCGGTAATATAGTTTCTAAAACATTTATGTATTCCTCTGCATTTAAGACTCTCAAATTTGTGTGCTAATTCCAATTATATGAAAACTCATCCATCCCCACACATTAACCGAGAAACGACCGCTGTTATGAAAGGTTTAAAGTTTGTTTTATCCTCTTTAAATTGTGTGTTTCGAGTCACTTCTTTATAATGTCTTGGATGGTGCTTTTCGGTACATCAAATCTTTCTACTCATACAAGGTACAACCCTTCTCGCGGACCATTCTTCTTTAGTTAGTCATGATCATGAATCTCATTTTTAACAATTTAAACAATAATTAAAAAAACTTTGACTTTTTTATTATACCAGTTATTACCTTTGAGGTATTGCAAGATGTGAAAGAAAATTTAAAAAAAAATTTGTGACTTTGTAATTTAAAAGACATATTTACAATGTCACAAAATAGTGTCCGGATTCGCTAACTTTACACCTTCATAAAAGTTTAGTGATACATGTAAATTGTAGATATATTGCCACGTCTTTTTCGTTCTCTAAAGAGTACTTTGCTAGCGGTTTCTCTACTGGCAAATTATGCCCGAGCTCAGCCGTAGAGGGTAGAAGAAAAAAATTTAAAAGTGAGCCGCGCCACCGACTTAGACGGTACAAGCCGGAAACCCCTAGATCTTATAGGCACTAGCAGAGCTACAAGATAAACAACTATGATTATGGTGAACCAAATAAATAAAATTATAGCAATAATATGTTGGATACTTTACTCACACAATAGATAATTAAGGTACACAGTTCAATAGCAACATCATAATAAATATAGTCAAAATTAACAGCTATGGTAAAATTTTCTTGCTAAAACAAACCAAAAATGTAAAATTTACAACTTTATAAAATGACCAGAACAGCAGTAAGAGTAACAGACTTTACCAAGTTACAACAAAAAGTAAGACATATATAAATTAACTCATTAAAAACACTAATTCAAACATTTACATAAAGGCAAAGAACAAAAGGTAAAACGTATATATAAGTTAACTCATTAATAACACTAATTCAAACATTTACATAAAGGCAAAGAAGATTCACTAGTTAACCGTTTACATAAAGATTTTCACTGCCAAAACAATCGAGTTCATTTAAAAATATCTTTACAATGGTTGTCCTTTAAAATATCAAGATTGTAGGATATTTACAAATAAGTAGGAAGAAAATACATTTTTACTTGGACATAAAAAATTATTGAGAAATTTATTTTAATCCAAGTTTAGTTTTGGCATATTATCTAATGCAATAAATAGTTTCCAACAATGTACTATATTAATAAACCAGAACAGAACGTTAGTGGTGTCAGAATGAGTCACTGCGTTATATATTAAAAAAAATAAATCACTGATAATCTTTGGGTATGCGAATTCGCATGTACTCCTGTGGCCTACTCCTGTGCTACTCCTGAACTACTCCGGGGGCTGGTTAGATTATGGGGCGGCACCAGTTAGTGAACAATGGCTTCCCTCAAATAAATCCCGATAACGGCTATTCAACTCGACACCAACTCCAAAAATATCCACAACAAAGGCAAGACAAAATGGTCAAGTTGAAAATCAAATGGTTTTTCTTCAAAATCCAATTAAGATGGCCCAAATACAGCCAGATATGAAAGAAATCCCATAGAGGTTCTGCACACGTGCTAATAACACACCGTCCCCAACAACTTTTACCGACCCCTGGCCTCCAAGACTCTCAAAACACGACTCCCGCTCCTATATCGGAAATCAAGAAAAATGGCGCGGAATAAACGTCAACCCAATATCGTTTCGTCCGTGGGGATATCCAGTAATTGCAAACCAACTATCAAATCTTACCCCTAAGTTATGCAACATTATCTACAACGAATAAGGCACAATTATTATGAACCGTAGAAGGGAAAAAATAGGCACGTGACAATATGTTTTGTGTAAAAAGAAACCAAAATTAGCAGATATTATTTTAACGTTGCAAGGTTGTAATAAAGCTAGAAAACGGCATTGGGTGTCTATGTCACTCGGAATTTTAGTTTGAAATAACTTCAGCAATTCTCCATACGCTTGTTTTTTGCGGGGCTATTAGAATATGCATTGCTTTTTTACTTTACACGGGCATGGATGTTCTATCTATGAATTTATAAACTTCGTCACAAATTATGTGTTCTCGCCAATTTTCTTTCGATTTAAACTTCTACCTGTTTAAAAATCGAGACTGAACACCAGAACTGAGAACGCGTCGCACTGCACTGCCCGTGGGTGTATTGAGAAATTTTAACTGTTGATCTGAACATCGAACTGCAGGCTGCCTGATCGTGAACCGATACCTTTACAGACACCTTTTATTTACATTTAAAGGCAGCAATGCATTGGATTTTGTTTTGTATATAGTGTAAAAGTAATAAGAAATGAGTTGTTTTGCGGGTCCATAAATATAAGTCTACCTACTACTAAAAAAAAATTATTAATTACTAAGTATATGATGTAAAACGCTCTGTAATTATAGAAAATAAAAAATAAAAAAAAATAAATATCAATATATATATATATATATATATATATATATATATATATATATATATATATATATATATATAATTTTTTTTTTCTCCATAAATCACGGTACAAAAAAAAGCTAATTACATTTAAAATTTGTTGATAAAAAATACATTTACCTGTGCGTGGGATAATATATTGTTATATGATAATTTTGTTTAAAATAACACTTTATAAAAATTACATAAAATCTGCAATGAAAAGAAATTGAAATAT
The DNA here is from genome assembly GCA_950111635.1 of Agelastica alni. NCBI lineage: Eukaryota > Metazoa > Arthropoda > Insecta > Coleoptera > Chrysomelidae > Agelastica > Agelastica alni. The sequence goes on from OX467718.1 coordinate 10,248,137, forward strand.
TTAACGTTGACATCTGAATAATAAATTTGGTTTTAAAAAAATTAAAATATTGGTATTGTAAAACAAGGAGTTCATTTAGAAAAATTCATAGATTAATTCTTAAAATATATAGTATCTTAGAATGTATAAAATGTTTGTAAAAAACATTGTATAAACGGGTTTCTAAGAGAAATATTTATTATAAAAAAGAAAGTTATTTGTAAAAAATTTGAATCAAAATAAGCATTATGAGAAAAAGATTAAGACGTGAATTTTATGTAAAATTTAAAAATATTAATAATTATAATTAATTATTAATTCATGGTTGTCCCTGGGTTGTAGACAGACTTTAGAGGCATTGGCGAAAAGCAGCAAGGTCACTCTTGTCTGGGTTCTTAGTGACTCGGGAATCAAAGGCAATGAGAGGGCTGATACGTTAGCAAAAGCTTCGTGGGCCCAGAGCCAGCCTTAGGGATAACTATACTAGATATCTATCAGTTAATGTTAACTAGGGGTGACGGAAACGAAATTTAGTATAAGCATTACTTTATCCTTCAGATTAAGTTATCTCATAGATAACTGGAATTGAAGAAATTGGCCATAAGATGATGATGAATTTGTATTTTGTAATGAAAAAACATGCAATTTTAACACTTGTGTATGAAACCAACAGAAATATTTGTAAATATTGATACTTTTAGAATGAAATAGGTTGGATCTCTAGCAAAATGACACAGTACTTCAATTTCTGTAGTTTCGTCGAGAACTCTGAGATTATTAATTTTTTATTACAAATGGATCCAGTTTCTACAAATTACCGTACCAACTCTAAGATGGTCTGTCTGGTAGCCTATATTTCTATCAGGTTGCCTTTTATTAAAAACGAGCTGTTCCTCGAGCGCACTCGTTTTGATGACCGTAAATAAATATTATTTATATTCGTTCTTGCAGAGAATACACCATTTTAAAATAACTCAAGATACTAAAACTTCTAATAATGGCTAATTTAACGTCACGAATAACTATCTAAATAGTCCAATAAACGTAGCTCTGAAATCGAAATCTTATGGTAAAAGCACAAAACAAAACAGCTATTGGAAGGGAGCGGACCATATGGTGGGGGACTCATGAATCAATCCTAGCGCTCGATGCGGACAAAATTTCGTAAAATTATGCTCGCGTTTAAAATTTATGAGTGAAACATAATTATGAAAAGAGAACAAATAAATCTGATTTCTTTGTTTACCTTCAAGTAGGGTTATTCGGCAACCGTCATGTGTTTTTAACGTTTCATTCTACTCCGACCGATTTCACTGGAAGCTATCCCTAACATAAATAATGTAAGTCTCCCAATCTCAAACAGTGACGTCACAGTACGTCACCACAGAGAATAGGTTAGTAAACTAACAACTAATCTTTGACGTCACTCTTGTCCGAAATAAAGAAATTGCCTTGCGGTGCAAGTAACCCATTCAAAGTCTACACTCACAATGAAACGTCTACTGAAATCTACTGAATTTTTGACAAGGTATTTACTGATGAAATAAAAATCGAACTGGCAACCCTGGAATCAAATAATATTTAGATACCATCCCTGTGAATGTGCATATCTGTATTTATACTCGTTGATAGTGGAAAAAAAAGAAAAAAGAAGAAATTCCTTGTCTAACCCCCTAGCAATAAAACGTCAAACATTTGTCATGGCATTATTTATTTGTTAATCATTTAAATGGAGTTAGTTAATGAAATACCGTGTTTAAAATCTCTTCGTAAAATGAAAAGTGAACCAACGAAAGTTGAATCATGCCTTGTTCTTTCAAACATAGTTAAACAAGAACATATGGATAAAGTTAATAATGAAGTGACGTATTTAGAACCTTTTAAAGTAAAAAGCGAATTCATCGATGATAAACCATCTCTCGTTCCTATAAACATAGGAAGTCAAAAACAGATTCATATAGAGATAGTTAATAATGAAGAGTCTTCTTCAGAACCATTTTGTGCAATAAAAAACGAACCCAGCGAAGATACAAAATGCCGCACAAATTTTCAATTACAATCCCAACAATTAAAAGACATCCAAACAGCAAACTTTTTAGTGAGTACTACATTAAATATAAAGAATGAGGTAGATAGTGAAGAAAATATAAAAACTGAACTTTTAAATGAAGAATGTGATTTATCCTTTATTAAAAGTGAATATGTATTGGTTCCTACACAATATTCCTGTCATGATAAAAATCTACAAGAATCAAAGAAAGCAAACAGTAAAGAAAAAAAAGGAATGAGAAAATACTTGTGTTTAGTTTGCAGAAAAGGTAAGGGTAAAATTTGATAATGTAATATATAGAAGAAACTTTCATAATTAATGTGATATATAAAAGTTAATTTCGATTTTAAACTTATAAGTACTACTATTTGTTTTTCATAATATTTGTACATGTTACACATTAATTCTAAATAAAGTTAAACAAACTTGCATGTTAATTCCAGAAAATGGCGAAAAAGGTATAAGTAGTTACTAATCCAATTTTACTCTATTTATTGATTGTATCTGTTGGCTAATTATTTATTATTTGATGAATATTATGAAGACTTCCTCTGCTAACAGTTTAATATTGAAACATATATTTAATGAAATGTATTTAATAAAAAAATAAAAATAATAAATTAAAATTTTCCTGTGTTCTAGTAGAATTAGATCTTACTGACTTTAAAAAAATAATTTTAAAATATACAAAAGGTTGAAGACCTAAACCCTAAGCAATTGGTTTTAAAAAATAATTGTTTTTACTATATATTAAGTTTAATGTTTTTGATATGGATTGGATTTTGGCTAATGTTGTAATTTAGAAAAACAATTTCCAAAGGATTGAGAATAAATTGAATATAATTTAATGTATCTAGTATATTTATAGCATCTAAAAAGATTAAGTTAATTTTAATTTAACATTTGTTTTATTTACAGACTTCAAAAATGCAACAACTAGAGAAAATCACCTTAATGATCATTTTAATAAAAAACTGGTTACCTGTTCTTATTGTGGATGCTATTTTAAGGATAAAATTTTGTATTTAATTCATTTTTTTCAGCATTTTATGAAAAAAAGTAAGTTTCAATGCAAAACGTTATTAAAATGTGATAAGCAAACAAAGAAGGATGAAATTTGTTCAAAACAGTTATTAAAAAAAAAAACATTTCCAGTTGCAAACATATTTAGTTGTAACATTTGTTTAAAACAGTTTACACTATATGAAAATTTGAGACGTCATATGATCGTTCACACCGGCGAAAAACCATTTAAGTGTAACATTTGCTCGAAAGACTTTTCACATAAAAGTACTTTAATAGATCACGCACGAATCCACACCAACGAAAAACCATTCGAATGCAAATTTTGTTTAAAACTATTTAGATCCAAATCCAGTTTTACTTGCCACATACGCAAACACAGCAGAGAAAAACCATTCGAATGCGAAATATGTTTAAAACACTTTAACCTTAAAACCAACTTACAGCGTCACATGCGCATACACACCGGCGAAAAACCATTAAAATGCGAATTTTGTTCGAAACTATTTAAACACCAATCTGGTTTGACCTACCACATACGCAGACACACCGGAGAAAAACCATTTAAATGCGAAATATGTTTAAAACATTTTATTCAAAAAGCCAACTTGCAGCGTCACATGCGCATACACACCGGCGAAAAACCGTTCAAGTGTGACATTTGCTCGAAAGACTTCTCGACGAAAAGTACTTTAAAAGATCACGCTCGCATCCACACCGACGAGAAACCATTCGAATGTAAATTTTGTTCAAAACTATTTAGACACAAATTTAGTTTGACTTGTCACATGCGCATACACACCGGCGAAAAAATATTCAAATGCGAAATTTGTTCGAAAAAATTCAATAAAAAAAGCGAGATTCTAAATCATAGGCTCATTCATACTGGCGAAAAACCATTCAAATGCGAAATATGTTTAAAACAATTCAACAAAAAAGCCAGCATGCAGCATCATATGCGCATTCACACGGGCGAAAGACCGTTTAAGTGTGACATATGTTTGAAAGAATTTTCAGAGAAAAATACTTTAAAGGATCACGCTCGCATCCACACCGGCGAGAAACCATTCGGATGCGAATTTTGTTCAAAACTATTTAGACACAAATCCGGATTGACTTGTCACATGCGCGTGCACACCGGCGAAAAAAAATTCAAATGCGAAATTTGTTCAAAAAAATTTAATAAAAGAAGCGAGATTCTAAATCATAGGCTCATTCATACTGGCGAAAAACCATTCAAATGCGAAATATGTTTGAAACAATTCAACGAAAAATCTAGCATGCAGCGTCACATGCGCATACATACCGGCGAAAAACCGTTCAAGTGTGACATTTGCTCGAAAGACTTTTCGACGAAAGGTATTTTAAAAGATCACGCTCGCATCCACACCGACGAAAAACCATTCGAATGCCAATTTTGTTCGAAACTATTTAGACACAAATCCAGTTTGACTTGTCACATACGCAGACACACCGAGGAAAAAACTATTCATTAGCGAAAAAACTCGATAAAAAAGCGAAACGCTGAATCATAGACTCATTCATACTGGCGAATAACCATTGAAATGCGAAATGTGTTCAAAACGATTTAAGACACAAATGAGTTTTACCCTCCACATGGGCAAATACCCTTTCGAAAAAGTCATACTGACGAGAAACTGTTTAAATTCGAAATACGGATTCCATGCCAAAGCAAATTGGATTTGTCACATGTACATTCACACTGGTAAAAAACCGTTCAAGTATGACTTATTTTCGAAAAGGTTTTTAATAAAAATAACTTTGATATAGATCACGCGCGCATTCACACCGACGAAAAACCTTTCGAATGTGAATTTGGTTTTGAACGGTTTAGACACAAATACACTGTGACCAACCACGCAAGCATACACACCGGCTTAAAACCTTTCGAGTGTGACATTCGCTAGAGCAAATTTTTGTGACATGCTTTTTGGTACCGAGACCAGTCGCTGTAACCAACAAAATATTTACAACTCTATAGAGAGTTTACCTGTTGTCCGCTTGGTGGCGCAACCAATTTGGCAAAGCGACCATAATTATGTCAGCTCCGCCATTAATTTGTATATCGTTGTATGTTGTCCCACTTACTCGTCCGCCAGTCGCACTGAGAGTGACGTCCCGTTTTCCCTATTTAGCGATTCTATACTTTTTTACCTTGGTACATACAATGCTTACTCGTTGACGTCCCTTTTTAATACTATGGCCGCAGTGTGGTGATTTTGGTGTCTATGTTTGGTAGCTTTAGCACACCACAGTCGCGCTGCCTTAGTGTCTCGATGAACTAGAGCTCTTATGTCTACAGCAATACGCCGTTAAGGTACCTATTTACGTTTAGGCGGCTTGCAGTTGGGAACTGACAAAATTGAGATCGACAGTTAAGACCATACACGTGTCAGTTTGCTGAAACGGTGATGTTTTAAGATCTAGAACTGTCAATTCCAGGACTACAGGCGAATTGACGGTACACCATACACGTACAGTTAGCGAATTTGAAATATGGACACTAAAATGACATTTTCATGCTATTTGGTAAGTTGGGTTTTTACCTTAAAACTCACCCATTCGTCAATATCCGTAAATTTTGACGAAGGCTTTTTAACACCTTATATACCTTATCTATGTCGTTGAGTGCAGAGGTGGTAAAAGTAAATAAAATAATTTAAACAGGAATAAATTTAATTAAATTAATTTAAAAAAGTGGGAACACTGGGAACATGAAAGAAAAAAATAGAAAAAGTGCGCGAGTGTCGTGAAACACTCAGTTGGAACGAAAGTCCTGTCGTAGTATATTATTATTAATAAACGCCTAAGGTCTTGGCCTGTGGGTGTACTGAGAAATTTTAACTGTTGATCTGAATATCGAACTGCGGGCTGCCTGATGGTGTATCGATACCTTTACAGACACCTTTTATTTATATTTAAAGGCAGCAATGCATTGGATTTTGTTTTGTATATAGTGTAAAAGTAATAAGAAATGAGTTGTATTGCGGGTCCATAAATATTAGTCTACCTACTACTAAAAAAATTTATTAATTACTAAGTATATGATGTAAAACTCTGTAATTATAGAAAAAAAGAAATAAAAAATAAAATAGGTTTTATCAATATATATATATATATATATATATATATATATATATATATATATATATATATATATATATATATTTATTTATATTATTGTTTTTACTTCAATTTAGAAAAATTTAAAAAAGTACAATTATTATTTCGTTACAAAATTAAAACTGACCTGTCTGAAAATACTGTTGGGCGCCAAAATTTTTTTTTAACTAAAAGACAATAAAAAAATTATATTATTATTATCCCTCATTTCTTTTTTTAATTTAAATTTTTTTAACAAAAGCGCAGATCCCTTAATCCCCTATAGTCGGTTCAAAACTCAAAAGAAATTATTATAAATTTATAACTTGTTTAGTCACACTTGTTATTTTTAAAAGATTGTACATAAATGGATAAATCAAACAGAAGAAAAATAAATATATGAAACATTTAATTATAAAAAGAGAAAAAATAAATCTGATTTCTTTGTTTACCTTCAAGTAGGGTTATTCGGCAACCGTCGTGTGTTTTTGACGTCTCATTATACTCCGACCGATTTCACCGTAAGCTATCTACTAATAATAATAATTTAAGTCTCCCAATATCAAACAGTGACGTCACAGTACGTCACTCTTGTCCGAAATAAAGAAATTGCCTTGCGGTGCAAGTAACTCATTCAAATTCAAAGTCTACACTCACAATGAAACGTTAACATATGTCAAGGTAATAACAGATTCAATTTCATTATCGTTTTCTAAAATTTGTAGAGCATAAATTAAATCTACTGAATTTTTGACAAGGTATTTACTGAGGAAATAAAAATCGAACTGGCAATATTGGATTCAAATAATATTCTGATACCATCCCTGTGAATGTGCACCTTTATAAGAGTTTATCCTTGTTGATTGAGGAAAAAAAAGAAATAAGAAGAAAATTCTTGTCTAACCCACTTGCAATAAAACGTCAAACATTTGTCATGTCAACATTTATTTGTTGATCATTTAAATGGAGTTAGGTAATGAAATACCGTTTTCAAAATCTATTCGTAAAATAAAAAGCGAACCAACGGAAGTTGAATCATGCCTTGTTCTTTCAAACATGGTTAAACAAGAACATATGAATAAAGTTAATAATGAAGTGCCGTATTTAGAACCTATTAAAGTAAAAAGCGAATTCATCAATGATAAAACATCTCTCGTTCCTATAAACATAGGAAGTCAAAAACAGGTTCGTATAGAGATAGTTAATAATAAAGAGTCTTCTTCAGAACCATTTTGTGCAATCAAAAACGAACCCGGTGAAGATGCAAAATGCCACACGAATTTTCAATTAAAAGACAAGCAAACAGCAAACTTTTTAGTGAGTACTACATTAAATATAAAGAATGAGGTAGATAGTGAAGAAAATATAAAAACTGAACTTTTAAATGAAGAATGTGATTTATCCTTTATTAAAAGTGAATATGTATTGGTTCCTACACAATATTCCTGTCATGATAAAAATCTACAAGAATCAAAGAAAGCAAACAGTAAAGAAAAAAAAGGAATGAGAAAATACTTGTGTTTAGTTTGCAGAAAAGGTAAGGGTAAAATTTGATAATTTAATATATAGAAGAAACTTTTATAATTAATGTGATATATAAAAGTTAATTTCGATTTTAAACTTATAAGTACTACTATTTGTTTTTCATAATATTTGTACATGTTACACATTAATTCTAAATATAGTTAAACAAACTTGCATGTTAATTCCAGAAAATGGCGAAAAAGGTATAAGTAGTTACTAATCCAATTTTACTCTATTTATTGATTGTATCTGTTGGCTAATTATTTATTATTTGATGAATATTATGAAGACTTCCTCTGCTAACAGTTTAATATTGAAACATATATTTAATGAAATGTATTTAATAAAAAAATAAAAATAATAAATTTTCCTGTGTTCTAGTAGAGTTAGATCTTACTGACTTTAAAAAAATAATTTTAAAATATACAAAAGGTTGAAGACCTAAACCCTAAGCAATTGGTTTTAAAAAATAATTGTTTTTACTATATATTAAGTTTAATGTTTTTGATATGGATTGGATTTTGGCTAATGTTGTTGTAATTTAGAAAAACAATTTCCAAAGGATTGAGAATAAATTGAATATAATTTAATGTATCTAGTATATTTATAGCATCTAAAAAGATTAAGTTAATTTTAATTTAACATTTGTTTTATTTACAGACTTCAAAAATGCAACAACTAGAGAAAATCACCTTAATGATCATTTTAATAAAAAACTGGTTACCTGTTCTTATTGTGGATGCTATTTTAAGGATAAAATTTTGTATTTAATTCATTTTTTTCAGCATTTTATGAAAAAAAGTAAGTTTCAATGCAAAACAAAATGCGATAAGCAAACAAAGAAGGATGAAATTTGTTTGAAACAGTCTTTAAAAAAGGAAACGTTTTCAGTTACAAAGTTATTTACTTGTGAAAAACCATTCAAATGCGAATTTTGTTCAAAACTATTTAGACACAAATACGGTTTGACTTGCCACCTACGCAGACACACCGGCGAAAAACCTTTCAAGTGTGATATTTGCTCAAAATACTTTTCACAGGAAAGAACTTTAATAGATCACGTTCGCATCCACTCCGACAAAAAACCATTCGAATGCAAATTTTGTTCAAAACTATTTAGACACAAATACAGTTTGACTTGCCACCTACGCAGACACACTGGAGAAAAACCATTCAAATGCGAATTTTGTTCGGAACTATTTAGATACAAATCCAGTTTGAATTGCCACCTACGCAAACACACCAGTGACAGTCCATTCAAATGCGAAATATGTTTGAAACAATTCATCGACAAATCCAGCGTTAAGCGTCACATGCGTATTCACACTGGCGAAAAACCGTTTAAGTGTGACATTTGCTCGAAATGCTTCTCGCAGAAAAGTACTTTAAAATATCACGCTCGCCTTCACACGGACGAGAAACCATTCAAATGCGACCGTCCATTTAAATGCGAAATATGTTCAAAACATTTCACCAGTAAGTGCCATTTATTAGTTCACAAGAGAATTCACACAGGCGACAAGCCATTTGAATGCCAATTTTGTTCGAAACTTTTTAGAGTCAAATACGGTTTGACTAGCCACCTACGCCAACACACCGGAGAAAAAGGATACAAATGCAATATATGTTCGAAAAAATTCAACAAAAAAACCGAAATGTGGAATCATCGGCTCAGTCATACTGGCGAAAAACCATTTAAATGCGAAATATGTTTGAAACAATTCAACGAAAAGGCCGACATGCAGCGTCACATGCGCATTCACACCGGCGAAAAACCGTTCAAGTGTGACATTTGCTCGAAATGCTTTTCACAGAAAAGTACTTTAAAATATCACGCTCGCATCCACACCGACGAGAAACCATTCGAATGCGAATTTTGTTCGAAACTATTTAGAGACAAATCCAGTTTGACCTACCACATGCGCAGCCACACCCGACAAAAAAATATTCAAAAGTGAAATTTTTTCGAAAAAACTCGAAAAAAAAGCGAAATACTGAATCGTAGACTGATTCATACTGGCGAAAAAACAAAAATGCGAAATATGTTTGAAACAATCCAACGTGCAGAGTCACATGCGCATGCACACGGGCGAAAAACCGTTCAAGTGTGGTATTTACTCGAAAGAGTTTTCGTATAAAAGAACTTCAATTAAACATGCTCGCATTCACACCGACGAGAAACTATTCAATTGCTAATTTTGTTCAAAACGTTTAGACACAAAGAGTTTTACCCTCCACATGGACAAACACAAACAAGAATCATACGGGAAATAGAGAGATGGGGCACCTAAACAAGAGAGACGATGCATTGCATTTACCATCTACATGGAAATCCATAACCAAAATGCAAGCCATACCGCAACATCTGAACACATACATACATATAGTCACGCCTTTTTTCCATTGGGGTAGGCAGATACCACTTCCTTTCAGTTGCTACGGTTCTTACACACATCTTTTGCTTCCGTTACTTTCATCGGTGCTTTCATACATGCTCGTCGGTTGTTGGTACTCTTGACCTGGCCTTTCTTCAAAACAATGTTGATCTGATCGATATATATTCGCCGAGGTCGACCTCTACCGACTTGTCCATCTGAACACAACTTACTATAACTTCAAATCAAACTTTGGAGGGGGCGGAGCCGACGCCAACCAGTGAGCGCCGATACAATCTTTGGCGCAAACCTATAAATATCATTTAAATTAATAGAAGCTCTCACCTCAGTTCTTTTTTGACCCGCTAAAACTACGCATATTTGGAACTGACTTATAGGCTGGGCATAAAAAACATGACAGAAGAGAAACTGTACTTAAAAAATTCATGCGTTTATTATTAAATTTTTATTAAATTTAAATGAAATAATGAATTGGGTTGTCAATCTAATATATAAAATTCTCGTGTCACAATGTTAGTTACCATACTCCTCCGAAACGGCTTGACCGATTTTGATGAAATTTTTTGTGCTTATCCGGTATCTATGAGAATCGGCCAACATCTATTTTTCATCCCCCTAAATGTTAGGGGTAGTCCACCCCTAAATTTTTTTTTTTATTTTTTAGACAAAATTTTTAATTTCTATTTTTTTATGATACAACATACAAAAATACATACAATCCTCAATTTTCACCCTTCTACGATCAACCCTTATTTTTTAACAGCCATTTTAGTAATTTAATCATTTTTCCTCTCCGGTCGAAAACTGATCAATCGTCATTTAATTAGTTATCACCGCCAGATGTCTACAGGTGTCACTTCTGACCCAGTAAACAGCACGGAGTAGGGATGAGAACGAAGCCGGTCTCCTTTCTTTCTCACTCCCTACACAGTTGTCGGCCATCATTATTGTTTATGCATCAAGTGTAGTAGTAACGTTGACAATTATTATTTTGCTATCTCAGTGTAACTCTCATATTAACTTTTAATCATTCCTATGTAATAAAATTAATGTAATGTAATTAAATGTAATTGAACAATTAAGATTTTCATAGTTTCCAAAAAATCAATCATTATGAATCTTTATTTTGAAATGTCAATGGAAATATTGGTTGTATGAAAAAATTATAAGAGACAATGTTTTCATAAAATTTAATTTTTTACTTTTGTTTGAAAAATTTTTCCATAAAACTTATATTTTTGTTATAATTTCATAAATTAAAACTAATCATTTCAAAACTGCGGCAAAAATCCTGGCCCTAATTATACTTTTAACATTTTTCATCATTAAATAATTTCATTAATTCTATTTATGTATGTTTTGTACGGTGAGCAATGCCAAGAAAACGCAAAGGGGCTGATTTGAGCCGCAGTACAAGTAAAGCTCGAAACTTGCGAAATAGCAGATCCGAAAGAACAGAAGAACAAATCCAGCAACAAAATACTGATGCACGTGTCAGAATGGCGCAATTGCATCAAGAAGAGCCAGAAGATACACGAGCTGCACGCAATGAAGTCAGAAGATTAGAACAACGACAATCACATTCTTACATACATACAATATACACATTTTAACATACATACATACTTACAATAAGTAAGCTATTTTTTGTCTACACTAGAAATTACTAGGAAATTATTTATATGGCAAAATAACGTTTGCCGGGTCAGCTAGTAACCTATAAAAAAATATTTAAATGATGCTCTCTGTCACAGCTATCTCTCTCACGCAACTAACAAATACGCTGCCCAACTATTCCGATTCACCTATTCTCCACGGGACTTACAATTTTTTTGGTTCCTAATGAAACTACGGAATTTCCGTCTGGTAAATTGATATTGTATTCTTTAACTTCTTCTTCTGCTGCATATCCACTAATGGATGTTTACGATCACATTACGCCACATATCTCTGTCTCTTATGGTATGTATTAGATCTCCTGCATTATTCAGTCCCGTCCATTGTTTGATATTGCGGAGCCATGACATCTTCTTCCGGCCGACACCACGCTTACCTTTTATCTTTCCCTCTATTATTAACTGAAGTAATTGGTATCTTTCATTTCGTACGACATGTCCCAAATACGCTGTTTTTCTGCGTTGGATTGTTATCAATAATTCGCGGTCTCTTTTTACCATTCTGAGGATCTCTTCGTTCGTCTTTTTTGCTGTCCACGGAATTTTAAGGATTTTCCTATATATCTACATCTCGAAGGATTCTAGTTTGTTCATGGTGCTCACTTTCAACGTCCACCCTTCCATACCATATAGAAGTACTTCAGGAATGCTGTGCATGCTTGTTATATTCGACATTTGATCTAGATTTCAGATGACCATTCTTCTGACAACCATGTTCCTAGATACTTAAATTTTGCCACCCTTTCTATGGGCAAGTTGTTATGAGTTAGGTGCACGTTCTAGATTTCTTCAAGCTTACGGGAAATAACTAGAAACTTTGTTTTCTTAGTATTAATTCCAAGACCCATATTTTGGCTGTGTTCTTGGACAACGCTAAACAGATCTTGCAAATCACCTATATTGTCTGCTATTAAGACTGTATCATCTGCATAGCGGATATTATTTAACCACACACCATTCACCTTGATGCCTTTATCTCTTTCTTCGAGAGCCTCTCTAAAGATGTGTTCAGAATACAAATTGAATAGGAGTGGGGAGAGAACACAACCTTGCCTAACACCTCTATAGATTTTTTGTGCTCCCGAAACTTCGTTGCCAATTTTAATTCTTTGACTACAGAACTATATTATATTAAAATTACTAAAAAGGTTTGAAAATTATTATTTTTTAATAACTTAAATTAGATCTGGCGCAATGTTAGCAACAACAAAACTGTCTGACAACTATAAAAGGAATTGCTAAAGTCAGGGTCAGCCATGTTAAGTATATAATTAAGTATAGAAGTATTGTGCCTAATGTAAACCCTGTACCTAGTTTAAAACCTAATACAGGGGTACACCCAAATAATGTCACAGTGCCGTTATTAGCTACAATTAACGGTCAAAATAGTGTGAGTGCGGGTACTGAAGTTTCTGAACCAGAAATTAATATAAGTGCAACTAGTGCCAGTGAATATATAAGCGAAGCACCGGTAAAATCTACCAGAGTGATTAAAAGACCTGCTAGGTTTTCAGATTAAAACTTTTATTATTGATTATACATTGTAGTTAACCAAAGGGGGGGAGAGATATTGTATACCTGACTCTAAAATAACGGTTAGCGTAACTCTAGCCACAACGGGGGTCGGCTGTCATCTGCCAAAAGAGTCAAGGAAAGAGTCTGTAACTGTGGGATGAATAAAAGGGTGTTCTCCTAAACAAGTGTTTTACTTAGACCCGTAGTTTTCATAAAATATATCTGTTGAAAATTATTATTTTTTAATAACTTAAATTAGATCTGGCGCAATGTTAGCAACAACAAAACTATCCGACAACTATAAATTTTTAATGCTAAAAAGACAAAAAATTATAAACAAAAGTGTTTTAAAATGATTTTAAAATATCCACTTTTTAAAATTAAATACAATTTGAAACGGTATGAAAAAGGTTTGTCAATGTCATAAAAATCTGTTTTTTTATTTAATTTTGTATCTTTCCAAATAAGGGAGATATTGTTTATAAACGATAACATGGAGCACCAGGTATGTGCACTAGGAATATTATATGTTTATTTATGATTGTTTCTTAGTAGGAATAGTAAACTTTAGTTTAAAATGATAATTTAATTTAATAGAACTCTGTCTCCTTGGGCTACCTGGGTAACACGCTTTAAAAGGTGTTTATCGCTCGGGAATCTAGATGCAAGAAAGAGCATAAACCGGTCAAGCGCAGCTTTGCCCTTATTTTTGTGGAAGTCTTCGCTCTTATTGGTCTACAGCGTAACGGTCGTTTTGCACACGGCGTATAGCTGATTGCTATATAGTTGTTTTCTAATAGCAAGTGTTTTGGCGGCTTGTCGGCGTCTGCGCCGTACTAAGGGGGTTTAAATCAAGGAATTGATTAAAGGGAAATTCTACTGTTGATATCACGAATTTTCAACAATTCTTTTATCAAAATTTTATTAAATTTATGTTCGTTGATTGCAAAGAGAGCTGAACTCAAATTGTTAGGACATTTTTTATGTGGTGCATAAAGAGGACAATCTTCTATAATATGTTTAACCGTTAATTCATACAAACATAAAGTCACGCTTTTTTTCCATAGGGGTAGACAGAGTCCACTTGCCACGGTTCTTACACACATCTTTTGCTTCCTCTACTTTAATCAGTGCCCTCATACATGCTCGTCGGTTGTTGGTACTTTTGACTTGGCCTTTCTTCAAAACAATGTTGATCTGATCGAGATATGTTCTCCGAGGTCTACCTGTACCGACTTGTCCATTCACACTCGCCATATAAATTTGTTTCGTTAATCTTCCTTCATCCATCCTTTCTACGTGTCCAAACCATCTAAGCATTCCTTTATCTATCTTTGTAACCACATCTTCTTTTACACCACAGCTTTCTCTTATCTCACTATTCTTTGCTTTATCCAACGAGTCACTTCGGCTATACGTCTCAGACTACTTATCTCCGCAGTATTAATCCTATTTTATGCTTCTTCTGCTAAACCGCACATTCACTACCATACATAAGTGTAGGAACCAACACTTGTTCCACTCTTTCTCCCTCAATCGAAACTCCACAGTTTGTCATGCTTTCTTCTCTTTCAAAAAACCATTACTTTCGTTTTGCTCACATTTATTTTCATCCCTTTGATTTTCAGCGAATCATGCATAACATTAACCATCGCCTGCAACTTCTCTTCAGATAACGCTAATATGACTTGATCATCGGCGTTAAGAAGACATTTGACGATCAAATAATTAATTTTCAATCCATACGCATTCTCTTTCAGATCTTTTAAACAATTGTCTATGTATAAGTTAAACAGCCATGGCGAAGCCACACATTCCTGTCTCACACCTTTTTCGATGTTAAACCAGTCCGTGCAAGCTTCGTTTGTCCTTACACAAGCAGTGGAATCCTCGTAAAGTAATTTCAGTGCTCGTATTAAACTACCACTCACCCCATACATAGACAATGTAGACCACAATTCACTCCTCACCACTCTGTAATAGGCCTTTTCCAAGTCTATAAAAGCGCAATAGACCTTTTGACTTCTAGCCAAGAATTTTTCGACTGTACCTCGTTTCATTCGTTACTCTTTTAATCAATATCTTTCCATACAGTTTTCCGACTATGCTGAGTAAACTAATACCTCGGTAGTTCTTACAGTTAATTCACATTCACAAATATCACAAAACGCTTGGTTTTCACCTAGGTACTTTGATGTGAGGCGAGTGTGACCAATTCTCAACCGGGTGAAAGTAACCTGTCCACAACGATTCAATTTGCATGGGCTTTCCATGGTTCAATAGAAGGTTTGATTTCCTTTAGTTTGGAATTTGTGTTATTCCATTCTTGTTGCCATTCTTGATAAAAGACATTCGTAACGTGATTTCGATTGTTTTTTTTTATTTGTTTTTGAATTAAGTATATATTTTTCAGTGGTGTCATTTTTTAATATAAGATTTCTTTCATCGTTGGCTTGTAGGTATTTAATAATAATTATTTTGTTTCGGTAAAATTAATGTTTATGTTACATTAATTATACTCCCCCGTATTGTTAAAACTAAAATATGAAAGCATAATTCTAAAAGTAGTTGCATATTTTGACAAATTGCTTATTGGAATGACTGCGATATAAAACAAAAATTTAGTTTACCTTGGGTGAAAAAAAAAAAAATACCGGACTGTATAGATTTGAGTTTACTAAAAATAAAGTTAAAAATCGATTTTAGACCCAATACCAAAAAATAAAATTAAACAGATAGGTAGGTATATAGAAATATTTTGGTGCGGAGAAAACGATTTTTCTTCAGGCGCAATGTAAGAAAACCGACCGTTAAAAAATCTCTACCCCACTTATTCCTGGTCTGATATAAAATCAAAGGCACTCATAAAAATTTGTTGGAGAGAATACTGAGATTTAACAGCCTTCAGCAAAGAGGCAAACAATATTAATCTAACCTAAATTTATATTTATTATATATTGAGGAAATACTTTATCTAGACCTTACGTAACCAAGTCCTAACCTAAACTTTTTTAATCATGCACTTAGGAAATGCTTTACGTAAACCTAGCCTTTTTTGAGTGCCGGTTGCACGATAGAAGTTAAGGAAAGCTTAACCATAAGTGGACCTTAGGTTTATATTACTTATTACTTTATATTTGTCAATTGCAGTTGGTCAATTGACAAATAAGTTCGGCTTAAATCACAGTTTAGGTGGGCTGCAGAATTCAGCTGAAGGTTTCGCTTAAGCCGGTCATTCACGATCGCTTCGTACGTTCAAATGGAGCGTGTAATACAAGGCAACAGCAGCATATAGAAGTAAATCTTCATCCATTTATAACAATTTAAACGGATTTTTAATCTAAATAATATAAACCAACTTAACCTAAAAAAAGTAAATCATTGAGCACTATAACCAGCATGGCATGACCGTGAATAATAATAATAATAATAAGGTCAATTATTTGGATGTTATTGATCGACTGGTGAATCAAATGGATTTTTGACGAGCGATTATAGTAGATGGAAACGATGATCTTGATGATTTAAATTTATTAATTCATGGGATTCCAAGATTATTTTATAATCGAGGAGAATATTGCAATAGTTTTGAGATCTCGTATTTTTCAAAATATATCAACTTACAACGCCCACAGCAATTTTAATATTAAACGAAACTGTTGTGCATTATGGATGAAGTAAAGTGAAGTAAAAACTTCCTGTTTAAAATCTTCTTATACTTATTTTATATATGTGCCATTGTTTCAGATATAAGGTATCACAAAAAATCCTAAAATACTCCGATTGTTTCGTTAGTCATGTCAGTGTCAGTGTCAAACTAAAATGAAATTCTAAAAATTACTAGTTTTCAGCGGTGTTGTCTGTTCTTGGTTAGGCTTATAACGAAGAAGCAGACTGCCTTGCCAAAGAAGGGCAAATACACAATTTTCCAGCCCAGAACCCTTCTGTGGGCTTTCCAAAGCCCATTTGAAAGAAGAGGTTCGACGCTGGGAAACATGAAATGAAATCTCACTGGCATAAAGTGCCAGGACAAAGACAAGCGAAAAGGCTAGATAGCCTTTCGCCAAGGAAAGCTAAACAGATTCTCGAGTTGGATAAGGAAGACTTGAAACTGGTGACGGGACTCCTCACAGGACACACCCCTCTGAGGTATCACCTGAAAAAGATGGGCAAAACAGAGAGTGATAGTTGCCGCTACTGCGATAACTTCGCTGAAACTGCAGAACATTTGCTTTGCGAATGCCCAGCGCTTTTCTGAAAGAAACTCAAGTTTCTGGAAGGGGCCTTCCTAAAGCCCTTCGATGTCAGAAACTTAGCCCACAGGAAACTGATAAACTTTGCTCGAAGTCTCGGAATCCAGGGCCTCGAATAGATTAAGGGTTATGCACAAAAGATCTGATAGGTCGAGGTGCTTGAGAGGATGCATAGTGACTCTGATGGATCAAAAGAGAAATATTGTGATAAGGAAACGCTGTGGTGTAAAAAAAGTTGTTGTAACAAAGATAGATAAAGGAATGCTTAGATGGTTCGGCACTTAAAAGGATTCGAATAATGACTAAATATACAGGGTGATGTATTTAAAAAACCAAAGTGACTAATAATATCAGAGAAATGGAAAATCTAACATCAATGCAAATTTAACCTCTGTAACTTTAGAACTATTTAAGGTAGAATTATGCGGTCTTGACGGTTGTATTTGTAATTTAATAGATAATAAAAAACTAAAAACATATACAGGGTGTACTATTTAAAAAATTATGTTAGTAAGTTATTTTGTATTAACGGTGCACCCTGTATACTTCTAATCGACCTATGCAGATGGCACATTTTTTTGTAAACCTAACAGAAATTGAAATATTAGTAAGTTACATTACTTTATGTACACTCTGTATAAATTAATTGTCCCATGTCATAAGTAGTTGTAGTTAACTAATAAACTAAGAGGAATAACTGCTGGGTTCTTACCCCACAAGACATTAAGACATTGCCATTTATGATTGTTCTCCTTTGTGAATGGATTGTAAGTTTAATAGGGATATAAAAAAATAAGACATATTTGCATTGTATTTACAAAAATTTATAATATTCATTAACTTTTGTGAACCATTTGTTTTTCGATAACAAAAGATTTTTTACACAATTTTGTATATTGAAAGTATTTAAGTGCATGGCACGTGGAGACTTACATAAGATCCTGTTCTATGAGAAACGGCACTTGAATCCTACTCGAGTGATAGTCGTTGAAAAAATCCTACCGCAAGCGGCTTTGCAAAAACAAAGCAGTAACAGTGAATTTCCTTCTCGTTGTTCGATAAATATTCCATTGTGTTCTTCATAAAAACGCGGCCAGACAGAAGTGAGAAATTTAACCTTTAACTTCGCTTTCAGACTCAAGTATACGAATAAATACAGAGCCAGACAGCAATAAATATTCCTACATTCATAAATCTAATTGTGTTAATCGAAATAAATGAAAAAAGTATACGACTACGAACATACTAGATGGTCCATTTAAAAGTGTCCACGAATAATTTTCATGGAAAATCTTTTTCCGGAAAACCCCTGGACTGGTCGATTTTGCATTAAAAAAGGACATTTTTGAAACGAAGTTCCTTAACGCGGCTTACGAGTAGTGTGATTTATTAGAAATCGTCACGTAACGAAATGCATCGGTGGTTCAGTGGTAGAATGCTCGCCTGCCACGCGGGCGGCCCGGGTTAAATACCCGGCCGATGCATTCTTTTTGTGCTTTTACCATTTAACACATATTTTTTTTAGTGAGTAAAACAAATCGAACTAAAAAGCCAAAAATAAATTATAGTAAAAAACTAAAAAACATGCTTTTAGAGGTAATCAAACTAAAAAGTAAAAAATAATTCTTAACATAGAAATAAAATTACTGGCTAGAAAATTAATGTCACTGTCAAAAAAATTTTATTTTTTAGTTTGATTAACTCTAAAAGCGTGATTTTTAGTTTTTTTAAACTATAATTTATTGTGTTAGATCATATGTGAATATTGCTTTATTATTGCAATTATGTTTCAATGATAAACCTGTATAACTTGATATAAGTATTTACTGTTTACATTTGTATATTGCACATGTGATTTGAGTGTTTACTATTTAAATTATATGGAAACAATAGTGAAATCATGAGTTCAGAGTCCAAAAGAGTATGGAAAGTGCAAACATCAGAGTGCAAATAAAATACCCAAAACCAATGCTCAACGCCAACAACAATTCCGGCAGAATCAAAATAAAACGAGTGGGCCCTACAGTAGTCGCATATGATGATGACATGTCACCTTAATAAAAAGCAATTTTAAAATTATATTTTGAAAAAAAATGGATTAGGTATTATTTGAAATGATTTTTCATAACAAACATTAATTATTTTTAATGAAAATTGTATTTTATTTAATTGACACTAAGAGTGACAAAAATAAACCTTAAAATTTAAAAAAGCTAAATACTGTAATATTTTATTCGAATAATTATTTATTATTACTTACTTGACCTTTTTATCGATGACCTACACTTTATTGAGACCTATTATCAATAGTACATATTTATTTATATATTTTAAGCATATAACAGCAAACTTTATACACAACACTGTAAATTAAGTGCACAGCTGATGGCTCACAGTACCGACCTCTCGGAAAATTGGTTGACGGCCAACTCTACCACCGCGCGCTCATTCGTCAAATCAATTAGCGCGCGCTTCCTCGACTTCCTGTTACACACCTCCTGTTACATTTCACGAAATCACTCCCACAAATTGCAAGAAAGCGAGAAGAAAGATGTTACACATCTGTTACACACTTCCGTCCCATTTCACGAAATCACTCGCACAAATTGAAATATTGAATGAACTTTTCTGATGTAATTCGTTCCTTTAGATTATTTGCCTTGAAAAAATAATATAAAATAAAAATTGAATTATACAAATTTCATTTCGAATTAAATTCGGAGTCGAAGAAAAAACGTAGTCCCCCGACCGTAAATTTTTTTTTATCCTATATACATGGCTGCAGGGTCATTTCCCTCGAGTTCTGTTGGACTCAAAATCAACAACTACAAAACTCAATATATGACAAATCTTGTTATGAGTAAGGCAATTAAGATAGGCGGAGTAAGCATAGAGCAAGTAAACTCTTATAAATACCTTGGTCACGAAATCTCTATTGGTAGAGACAGCCAAACTCGTGAAATATCGAGAATAGGCCTAACATGGGCCGCCTTTGGAAAGCTGCGCAATATCTTTAAGTCAGACATTCCAATATGTTTAAAAAGAAAAGTATTTGACCAGTGCGTGTTGCGTGTGCTTACATACGGGGCTGAAACACTTACCCTCACAAAGAACACTACAATAGAATAAGTATCGCGCATAGAAAAATGGAGAGGTAGATGTTAGGTATATCGCTAAGAGACAGGATCCCAAATATAACAATAAGGTCCGGAGTGACGGACGCGGTTACTCGTATAACAACCTGAAAATGGAACTGAGCCGGTCATGTGGCGCGACTTTCGGACAATCGCTGGACAAAGAGGATACTTGAGTGGAGACCGCGCCAAGACGCATGCAGAAGTAGAGGCCGCCCACCAACCAGATGGACCGACGACATCAAAAGGATAAGGACTAACTGGATAGAGGCAGCACAGGATCGGCATGGATGAAAAAAGCTACGGGAGACCTATGTCCAGCAGTGGACGCGATTGGTCGATTGATGATGATGATTACTTAAAATCCCTGTTTATTAAAAAACATTTCTTAATCTTGAATGTTTTTTTCTAGAACCAATAGATTTGATGAAAAAAAATAAAATACAATATCATGATTTTTATTCTTTATTAAATTATAAACTACGTATTGAGAGTGGAAAACAGTAAAGTTGTTATCAAGTTGATATCAAGTATCGGTGAGTTGTAAACTAATGATTTAAGGTAACCCCAGAACTACGTATTGAGAGTGGAGAACAATAAAGTTGAAGAATGCAAGAATAAAATACGATTCATAATAAATGTTGAAAATTACTGCCCTTAGCCAAAATATATGAACGTACTTTATGCCTCATCGATCGTCGAAAAAATATTCAGGCCTATTTCTTACAGTGTCACACGCTATTTAAATACGATTCTTCAAATCGTTGATATCAAGTATCGGTGTGTTGTGAACTAATGATTTAGGTAAACCCAGAGCCGGAAATCACATGGATTTAATTCTGAAGATCGAGGAGACCAGTGTTGCGGCCCTCCTCGACCAATCCAACGGTTAGGATAAGTTGCATCTGAGTACTGCCTAGAAGTCTGACTAAAGTGTACTGGAGCACCATCGTGCATGAACCACATGTTCTGTCTAATATTGAGTGGGAGTTCCTGAAGTATTTCAGGGAGATATATATATATATATATATATATATATATATATATATATATATATATATATATATATATATATATATATATATATAAATTCGGGTTAAAACGTTCTTCGACGTCTTCCGATCTCCAGTCTCCATCGATCCCTATCCATCCATAAATCCTGTTCTAGGCCTTTCTCTCGGACTTGATTATCGATACCCTCTCTCCAGCTTTTTCTGGGTCGCCCTCTTTTTCTTCTTTCTTGGGGTGTCCAGTTTAAGATTTGCTTAGGTAATCTGTCCTCATTCATCCTCTGAACGTGTCCGTACCATTTGAGTTGTGCAACTTGAATGTCCTCTACTATTGTATGTTTGACCTCCATAATTTCTTGAATCATTTTATTTCTGATTCTTTCCAATCTTGACTTTCCCGCAGCGCGTCTCCAGAAGTCCATTTCGGTTGCCCTTAACGCATTTTCCGAGCGCTGTTTCAGTTGCTGGTATGCTTTATTCTTTGCTGTGTGTCTTCAAGGACTAGGTCTTTTTGTATCCCGCCTATGCACATATATTCAGTTTTGTTTAAATTAACTTCAAGACCCCATTTGGTATATTCTTCCATTAACTTTTGGGTCATCTACTTTAGGTCTTCGTAGTCCTGGGCTAAAACCACTTGGTCGCCGGCAAAACACATAGTGTATAAAGTTGTGTTATTTAGTGTTCCCATATATTTGCACTTCCGTTTCCACGGTGTTAAGGCTTGTTCCAGGTAGATTTTAAATAGCGTCGTAAAAGACAGCATCCCTGCTTCAGGCACTTGTCCACTCTAAACCCTTTTGAAACCGTTTTTTCTATTTTAATTTTGGTTGTGTTGTCCCTATACAGATTTTTTATGGCTTTAATTAAGTTGACATTAATATTGGTCCTTTCTAGCGCTTCCCATAGTTTTCTTGGGGGGATATTATCATAGGCCGTTTTTAGATCTACATATAGTAGGTGTACTTCCTGTTGAAATGATATTTTTTTTCTATGGTCTGGGTGAGAGAAAAAAGATGATCCACTGTAGACCTTCCCGCTTCAGGGAAATCATTTTCCTAAAAATTGGTGTTAGCAATTCCATTTAATGGTTCTATGGTCCATTTGTTTCACTGCCAACACCCTTTGCTTAATATCACAGTCATACTTTCCGTCCTTCGTAAACTTGAAACTCAAATAAACATTTACTTTGATTTTTATGGTATCACGCTTAATATTAACTATCGCTTGCATCTCCCTCTCAGATGATGCTAATATGACCTGATCATCGGCGTAAAGGAGGAATTTGACGATCAAATCGTTCATTCTTAATCCATTCGCACCCCCTGTCAAATATTTTAAGTTTATGCAAAAAATATGTTTTCCGCGTGTCAAATAGACATAGAATTGGGTATTTCTGAGGCAAACCTACTCTTTTAGTATCTAAATATTTGATGAAACGTTTCCACCATTGCCCTTGAGTTAATAGTTAACATCAATGGGATTAAATTGGAAATTTAAGCGTAAGAAAAACTATATCCGCTTCTCAGAAACTCAGTATGCACAAATATATTCCTCCAGACTGAAATAAAGATAGGCAAATATGTGAGGGTTGTGGTTAAAAAGCATATTCTTGTACAAAATTTGACGCAAAATTATCTTTAAAAAAGAACACTTGAATAAGATTTAGCTACGGCTAAAATTAAAAATGACTCATGGGGTCGCTCATTAATCATTTTCATTCTTTAAATTAGCAAAATTAGTCTTGTTTATTGTAAACTTATTTGCACAATCCATTAATTCAATATGGGTGTCATTTAAATGAGCGTTATTTTAAATAAAATGAGCGATATTTTTTTTAATTGGTCAATAACTCTTGAGCGATAATTTTTCTGAGCGATATTTTAGTATTTTATAAAAATCAACTAATAATATTTTTATTAGAACATAACAATAAATTTTTTAAGTTATGATTTGTTACAAACTCTTGGAATTGGCCTGTTGGCTCTACCAGTGCCAAAAACTTAAGAAAAAAAAAACTTGGAATTTGTTTTTTAAAATATTTTTTAAATGTTGCATGATGCTACCTCCGTGCGTGTGAACCTTTATCCGGCAGTTCTCAACTCAGTCTCGCCATGAAAAAGAAGATTGAATCTCTTTTTCAACAATCTCGGTAAGTAAAAGTAGTTGAATAGGTATTGAATAAATTAACTAATTTTATCTTTTGCATCACATTTAGAATGAAGCATCTTTGAGACTGTTAAAGAGGAAGGATTCAAGCCACGGAATATTGCACAGCTCAGCAACTACCTTCAAGCACTAAAGAGGCTCTACAGTCCAAGCGCCATCAGCTTAGGTAAACTCGAGGCCTGGTGCATCAGCAACTCAACTATTCACGAAGATGACGACACTCCCTTTGTATTTGCCTAAACGAACACTTACGCTGATGAAGAAGATGGCGAAGCTAGTTTTTGCTTATCAATATCGACCAATCGACTGTTAGCTCAATCGGCATTGACTAAGCATCTGCACGCTGATGCTACGTATAAGTTGAATTGGGAATGGATACCTGTCCTGATTGTGGGAATTACAGACTTGGATCGACACTTTCATCCTTAACCTATACCATGAATTCTTCTTCTTATGACGCCCTCTCCTTTCGAAGGTTGGCGATCCACATAGCTAACATTGTTCTGGACACAGCAGCTCGAAAGATTTCAATGGAAGTGCACCCATCTTCTGAGGTCTTTCAACCAGGAGTTCTGACGTCTACCAACAGATCTTTTCCCTTGAATCTTTCCTTCAATTATTAGTCTCAGCAGTTCATACTTATTGCCTCTCATAATGTGGCCAATGTATGTAGTTTTTTTTCTTTAATGAGGGCCATTAGTTCTTTTGGCTTCTTCATTCGTCTAAGCACTTCTTCGTTCGTAATTCGTTGGACCATAAGATGCAGGGTCCAGGGTCCAGCATTCGCATCCGTATAGCAATACACTGAAGACATAACATCTAATCATGCGAACCCTGAGCTCCAAACTCAGATCAGGACTAGTAAAAAATCTTCTCATGTTTATGAATGTTTTCCTGTCTCGTTTCGGATCGCACCACGCGTTGACTATGGTACCCAGATATTTAAAACACGATACTTGTTCAATCTGATTGCAGTTAATCAAAATTGTTTCAGCAGTCGGTCTCTTGGAGAAGACTAGCAGTTTGGTCTTTGATATATTTATGTCCAATCCATGATGCTAACTATATTCAGCTATTCTATTCATCATGTTTTGTAGGTCTGATATGTTATCGGCAAGGACTACGATGTCGCGTCTGCGTATCTGATATTGGTGATACATACTCCATTTATTTTGATACCTCCCATGTCTTCCGATAAAGCTTCTTTGAAAATTGCCTCCGAATAGATGTTGAATAGGAGTGGTGACAATATACAGCCCTGTCGTACGCCTCTTCGTATTGACATAGTGTCAGATGTTCCTACGTTTATTCTTACTTCGGCAATGTGGTTCCAGTATACTATGAATAGCCTATAAAAAAATAACCTTGTCCTTTGAAATAATGCAATTTTATTGAATTTTAGTGCTTAGAATTAATATTTTATCGCTAAAAATATAATTGATCATTGCTCACTTAATTATATTCTATCGCTCATACTATTAACGAAGATATCTCTCATTTGCTCATACTATTAACGAAGATAATTCTAATTCTATTTAAAATAACGCTCGTTTAAATATAAGTGATACACTATTTAATAAATTTATAGTATTTAGTTTTTATAAATTTTAAGTATGCTACGCAAATATGTTGTCAACTTTCGTTTTCTCTAGTTTTAAACTAAACAAATTTACTAGATGGAGCCAAATTTCGGTAATTTTGAATAATTGAATAATTTTGTGAATGTAAACATAAACCTAAAATTGACCTTACCCAAAGCATATTTAAACACCAAACACACTAAATCTGTGAATAAATTATTCAGTATGTGAATGTAAAAAACATGTTCGAAAAAGACACAATACAATGATAATCTGGTGTGTTTTGACCTTACTGCAAATGGTCGCCGTGACGTCAACGGACCTCACTTTCGTACGACGAGTTAGCTATCCAGCCTAGCAATATAACATCTCCAATAGATTAAGGGTCATGCACAAAAGATCTGATAGGTCGAAGTGTTTGAGAGGCAGCATAGCCTTCACGACCCCCCCCTACAATCTACAATATAACACCTTTAAAATCATTACAAGAAATTGCAACAGAGTAAAAATATTTATAGTCCGTACACAATTTGTTGATAGCTCACTGCAAGTTTGACACTCATTAGAGAACTGAAATACAGAGAGGACAGGTAGTATGATATAATAACAAAAACCAACCTAAAACTGGCAGTTTAAGATGTTTTCGACTAACCCACCTTGTATCTGAAGAAATACAATACAGCTATAGAACTTTTAATCCGATTATGTAGGTATTTTGAGTGGAAGTGACTGACCAGTGTCGTAGAGTATATGATTAAATCATTACGTTACTTTAAATAAATAAATATATTAATATTCTTAAACTGTAGGTACTGTAAATTGTATTTTTATTTTAATAAAATTTCTTTATTTTATTTAAAAATAAAAAGTTACTTGCAATTTGTAAAAGATACATTTATTTAATTAATACCTATTTTTAAATAATATAAACTACGATTACTTACAAAACTATTCAAATTCAAAATAAACAGGATCATCTTCGGAATCCGAGTCGTCTTGCAGGTTAATAATTAGCGGTTGTGTCTCTACAGTCGCATCAATTATATTGTCAAGATCCCACATTTTTTGTTCTTCTTCTATTACATGTCTTACTGCATCTCGCCAATTTTGTTCTGTAATATGTTGTAAAGACTCATATAACAATTCACGTACAGCTTGTATTTTATATGACGTATTTTTTCTAGCCACATAGCTTTTCATTTGTGCCCAAATGAGTTCAATTGGATTTAATTCGCAGTGGTAGGGTCTAAGGACTGTGATGTTTCGTCTTTCCGCCATTTTGTCAACTACGTATTTCTTGAACTTAGATTTGTGTTGCCGGGCAATTTTTAAAAGTTCTGCTTTAACCATTCCATCTTTGTAAGGCAGGGACTTATTCCGCAGCCATTCAATGATATCCTGTTTCTTCCATGCAGTCGTTGAAAGTCTTTCTACTAGTCGTGAATGATAAGGTGCATTATCTAATACTATAATTGAGTTTGGTGGTATATGTTCAATCATCTGCTCAAAATACTCTTCGAAAACATCAGCTGTCATCTCCTCGTGATAGTCTTTTGTGCTTTTGGATTGAAATTCCAACAAACCATGCTTAGCAAATCCTTTTTCAATGCCAATGTGAGAAACTATTAATCTACTGCCTTTACCAGAGGGTGGGGAAATACCAGTAGACCAACCTTCCATAAAGGCTTGCCTGGAGCTTGATATATTTTTATCTGACCAAATTTTTGTGAGAGTATGACCTGCGTTTACCCACGTTTCGTCCTGATAGTAAATTGGCTTTCCTTCAGCCCGAAATTTTCGTATAGATCTTAGATACTTTCTTCTCCAACATATTATCTCTTCCCGGTCAATCAAAAGTGATTTTCGGTCTGATTTCTCCCACCGAAAATTTAATTCTCTTAAAACTTGCCACAATTTGGTTCGTCCGACATGAGGCAAATCCGGGTCGTCTCTAACTTCTTGTAAAATTTTGTTTAAGTTGGGTATTTCTTTTTTGTAAAAAAATTCGTGAATTTTCCTTCGAATACCATTTTTGGCAAATTCATCAATTTCAATAGGTTTTCTCCCCCTCTTTAAGTATTCGTTTGTATTTGGGTTAGCTATACCTTGTTTTTTTCTTTCTGATAGGAACCTATATATTGTTGACTCCCCTACGCCCGTCATGTGGGCACAACTCTTGATTATGTTCTGAAAGCAGAGCATCGTGAACGTTCAAAACAATAGTCTTCTCTCTTGGTGAATAGACAGACTTACTGACTGTACGCAACAGTACCGGTGTAAAACTTGATGATGTTGATGATGATGACGAAGCCATCGCAAGCAATCAAACAAAACAAGCAGGAACGAAAGGTACGTATATGTTTGTAGGAATATGAAAAAAAGTTACTCACGCACTGCACAAAATTCGCAAAATAAATATTAGAGACGTTAATTACTGCCGTAGACGCCGAAACACCAACGAGCCGTAAATTAAATGCGATCAAAAACGTACTAAACATAATGAGGGTCAAACTTGCAGTGAGCTATCAACAAATTGTGTACGGACATGAATAAACACCTCAGGAACCTCCGCCTATGATTTTACGACTATTACGGCCGTTTTATGACTTGGACGCACATTTTGTGCTATCGACAAATTATGAACGGACTATAGATTATTCCACACAAGATATCATGCGTACAAGAAAATGCAGGTCATGCAGGTCTAAGACAGATGTTAAATTTAATGCATTACGAAATTCGGATAGAACACAATCTTAAACAAGTGCTTTTTTACAGACAGGGTCAATTATATCAAGACAAATATGATATTCATCAATATAAAACAAAGATTTCCAATGTTTGATCTAATATTTTGCTGTCACGTTTTTTATTACCAGTTTTATGAGTCTATTTTTATTTTCAATCTGTTAAAAATAATAAATGAATAGGGAATAATTGTTGATTTTAATAATTGCGTGTGTTTAAATGGTTAAATTTAGATTGTTCCTGTTCGCATCCTGTAAATCGTCCATGAACAGGCCTAACTAGCGAGTTCAAGCTCCGCATGAACCTCAGACGACCTCGGAGCGTTGACGTCATTCAAAAAAATCGATGGACATAACTCATTATTGAGACAAGCCAACGTAAATAGCGAATTCATCAGCACCAATTTCCAACACAAGCCTTGTATTATTGTTTCCGATAAGGGCACTTGAAACACCCACAAAAACTGAAATATATTAACTTTACAAGACCGCATAGATTTTTCATTACGTTGCCGCTTCTAATTCTTAACTGTTCAAGGAAACTTACCGTTTACATTGTTGTTGGAGAGTTTGGAATTGTGAGTTATTTCCCTGCTATCACGTACGCATCCTCTCCTATTTAAGGGATATTTATGTTATTTACTATTGGACTCTACAAATTTGATTAAAAGTTCTCCTTAAATCTGGGAAGATTTGGGTTTTATTTGACTATTAACTCTTACAGTACTGCCTGGAGGTATCTACATGTTTTACTCACTGATATTCTTTTCTTAGTCTTCACTTATCATAACTTTAAAATACTATTCTTCTTATGGTGCGTCTCTACACGGAGATTGGCTATCATTATGGCTAATTTTACTTTCGACGCTGCGAGTCTGAAAAGCTGGAGGGATGTGCATCCAAACCACTCTCTTAGATTCTTCAGCCAGGATATACGTCTTATTTCCACCGATCTGTTTCCTGTAATCTTGCCCTCCATTATCAGTCTTAGTATACTGTATCTCTCTCCACGCATAATGTGACCGAGATATTCCAGTTTTCTGGCTTTAATCAAGTTCTCCAATTCTCTTTCTCTTTCTACTCGGCGTAGAACCTCTTCATTGGTAATATTTTTTATCCACAATATTTTAAGTATACACCGGAAGATCCACATTTTAAATGCCTGGAACTTTTTCATTGTGGCTTTGTTGATCGTCCATGATTCTAGTCCATATAAAAGCACTGGGATTCCATAACATTTAACCATTCTCAGACGTAGTTGAAGGTTTAAGTGTGGGTTAGTAAATAGTTGTTTCATTTTAAAGAAAACATTTCTAGCCTTTTCGATTCTGACTTTGATTTCTCGAGTCTGATCATGCCTTTCGTTGATCCACGTGCCGAGTCATCAGCATAACGTATGATGTTAATAATCTTTTCATTTATATTTATCCCCTCGTTCCTGTTCCTGAGAGCTTCTTTGAATATATCCTCTGAATAATAATTAAACAAAAGTGGTGACAAGACACATCCCTGTCTTACCCCTCGTTGTATTTTGATATTTTCTGATGTTTTTCACAGCGACTTGATTCCAATAGATGTTCTTGATTATTCTCACATCTTGCTCATCAAGCTGACTTTCTCATAAGAGGTTAATCATCTTTTCGTGCCTCACCCTGTCAAACGCCTTCTGTTAACCTGGTTGGCATTTAGCCTAATACTGTTGAAATTATACACTTAAAAGTAACATGCTTCGTATCAAGATTCTAGCTCGTGCAGCATCAGTCTGGGTCGTATAAACCCCATACTGAATGCGCTACCTAGTGAGGGTATCACAGTCAAATATGACTATGACATGGGTTGCTGTTTCCTCCCCATTTCCACATAGTCTGCGCTTTGGGCTCCCTAAATTCCATGTCATGAAGATGATTCCTCAGACAACAGTACCTCGTTATCAGCCCAAGCTTTTTTTATCCCAAGTAGCAAGTGTAGGGTTTGGTCGCCCCATCAATCTCTTTCTATGTCCCAGGTCATTGGTTTCTAGCCAGATTAACCAAGATTTAAATTTCCTTCTGACACCGGGTTTAGGCACCAGCAGCGGGTTTAAAAGCCTAATCTTGCGAGTACGTCTGCCCTTTTATTGCCTTCAATACACTTGTGCCGCAACACCCACCCGAGTTCAACTTAGTTGTGCTTTGCCAGGTTTCCAAGGTACTATTGGCATTCCTTTGAACAGGCAACCCAGCTTCTTGTTTTATACCGATTCCAGAAATTACTTGCGTTTAAATCCTGGTACATTTACTTGTCTCTAGATGAAAATGACATAGCTTCACTATCTTTTTTAATTTAGAATATACATTTTGCTGCTTTATTCAAAAATATTTTAGAAAATTTTTGAAGGAAGTGGTTGTGAATATTATTTTTTTGCAAATGTCGAGATAGTTAAGGATACCAATTAATTATTTTTTGTGTTTATTCTATTTCAGACGCAATTAATGTTGTTTGGGAAAGTTAGTATTTACTTAGAACAATAATTAACTGTATATCGATGGCATCGTGATAAATTGAAAATTATTGCATCAAACTGCCAGGCGCCAACTGGACGAGTAATTAGTATTTACTGAAATTCCCAGAATATGTTTGTGTATTTCTATTGATCCTCTATTGATGCCAACAAATACAACCTTATTTGTTTGCATTAATAACAAAATTAGATGATCTAGAAATGTTGAAATTAAAAAACTACATTCAAACTGAGGGGAATAATAGAGCTGGAGAACTCGCAAAAAAGGCATCTGAACTTTTCTGCGGTATACACACTTGCACTTGGAGAAATAATTCTTGGAAAGAACAACAAGAAATGAATACTGTTGGACGTACAAAGAAGTATTTAGATGATAACCAAGAGCCAAAAGCTTCCTGTAGTGGGAAAGACGTAGATTCCAAACATAAACGAAGCTTGTGTAGAATTGCAGATTTGACTCATAATGATATGGTCAATTTTCGTTAATGATTTTACAGGAATAAATCAAAAACTCTTTAAAATAACTTATATTTTAAAATATATCAAAACCAAAAAACCTGTTGGGCGAAATTTAGCAAACCCTAAAAATCAAAAAACCGTGACAATAACCTACTATGATAAGAATAAATAATCACACATCCAAGACATTATCATGGTCTGGTACGTTTTGATTTTCGTTCTCCTAGTCACGTATTTGGACTCTAGTATATCCTTTAGGGCGTATAAGCACTTGTTGGCCGACTTTAGGCGTTCTCTGATTTCTTCACTCATATCGTTGTCGGATGTGATTGTGGACTCTAAGTATTTAAATCGTCTTACATTTTCAAAGTTGTATCTGTCCATGGTCACATTTTGTCCTACCCTAGCTCTGCCTGGTCTTGAGACATGCATATATTTTGTTTTGACCTTGTTGACTTTAAGCCCCATAAATGCCGCTTCTTTTTCTATTTTGTAAAATAGTTCTTTTACTTTTATGACGCTTATGCTCACTGCGTCTATATCGTCGGCATATGCTAGCAGCAAGTTTTATCCACTGGCCCCGAATAGCTGAGTTTCGATTTTGGCTTCTCTTACTACTTTTTCCAATGCGATATTAAAATGCGTGGGTGATAGTGCGTCTCCCTGTTTAAGACCTGTGCTCACCTGAAACACAGCTGAGAGGTCATCACCAATCTTTACCCTGCACTTAGAACCCTCAACACAAGCTCTGGTTACTCTGATCAGCTTAGGTGGGATGCCAAACTCAGCCTGTGTATGCCATATTTTGACCCTTTTTACACTGTCGTATGCCTGCTGGAAATCTATAAATAACTGGTGGAGGTCTTGATTAAATTCCCAACTCTTCTCTAGCAATTGCCTAATGGTAAACAGCTGGTCCGTTGTTGACATATAAACTATCTGATGTAATTCGTTCATTTAGATTATTTGCCTTGAAAAAATAATATAAAATAAAAATTGAAGTAAACAGATTTCATTTCGGATTACATTCGGAGTTTAAGAAAACCGTAAGGATATATTAGAGGTTAAGTGGAAGAACAGTTTGTAAGTTGATTTTATATCATCTTATTAACTGAATTTCGCCTTTTGCTTTCATGTCAACCTTATATGTATTATTTTGTATTTAAATATGGAAGCAATAAAGTTGTTTATTATTATTATTATTATTCTGAAAGCACTTATTTAATAATAAGTTCTTTCATTGCGTACGTACTTATCTCTTCATTCACAGTTATTTTGCAGACCGGTAAATCCAATTTTTAAATGATTTCGTTTCCATTACGGTCCTGTCTATATGGATACACTCTCGGGCAGTTCGAATCATTAAACAATTGATTTTAAATGCACTAGCAACAAAAGTATGACCAAGTAGTGTGTTTAAAATTGCGACAAACGCAATTGTAAAGTGATTTGAATTCGATTCAATGAAAACGAAAACGTCACTCTTATTGCCGCAGCCGCGAACTCTCTTCCTCGGCGCGGTTGGCAATTCTGAATTTTCCCCAAGTCAGTCTAGCTCGAACATTGCGGGTAGGCGGATTTATTATTGGCTTTTCTTAAATGTTTGTTGTGACGTTGGAGATGCGATATCATGAAGTTTTTTCATTAAATTGATGAATGTAAGTACTTATACGTAAGCTTTTATAGTTCGATAAACGAAATGGAGCTTTTAGAATCGGAGATTTTCAGGATAACGACGCCCCTCGTTATTGTGCTGTTAATATTAGTAAAAAAGGACGTTGCAAAGATTTTTGCAGTGAATTTAGTTCTTTTATTAGATAGTTAAGCTATTTGGTACTCTACAATGTTGTCTAGAAAATTAAATTGCTTAATTTGTGGTTCAATATTCGCCCGTTCATCATTTCACATTTGTGATGTAGATTTAATAAATTAAACTGTTTACACACAAGACAATTGGTAATTTGCTTGTTATTTTCATGTATGCACATTATAAACATGCGTTTACTTGGATCACGAAAAACGGCTCTTTCAGTGCAATATTAAATAATATAAAAATATTTTAAAAAAATTTTTCACCTAATTTTGCTTAATAACAACTCGCATGTTTTCTTTTGATATTTAAAACTCTTATTTTTGTCGTAATGATTCTATGTATGGGGTAAGTGGTAGTTTAATACGAGCACTGAAATCACTATGAGGATTACTCTGCTTGTGTCAGGATAAACGGAGCTTTCACGGACTGGTTTAACATCGAAAAAGATGTGAGACAGGGATGTGTGGCTTCGCCATGGCTGTTTAACTTATATATAGACGGTTGTTTAAAAGATTTAAAAGAGAGTGCGTATGGATTAAAAATTAATGATTTGATCGTCAAATGTCTTCTTTACGCCGATGATTAAGTCATATTAGCGTTATCTGAAGAGGAGTTGCAGGCGATGGTTAATGTTATGCATGATGCCCTGAAAATCAAAGAGATGAAAATATATGTAAGCAAAACGAAAGTAATGGTTTTTGAAAGAGAAGAAAGCATAACAAACTGTGAAGTTTTGAATGAGGGAAAAAGAGTAGAACAAGTAAATGAATTTGTGTACTTGGGTTCTTAGTTTACGAGAGATGGAAAGTATGACAGTGACATTGAGCGAAGGGTGTTGGCAGGAAAACAAATGAATGGGGCACTGCATAGCTTTATGAATAGCCAGAAAGTGTCACAAAAAAGGCACGTCTGGCGGTGCATAGAGGTGTGTTGGTTCCTACACTCATGTATGGTAGTGAATGTTGGGTTTGGCAAAAGAAGCATGAAAATAGGATTAATGCTGCGGAGATGAGTAGTCTGAGAAGTATAGCCGGAGTGACTCGGTTGGATAAAGTAAAGAATAGTAAGATAAGAGAACGCTGTGGTGTAAAAAAAGATGTGGTTACAAAGATAGATAAAGGAATGTTTAGATGGTTTGGACACGTAGAAAGAATGGATAAAGGAAGATTGACGAAACAAATTTATAAGGCGAGTGTGAATAAGTCGGTAGACGTCGACCTCGGAGAAAATATCTCGATCAGATCAACATTGTTTTGAAGAAAGGCCAGGTCGAGAGTACCAACAACCGACGAGCATGTATGAGAGCACTGATGAAAGTAAAGGAAGCACAAGATGTGTGTAAGAACCGTAGCAAGTGGAAGGAAGTGGTCTTTATGTATGTAAGTATGTATGTATCTTGAGTTGAATTGATCTTTTTAGCTTTTAAGCATGAATATATATTTAAAATTACTTGTTAAACTTGAATATGCAAATCTCGTTTTTTTAATTCCCAAAATTGTGTTTTATTATTATTGTAAATTAGAATTGCATTATTAAGATGTATTTCATCATTAATTTGGATATTATCATTACTTTGAATTATATTATTATCAGGAATTTTATTATTAATGTTAATATCGTCAATATTAAGCAATTCGTTAGATTTATCATTTACCTCAAACGGTTCAAACGGTCTTCAAAAAGCCATTTCAAAAATATCACAGCAAAAATAAAACGCAAACGATAAAAATTATTGAGAACCAGCGCGCGCTAATGTTTTGAAACGTTTATCGGGTGGACACCTGCAAGCTAGATAGTAGACCGATGATTTGATAAATGCGTATTAGCGACGCTGATATTCAAAAATAAGCTGTGCTACACGTAGCATATTAAAAGAGGCGGTCGATACTTTTTGCCAAATTTATCGGTATTACTCAGTAAAGCTTATTACCGGAATATCGCAGTGCCCTGGTAAAATTATCTTTTTTAAACTGAGATTGGAAATACTATACAGATAAGTATCATATGTCTAATGTAAATAATAGTTGATGCATTATTATGCATTGCTATGAGTCACGTGAGGATACATCCATTGAAAAGTTTTTACTTTTAGATACTTTTTAGAATATAACTGCATGCAGTATTTCTGTGGTTTTTGTTAAATAATTTGTGTTGAATGCGCTCGTTCGAATTTGCATCATTGTTATACGAGGGTTAATCCACAACCCGCTTGTATTAGGTATACAATTTTGAGCCTTTTTCAAAAATTAACGTGCCAGACACAACTATAAAATATACACTCGTCATGTAAAAATTGCTTTGCGGTCGGTTTATTTCAACTGTCAAACTGACACTCTTTAAAATTATGCAAAAAGTTATCGATGTATAACCCGAATATTTTGAAGCACTTATAGTATTACTACTGATAATAACTGATACACTGATAATAAGTATGACACTCTAGAGAAAAAATACAGTTTCTTTGATATTTTGCTTATTACGTAGTCAGCGTGGTCATTTGGAAAGATTGTGTTACGTACAATAAACCCTAGATACTTCATTTTACTCATAATTTTTATGTCATTTTCATCGATTTTAACTTTGACTGTATTACATTTTTGCACATTTGCGCTCGACCTGGTGCGATATGAGGTTCTGACCACAAACTACTAAAGTCTAGCCTTACCATAAATTTAAAGACTTTGACTCTCTTCAAGCCTAGTCGAAGATTACCGACACCCAAAGAGAGAGTTTGCCAAGAAACACTGCGTACTTCCTGTCCCGCGCTGACTGAAGGAGACTCAAATCAAACGTGGGAAGCGATCAAAACATATATCGTGTCTGGTGTGAATAAAACCACGAACCCAAAACTAATAAAGAAAAAACACTGGATGACGGAAATGATGACGAAGTAGAAAAAGCCATAAGCCTTATAAAAAACAACAAATTACCTAGTGATGATGGCATACCCGCCGAAACAATAAAAGCCATGGGCGAGCTTGGTGTTGATGCAATCTACAAACTGTGTGTTAAAATTTGGCAAACTGGGGTATGGCCAAAAGAATGGTGTGAATCGGTGTACATGCCGCTACACAAGAAAGGCTCTCCTACAGACTGCACCAACTACAGAACAATAGCGCTTATGTCGCATGCAAGCAAAACTCTGCTTTATATTATAAACAATCGTTTAAAACCTTTTTTACTTCCACTGATTCCCGACGAACGGACAGGATTCATGCCAGGAAAGGGAACAAGGGAACAAATCCTGAGTGTAAGACAAATAATAGAAAAAGCATATGAATTTAATGTAAAAACGTATTTGTGCTTTGTCGACTACAGCAAGGCATTCGACTGTGTAAAATGGAAGAATTTGTGGCTTATCTTGGAAAACAAGGGAGTACCAAAACATATGATTATTTTGCTTAAAAATCTCTACAACAGCTGCGGGAAGGTGAAAATCAACAACACGCCATCTAAGTCTTTCTAGTGCGGTGTAAGATAGGGCTGTATTGTGTCACCGATACTCTTCAATATATACGGAGAGTATATAATGAGAAAAGTTCTGCAAGGTTGGCGAGGGGGATTAACCATAGGAGGAAAAAGAATTACTAACCTTAGATATGCAGATGACACCTTAATACTAGCTCGTTCGGAAGAAGAACTCACGGAATTTATGAGAAAGTTGGACAGGATCAGCAGAGAACATGGTCTTACGTTGAACAAAAAGAAGACGAAACTTATGATGATAGACCGCAACCCTGCCAATGTTAGACAGGTCGATGGTTTTGAAGTGATCGAGAAATTTAACTATTTAGGATCACTTATCACAAACAAAGGCGGCTGTGATGGAGAAATTAATCGCAGACTGGCCATAGCACGTAACTCAACAATAAAACTAACTCGAATATGGAAAGACTCTGCAATATCTCAACGCAACAAACTGAAATTATGAAACTACTTGATCTTTCCTATTCCCACATATGCCTCTGAGACCTGGACTTTAAAAATGGCCAATTGAAGAATAATAGATGCTTTTGAAATGTGGGCCTACAGACTATAGATCACCACGAGGCTATCAACCGGGATAAACCAATTATACCTACGGTATTTTGGACACATTTCAAGAAGAACGAATGGCCTAGAAAAACTTATTGTAGAGCGAAAAATCAATGGTAATCGACCAAGAGGAAGGTCTCTGACGCGCTGGGTGGACCAAAACAAAGAAATCATTGGTCGCGGTCTGCAAGAAGCTTCTCTTGCAGCTCAAGACAGAGAAGAATGGAGAACTACGATCCGAGCAATTGAGACATGATGTCACCATACTCTCTCCAGAGCAAAAGGCCAAGAGAGAGAGAGAGAGAGAGTATTCCATTCAATGTTATTTTCTGTATACCTTGTTGTAATGGTCATAGCCTTAGTTTTAGTGAAATTTAGTTTGAGTTTATTTGTTCCAAGATATAACTTAATATTTTCAAACTTAGCGTTAGGTTATCATCTATTGGCAACAAATATTTTACGATTAAAATTATTAAATTTATGCGATTATGCTTGTGCTATGTGCTATGTGTTTAATACGGATGTTCGAATCCCTTTGGACACCCCCGTTGTTGCGCCACCACCGGTAATGACTGCCAAACGAAAGTTTTCGACACGAAACCGTTGACAGTAATAATTGATCGGGTAGCTAGAGCGGCTCTAATAACAGTCATTATGTTTTATTTTCACGTATTTAATATTTCAGTTACTACTAAATAAAAAAGCTGCTTCATTGTGTACACGACAAAAGTATTATTCTTTCTAAATTTGATTTATTGTGAATGTATGTGTACCGGGTATTGTCAATTTCAACAGCCGTCAGCTCAAATTGATATTAAATCATTTATAACAATATTGTTACTTCGAAAAAAAAACGAATCGAGATCTACTATAAGATAAAACAAGCTATTGGTAAATGGTGCAAAGTATACAGCAGACCAACTCTCAGCAAATCCGGACTTAGTCACTTTGTCTGAACTGGAAAGCAAACAGATAAGAAAGGAATTAACTGTTTTATTAGAAAAACGCACTTCGAAGAAGCCAAATCTGAGACGGAAATTTTAGCTCCACGTTAAAGAGTTCTATTTATTTAGTTTCTTTTTCATTTTACTATGCAATTTTAAATTATATTCGATATTATTTTATCTTTAATTATTACCTATCCTTTTCTTTTTTTGTAATTTATTAATTTATTTTCTATTTATCTAGACACGAGGTAGGGTGTCAAGCCAAGTTCATGGCGAGCGGTACCTGTGTAATATTACACGAACCATTTGAAGCCTCTTTTGCCCCCCTCATAACTCAAAAACTATTTTACATAAACATGTCAAATTTGGCTCATATATTGAGACTTGCGAGATACATATGTGCTCCAAATTTCATAAACAGACCTCTAACAATTATTTAGACATTAACGTCCAAAAATCGTCATTTTTATGACTGACTAACCTATAGATTAAAACTCTAACCCAGTAACAGATTACTTAGAAAGTTCAAATTTGGCATCCAAATAGGTAGTTGGGTAAATACAAAGGAATAAATCAAAAAAATATAATTCGTATATTCGAACTAGCCAAGTCAGACCTTAGGCTTCAATATATTATCCTAAGTTATTAGAAGGAATGATATTTTAAGTTGTTATAAAATATTTTGTTGTTATAAATAAATTTCAGGACTGACCATTGTACTTGGCACCCATTTAGATCTCACTTCACAACCAAGGCGTATATCATATTATTGAACTTGGCTCTTATTTTACATTTATGTTTTTGATGCGATTTATTAATCTCTTAATACCCTTTTCTGTATGGCATGTAAACACCAGATCAATCACTTATGGTTTTGTGGAATTTAAAGAAAAAGTAAACAATGTTTTTAAAATTATAACAGTTTCTGAAACCTGGCAGAGTGATAGAGTTGATGACGAAACAATTGCTCTGCCTGATTATGACCTTTTTTGCAAAGATCGTGAATGTCCTGGTGGTGGAGTAGCTGGTCTATATTAAACACCCTTTAAATGCGTCTCTGTTAAACAACCTTCATGATGTTACTTATTAACAATAAGTATAAGATGCTGTTGGTGCTCTGTATAGATCAAATACAATACCATCTGTTTTTTTAAGGAATTCGATGATGTTCTGGCCCAATTGATAACCATATCTGATTACTTTCTATGTGCAGGAGACTTAAATATTGATTTTCTTGAGTCACTTGACAATTTGCACATTCAGCTGGTTAACATAGTAGGTTCATACGAGTTGCTTAAGGTAATTTATTAACCCACACGTTTTTCAGCAACCACATAGAAATTGCTTGATGTCATTTTTTG
The DNA here is from genome assembly GCA_950111635.1 of Agelastica alni. Classification (NCBI taxonomy): domain Eukaryota; kingdom Metazoa; phylum Arthropoda; class Insecta; order Coleoptera; family Chrysomelidae; genus Agelastica; species Agelastica alni. The sequence continues at coordinate 10,287,431 of OX467718.1, forward strand.
CTCCCAATCTCTGACTATAAGTAACCTCTCTGTAACTGACTGTTCTAGCTGCTCTGACTATTGGTTGTTATCCTGTGAAATTGATGTTCCAATTCAGATACATAGGAGTTTTTAATATACGTTTAGAGATTTTAAACATTTTAATGCACATTAGGAAACATGGATAAAAAAGTTGAAAGCTTCAATTATCTTATAATCAACTGCTTTGATCTTCTTGCGCCTATCAGAACAGTGCGTATTACTAAAAAAGGCACCATGGTTGACTGCTAACCTCAAACTTCTCAGGCGCCTGTGAGCCAGAGCTTTGGTTAAATACAAAGAAAGTCAATCACGGCACCACTGGGAAAACTTAGAAATCTGACCAATCAAACAATCAATCTGGAAAAAGTCTTACTTCGTAAACGCGCTGGCGACGACGACAAAAAGCGAGTAATGGCGAATCGAAGCGAAGAGCTGGAAAAATGCGCTGAGGTGTGGGTATCTTCACCTCTATAGCCTCGACTTACTCTTGCAACTCCGCAACGTAGATGTAAGATTCCTTCAAAAGTATCGTATGGGTTTTTACCTGCTCTAGGTCGAAGTGTTCCCTGGCTTTTATCGCCCTGAATTTCTTTTATAAAGTAAATAAAACGACACACTTGTCATCGAGAATATATTGTACAATTTAATACAATAAGCTCACAGTTTCGAGCCTTCTGTATCTTCAGAATATTTTCACTGGTTGTTAGCTTTGAATTGAATTTGTTTTATATGATTATATTGATGTGCATTTTACCACGTGGTGTTTTAAAGCGGTGCTCTTTTTTTGCTGTTAGATGTTCTTCTGTCGGCTGATGAAGCGAAAGAGAGAAGCTGTGCTCTGAACGCAAGCGTTGTTCATTGCTCGGCTGTTGAAATGGAAAGAGAGCGAGAGGCCGGAAGCCGGGTCAAACGTGGCTTCGTTTCTTGCGCTGAATTTAGCGTTTTTATTGGTCAAAAATCGTAACCGTCCTTTTCACGTGATCGTATAGCTGATTTCTAAAATTGCACACGACCCTTTCGTAATATTCTGGAGGGATAATGAATGTACGTGTTTTTAGATGATTTTTTTGTCGGCGTTAGGGCCATACTGAGTAGTTTTAAAAATCAACGAATTTCTCAGAGAGGAATTGTACAGTTGGACGTACTAATTTCCAACACTTAAAATTTAGCCTAAGAAATAATAAAAATATGTGGAGCGAGCTATCGAATCTAAACATTCATACCAAAAATTCGAACAGTATACCTAGCCATCTTCAAGAAGTAGATGATATTAATGATTTTTTCGGTAAATGCTCGACTAATAACGTACCTCCAGATGATGACTAAAAATTTTGTCTAGAATTTACCTCAATGGTCACTTCAATTTTCACTTCTATGAAACTAATGATGAAGAAGTTTTCAAAAATCTCCTTCGATAAAATCTAACGCCATTGCCTCAAATTGCATAAGTGTAAAAATGTTTCAAGTAGAAGAATGTAATATATAAGTAATATATGTAATATCTTTCCACCGAGTCAATCTAGACCTAATAACAGTTGTACAACAACTCTTCTCAACATTTTAAGTGAATTGTTAAATTCGAGCGATAAAAACAAGTTATGCCTCCTCGTGCTGATATATTACTCTAAAGCTTTTGACGAAATCAATCATCAACTATTGTTGAATCTGCTAAATATTTGGGTTTTTCGTTGACAGTGGAACTTAACAGTATTTACTTATTGAATCGCTCGCAACGAGTTATCTTAGGACGAAAAATTTCCAATTATCTCAATCTACAAAGTGGCGTGCCACAAGGCTTAATAATCGGACCATACTATTTTCGTGATATATACTCGTACCTCTCAATTTCCTAAATGTCTTAAACACACTGAGATTTAAATGCCAAATCTGAAATATTCGTATCCCAAAATAGGCTTATCCCAAATTTTGTAATATTCGGACAAGCAATTTACGAGATAATTGGCCGTTTCCAGATTTTTGGTCCACTTAGTATTTTTGCAGAATTTGATCAAAAACTTAAGATATCTAGTTGTTGCTGAAAATTCAGTTAATTAAAGTTATCTATTTGTAAACATTCGCAATAAAGTGCAAATCCCCCATTTTAACACAACTTTATTTATATTAAGGATTAAGTTTAATTTAAGTAGAACCCAAAAATTAAAATTTCAAATTTTCAAAGTCAATGATGTCGGAAGCTTATATTTCTTGAGGCCTTTTACGTTTGTCCCCTTGGAATAGGAGTTTTCAAAAAACCGTTTGTACTCGCAAAGAAGGGTTGGAAGATTTATTTTAAAATAAATTATAGTTTAAAAAAATTTAAAAACACCCCTTTAAAGTTAATTAAACTAAAAAGTAAAAAATAATTCTTGATATCACTTTTATAAAAGCGGTGCTTTCATTCCGAAACGCAGAGTTAGTTTAAAAATGTCATACAAAACACCCCACGCTTTTAGAACAGTGACATTCATTTTCTCGTCAGTAATTTTATTTTATTATTTTTTACTCTTTAGTTTGACATACATACATACATAAAGTCACGCCTTTTTCCCATAGGGGTAGGCAGATACCACTTCCTTTCACTTGCTACGGTTCTTACACATATCTTTAGCTTTCTCTACTTTCATCTCATACATGCTCGTCGGTTGTTGGTACTCTTGACCTGGCCTTTCTTCAAAACAATAATGATCTGATCGAGATATGTTCTTCGAGGTCGACCTCTACCGAATTGTCCATTCACACTCGCCTTATAAATTTGTTTCGTCAATCTTCCTTCATCCATCCTTTTTACGTATCCAAACCATCTAAGCATTCCTTTATCTATCTTTGCAACCACATTTTCTTTACACCACAGCGTTCTCTTATCTCACTATTTTTTACTTTATCCAACCGAGTCACTCCGGCTATACTTCTCAGGCTACTCATCTCCGCAGCATTAATCCTATTTTCATGCTTCTTCTGCCAAACCCAACATTCACTACCATACATAAATGTAGGAACTAACACACCTCTATGCACCGCCAGAGTGCCTTTTTTGACACTTTCTGGCTATTCATAAAGCTATGCAGTGCCCCATTCATTTGTTTTCCTGCCAACACCCTTCGCTCAATTTCACTGTCATACTTTCCATCTCTAGTAAACTTTGAACCCAAGTACACAAACTCATTTACTTGCTCTACTCTTTCTCCCTCAATCAAAACTCCACAGTTTGTCATGCTTTCTTCTCTTTCAAAAACCATTACTTTCGCTTTGATCACATTTATTTTCATCCCTTTGATTTTCAGGGCATTATGCATAACATTAACCATCGCCTGCAACTCCTCTTCAGATAACGCTAACATGACTTGATCATCGGCGTGAAGAAGGCATTTTAGTTTGATTAACTCTAAAAGCGTGTTTTTTAGTTTTTTTAAACTATATTTTTTTTTGCATTTTAGTTCGATTTGTTTTACTTACTAAAAAAATTATGTATTAAATAGTAAAAGTACCAAAGCACAAAAGCACATTATGAATGCATCGACTGGGAATCGAACCCGGACTGCCCGCGTGACAGGCGAGCATTCTACCACTGAACCACCGATGCGATGAATTGATATCTGCGCGCATGCGTAGTTCATACATCAGTTATATCTCTCTTACTTTTATGCAAAGGATCCCTGAAGAAATTTATGAATCCTGGTGAAAGTAATCAGGATAATCGGATATTTTGATCGAATTATTACATTGTCTTCGGTCTTTGACTAGTGTGCAAAGTTTAAATTAAATCTGTTCGCTTAAAGTAGGGCAAAATCGAGTCCAAAGAGTCAGTTACAAACATACATACTTACAAGATACAGGTGAAACGAATATAAGCGTGTTAAAAAGACATAAGGTCGTCAAATTTTTTTTTAAGAGGTAGTTGATACAAAAGATTTAGATTAATATTTGCAGAAGTAGGTTAAAAATTCACAGAGCCTGTTCACATATGACTGATCCATTTGGAAAGTCCTATTGTCTAGTCATCCTAGAGGCACGAACAGAGAAGATACGGTGTGGAAATTAAACAGGATTTGATAAATACAACCCATTTTGAATTGCTAAATGTCAGATCATCATCAGTACCGCCTTCTTCAATATTTGTTATAACCTTGTCGCAACATGTGCACAGTTGTCAAAACATTTGTCTGCTCAATGTAGTGATTTTTTTTTTTATTTTTCGGATATTTTTAAAAGTTTTATCTGAAGACTGTGAGCACGCATTATTATGATTAAAATGGTTTGTTTTTATAAATTCTCAGAAAAAAATTTGTTGTACGATGAAGATAATGGAAAATTAAATTTCACACGCGATGAAACCATAAGTTACGTTCGAATTTCTTTGTTTAATTAATAACGAGATTTGATTCATACAAAGTCCTTTCGGAATTAAGCCATTATTAAAATTGTCCCCTGCGATATTAATAAAAATCGTGTAAAATAATAAAATATTGTTTTTTGGAGAAATAATTGCGTAGCGATCTATATAGTGATTTGCTATTTTAAGGGGTTAGGCCACTCTAGAGGCCAAAAAAAATTGTGCGGCCAGGCGACCCTCGTAAAGTTCCTTAACGTTAGCCCTCAACCAATTTTCCGAGAGGTCGGTACTGCCAGCCATCAGCTGTGCACATAAGTTACAGTGTTGTGTATAAAGTTTGCTGTTATATTCCTTTTCTTCTTCTTATAGTGCATCTCCTATCGGAGGTTTGCTATCATCACAGCTATCCGGACCTTATTGACTGCAGCTCGGAAGAGTTCAACATTGCTACAATTAAACCAGTCCCTTAGGTTTTTAAGCCAAGACACACGGCGTCTTCCAATATTCCTCCTTCCACCAATCTTTCCCTGAACTATCAGCTGGAGAAGTGCGTATTTGGTTCCTCTCCGTATATGACCCAGATATTGAAGCTTTCTCTTTTTTTTGTGGTGTTAATGACTTCACATTCCTTATTCATCCGATTTAGGACTTGCATATTAGAGATCTTTTCTGTCCAAAGAATATGCCACATTTTACGGTAGCACCACATCTCGAAGGCTTGTAGTTTGTCTGTGTGATTCTTCTTGAGAGTCCATGCCTCCATTCCATACAAAAGCGCGAAAAACACGTAACAACGCTCCTCATCCTAAGTCCAATCTTGATATCTCGACTGGTGAACAACCTTTTCATTCTCGTTCTTCTTTCTCTTGTTTGGTCACCTGATTGTTCTATCCAGGCTCCCAGTTATTTGTATGACTGCACATTCTCTGTTAAGATGTCTACTACTGACACGTTTACATGGTTGTGATTTTGGGGGAACTTTGTAACTACCATTAACTCGGTTTTCTTAAGATTTATCTTTAGACCGTATTCGTTACATCGATCATTTAATTACTCTAGATGTTGTATGTCTCTTTGATTGCTCGTTAACAAGACGGTGTCAACAGCATATCGCATATTATTTATAACTTCTCCGTTAGTAAGTATGCTGTTATATGCGTAAACTATATAAATAAATATTTACTGTTAAAAGACAGACTTATAATATAAATTCAATCATGAGTGGAATTTTATTGGACCATCTCACAAAATGAAAGGTAAAAAATCTGAAATTCGGCAGAATTAGAGGAAATAGCAAAAAAGTTAAGAAGTTGATCAAAAAAAAAATAAGGTTAAATAAACAGGAAACATTGACATCGAATGAAATACATAAAACCAGTAGATGTTAACATTACGTACTTAAATATTTCTCAATTATATAATTGATTGCTATTATTTCTCACATTTGCAATGAGTTTTTCGTGATGCTGTTTACTAAGTTGGATGTAAGGTTTCAGCCAATTAGAGCTCGAATGTTCTGTGATTTTGATGACTTCCTGTTCACCTATTCCTCCACATAAAAGTTCACCAATTGCAGTTGCCCAATTTTGCGGTTGGTTATTTTTTGCTCTTTTACATCAAGTCGATTTCTTCGTATTTTTCGGTACATTTTCATCAATTTTTTGTTGATCAATTCGATGGAATTTATCCCGCATCTGATTATTTTTAAATTCGTGCACAACGTGCTTATTTATATTTGACGTTAAACTATCACATGCACAAATGTGAAAACATTGAACTTAACAGTCAGAGTCAAGAGTTTGGTGTTATCGATAATCCGAACTTGACTAGAGCTCCAAAATTTGTTATCAACAAAATAATTCGATAGAATAAATTGTTGTTTATATCGTTGATTTACATTTTTCATTTGATGTATCACAAGGTAGGGATTGCAGTTCGACATTTTAAAGAAGTGGTGGGGGGATGTTAAAGGGGTGCCACTTGGAAACAGCCGAATAACCTTTTTAAACCTCCCGCTTGATTTAAAATTCGACGTGTTTTTTTTTTCGTACATTTACGCAAAATCAAAAGCTATTTGAACTAGGGTTTCGTGAACAACAAACAACTCAATCACTGACTGAAGCACAGCTGTTCTATAATTTTGCAGAACTGTTGCGAATCTTTTTAGATGGTGCTTCACTGCAAAAAAATTGAGTGAAACGATTCGTGGTTTTGTTATTAAGTTAAAAAAAATTATAAAACATCATTCAACGAAAACCTGTGAAATTTCCATTTTGTCCCAAAATTGCTTTTTCTCATTCACTTACGCAAAATACTTGATTGACGTTTGATCTGCCACAGCTTTAACAATACCAAATGTCAAATAAGTAGCAGCAAAATAATAAAATATACGTGTACGTACCTACATAACGTTTTAAATCCTTAATAGTAAACGAAATTTTGTTTTTATATTTATTATTTCAGGAAAAGCTTGAATTTTCCTGTTTTTTTTTATTCGGTGACCCAGATCAATTCGCGTTATTGATTTTTTTGTATCAACGTATAAACCACGTTTAACGTTTATATTTCAGATTCTAAAAATCAATATAGCTTCGAGTAAAAGCATACGTGTAATACGATACTCTATATTAATAACAAGAAAAACATAACTTTTATATACTTTTTAATATTAAAGGACTACGTCAAGAATGCTGTATCTCTCCTACACTCTTTAAAGTATATGTAGCGACGGCACTAAGACATTGGAAGAGGAAGATCCACGTTATGGGTGTAAAGATGCTTGTTCACTTTTCAGTTTGCAGATGATCAGGTCTAAGTGTCCAGTGACAAAGAGGACATGCAATATATGGTTAGAAAACTGATGGAAGAGTACCGAGAATGGGGCCTGACAGTATGTATACAAAACAAAATATCAATGTATAGGCACCCAGAACGGAAATTTGGAAGTGGACAATGGTCAGGAAATTCTACAATGTCAGGAATATGAATATCAGTTGAAATGGATGCCATTAGAAGATCCATACGAATATCACGAAGAGACAGATTATGGAACGACCATATAAAACAACAAACGGGAATAGAAGGTACAATAGTTCAGGACATTGAAAAAAATAACTTACCTGGTACGGACACGTAGAACGAATGCCAAATAACAGGTGGCCGAGACAAATACTGCATTGGCAACCAACAGGTAGAAGGAAACGAGGAAGACCAAGTCTGGAATGGCAGAAAACCATACAAAAGCCCATGAGCAAAAGAAACCTCTCACCAGAAGATTGCGACGATAAAAAAGGATTGAAACTAGGTGTCGGACAACGAAAAAACACGTTATATATAAGCTGTTGATGTGTTCAGTCGAGGTAGACCTACCCTATGCTGATGAGGGGTAACACACCCCGAAACCGGTCCATAGGTGGTTACTTCGGATGGATAAATCTAATAGTTAGTTCCTTCTCTTACTTAACAAGCATCTGCATATTGTTACCCGAAATGGGGTATTATACCTGTCGCGGCATATAGCCAGAGGAGTAGTTGTTTTTTGATACATAATCGACCCAAATGAACCTATAATATAGGTGACATACAGCAGAATTAGCTGATTTTTTAAAAATTAGTTATTTATTTTTTTCCATCTATTGACGCTGTCGAAAAATGTTTATAGTCTACTATAATAATATTATAGTTTTCTATAAATTTTGCAAATATATAAAACTATAATTTGGAGAAAAAACTCTTAAAAAGTGAATCTCCTTAAGGTTGCAGTCTATTGAAATTATTTATTTATTTACACTGTTCTACAGAAAAAAAGATTTCCAATTACAGAACAGGAACAAAGTAAACATTTGCACAATAGTACTAACAATAAAAAAGCTTAAGAGTAATACACAATTTACAAAATCAGACTAACATTAGTAGAAAGCTTAAGACTAACACAACATTATTACTGCTGATAATAATAGCTCTTAATTTGCCTCACATTACAATAGAATATATCAAGCTGGTCACTTATAAGGTTATAGTTGCTACACATAGTATGAATAGGAGAGTTTTTAAGTATATTTGTTCGTGGTGTGGTAGTGTAGAATGAGTCGGTGTATCGAGATGCCTGACGGGGAATTTTAAAGTTTATCTGATGTAGTAAGCATTGACATTTAATTTCATTGTTAATTATTTTGTGTAGCATAATGACACTAGAACATTCTCGTCTTTTATCCAGAGTGAAAAAGCTATGTCTTGACAGTAAACTCTCGTGTGCCGTGCCAATTAGTGGATAAGTCCAATCTACTTTAAAACTTAGATATTTGAGAAAGCGTCTTTGGATTGCCTCCAGTTTATAAATATGCACTTGATAATATGGGTTCCAGATAACCGATGCATATTCTAGCTTTGATCCCACAAAAGCATAGTAGAGAGTTTTAAGTATTAAATGGTTAAAGTCGCGGCCTACTCTAATTATAAATCCATACATACGGTTTGCTGACGTAGTTTTATTGTCTATGTGGTTTTGGAAAGATAGCTCTCGGTCGAAAGTAACTCCAAGATCCTTAAAATTACATGGTCTGCCTAGAGAATAATTGTCTATCTTATAGTCAAATATAATTGGATCAGATCTCAATGTATATGACATTACGCAACATTTGGTAGGATTTAACGCTAAATTATTACGACTGCACCATTGGCTTATTTGATTAAGATTTTTCGATAGTTTCTCACATTCAGTCATATTAATGATAGGAGAGAAAATTTTTAGATCATCAGCATACAGTAAAAAATTAAGCTTAATTATGTCACCAATGTCATTGATAAAGATATTAAACAGTAGTGGACCGAGGTTAGATCCTTGTGGTACACCTGATTTGGCGAGGTATTTGTTAGACCTAAATCCATTTAACTGCACATACTGTGTGCGGTCGGACAGATATGATTTGAATAACGCAAGTAGGTTACTCGATAAGCCGAAATTCGAGAGTTTTTGCAGCATTAGATTATGGTTAAGTCTGTCAAATGCTTTGGTCAAATCCATGTAAATAACATCTGTCTGAATTCTGTTATCTATATTTTCCGCTATGTGTTGTGCAATAACGGTAAGATTTGTTGTTGTTGATCGGCTTTTTACGAAACCGTGCAGCTGGTCTAGAATATAATTGTTGACGTGTTGATACAGAACTCCTTGCACCAATATTTCAAATACCTTGCAAAAATTGCATATAATTGAAATCGGCCTGTAATTTTTTATATCAGTTTGCGTTCCTTTTTTAAAGATCGGACATACCTTAGAGCACTTCCACATAGAAGGTATCGTATGTGAACGAATGCAAACATTAATAAGGGTTGTTAATGGGTGAGCTAATACTGAAGCACAGTCTCTAACAATAAATGCAGGGATATGATCCGTTCCTGTGGTGGGTTTTGCTTTAATAGACGTCAATGTAGCTAAAACTTCTTTCTCCTGAAAGCTGCTTATATTTAAATTTAAGTGGTTCGATGAATCATTATCCTACTAAAAAAGTCTGCAAACCCATTTAGTATATCCGATGGATTAGCTAGTATCTGACTTTCGTATGTCATGCTATTAGGTACTTTACCAGATTTGTTTTTATTGTTAACATAGGCCCAAAATTTGTTAGAATTTATATTTATCTCAGATTCACATTGTCTGACATAATTTGTATGTGCAATGTTAACGGCAGTTTTTATTGCCTGTCTAAGTTGTCTAAATTCTTCAAGTGATTGAGTGTCGTTGTTATCTTTATACAAGCGCCAGTATTTATACTTCCTACGAATTTGCATTATAATACTGCAAGTGAACCATGGAGGGTATTTATATTTGTTACTCGTAGAGTACTTAGGTACACAGTAGTCTAATACATTATATAATTTGCCGTAAAAATATGTGCAGGCATCCTCAGCTTCAACAAAGGTGTCTAAGAACGTCCAGTCAATATTTCCTATCATTTCGTATAATAATGGGAAATTGGCTTTACGGAAGTTGTAACACTTTTCATAAGATAATTCTAGATTGTTAACTCTTTCAATTTTCACATTTAAAGTACAGGTTATTTCTAATGCTGGATGATGGTTGTCTTCTCTAACGAGTGAAATTGGGCAATGTAGAGGATTATTTTATTTTCATTATCAAGACATCTGAAAAAACAAGAAACCTGTCTGTTAAAAACAAGGTATCTAGAACATAATATAAAAAGACTTACTAACGTGAGGTTGTTACATCGTAAGAAGCTGTTGCATCACACACAACCATTTTAAAACTTATGAAATACATTAACGACAAACAACGGAGAACTGTTAAAACTTAACAAAAAAACAAAGTTATGATGGCATGTCTTGCATAAAAATGATTACTCACTTTGCTACAAGCTTGTATACTTTAACCGCGCGTATAATCTAAAATTTTCTGACAATATTGTACCACGACAACGTCCTTAAACAACATCATTTCCTTCTTTTACTTACACCACACACTTTAATAGCAACATCCACGATTCCTTTCTTGAATGGCTTCCATAATGCTTCAACCTCAAATGCTTCATTTAAACTGTCAAATTTCTCGTTCAATTTACTTACGAACTCCTCTTTTATGATGCTTGCATACTAAAAAAGAGATTTTCAACAGTTACCTATTATCTAAACAAATTTTGTTGGATTGTTACAGGGGGACACGGTGTGATGGATGTCGGCACCGTCGTGGTCTTGGGGAATGGATAATGAACAACCCCACCAGGAGTTAGTTAAGTGTGTGGTGGTGGGCGATACGGCCGTCGGTAAAACACGGCTGATCTGCGCACGCGCGTGCAACAAACAAGTATCTTTGGCCCAATTATTGGCGACTCACGTACCTACGGTATGGGCCATCGACCAATATCGTATCTACAAGGACGTTTTGGAGAGATCATGGGAAGTGGTGGACAGCGTCAACGTCAGCTTGAGGCTGTGGGACACCTTCGGAGATCACGAAAAAGACAGAAGATTTGCTTACGGGAGATCCGACGTGGTAAGTATTACTTTTTACTATACTTAACAAATCAATTGATGTAATACGATAAATGACGAATTCTGGACAAATGTATATTGGCTCATTTTACCAAATTTTCAAGTTTGACAATTATTGAGGTTCTTTTGTCAAAGAGTATCATTGCGTATATATTATTTTTGAATTTTGTTCTATTACGTCATCTGTGAGCGTTTACTAATACGTCATTAGCGTGTGTTGTTTGCCTTTATCCCTGCAAAACCTTTAAAACTTATACAGTACTTTTATTTCAAAACCAGCCAGTCCATATAACTTTTGATTTTGCGTAAATGTAAGAAAAACAAACAACACGTCAAATTTTAAATCAAGGGGAAGGTTTAAAAATATTTTTCTGCTGTTTCCAAGTGGCACCCCTTTAACATCCCCCACCCCTTCTTTGAAATGTTAAATAACAACCCCTACCTCGTGATACATCAAATAAAAAATTTAAATCAACAATTTATTTTATCGATATATTTTACAGATAACATTAAAAATAGCGAAATTACAACAGAAACAAAAATGAAGTTAATTACAAACAGCTTCTTAAATGTATTTACAGTAACTGTGTGCTTCGTTATTTTGTAGGTAATAATATAACCCATTTTCAAATTCTTCTCGAACTCTTTGCAAAGTTTCGCTAGTAATTCGTCTACATTCTTCAGTTTTTCTAAGCTTTAGTTCTTCGATGTTTTGTTTTGTAAACTAATGTTTTTAAATAGCCCCACATAAGAAAGTCAAGTGGTGTTAGATCTGGAGATCTTGCCAGCCATTCTATAAAACCCCTTCTGCCAATCCAATGTCTTTGAAATCGTTCGTCTAGCCATTGTCTTACAGCTAGTGCTTAATGTGGTGTAGTTACATCCTGTTAAAGGTATATAGTCTGTTCTTTTTTTCCTGTTCATCACCTTGTCTTTCTGGTGACTGAGTAATAAGTGGATCAATTTCATTTTATAATTCCGTTAGGTTTTGGTTAAAAAAAAAATTATCTCATTTCCTAGAATACCAGCACTTACATTAATCTTCGCTGGAAAGTGAGTATTATTCTGTCGAAACACTTGAGGATTTTCGTCATCCCATTACCTAAAATTATATTTTAAATAAAACGTTGATTTATCACTGAAACAAATATTTTTAACCAAATTTGCGTCTTCTTGTATTTTTTCGAACATTGTTTCACACAACTCAACTCTGAGATCATAATTTTTTACTAAGCTGATGATGAATTTGTATTTTATAACGAAAAATCTTATGGAATTTTAACACTTTTTGTACAAAAAGTTTTGATACCTCTCCGAAATGGAAAAATAGAAAAATTACCAACCAAATAACCCCACCCACTCAATTCCGCCTATTTGTTTAAACGAAAAAAATTATATTATTTCTTGCAGGTTTTGTTATGCTTCAGCATCAACAATCCCATCTCACTGCGCAACTGCCGATTGATGTGGTATCCAGAAATTCGTCGATTTTGTCCCAATACCCCTGTCATTTTGGTAGGGTGCAAGAGCGACTTACGGTAAGTTTTTAATTCCAATAAAGTATTCCAAAGTAGGGAATTTTACTACTATAATCCGTTCGCTTGGCGTGTTGTAAATGTATACTCATCATCATCACGTAGCGCTACAACCCTGGGTGGGTCTTGGCTGACTGTACAACTTTTTTCCAATTTGTTCGGTCTTCCATCAACCTAGGTCAAATGGAATGTTCATTTTCCGGAGATCTGCTTGGATGTTATCTCTCCATCGCATTCTGGGACGTCCGAGTCTCTTGCCTGTGGGAATCTCCTCCCATATCAGTTTTACAAGTCTTTCGTTATGCAGTCTGTGCACGTGGCCTGCCCATCTTAGTCGCTGTGATTTAATTTCTTGGACAATATCGGTGTCGTTGTAGAGTGCTTTTAATTCGAAATTGGTTCTGATCTTATACTGGTTTGTGGTGATGTCATGGTGAGGTCCGAAAATTTTTCTAAGTATTTTTCGTTCAAAGCGTCTGAGCTTTTCTTCGTTTGCTTTGGTCATGGTCCACGTTTCGCATCCGTATGTTATTACAGGTCTGACGATGGATTTATAGATTTTGATCTTTGAACTTCTTGTGAGATTTTTTGATTTTATGAGCTTATTCAGTGCAAATAGACAGCGGTTTGCAGATTGGATTCTGTCTTTTATTTCTTCGGTAACATCGTTGTCCGCTGTGATTACGGCCCCCAGATACTTAAAACGTTGTACTCTTTCGAAATTAAAGGTGTTGATCGTCATATTTTGTCCTATTCTGTCTCTTCGTGTCGTTCTATTTATACACATATATTTTGTCTTCTCTTCATTAATCTTCAGCCCTACTTCACTTGTTGCTCCTTTCACCTTGTTGAAAACGTCTTTCGTGGATAGAATGGAGTCTCCAACGAGATCTATGTCATCTGCATATGCGAGTTACAGCTTGGGACCTTGAACCGATAGCAATTCTGTTTTTATTTCGGCCGACCTCATGGCTTTCTCTAATACAAGGTTAAATAGTAGTGGAGATAACGCATCATCCTGTTTAAGTCCACTGTTGATTTCAAAGCTGTCAGACAGTTTATTATTTACACGTACTTTATATATTCCACCCTCCATACAGACTTTGGTCATCCGAATGAGTTTCTTTGGTATTGAGAACTCCGTATACTCGCATGGACTTAAAAGGATAGTTCACGAATTGTCTCTAACATAGTTAGCGTTGAATGACAAATGCAAATAAAGTGTTTTGGGTTTTTGCAGGTGTTATTTTGTGAATTATTTACCGCATGGGCGCATCATAACAGGTGAATATTATACGGATTTAATACAGTAAAAGCTCCTTATTCGCGAGGTATATGTTCTGTAAATATGTCGCGAATATCTTCTTCTTAGTCTAACGTCGAGAACGACGTGTAGTAATACGATTTAATGTCAGGTGTTATTACTCAAAACTCTTCTTACAGTCTCTCCCACGGTCAGCAGCAGTTCTCATGGCTTCCACTAGTGGCCGCTCGGTTAGTTTTGATACAATGTCTGTCCATCTAAATGGGAAGCGTCCGCGTTTCCTTTTGCCAAGCGGTTTGCCCTGGACAATCAGTCTATCAATGTTGTCGTGACGAGTTATATGTCCAAAGAAGTTCAGTATTCGCGCTGATGTCAAGCTACTGAGACGGTTTGATGGTCCAATCTCGTTCAGCACTGACACATTGGTGCGATGTGCCGTCCACGGTATTCTTAGAATTCTTCGCCATACCCACATTTCAAAGGCGTCGACCCGACGCCTGTCGGCTGTCTTCATAACCCATGTCTCGGAAGCGTACCAGAAAATTGAGAACACTAGGGCATGGACCAGTGATTTTTTGGTATTGATGGATCTATATCGATCTTTCCAAATTTTATGTAATTGGCTCATTGCTGTTCGGCCAAGTTGAATACGACGGCGGATCTCCATCTCGCAGCTGCCGGAGGAGTGGATAAGGGCATCCAGATAAACAAACTGATCTACCACTTCACAGTTGACAATGTGATGTGGTCTGTTTGCTGTCTTATCCGATCTATCAACTATTTATACTTTAGATTTGACATAGTTGATTTTTAGACCATACTCTTTTGATGTTCTCTCGAGTCGTTATATCAATTCTGTAAGTTCTTCTGCTGAGTTAGCGATCAGGAGAGTGTCGTCAGCATATCTAAGATTTGAAAAAAAATTTTCGAATATAGAAACCGTGTATATGGAATGGTGATTTGTATGGGATTATAAGAGATACGTTCCAAGGTTTCAAAATAAAAAAATAAATTCAATTTAAGTTTTTAACAACACATATTAAAGCTCAACTTTTCAGTGCTCTTTAAAGCTTCTTCTTCAATGAAATGCGGATTCAATATTTTCTCCAAGTCGGTTTTGATCAAATCTTCATCTTGCGATTCAAGCAACTCTTGAATGTCACTAGATTCTATTTGCTCACTCGTCTTGTTCCATTGGCAACTTGAGCAATTTTTGCTGTTAAAATTTAAATTTGCACAGAACTATCATCATTTCCGACAGTCACACTGGTCCATAGCTTTTCCAACATGATTTCAATGTATATGGTTTAAGTTCTTTTAATGATTTATTTATGAAGACAATGTACCTAATCTTGCAATGTTAAAATTTTTCCAGCAGTCATAATGTTTCATATCACATTCATGATGTCCAGTGTGATTTTAAAGGTTCGTCTAATGTAATAGAGCTTGAACGTCTGGATTATTTCTTGGTCCAAGGGTTGGAGTAAAGTAGTTGTGTTAGGAGGTAAAAATATCACCATTATATTTGGATGCATAGTTTCAAGCTCACGAGGATGACCCGAAACATTGTCCAAAACTAGAACGGGCTTAAAGTCTAAATTATTTTTTTTTCAAATAAGCCTCAACACCAGGAACAAAACAATTCCGGTACCTTCTGAAATATCTGATTGTTAAAAGTAAGTACTATTTGGGTACCCAGCCATAAAGGAATTGGAGGTAATGATTTCGCTGATGAAGCAGCACGTCGTGCAGCCGAGATTGATAATGTCTAACCTAACCATATATACAGACGTAAATTGTTTTGTAAAATCAATCATACACAAAAGCTGGCAACACGAATGGAGTAATATAAACAACGATCTAGGTTCACTAAAAGAAAATGTGAATCGATGGAATCCATCTGTAGCTTTACCGAGAAAGGACTTTATAAAAATTCACCGACTTAGAATTGGACATACTTTTATTACTCATGGACATCTAATAAACGGTGAAGATCCCAAGATCTGCAGCGAATGTGAAGAATGCCTCACAGTCTAACACACCCTGTGTGAATGCAACGCATTTGAAAGAATCAGAACACAATAATATAATCTGACTATAATAAGACAACCTTAGGTACTGATCCGGGAAAATTAGAGAACGTAGTAATTTCATAAAAGACAGCGACGACGCGTGACTTTTTCTAAAGTGTTACCCAAAACAGTGTGAAAATGTTTATTTTGAACCTCCAAATATAAATTTTTGCTTATTTAAGGTATTTTATTATAACTTTTTTTAAATTATTTAAAGTAAAAACTGCTGGACGGGGGCACTTGATATACCTCATCGTGTTATGACGATGCCCAAGAGTTTTCACTATACCAACTAAATTTAAAATATCGAACTACTTTTTTTATTCATTTTTTAAATTATTTAAAAGAGGTCTACTAACGAGTGAGTAACCAAAACAAAAAATGGTAACAAGCCCACGCTCTCGCGCTGTTGAATTTAAGCACGCGACCAGACACGAGCCGGCTCTGACCAGTAGCCGACGGACCGTCACGCGTATCCACAAACGAAAGTGGTAACATGACGCATAACCCGGACAGTATAGAGCGTATTTTTGTTCGGCCAATTGGTTTCTTACTGAATTACTATTACTATTGCATATTGCTGTTGGTAAAAAAATGAATCAAATTATTTCACAGTAGTCATAAAATATTTATTTTATAATTAATTTTTAACTGTTACCAATGGTATTTATTTAATCGTGTCATAAGCATCAATACATTCAATTAGCAGAAAGAGAAAAAAGAAAAAAACAAATACATATCAAGTATTAGGAAATACAGGTCTGAAGTGTAAAATAACATGATACAGAGAAAAAAGGATATAGAAATATATACATGATATATGCACAAGTCTTTTATTTTAATTTATGATGTCTTGGACCAGAACTTGGCCACGTCCAGCGCTTCCGGGGTAGCATTTACCAAATACTCCATGGTGCAGGTGCTCGGGCACAGCTTACACTGCATGAGGTGGGTGTTGGTTTGAGTGTGTCCACAGTCGCACAGTGCCGATTCATTTTAGAGGCCCCATCTGCGCATATTCTCTTTGGATCGTGTGACACCAGAGCGCAACCTGTCTCAGACAGCCTGTGATGATGCGGCAGGATTCATTGAGCGGTATGTCCACCTGCTTGGCGTGGCTAGAGTTGTACTACACTGAACACCGCGTACTCCGCGGTTGAATAGCACAAAGCAAGAGCTGCGGTTATCACTATTTCAGGCTGTGTCCCCCATGTGGTGCCCGTTAGTTTGCGCACTATGTTGTTTCTCGCGGCTACTTTGTGTTTGGTCTTCATGCAGTGCTTCTTATAGGTGAGTGCTCTATCCAGGGTGACGCCTGGGTATTTTGGTGTCTCGCAGTGTTCCAGGGGCACTCCTTCTTGCAGCTTGTCTATTCTTTAGGTGGAAAGCGTAAGTTTGGGTTTTGCCTGGGTTGGGGTTGAGGTGGTTCCCCTTATAGTAGGTAGCAAGCTGTTCGAGGACTTCTGATGGGTTCTGTTCGACAGTTTCAAAGCTGTCTGCTTGAGCGGTTATGGCGCAATCATCTGCATATATAAAACTTTCGGTGCCTTGGGGGAGGGGCTGGTCGTTGGTATAGATGTTGAAAAGTGTTGGGGCCAGTACACTTCCTTGGGGGAGACCATTTTTCTGTGTCCTCCAACGACTTCTCTGTCCCTGGAAGTCCACGTAGAATCTTCGGTTTTGGAGGAGGTTTCCAATCAGTAAAGTTAGTCTACAGTCCCTACTCAGTGCGCAATGGTAACGGTGGTTACATGGACGCTTCGCCACTAATAAAAGATATAAACCTGCTTAATAAAATATAACTAGAATAAATAAATCTGAAATACAGGATTTATCAGCAGTACTGTGTAATGGTACCAATGAACTCAGTTGTCGACGCACTTAAAACAAAAAAAAAAAATTAGCTAAAAATTTGAACTTTTAAAAAAAGATTACAAATCTAATGTAATACAATAGCCGAATCTGTAAAACATGGAATTTTGTGAAACCCTGATGAA
Source organism: Agelastica alni (assembly GCA_950111635.1). Lineage (NCBI taxonomy): Eukaryota > Metazoa > Arthropoda > Insecta > Coleoptera > Chrysomelidae > Agelastica > Agelastica alni. The sequence continues at coordinate 10,305,658 of OX467718.1, forward strand.
AAAGCAAAATAAAAATCCTTTTTTTACAAAAAATAATTGGAAACGAATCATCGTTTTCTTTACATAGGAAACACAATATATCTGTTGTAAGATATTGGTCTTGGAAAAATTAGCATCTGAGTATTCCTGCGTGTACTTAATACCCGCAAAAACTTAATGTTTGGACAGGCGGCTTATTTAAACCTTTATTAGATTAGATTTGTAGTATTTTTTGTTGGGTTTTAGCTTGACATACATACATAAAGTCACGCCTTTTTCCCATAGGGGTAGGCAGATACCACTTCTTTCCACTTGCTACGGTTCTTACACACATCTTTTGCTTCCTCTACTTTCATCAGTGCTCTCATACATGCTCTTCGGTTGTTGGTACTCTTGACCTGGCCTTTCTTCAAAACAATGTTGATCTGATCGAGATATGTTCTCCGAGGTCGACCTCTACCGATTTGCCCATTCACACTCGCCTTATAAATTTGTTTCGTCAATCTTCCTTCATTCATCCTTTCTACGTGTCCAAACCATCTAAGCATTCCTTTATCTATCTTTGTAACCACATCTTTTTTTACACCACAGCGTTCTCTTATCTCACTATTCTTTACTTTATTCAACCGATTCCCATACTTTCCATCTCTAGTGAATTTTGAGCCCAAGTACACAAATTCATTAACTTGTTCCACTCTTTCTCCCTCAATCGAAACCCCACAGTTTGTCATGCTTTCTTCTCTTTCAAAAACCATTACTTTCGTTTTGCTCACATTTATTTTCATCCCTTTGATTTTCGGGGAATCATGCATAACATTAACCATCGCCTGCAACTCCTCTTCAGATAATGCTAATATGACTTGGTCATCGGCGTAAAGAAAGCATTTGACGATCAAATCATTCATTTTTAATCCATACGCACTTTTTTCAGATCTTTTAAACAATTGTCTATGTATAAGTTAAACAGCCATGGCGAAGCCACACATCCCTGTCTCACACCTTTTTCGATGTTAAACCAGTCCGTGCAAGCTCCGTTTATCCTGACACAAGCAGTGGAATCCTCGTAAAGTGATTTCAGTGCTCGTATTAAACTACCACCCACCCCATACATAGACAATGTAGACCACAATTCACTCCTCACCACTCTGTCATAGGCCTTTTCCAAGTCTATAAAAGCGCAATAGACCTTCTGACTTCTAGCCAAGAATTTTTCTACTATACCCCGTAAGGAAAAGACCTGATCCATACATCTCCTTTCTACAATGACCCCAATGGGTAAGTAGTAGTCCTCCAAGATGATCATTTTTGTGTTTCAAAATGGTCCGACGTTTGGCATAATGTGAAATGTAAATTTTTTATTTTTCAGGTGTACTAATATTAATATTTTTAGGTACATGTACCGCGACGAGGCTTACCTCAGCTACTTCCGAGATCGCAGCCCCTTCGTACGAGCTACGAGGAAAACCGATCTCGTGATGCCGGACGAAGCTCGAGACATCGCCCGAGAACTCGGCCTCTATTATTACGAAACTTCGGTGCTTACTTACTACGGAGTTAACGAAGTGTTCGAGAACGCCATTAGAGCGGCGCTCATCGCTAGGAGGGCACAACGTTTTTGGATGACGAATCTAAAGAAGGTGCAGCGACCGTTGTTGCAGGTAAGCATGTGCTTTTTTCCTAATAAATCTTTCAATATTTGATATCCATACCAAACACGTTCGTTGTGTTCAGGATTATTGTATTTACGTTACTTTAATTGGTATCACAATGTCCGGAAATACCCTTGAACCAAGTCCCTTCATCTCGATTTTGGGAGTCACGGTGTCCAATAATTGTCTTGATATGACCATGTTGCTAACATCGCAAAGTCGGCAAGCCAGAGGCTAGGTTTTCTGTGGAAAGCCAGAAAGTTTTTTACTCCTGATCAACTGTTGACGACGTACGAGGCTCAAATCCGACCTCTACTGGAGTATTGCTCGCACATTTGGGGTTCAGCACCAAGGCATTCTCTTCGTCTTCTAGATTCCATTCAGAAAAGAGCCATTCGCTTGATAAACAGCTCAACTTTCACAGATACCCTTCACCCTCTAGAACATAGAAGAAGAGTTGCAGACCAGTCATTGCTTTACAGATATTTCCATGGCAGATGCTCCAGAGAAATAAAAACTCTTATAAAACTCGTATACCGCCATTGGCCACATTCGGCCGAAGAACTCGGCACGCTGATCAGTCTCACCCATTTACTCTCCTTTTACAGGGCTGCTACGGAATGGAATAAGCTTCCAAAATCAGTTTATGACCTGCAACTTTTTAAAAAGCGTGTCCACGATCATTTCCTTTCTATAATCCCTTCCCCTTCTAATAGTCGCAGTGCGGGCCGTCCGCATAAATAAAAAATGTACTCAACAGTTGAATGGAATGGTGTCCGTTGAATATGATTTTGATTGTTGAGGGAATTCGATGGAAATATTGAAGAAAAGCAATCGTTGAATTCTAGAATGTAGTTTTAATAAAAACAAAATAAATTATGTAAAATAAAACGCTTTGAACACTTTACAGAAAATAACATTGATGACTACTTACATTTAGGGTGGCTTTCCGAGTTTAAAAAAGGTGAAGTAAAAAAATTCGACATAAAAAATATAAAAAAATACACAGGTTAACGAAAAACGTTGACACAGACACGAAGAAATGAATAAACTGTACTGTCGGTTAATCGCTTCTGTATAATGTTGACACAAGAAAAAGGCTCATGAAAGAAATTATAATTGCAATAAGAAAAAGTCGTCTGCTAATAATTCAGAATTAATTTTGTTAACACATTTGTTCCATGTTATGTTATTTTAATAATTTCGTTCAAGAGTACTTTTTTCAATACTGTTTGTTCTATAATACTCACATAATTAAAGTCGAAAGAATGAAGTGATATAATGTTCTGCAAGGCTAGTGGGATTTTTCACTTTTGGGTTGTGTATATTTTTACAATCTATGCTGTGTGTTCAGTAATCCTTTGCTTTAGATACCTACCTGTTTGCCCTATATACACTTTCTTTGGTATTTTGTAGATGATCTTGGATTTAAGGCTTTTTGGTGTTTTTGTTTTGAGTCTCGTGAAAAAATGATTTTTAACTGTGTTTTCACATTTCATGCTAATTTTCTAAAACCTTGCATAGTTGCATAGTGGTCTTTCCCATTCCAGAAATAATTTCTTTTACCAAGAGTAGATCCACTGAATAGATTAAAATCAGTTAATTATTATTTGCAATATTTAACAAGTATCAAAAGGATAAGTTGTGATAAAAACTATGCTGTAGAGGTTATGAAATCTTGCATGGTTGACTGGAAAACGAATAAGAGCCAGTAATTTCAAGGACGAGATTGACTGGATAGCAAGTAAGTTAGACGCACTTTTTGATATCGCGCGAAATTTAAAAAGGGCGCAGGTTCGCCTTAAGAAAAGATTACATTTTCCAAGAAAATCACCCTGGAGAAATCTGTGGATTTCAAACATGTTTATATCTTAGACTGTTGAATAAATCCAAGACTTTTGATAACAATTTATTATTAAGCATCTACATAAGCTATGACCAAAATTTATGATATCAACGACTACAAATATGTAATATTGACATTTAGGTAGATGATAGACATGAAAATATAGCCCGCTTCACAGTATATATTATAGTTCAGTATTCCCTGATTATATTTTTATGTAGTTTTCTATGAATGACCCACACGAGTGTGTTAAAATATTATTTTATTTTAAATTGTTATAGATTATTGTTTTCGTTTAAAACTAATTTACAATACTTTAGCACTTAAATTTAAAATATCAAAGAAAAGTATGAAGAAAATGTTGGGAAAAAATTTATTATGGCTATTGACAATGCCAGTGAAGCGATACGACATCTGGTGGACAAATCTGAACTATAATTAGTCAGGAGTCCGGTTTATTTAAATAAGAGATAGTGCTTTTCTTTCATCAATTATTAAGGTATTTTTGATTGATTTCAAAGTTTCAATGAGTCGGTATTGTTCAGTGCTTCTTTGGAATTTATGGGAGAAAAAAATCGTTCCATTTGTTTTCGAAACCCGAGCAACGAAAGGAATTGTTGCCAATTTTGTTTTGTTTTGTTTTCGGGATGTTCGGAATTGTTCTTGATTGTACAGAAATACATAGTCAGAGACCAAAATGCTTATGTAGCCGTAAAAAAATTTACTCCCAGTATAAATCCCACGAAACAGTAAAGTTTATGACAGGTAGGTCACCTGGTGGAATAATTACTTTTATTAGTAAACCATATGGAGGACGTGCATCTGATAAGTTGATATTTGATCAAAGTAATTTTGTCACGTGCCTATTTTTTCCCTTCTACAGTTCCATTATAATTGTGTCTCTGATAGTTTTGTATTCCTCAGGTACCGTATTTTGTTGTAACTTAAATATATCATTCGTTGTAAATAGTGTTGCATACCTTGTAGTGATAGGATTCTATTGTTAATGGCTGTGGCATTTTTTTTGTTAATCGATGGAGATTAAGTGGGGGTTTTCGTTATTAGATTTTGCTTTGGTTTTTGGCCTCGATTGTTGTGTGTTGTCGGTTATATTATTGTTTGGTTTGCATTTCTGTGTGGATGGGGCTGGCTATCAACACGGACGAGCGCGATTCTGAGTGTGGAACATAGATTTGCGAATATTGTTGGTTGACGTCGGTTCCGTGTCATTTTTCTTGATATCCGGTCTGGGAAGCAGTCAGTCGTTTGGTGGCAGTCTTGGAAGTGGTGTGGTGAGAATTTTTGGGACGGGGTGATATTAACACGTGTGCAGAACCTCTACGGTTTTTCTTTCATATCTGGCTGTATTTGGGCCATCTTAATTGGATTTTGAAGAAAAACCATTTAATTTTTAACTTGACCATTCTATCTTACCTTTGTTGTTGATATTTTGGATTTTGGTGTCGAGTTAAAATAACCGCATGCGGGATTTGATTAAGGGAAGCCATCGTTAATTAGCAGGTGCCGTTCCATAATCAAACCGGCCACAGGAGTAGTGAATTTGTATACCCAAAGGTTACGAGTGATTTATTTTAGAATATTTAAACGATGTGATTTGTTTTTGACACCACGATTAAGTTTTGTTTTAATTTATTAATATGGTACATTGTTGAAAACTATTTATTGCATTGGATAATATGCCAAGGCTGAACTTTGATTAAAGTAATCTTCTCAATAGTTCTTTGTGTCCAAGTAAAAATGTTTTCTTCATACTTATTTGTAAATATCCTACAATATTGATATTTTGAAGGACAGCCATTGTAAAAAGAAATATTTTTAAATAAGCTCGATTGTTTTAACAGTGTAAATCTTTATGTATTTGATAAAAACATGAGTAAATTAGCAGCCTTATGTGAACGTTTGATTAAGTATTATTAAAAAGTTGACTTGTATACGTTTTTTTTGGTAACTTGGTAAAGTTTGTTACTCTTACTTTTGTTTTGGTGATTTTATGGAATCGTAAACTTTGGATTTTTGATTTATTGTTAGCTGTTGATTTTGACTATATTTGTTATAAGTTTATTATTGAACTGAGTACTTCGATTTATTGTTGGCTGTTAATTTTGACTATATTTGTTATAATTTTATTATTGAACTGTGTACTTTGATTTATTGTAGGAGTAAAGTATCTAATATATTTTAGCTATAATTTTATTTATTTAGTTCACCATAATCTCAGTTGTTTATCGTGTGGCTCTGCTAGTGCCTATAAGACCTAGGGGTTTCCGGCTTGAACCGTCCAAGTCGGTGGCACGGCTCACTTTTATTTTTTTTTCTCTTCTACCCTCTACGGCTGAGCTCGGGCATAATTTGCCAGTAGAGAGACCGCTGACAGAGTACTCTATAGATAACGAAAAAGACATGGCAATTTAATCACAGAATTGACAAGATTAGTTAATGCAATTATAGTAGACAAAGGATTTATGGTTCATGATTCATGTGAAATATTCATATTAAGTTGATAAGACCACCTTTCCTGACGGACAAAAACGATTGAGTACTGAAGAAGCCTTACTTAATTCAAAAATAGCTGCAACTCGTGTACATATCGAGAGAGAAAATCAATGTATCAAAATTTTGAATGAAAAACTGCAGTGGTCTGTATTGCTTGTGCTGTTAGAAATCTATCAAGCCCAATTTTAGCAGACAACAAGCTTTACAATGATTTTTCCCACCATTTAGATAAAATTGTATTTAATTTGCAATGAAGGTGAGTGCAATATATTAAAACGTGAAACCAATTGTGTACATTTAACCAAATAAAAAAATGAACATTATTTTATTTTTACACCAGAAGTTATTTCTGTATAGTCGCAAGGGTTCAATGATTTTTAAAAACAATACACATGAACTGCTGTTGATTTTAGCTGGAAACTTCATTTTCGCAAAAGAAGATTTTAAAAAACAATTATTCTTAGTTGTGATTTGCATAAAATCCTTAAAATTTTACTTCAGGCACCATTCAAACCGCCTCCTCCTCTGAAACCGGAAATCCACATATCTACAGGGTCATACGGCGAACACATGCAACATCTTTGGTTAAGCAGAGCTCACACAGACGTTGTATTAATCGTAGGTTCTATGGGATTCCCAGCACATCGTTTCATTCTGGCAGCTTGTAGCAGAGCGTTCTACAGGTAAAGTTTTCACCAAAATATTAAACTAATAAAGTAGCTAAAGTAAAACAGTCTTATTTTCATTAATGCACCTCCAAGTGTTGTCTTTAAACCTCTTTTACGTTATTCGATGTCCATTTCTTAAATAATAGTTTTTTTCAGACTTCTCACGGCCGACTTACTGGCACGCAGCACCAGCGATTCCAGCATGGTGAGTTCGTTGGGCGACTTCGCCGACGAAACGGAATGCCTGGTGCGAGCTGAACAAAAGACGTGCAAAAGAAGAGCCAGCTGCCAAGCTTTGCCGAGCGCCAGAGAGTTAGATCATCCAGCTTTCCAGTGCATAAGGAACGTTCAACCCGAAGGGCAAACCGTGGTGACTTTGAGCAAATTGGTGACTGCTGACGCCATGCAACAATGTCTGCAATTCGCGTACACTGGCACGGTCGATAGGAGCGCTTTAAATTTACGGGTTAGTAATTACAACGAACATTTTATCATTAAAATTACATTTAAAAATACAGTTCCATGATTAGGTAGGTTTGTGGTATTGTAAAGGGAAAAATTACAATTGCTCCGTACCATTTTAAAATAGAGTATAAATATTAATCAAGAATCATAAAGTCTCCAAGAGTAAAATAAGACAATTTCTATAATAGCTTAAACCTTATGTTTAAAATGATTTTTTTAAAGCTAATGTTGCAAATCACCAAAGATGAATACAGGGAAAAAATATTTTTGCTTTATTTATTTATTTATTTGTCAGAATAGATGGAGCTTGCACGGATTGGTTAAACGTCGAAAAAGGTGTGAGACAGGGATGTGTGGCTTTGCCATGGCTATTTAACTTATACATTGACGATTGTTTAAAAGATTTGAAAGAGGGTGCATATGGATTGAAAATGAATGATTCGATCGTCAAATGCCTTCTTTACGCCGATGATCAACTCATATTGGCGTCATCTGAAGAGGAGTTGCAGGCGATGGTTAATCTTATGCATGATGCCCTGAAAACCAAAGGGTTGAAAATAAATGTAAGCAAAACGAAAGTAATGGTTTTTGAAAGAGAAAAAAGCATGACATACTGTGAAGTTTTGATTAAAGGAAAAAGAGTGGAACAAGTAAATGAATTTTTGTACTTGAGTTCAAAGTTTAAAAGAGATGGAAAGTATGACAGTGCATTGAGTGAAGGGTGTTGGCAGGAAAACTAATGAATGGGGCACTGCATAGCTTTTTGAACAACCAGAAAGTGTTACAAAAGGCACGTTTGGCTGTGCATAGAGGTGTGTTGGTTTCTTTACTTATTTATGATAGTGAATGTTGGGTTTGGCAGAAGAAGCATGAAAATAGGATTAATGCTGCGGAGATGAGTAGTCTGAGAAGTATAGCCGGTGGGACTCGGTTGAATAAAGTAAAGAATAGTGAGATAAGAGAACGCTGTGGTGTAAAAAAAGATGTGGTTACAAAGATAGATAAAGGAATGCTTAGATGGTTTTGGTAAAAAGGATGGATGAAGGAAGATTGACAAAACAAATTTATTAGGAAGTGTAAACGGACAAGTCGGTAGAGGTCGACCTCGACAAACATATCTCGATCAGATCAACATTGTTTTGAAGAAAGGCCAGCTGTCAAGAGTACCAACAACCGACGAGCTTGTATGAGAGCACTGATAAAAGTAGAGGAAGCAAAAAATGTGTGTAAGAACTGTAGCAAGTGGAAGGAAGTGGTCTCTGTCTACCCCTACGGGAAAAAGGCGTGACTATATGTATGCATGTATTTTCTTTCAATGTTTTTAGGTACCATATCTTTATACAGTGCGTACATGAAGTAACGTCAGTTACTAATATTTCGATTTCTGATGGGTTTACTTTATGTACACACTGTATAAATAATTGTTCTGTTCGTGTGTACGTCACTGAACTCCTAAACGGCTGGACCAATTTAGATAAAAAAAATTGTGTGTTCGAGTGGGTCCCTGCAAGGTTTGGATTTACAATTAAACCCAGTAAGTGGCGCTACAATCGGTTTCCAGAAATTTATTTTTTTGACGAAAATGCATTTATTTAATTTGTAAGATTTTTCGCATGTCCGAATGTGTGACCCCAAAATTTCATTCTTTTTTTTTTCAAGTGCACTCTCCTCTTAGAAGGTTGCCTATCATCATAGCTATTCTCACTTTTGATGCTGCAGCTCCTGAACAACTCAATAGAACTGCAGTTGTATCATTTTCTCAGGTTATTTAACCAGAAAATACCCTACTGTGGGTACCTGGGCACCAGGGCGTGGAAGGAAACGAAAAAGTCGACACCCTTGCAAAACAGGGGGCCGAATCTACGTTCACTGGACCAGAACCGGTTTTTGGAGTCACCATAAGTGCCGCCAAAACAATTATTTCGGACTGGGCGGTGAGGAAAATACTCACGTACTGGTCCGACATACCAGGGCTAACCCACTCGAAGGCGTTTTTACCGTTACAACCCTCGAGAAACACAACTAAGCAGATCCTAGAATGGAGCAGAAATGACCTGCGTATTCTAACAGGACTGCTTACGGGACACTGTCGTCTAAGATACCACCTCAGAAAGATAGATCTGAACCAACAAACGGACTGTCGGTTCTGCTGCGTGGAAGACGAAACTGCTGAACATATACTATGTTCATGCCCCGGCCCGGGAAGAATAAGGTTCAACATATTTGGTTACACTAACCTAGAACCTACCGATTTTAAAAAAATCTCACCCTATACAACCATGAATTTCGTAAGAAGGGCTGGATTGTGCGGTGAACTGTAGCCTCTAGGGGTGAGCCACAATAGACCCACTAAGGGTCGCGGTGGAGGGGCGACCACGCCCCACTCACATGAAACCTAACCTAACCAGGAAATGCGTCTTTTTCCTCTGCTTCTTTCATTACCTATACATTATTACACCAATCCGCCAAAAAAATTTGGTCGCATTTATTTGTTATCGTTAAGGTATGAGGTATGTATTAGCTCCAATTCCATTTATCCACAGAAATAGTAATTCTTTTCTCCACGACCATACTTGGAATATACTGTTAAGATTTTTAGTCCCTTTGTGGGTTCGGCAATTAAAACTCTCGATCCAGTAACAAAACAATGTTTATTCCAATACAATAAATTCCACTTTTATTAACCACTTCGATATACAACTTTTTATAACTATTGATATTTCTTAATTCATAGACACTTTTAAAACCAATACTGACTTTCTGCTCGCTGTCCCCTTTTTTTATTTATACCTGTAAATCATACTTCAACCTTATTCTCGAAAGCGATAGCTCCCTTTTCGAACGGTCGAGAACTTGCGGGAACTTTCCTTTGGTCACACTTTAGAGTGAGAATATTTATTCTGTAACAGTTGTTACGGTATGAATATTTCGTAACTGTTTTAAACAATAGCGATTGTCATGGATGTCAAATAAAATCTTTTGAAGTAAATGTCAGGTTTAAATTAAATTGGTGACGCGTCCTTCTTAGAAATTATTTTTTAAAAGTTTTGCATAAAAATAAGCGAGAATTTAATTGAATCAGATTTAGAATTTGAAAATATTCCTCCTGAGATTCCAAATTACGCTAATAACATAAAAGAAAACCTGTTTCCTCGAAAATCAAAACGGGTATATAAAAAATATTTTAGTACTTAAAGTATTTTTTATTTAAATTCTTTGGTCGTGAGATAATATCTTCTATTACACGGTTAGATTAAAAAAATTCGATACTCGTGGTTCTTCGCGCTCGCTTTCGCTCGCGCTCGGAATATTCCACTCGTATCGAATTTTTCATTCTAACCTAGTGACAGAATCTACTATTCTACTCTGGGTGATAATAATTAACGAAAGTAGGCGGTTTTAGCTATTTTTAAGACAAAATAGAAAGATTATAAACGGTTGAAAAAAAAATTCTTAAAATGAAACACGTGAAAGTGAAACTGTTTATTTTTCAAGGAAACTCGAGAAGCTGCCGAATTTCTAGAGCTGCCCCAGCTGTTAGTATTGCTTACGAAACATCCATTCGTCGCGCCCGATCCTCCCGACGAGACTTACGAAAATTTTCTCAAAAGGAGGTTACAGGATATTTGTTTGGATCAAGGATTGTTCGCCGACGTTATATTCGAACTGGACGACGGCGCTTGTACTGCCCACAAGGCGATGTTGGCTGCCAGGTGTGATGTTATGAAAGCGATGTTCAGGGGCGATTTCAGGGAGAGCCAAGCCAAAGTGGTAAGCCAAACCATATTAACTATCGTTTCAATACAACATAAATCATTTTAATCTATAGGTGAGTCTGGACTTAAGACAGTTTTCTGAAAATTCTTTGCTTCCTTCCATTTTATTTTTGCCTCTCAGTTTGCCCTATTATCATATACCGGGTCTCTCAGTTCTCTAAAATAAGCATAATATTAATATCAGGGGCATTTCATGTAAACAAGACAGCTAAAAAATGTGTATCTTTGTATTGGGTTTCTGTTTCGCTATCCTTCCTGTGCCCATTCTAAGAGGGCGGTTTGATAAGTCAGTGACTTTTTGAATAAAACAAATTTGTTTCCGCAAATAAACATTTTATTTTTCTACATAATCACCTTTTAGCTCGATACACATTTAGTCCAGCGTTTTTCTAATTTTTTTATTCCCTCCAAATAATAGGTTTTTTCAAAGCTCTCAAAATACGCGTTTGTTTCGGTAATGACTTCTTCATTCGACTCAAATCTCTTACCGCCCAGCCATTTCTTTAGGTTTGGAAACAGAAAATAGTCGCAGGGGGCTAAATCTGGAGAATATGCTGGATGGGGTAGCAGTTCGTATCCCAATTCGTGGATTTTGGCCATCGTGACTAAACAAGTGTGCACACGTGCATTGTCTTGATGGAACAGCACTTTCTTCTTCTTAGCCAAATGCGGCCGTTTTTGCTTCAAATCAACGTCGAATCTGTTCAAAAGCTTTGAATAATATTCGCCGGTGATCGTTTTACCTTTCTTGAGGTAATCGATGTGAATGACGCCGCGTACATCCCAAAAAACTGTGGCCATGACCTTGTTGGCTGACAGACTCTGTTTCGCCTTCTTTGGTCCACGTTTACCCCGAGCAATCCACTGTTTCGATTGTTCCTTGGTCTCTGGCGTGTTGTGATGGATCCATGTTTCATCCACAGTAACAAAACGGCGCAAAAATTCGTCTGGATTACGGCTGAACATCGCTAAACACTCTTTTGAAGTGGTCACACGATTGCGCTTATGGTCGAGTGTGAGCAATCGCGGCACCCATCTCGCAGAGAGTTTTTTCATGTCCAAATATTCGTGTAAAATATGATGTACCCGTTTAGTTGAGATACCTACAGCATGAGCCAACTCACGAACTTTCATTCTCCGATCATCCAATATCATTTCATGGATTTTATCGACGATTTCCGGCGTGATCACTTCTTTTGGCGACCTGGTCGTTCGGCGTCACTAGTGCTGGTACGACCACAACGGAACTCTGTAAACCACTTCTTAACCATTGAAATTGATGGTGCCGAGTCCCCGTAGTATTTATCAAGTCTTTCCTTAGTTTCAGTGATGGATTTCTTACGTAAAAAGTAATGCTTAATTAGCACACGAAATTCACTTTTTTTCATTTTCGTAAAAATTCACGAGGTTGTCTGCTTTGAACGGCTATCAAACACCAACTGCACGACGTAGCTTGCTCAAAATTAGAAAGTTGCCCACTAATAGATTATAGTTGACGGCAGCACTGTTGCATTTGGAGTAACTGCGCGGGAAATTCAAAAAGTCACTGACTTATCAAACTGCCCTCGTATCGACATGGTTTCTCTCAGTGTGCTCTCATTCCTTATTCTTTCTCTGAGTGATATGATTCTTTTCGTATGTGATGTCTCTTCCCTTGTTTCGGCTGCGTACGTCAGCACTGGCCTTACACATGTCTTATATATTCGTATCCTACTTTACACGCTCATGTATTTGTTTCTCCATATTATATTCCTCAGGTATCCCGATATTCTGGCCACTCTGTTGGCTTGTGTCTTTACTTCCTCCGTGGTATGTCTGCTGTACGATATATGTATTCCGAGGTAGTTTAAATTAATTATTTGGTGTGTTATGTGTTCGTTAACCATTAGTTTACACGGGGCTCTTGGCTATCACAATTGATTGTGTTTTCTTGTGGGATATCATCATGTTTAGTTTCTGCGCTATTGTATTGAATCCAAAGAGTTGGCGTTGGAGGTCGTCTTCACTTTCTGCCATTAAAACTGCATCATCCGCATAGCAAAGGATCCCCAAAGATCGGTTGCCCATTTTATAGCCAATTTTGGTTTTTGTACGCCTTCTATTATCTCATCCATAATCATATGTTGAGGATCGGACTTAGGCTGACTCCCTGTCTGATCCCTACGGACGTACATATCTCTTCGGTTAGTCCATGCTCCGTTTTTATCCGTGTTCTATTACGACTACGAAGCATACAAAGAGGGGCTTGTTGAACTCTAGATCTGTTGGACCTAAATCCCTATTGCTCCTTTGACATGCTAACGGTGCTAATTAGTTTCTGTGATATTATTTTTATCAGCAGTCTTAATGTGGATTGGAGCAATGTTTTTCCTCTGTAATTCTGCGGGTCGGCTTTGTTACTTACAGTTTGGCCGAAATTTTTTTTGCTTTGTTTTACTAAACACAACCAAGTAAAGCAAGCGCCCTCTATTAGCAATGCTAAATTAGAGTCCATTCCTAATGAATCACCCTGTATATTCTTCTTCTTAATGTACCATCTCCATCAGTGGAGGTTGGATATCACAGCCATGACATTTTCTTTCTTCCGAGGCCACGTTTGCCTTCGATTTTTCCCTTAACAATAAGTTGAGCGTAACGGTTTCTCAGAATGTGACCTAGATACGCTGTTTTCCGTATCTTTACGAGTTTAAACAGCTCACGCTCAATCCCCAGCCTGCGAAGAACCTCTTCATTTGTGGTGTGCGATGTCCATGTTATTTTGAGCATTCTACGGTACGTCCACATCTCAAAGGCTTTTAATTTATTGATGGTTTGTGCTTTAAGTTTCCATGTTTCTGCTCCATATAAGAGGGTAGACCAAACGTAGCACTTCGAGAGTCTCAAGCGCAGGCCCAGGTTGAGTCGTGAGTCGCAGAGCAGCTTTCTAAGTCGCGCAATTTCTGGCTTGTTCTATTCTACATCTTATTTCCGCGTCCTGATCCAACTTGCAGTCCATCCAACATCCCAAATATCGAAACCTATCCACCTGTTACAGGACCTCGCCGTCTAACTGTATTGGCAGTGAGACATTCTTAGATCTTTTGATGGTCATAACCTTGGTTTTCTTTATGTTTATTTTCATGCCGGATGCTTTGCAAGCCATGTGGACACCATTAAGGAGTCGCTGTAAGCCCAGATCAGACAGTATCGTCGGCGTATCTGAGCTCTGCCAAATATTGGTTCCGAGTAAAGATTGAACAGCAGTGGTGACAAAACACAACCCTGTCTGACTCCCCTGTATATTATAATACTATAAAAGTAAATATTTCGTAACAATAACACCGTCTTATACCAAATGTTGACTTTATTCTGCTTTCAACGCTGTTGCCTTTGACATGTTTCCAAAATTTCGCTTCGGTGGAAGGCTGCCTTAAAGTTAAATAAAGTATTTTGATTTTTTTTTTAATTTAATTTATTTGCTGTTATTAAATCTCAATACAAAGTGTGATACCTCATGGAAAAGAAAATTGTTCGTAGAATTAAAATCTAAAATTAAATAAACAGTATTTCATTTAAATTTTAAAATTTCTTAGTTTTTCGAAATGCAGAAGTAGATTTTCCTTTTTCGATTTTAGTCGCGGAAGCTTTTGTTGTTGATGCTAACACAGCGGTTCTCAAACTTTTGTTATTTACGCCCCCCTATTTTAATTTAAAAAATGTTGCGCCCCCCAATCCGTAGACCTAGGAATTTGGACTAAAATAGGCAACATTGTCTCGTCGAGAGCGCCAAAGATGCTGTCGGAAAGTTCGCGGCGTTCGTGCCACGTATTCAAGCTTCCTGATCTTTCTCGAACTGTCTGAACGCGACTATAAATACAGAAGCGCACATACGGTATTCTCAGTCTCTCAGTGAAGGTGTTTTAACACTAAGCAAGCATTATTGTGAAGTGTGAGTGTATAAGTAGATGTAGTATGGATAAATTTTTAAAACGAAAACTTGAGGATGACGGGGCTTGTACATCGACAGGTTCAGATGGAAATCGTCCGAAATCTAAAACAAGAAAATATGACCCATCATACCTAAATTTGGGCTTTACTAGCCTTGAAGTAGGTGGCGAAGAAAAACCACAATGCGTTATCTGTTTAAAAGTATTGGCTGCAGATAGCATGAAACCAAATAAATTACAGAGGCATCTAGAAACGCTGCACAGAGAATATGTCAATAAACCGCGAGAGTTTTTTGTGGAGAAACTCAGATTGTTTAAAAAACAAAAATCCAGCTTCCATAGAGTACTGGCAGTAAATGAGAAGGCTCTCTTGGCATCATATAAAGTGGCATACAAAGTAGCTAAATGCAAAAAACCGCATACTATTGCAGAGCAACTTATTTTACCCGCTTGCAAAGACATTGTAGAAATAATGTTTGGTGAAAATTTTACTTCACAACTTAACAATATTCCTCTGTCAAATGATACAATCTGTCGACGAATTCACGATATATCAGTTGATATGCAGCAGCAGCTTGAATCTGAGCTTACTGGAAACTTGTTTACTATACAACTTGACGAAGCAACTGACTCTAGTAATGATTCCCATTTGATTTGCTACATTAGATTCTGTCAATATTCTAAAATATGTGAAGATTTATTGTTTTGTAAACAGATTGAAGGAAGAACTACAGCCACCGAGTTGTTCAAGATTACAAATGATTCTATTACTAAAATGAATTTGCAATGGAAAAATTGTGTTGCGATTTGCACCGATGGAGCTCAAGCCATGTCTGGTAAATACAACAGTTTACAAGCGCTAGTAAAAAAGGAATCCTCAGAAATTATCTGGACGCACTGCATGATACATCGGGAAGCGTTAGCATCAAAATCTAAGCTAAGCCCTGGACTAAACATGATTTTGACAGTAGTTATTGAAGTTGTTAACTTTATAAAAACCAGACCACTAAAAACAAGGATGTTCTCTGTTCTGTGTGAAGATATGGGAGCTGAGCATCAATCTTTGTTGTTTTATTCCTCATCCAGATGGTTGTCACGCGGTAAGACGGTTAAGCGTGTGTTTGAATTAAGAAGGGAAATAGCGATATTTTTAAGCGAGGAAGGTCACAAGCATTCAACAGATTTTTTCGACAAATTATTTTTACTGAAGCTTTCTTATTTAGTAGATATTTTTGAAAAACTTAATATACTTAATCTTCAGCTGCAAGGAAAAGACGTAAATATATTTGATTTAAGTCAAAAGATTGATGCTTTTTGTAAGAAATTGCAGTTATGGCATAACAAATTGAAAGAAAACAGTTTGGAAATGTTTCCCACATTTTGCGATTTTCTGCAAGATTCCCCATTGGAAGATATTCATAAAGCTGTGATGCTAAAAACCATAGGAAGCCATTTAGAAAACTTAACTGAGAATTTCAAGCGATACTTCTTTGCAGAGAAAGATATCAAGTTGTCAGACTGGAGCTGGGTTTTAAATCCATTCGAAAATAGACCTGTCGGACTATCACTGCAAGAAGAAGAACAACTGATAGATATTTCAACAAATCCCTTACAAAAATCAAACTTTGTTAACAAATCTTTAACAAACTTCTGGACTGAACTTCCGAACGACTACTCCGTTATAAAAGCCAAAGCGCTTAGAATTCTGTTGCCTTTTCCAACGTCCTACCTTTGTGAAACTGGATTTTCTGCACTTGCTGTCGTGAAATCTAAATACAGAAATAAACTTCAAGTAGAAAATGAACTCTAAGTGGCCATCTCTAACATAGAACCAAATTTAGAGAAGTTGTGCGCCTTAAAACAAGCTCATGTTAGCCATTAGTCCTTAGAATGTTTCTTTGTCATCATTAAGTAAGTAAAATTTCAATAAAGATTTTTTAAAAATCTATCTGTAACATTTTATCATTACCATTTTATTTTTAATCTGTACTGCGCCCCCCCCCCCAATCATGTAAACGCGCCCCCCTTAGGGGGCGCGCCCCACAGTTTGAGAAACGCTGTGCTAACACATCATTATTTTTCAGATCGAATTTCCGGGCGTGAGAGAATATACTTTTCACAAATTGCTTTGTTTCCTTTACACGGACGAAGTGCCGGAAGTGTCTGCAGTACGATGTGTCAACCTACTTGAGTTGGCCAATCGACTATGTTTACCGAGATTGGTTAATTTGGTTGAAAAAAGAGTGATGGAAGATTTGGAAACTCTGCAACCATCCGAGTCAGTTGAACAATGTTTAAGACTATTGGAACCGGTTAAGGTAAAAACGCTATTATTAATTTTCGGGACCAATAAACGCAGGATATTAACTATAATACAGTGTGTGCATAGAGTTACGTAACTTACTAATATATCATTTTTGTTTGGTTTAACAAAAAATGTCGAATAAAAGTTTTTTCAGATAATTCAGGCCATCTGCATAAATTGATTAGAAGTATACAGGGTGCACCTTGTATATATTTTTAGTTTTGTATAATCTATTAAATTACAAATACAACCGTCAAGACCGCATAATTCTACCTTTAATAGTTCCAAAGTTACAGTGGTTTGAAACTGAAATTACAAAAAAATTGTTTATGTCAAAACAGCAGTAGATTTTTTCTACCATTGATTGTTTTTAAATGTCATGAATTATTTCTCATTGTCATTGGTGAAAGGTGTTTATTGTAATTAGTTACTTTTAAAATTTAAGCATGTTTACCGAACAGGAAAGAATAATGATTCTTATAATGAGAGGTTACGGTGATCGCAAAATAACTTATGATGAGGTAGCTTACTTTTTTAATGATACGTATCCAAATCGCAACCAAATTACCAAAACTGAGCCCTAAAACTGTCCGGCCCAAGACCGTAACTAATGATGAAAAATCCGAGAATGATGGTACTTGTCCATACTTATGAGACAATATACTTAAGACTCAATAAAGAACACATTTCTTGAGCAATTATAAGTAATTATATTAATAAATTATTTTACGGTATATGGAACCCCAAAACTGTCTGGCCCAAGACCGTAACTAATGATAAAAAATCCGAGAATGGTGGTACTTCTCCATACTTATGAGACAATATACTTAAGACTCAATAAAGGACACATTTCTTGAGCAATTATATTAATAAATTATTGTACGGTATATGGAACCCTAAAACTGTCCGTCCCAAGACCGTAACTAATGATGAAAAATCCGAGAATGGTGGTACTTGTCCATACTTATGAGACAATATAATTAAGACTTAATAAAGGACACATTTCTTGAGCAATTATAAGTAATTATATTAATAAATTATTGTACGGTATATGGAACCCTAAAACTGTCCGTCCCAAGACCGTAACTAATGATGAAAAATCCGAGAATGGTGGTACTTGTCCATACTTATGAGACAATATAATTAAGACTTAATAAAGGACACATTTCTTGAGCAATTATAAGTAATTATATTAATAAATTATTGTACGGTATATGGAACCCTAAAACTGTCCGTCCCAAGACCGTAACTAATGATGAAAAATCCGAGAATGGTGGTACTTGTCCATACTTATGAGACAATATACTTAAGACTTAATAAAGGACACATTTCTTGAGCAATTATAAGTAATTATATTAATAAATTATTTTACGGTATATGGAACCCCAAAACTGTCTGGCCCAAGACCGTAACTAATGATGAAAAATCCGAGAATGGTGGTACTTGTCCATACTTATGAGACAATATACTTAAGACTCAATAAAGGACACATTTCTTGAGCAATTATAAGTAATTATATTAATAAATTATTGTACGGTATATGGAACACATTTCTGGAATTCCACGATATTGGCTCATGATGAGTTATTTAGAATGGAATGACACATTGCTACACAACAGTTTTATTTTATTTTTTTATATAACTGCGTATTTGCCAAGATATTTTACTTTCTTTGCGATAAATTAACAGTGGTGATTCCAAATTTATTTTGTGAGACCCGTATAAAAAAATTCGAATCCGAATACAATACTGGAATTTGAAAAAAATCACTTTAATTGGTTATCGCTTGACCATGTGGACTACTAAAAATCGAGAAATTAGTGCACTGTCAACAAATAGAAAACAACGCACTTTCAATTGACACGAAACACAAAAATTTATGAGTGATCACAAACTAATCGTAATGAAGCGACGTTGCCAAGCAAAATATATTTCTGTGGTGTCAGTATAATAAGTGCGCCAAAAACCCACTCACTTTTTTTACATTTTGACAACTGTGCGCTTGAGTATTTATGAATGCAGTGTCTTATTGAATATATATATATATATATATATATATATATATATATATACATAAATATATTAATAATACTAATAAGGAAAAAAATTAAATTTGACTTCCAACTATACGTTAGTCAATGTAAAGTTTCTGCTCCCGTTAATGTTCGATATCTTTCCAAATTTATTCAATGAATCACAATATGTTTTTAATTATTTTTTTTCATGCAAATGACAAAATATTTCAGCTACACAACGGCCACCAATTGGCGGATTGGTGCATGAACCACTTGTGCATCAACTACAACAAACTTTGTAGGATGTCTCCGCGCAGCCTGAGACTTTTGCACCCCGACAACCAGGCGTATTTGGTGGAGCATCGTTGGCCGCCTGTTTGGTATCTTAAAGACTATGATTACTACCAGAAATGTCTGGCGGAACGCGACAAAGAACTAAAACCTGCCAGCAATACGAGTTCGAGCTGTTTGTGTTTTTCTCGAAAATCAGAGTCCGATCCCGCGCTGTCCTCAAGCCAACTCTGACCTCGACTGTGACTAAAACTATCTAATATTTTGTCTGTTGCTACAAGAAATATAGACTCCGAGTAAAAATACTCTATTATTAATGAATATTCTCAACTAGCAGCACAACATAGTATATAATCAACACCAAATTAAAATTTCGAAATATTTAAATACTGTGTGGTCCATATATTTGTGTTCGCGCCATTTTTATGGACCAAAATGTAAATCGCGGATTTTTCTCTGAAGGACTGGTAATCCGGATCGTTGAAGCAAAATGTTAAGCGCCGAGTCTTGGAATGAGTTGTTAGATAATGATCCAACAATTATATTACAATTATAATTCTTAAGGGTTGTTAATACAAGAGTTACTACCGAGATTGATCGGTCCAAAAAAATGGCGCCAACAATTTGTATTATTTTACATTTTTTGCTTCTAAATTGCGAAGTTTAACTAAGAAAAGATCGAACCCACTTCAGCCCCTTCTGATTTTACCACATCAAACATTATTTAAAACAAGTGGGTCATATTATTTACAAGTATTCTTATTTAGCAGAATAAACTTTTTAAAGCTTGATTTCTATGTTTATTTTACTGATTGGTGCATCAAAAGTAAAATTAATTTATACTGTCAAAAATACAGAATCGATGTTTGATATTTTGTTGTCGAAAATTGACATTTCAAAAATAAAATACAAAATAATATAACTTAAAACATACGCCATATTTATGAAGCGCACTGTATTATAAATATACAGATTTAATCAAAAATAATTATACAACAGTAATTTATATGCACATTTTCTAATCGTAATTCTTTTACTTTTTTTATTTCATTTATTCAATAACGTATGGTGCTAAATATTTTGAAAAAATTTAAGAAAACCCTTTTTTTTACTGAAAATAGTCCCACCCATCGTGTGGGCCGCACTGCGACTATTAGGAGGGGGAGGGATTATAGAAAAAAAATGATTGTGGACTCGCTTTTTGCAGGTCATAGTTATCTGGAAAAACTGATTTTGGAAGCTTGTTCCATTCCGTAGCAGCCCTGTAAATAAAGGATTTTTGATGGAAATTGGTCCTTGTAGTGTCAATCTTAAGAGTAAATGGGTGAGACTGATCTGCGCGCCGAGTACTTCGGCTGAATGTGGCCAGTGGTGGTACAAAATTTTTTATTTTTCTGGAGCATCTGCCATGAAAATATCTGTAAAGTAATGCCTAGTCTGCAACTCTTCTTCTATGTTCTAGAGGGTGAAGGGTATCTGTGAGAGTTGAGCTGTTTATCAAGCGAATGGCCCTTTTCTGAATGGAATCTAGAAGACGAAGAGAATGCCTTGGTGCTGAACCCCAAATGTGCCAATTGTACCAGGCTTACTCTCGAACCGAAACCCTGAGGTCCAAAGGTGGCCGATGAAGTCAGCGCACAAGCACCTAACGCAGTGCAGGGCACTATAAAGTTAGAGTCTTAAGTAGACTAGAAGTTACATGAATTCTATTTTGAATTCTGTTTCAAGTGAATATACTATTGACTGAAGGTCCGCGCGCCAGTTTCAATTTGTCAAGACAAATATCCACCTTTTGCTGAAAGAAAGTTTTTTATTAATCTTCTTTTTCCTTGTCCGGTGTGTTTATGGATCCGGCTTCCTGTTCTTCTTTCCTCACTTGGTTCTTGCTTTTGCTGTAGTTTTCTATCTGAAAAGTAATTTATTAAATCTGAAAAGAAAGGTTAGTATCCTCTTCTTAGTTGTTTAGCAGCTGGTGCTTTGGTCTCAAATATTTCCAATGGACATCTCCCGGGTCGTAGTCTGTCAATTCTTGTAGCTCTCTATTTGGGTGCGCTCTTAGCTTGTCAAATGTCTTCATCCGTTCTAGGATCGTTGTAATTTTTAGATCTTCTCGCAGTTGGGCGTTGGAGACGTACCACGGTGCGTCCGCTGCTTGTCTGATGCATATGTTCTGCTGCGCTTGGATTCTTGTCCTGTGTGATTTTCTTCTTGTCACTTGTCCCCAGGCTAGAGAGGCATAAGTAATCATCGGGAGAATGATGCTATTTATTAATAGGAGTTTTGTGCTTAAACTGCTCGGGGCATCCCTTTTTATATCCGTAGTGGTGGTCTCCTTCTACCATCGATTCATCGTGCGCATCCGGAGTGGAAGTTCTGCTACCTGATGGAGGACATCGCCATCTTGGCGGTAAAAACAACTGGTTTCATAAATGGATTTTATAGCAATAACGTACTTGTGTCGTTACACATCTAAAAATTTTTCGAAAAAATAAGCACCAACGTATTTGCTTTAACAGTTTTTAATAACCAGCCAAAAGTTATGGACAAAAAGCAAAAATTTAATAAATGATTTAAAAATGTAACTAGGTTAGATAGTTTTCTATATTTCTTGTAGTACTCTATTATAAACATAAGTGGTAAAGTAAGAATGTGCGGGGTATGATATAGAATTTTTGCTCCAATATAATACTCGTTGAGTGGTGCATCAGAAAATATACTGCAATATGTTTAAGTTTAAGCAGCATTTAACCGAATTTTTTTTGAAAAAAGTGCAAGTATCAATAAAAAAGGTAAAAAATAAAAATTTCTTAAACAGCGACCGATAATATTGTTAAATCAAAATGCAAAATAATTTTGTTTTTTGTGGATATATTTCTTATAACTTTATTATTGGAGAAAGGTTATTGGCGAGTGTTTAAAAGGATCTAATCATCTTTGGCACATTTTTTTCATAAATATAGGGGAATATTTAATATTTTTGTTTCTGACGCTTCTTTAACATCAGTCAATATTTTTAGACATTAAATAATAAATCCAACACGTCTATAAGTTTTGCACCACATAACTGGATTACTAATAAGGCTGTACTTATTTGTATATCTTTCATCCTTGAATGATATACCATGTCGAAAAAAGTATTTTTTCTTTGTTAAAAAAAATAAATGGTATATTTTGCGTTGCACCACTCAAACATGCACATTATACGTGTAAGTATTTTGTCATAAAAGCTAGACTGACCTGATAAAAAAGCATTCCTTACTAGATTGTGTCTCACCTAAAAATAATTAGTTAAGACTTTTATACATCAAGCAGATCGGACGTATATCGAAAATTTCGCAAAAATTGGTAAAAATTCATTTACCCATCCAAACTAGTTTTCTAAATTAAAATAATAAAACACACACACACCGCACCACACCGCACCACACCAAACCACACCACACACACCACACCACACACACCACACCACATCACACACACCACACACACACACACCACACACACACCACACACACACCACACACACACCACACCGCACACATAACACACACACCACAAACACACACACACACACACACACACACACACACACACACACACACACACACACACACACACACACACACCACATCACATACACACACACACACACACCACACACACACCACACCACACACACCACACACACACCACACACACACACACCACACACACACACACACACCACACACATCACACCACACACACACACCACATACACACACACCATACCACATACACACACACCAAACCACATACACACACCACACCACACCACACACACCACACCACACCACACACACACCACACCACACACACCACACACACACCACACCACACCACACACACACACACCACACCACACACACACCACACCACGCACACATAACACACACACCACAAACACACACACACACACACAGACACACACACACACACCACACCACATACACACACACACACCACACACACACCACACCACACACACCACACACACCACACACACACACACACCACACACACGCACACACACACACACCACACACATCACACCACACACACACACCACATACACACACACACACACATACACACACACACACATACACACACACACACATACACACACACACACACACACACACACACACACACACACACACACACACACACACACACACACACACACACACACACACACACACACACACACACACACATACACACACACACACACACACACACACATACACACACACACACACACACACACACACATATATATATATATATATATATATATATATACAAGTAAGATGTTTGGAACATTTCCCTTAAGAAATCCTCCGTCTATCTTTAACCCTATGGTGGTACCTATGTATGATTATTAGGCTAGTTAAAAAAAATCGAATGTTTTTTTCTTAAAATCCGCACTGAAATATCTTCAGGGTGGTAATAAAGGACGCCTGCGAAAACAGGAGCTCTTTTAGAGGTCGCGCACCGGCGACAAATATAATTATTGATTTTTTTTGTCACTTTGACTTACCTAGATTATGAAAAAAACTAAATAATTTATTGAATTTTTATTTTTGTACCCCAATCTACCGTATAAACTGGGTACATAAGATAACCATATTATACACTTTTTGTACATAAAATCACGCCTTTTTCCCATAGGGGTAGGCAGAGACCACTTCCTTCCACTTCCGCTACGGTTCGTACACACATCTTTTGCTTCCTCTACTTTCATCAGTGCTCTCATACATGCTCTTCGGTTTTTGGTACTCTTGACAGCTGGCCTTTCTTCAAAACAATGTTGATCTGATCGAGATCGATGTTCTCCGAGGTCGACCTCTACCGATTTGCCCATTCACACTCGTATCCAATAATATAATCTGCCAGCTTCAAAATTGCCACTGTCAAGCTGTTTGCTGTCCAAGTAGGAATGTTACTTTAACTATAGCGTTTATCAAATTACTTAGTAAGAAATAATCTACATTAACATTAAAGTTACACAACTTCAAAAAATCCACAATCACAGCCTCAAAGATAAATAAAATAAATACGTTTACGAATTACCAATAATAATTGTATGTTATAATATTTGGGCATGATAAACAAACTCTATCCGTCTTTGCTTACAAAGTATATGAGGTCCGTCTAGTTTTTAATTACCTCTCCTATTGCATTTTATAATAAAAAAAATATTTAAAAATGGGAGTTCCACAATTTTAATTTACCTACTTAATTAGGACCAAGTTTTTATCGATATCGTAGTGGCATCTGTTTAATTTTGAAAAGCCGGACTTTGTTGTCTTTTGCGTAAAATCTTTAGTACAAGAGATACCTCAAGGCAAACACGCAAATACACATAGGTACCTCTAAAGATGGCTGAACTTCCAGCATGGTAAATAGTACCATTCTGTCGATCATAATGGCAGCAAAAATAACCAATGAAATCAAAAGCCCACAAGAGATTTTTCACTTCTTGGTTTATAGACAATAAATATGGGCTCTCTTGGTATTATTAATAATAAGGTAAGTGTTTTGAGACTAAGAGATATAAAAAACAATAAAGAAGTTGGTGACGACGGCGTAGCAGTCGAGTCTCTAAAAGCCGGTGGAACTACGATCACCAACCTGCAAAATTACAGACCCATTAGTTTACTATCGCATATATAAGCTATTTATGAGAATCATTAACAAGAGGTTAACAAATAAATTCGACCTATATCAACCCCGCGAGCAAGCTGGCTTTCTAGCCGGATTTGGCACAAATGACCATCTACAAATAGTCAAGTCACTTATCGAAAAATGGATCAAATATAATAAACCCCTCTGCATAATTTTTGTCGACTACGAGAAGGCTTTCGACACAATAAACCAGCGTAAAATGCTACAAGCTCTTGCTGAGTGCCGTATCGATCATAGATACATCGAAGTCATCGAACACGTGTACCAAAGAGCAAAAGCTTATGTTAGGATGCAAGATGATTCCCAAGATTTTGATATTGCACGAGGTGTACGCCAAGGAGATGTCAGTCAGTTATTCACAACCCTCCTAAAATATATGTCCGAACAGGCCAACTTTGGTGACATGGGCATAAACATAGATGGCGAAAAACTAAACCATCTAAGATTCGCCGACGATATCTTAATTATCGCAGATAGCATGGAAGAAGCAAAACAAATGCTACGGAGGCTCAGTGAAGCATCGAACTCTGTTGGACTCAAAATCAACACCAACAAAACTCAATACATGACAAATCTTGTTATGAGTGAGGCAATTAAGATAGGCGGAGTAAGCATAGAGCAAGTAAGCTCTTATAAATACCTTGGTCACGAAATCTCTATTGGTAGAGACAACCAAACTCGTGAAATATCGAGAAGAATAGGCCTAACATGGGCGGCCTTTGGAAAGCTGCGCAATATCTTTAAGTCAGTCATTCCAATATGTTTAAAAATAAAAGTATTTGACCAGTGCGGTATGCCTGTGCTTACATACGGGGCTGAAACACTTACCCTCACAAAGAACACTACAATAGAATAAGTATCGCGCATAGAAAAATGGAGAGGTAGATGTTAGGTATATCGCTAAGAGACAGGATCCCAAATATAACATTAAGGGAGAGGTCCAGAGTGACAGACGCGGTTACTCGTATAAAAACCTGAAAATGGAACTGGGCCTCTCATGTGGCGCGACTTTCGGACAATCGCTGGACAAAGAGGATACTTGAGTGGAGACCGCGCCAAGACGCATACAGAAGTAGGGGCCTTCCACTAATCAGATGGACCGACGTCATCGAAAGGATAAAGACCAACTGGATAGAGGCAGCACAAGATCGGCAAGGATGGAAAAAGCTAAGGGCCATAGTGGACGCGATTGGTCGATTGATGATGGTGATAAAGTGTTTTGTGAAAAAACGCTACCACCATTTTAGGCTACGTGATTATTTACATTTTTATTGAATTAAAATTTGTAATTTTTGAGTATCTACAGGTAATTAAGTTTACTGAGCATTTTTATTATAAATATTTGAGATTATTATTGCACAAGAAGGAATAACTTAATCTATTTAAATGTTCGTGCGATGTACCATTTACAAAATTTAATACCCTATTTATCGTTGTGTACTTAAATTTTTTTAAGTGTCGCTCTAAAAGTAAAGGAATTATTATTAATACTATTAATAATAGCAAGAAAGTCCTTATTTATTGTTTATCATCGTGCAACCAAGCTTTTAAAAATATCTTATGGAATTTTCAATGCAATATATTTCTGTTTGTAAGCCCTTGACGTCAGCACTAGGGTAGTCTATTAGAAAAACTGGGGTTCTATATTTGTAATGAAGCGATTATTAAATTATTATTATTATTAACCAGTGGCGTAACGCGCCTCGTACAGTATAGTTCTATTTATTATTGAATGTGTAATGTTGCAACAAAAACATTTAATTTGGTTGTGCAATCAGAGTTCAAAGTTAAGTCTAACATGTAAAGGGGTTGTACAAATAACACTCCAGTTCAGTGTGAACTTGGATCGTACAACCCCTGTATTTTTCATTAAAATCATAACTTTCAAGGTACTTTGTATCGCACAACGTTTTCTAGTACTTACATAGATTACCTACTCAGAAAATAAATATGAGTAAAACAATCTTCTTGTACTAAAGTATATAATTTCAAATTACGGTGGGTCATAAGTAATAATGTAGGCGACAACAGCACAAATCAGAATCATCGTAGTATGTTGTGTGATCGCATTGTATGTTGTACAAGTCAAAGTTGTGTGGTCTACATTATAATAATGGAACATTGCTTTCTTGATAATATATTTTTAGATTTTAATTTTACAACCAGGTGAAATATATGTCATGCGCCATTAGAAATTGGAACACACTTTATTAAAAACAATCGTTGATTCTTTCATTTTTAATTTTTGCCTGTAATATTCCATAGGTTTAAAATTCTAGCGATCAACTTTTAATGGCTCATAAAGTTTTTTCTGAAGTCTATAGGTATTTTTTTTAATTAATACATAAGTACATATTACTTAACCGTTCAAGTCAATTGTAAAACAATTACCAAACCGATTAAAAGCATTGTTACG
This sequence comes from Agelastica alni, assembly GCA_950111635.1. Taxonomy (NCBI): domain Eukaryota; kingdom Metazoa; phylum Arthropoda; class Insecta; order Coleoptera; family Chrysomelidae; genus Agelastica; species Agelastica alni. The sequence goes on from OX467718.1 coordinate 10,333,242, forward strand.
TCCATTTGATTCTTTTATACAAATCTACTTCTACTATTTGTATTCGTTATGAATTTTTTTTTGGAAGTGATTACTTCTATGAACTTTTCGGGCGCTTGGTCGCGTTCCCGAAAGCGTAACGATATTTTATATTATATTTTTAAAAAAAGTAACTCGGGGATTTGAACCTGAATACACTTAATTACGTTCAATATTTAATAGTTTCTACGCGAATCATTTGAAGTTATCACTTCTGTCCGGCATCTCGAGAAGCACACCCTTTTTTTCTGCATTACTTTAACGTATTAACGGGTGCCAAAGAAAGCTAAACAGCTTCTCGAGTTGGACAAGGAAGACTTGAAACTGGTGACGGGACACTGCCCTCTGAGGTATCAACGGAAAAAGAGTGATAGTTGCCGCTACTGCGAGAACTTCACTGAAACTGCAGAACATTTGCTTTGCGAATGCCCAGCGCTCAAGAGGCTCAAATTTCTGGAAGGGGCCTTCCTAAAGCCCTCCGACGTCAGGAACTTAGCTCCCAGGAAACTGATAAACTTTGTACGAAGTGTCGGAATCCCGGGCCTTGAATAGATTAAGGGTTATACACAAAAGTGATTCAAAAATAGTTTGAAAACGATGAATGCTTGATTTTATTCTTTTAGAGAATTACTTCTCGAGCAATAGTTTTTCTGAAATTATCACCGCTTGCTGCTTATTGTTTCTGAAAATTCCCGACAATTCCAAAATCAGTTGGGTGGTATCAAAATGTTCCCATTGGAAAAATTTAATATCAAAATGTACAGCTGTATCCACGCAAAAAATTGTTATCGATAAAAAAACTAGAAAAATCACCAATCATTCATATCGATCTGCAGCAATATCTAATATAGCAAAATCTAGAAAAATTTCCGGACACTCAAGCGTGAATTCCATTTTGCCTTATCTACAGCTAAATAGTGAGCATCACAAGAGCGCCATAAATAATATCAGAAAAGTCCTTTATTGGATCTAGAGCATCTAATGATTTTGGCTCTAAAAGCTCCATACCTACGGAAGAGATGCCTACCAGTCTGGTTTCTTAACCACCGGCAACTAATCCTGGTTATTCTGTTGTTTTTTACCAGAATTGTAGGTACTTTTCATTGTACAAATTTCTATTCTAATGCTAATTGGTAATTGACAGTAATTGAAAACATTAGTTTTTCTTATTTGGGAGATGGTATTTCGGTCTATTATTTTTCAGGAAAAATTTGATCGAAAGATTGTTGCTTATGAGTAACTTCAGTCGACAAATTGAATGACAAAATCTATCGCCTTCGAATTGAGATTTTGATCATGCAATTTTCCTCAGGATATTACTCAAGCAGTAATCTTTCGATCCAAAATAATTATATAAGCTTAGAAAAATGAATTTATTTTGAAATCAAAGACAGACACTTAGAACTTGGACTTTATTGATGGTTTTTTTTTATTGTAATAGCACTACTAAATTCGTTAGCATATCAAGGAAATGGTAAATTATGCTATTTGCATTCACACTACTATAGAAGAATTTTTACAAACAGATCTAAATACGAGTAAGGTAGTTTATTGGGAGCTTGAATCATTATGTTTGTTAGTGCTTTACCAACTTTTTTCAGTCAAAAAAATTATTTCTCTTCAATGTAAAAAATGGTTGCATTATTAATATTTAATAAATATTACCTTGAATAAATCTCAGATGCAACACACACATATCAAACAAAATACAGATTTGTATAAAAGATCATAGCGTTAATTACGTAATTTTATTTAAATTACAATCGGTAGTTTATTTATTTTTTTAGTTTAAACTTTGTAATTGCTAGAAAAATAGATAATTTACACTTTATCAGAAAACACATTTACCTAATCAACAATCATGTATGTGTGCAATAATTTGCTATTCTAATAAACATTTGTATTAAAATATTTGTTGTATTATTTTTTTCATCGAATTTTTAAACGTTACTCTGAACAAACAGTAATGAGACTAGTTTTAAAAATACGCGCGCTGTGAATATCAATGTGTATATTTATTTGGTTGATATGACTGTTACGAACAGCATACATACATATAGTCAGAGGGGTAGGCAGAGACCACTTGATTCGCTTCTTCTACTTTCATCAATTATCTCATACATGTTCGTCAGTTGATGGTACTCTTAACCTGTCCTTTCTTCAAAACAATGTCGATCTTATCGGGATATGTTCGTTGAAGTCGACCTCTAATGACATGCCCATTCACATTCGCCATATGAATATTTTTCGTCAATCTTCTTTCATCCATCCTTTCTACGTGTCCAAACCATCTATACATTCCTTTATCTACATTTGTAATCGCATAGTCTTTCAAACCACAGCGTTCCCCTATCTCACTTTATTCATCAGTCACTTTGGCTATATTTCTCAGACTACTCATTTCCACAGCATTAATCTTATGTTTATGCTTTTTCTGTCAAACTCAACGTTTACTACCATACATAAGTGCCAACATCCTTCGCTCAATATTACAGTCACGTCTCTCGTAAACTTTGAACCTAAGTTTACACTTGTTTCACTTCTCCTTCAATCAGCACCTCGCAGTTTGTCATGCTTTCTTCTATTTCAAAAAACCATTACTTTCGTCTTGCTTACATTTACTTTCATCCCTTGATTTTATGGGCATCATGCAAAATATTAACCATCGCCTGCAAGTCGTCTTTAGATGATGCTAATATGACCTGATCATCGGCGATCAAATCATTCATTCTTAATCCATAGACATTCTCTTTAAAAGCTTTAAACAATCGCCTATGTATAAGTTAAACAGCCATGACGAAACCACACATCCCTGTGTAACACGTTTTTTAATGTGAAACCAGTCCATGTAAGCTATGTTTATCCTGACACAGGCAATTTCATACTGTTCAACGCTTCCAATTTCTGTCGTATTAATTCCACTTTCATTTCAACTTTCACTCATATCTCCGAATGTGGCCTACGCTTGTGTATTATTTTTCTTTAAATAAACTTTCAAAGTACTCATTTCATCTCTTTAAAACGCATTCCTCTCCTTTCACTATGTAACCATCTTGGTTTCTGATTTTTTCCGGTTGCGAGGTAGTATTTCTACCTCTGCCTTGTTTACATCATTGCCTTTTGCGTTCTTTTATTGGCTTTTGTAGACAACCAATCCAACCAGGCTTTCTCTGACACTGCTTTATGAACCTCTGAGTACATTTTCTTTAACTTATATCCTTTCCTTCTTTTACTTACACTACAGTTTAATAGCAACATCCACGTTTTTTTTCATGAATTGCCTCCACAATTCTTCAACCTAACATGCTTCATCTAAACTGTCAAATTTATTATTAATTTACTTACGAACTCCTCTTTTATACCTCCTTGCAAATTGTCAACGATGCCGCCACCACTTAGGTTAGGTTAAAACTGCGATTAGAAGGTAACCAACCCTTTTAGGCCTTTTGGTCCTTTGTGATACTGTGATGGACTGCGGTGACTTCCCCCTCTTCCGTGAGAACCAGTTGGAACTTTTAATTAAAAATGTGAGGTCTTTAATGCTAACTGAGCTGATCTCAGATAAGTCATCAAAGTTCGATTGCTCTAGTACATAAAGCCGTTTTCTGCTAGAGCAGGGCAGTGGCAGAGAAGATGTACCATTGTTTCCTCCTCTTCCTCATCTTGACAGCTTCTACAGAAGTCATGTCGTAGCTCTGCGATTCCTATGCGCCGTGCATGGGATCCACCTGCCCACTGTCCTGTTAAGGCCGCGATCGCATTTCCAATTGACTCCCTGGATAGAGTTAAAACATCATTAGTTCGACGTAGATCTAGTTTATGCCAAATCTGGGTCGATGATGTTCATATGTGGGTTCATTTTGCCACCTCAAGTTGGCTTTTTGAACTACTTTGCTGTGCAGGAGGAGCCGGCAGTTTGCAATCGGTACTCCTGGCTGAGATGAGACAGATGCAGCTGGGAGGAGTGTCCAGACAGCAGCCTCAGAAATTGCTGTCATTTCAGCATGATACACACTGCAGTAATCAGGCAAACGAAACGACAGGCTAAGTGAGGGGTCTTCTGAGACCTACTCTCCCCTCTAGTTTAGAGCTGTCAGTATAAAATATTGCGCCCTGAGGTTTAACTAGTTTCTTGGCCCAATCTTCTCTGGATGGGATAGGTCGCCATCAAACATAGGGGTAGGTTTAGTATAGTCAGTATCCGCCACCGGTTAAAGAGATCTCTTATTTGGCTCATTACTAAAAAGGGGTCTGTGTCAATGCCTGCACCGCCATATGCCCGAGTGTCTATCACTTTATTTCTCAACCTTTCATCCACCATCATAAAATCAATTATACTTCTCTGGTATCCTTTTTGTCTTGTGTACAAGTGGATCTTTTATGGTTAAACATTGTGTTCATTACAAGATTCCACTCCAAACTTACTTTAAGTAGACTTTCATTCCTTCACTCCTACCTAACTATTAAAATCGCCTAGCATAACTATTCTTTCATATTGGTTAATCTTATTCATAATATGTCACACTAAACTCCTGCCTCTTTTTGGCCTTTCGAAGACAGGTTCTACTGCGCATCTTGTGGGGCATAAATCCTTAGTAAAAGGATGCGAGTAAGACCAACCTTTAGCCATACACAGAGAAGTCTGTGGCTCACACATTTGAAGTCAGTCACACACTCTTTCATTCTAGCAAAAAGTATCACACCAATGCCCTGACAATCTCTGCTGGTTTCCGAAACTCCTGACCAGTAGGCTGTATATGGTTCATTTATAGTTGTTTGGCATCCTTTTCGCTTGGTCTCATTCACACAAAGAACATCAATCCATCTTTCCCTCATAATTTTGTAAATCTCTTTAATATCACCTTCAAAATAACCAAAGATAGAAATTTTTAACAAAAGTAGTGTTTTCAAATTTAACATTTTAAAGTAATTGTTTTAGATTTTAGACAAATGACTTGTAGAAGCTTATTGGAACTCTGTTAATTTATTATTTGAAAATATAACATTGGTCATCTCCTTAAACAGTTCATCCAAATAAACCACATGGAAAACTAAATTATTACAAAATTATAATTGAACTTAAATCATATCAGAGCTGTAAATGTGGCCAGTTTGAATTTTTTAGTCTATACTTTTTACAATACTAGTTACGTGGGTATTCCAATAAAAATAAACCCATTTTAATAAAAACTATGTATATTAACTTATAACTATCATTAAAAAGCAACTCCTAAATGTTTAACTTCTTCAAATAACTCATCAAAAGAATCTTTGTAGTCATTATGCTGCCTTATTAAAACTGTTAAACATCCCCTTTTTACACCCATGGCAGCACCTAAGTCTTTTCTGCTTGGAACGAACACATAAGGAATGTTACTATCTTCACAGACAATCGGTAAATGGCACATTATATCAATAGGCCATACATCCCCAGCAAAGAGAACAATTCCTGTTTCTCCTTTTCTTAATCTTTTTTGAACATCTTTTAAACCACATCTAGCATAGGATTTTTGTTTCATTGCTAAAAATTAAACATAATAATTAAAAGCTAGAATTATTTTTAGGCTCGTTACCAGAAATAAAATTGGGTAGATACTCAAAGATTTTTCCAAAGTTGGGAATTTTATTTTGATTGATAGTTTTACTCAAAGAATGGCTTCTGTTAGACTAAAGCCTACATAAGGTATCTTCTCACTATAAAAAAAGGGTTGTCAAGTTTGCTGGAGGCTGTGAAAGCTTAATATCCTCTACATTACTTTTTATAATTACCTTGAATTTTAAATAAGAACTAAGAGAAGAAAGTACAATTAAAATACTTATAACTTCTAAACGGCTGGTTTCCTTAAGTTGCGATCAAAGAAAAATTGTGTTATTTCATCAAGGCTTATAAATATCTGCCTATCCATTTTAGTTTCTGGTAATGAACATAGAACCAATTTTTAGTTAATGAAAATTTATGTACTTAGTAGCGTACCTTTTTTAACTAATTTGTAACATTTTTTGGCAAGCTTCTTCGAAGCCATTGGTTTTGAAATAGCATTGCAGTTAGCTATCTTTTCATCATAGGTTAGTTCTTCACATGGTTCTTCCTTAATAGAGATTTCGGCAACTTCTTCCTTAAGCTTCCCCATTTTTATGCAAAAAATTTAAAAACACGACCACGTTGTTCCTAACGATACAAACTTGCAAAAACACACGTTGTTCCTAACGAAAACGATACAAACTTGTAAAACACACGTTGTTTATTAAAGCTATATCTTAATATCTTCTTCTCTTTAGTACTGTCGACAAATGTCATTGTATTGGCCTTGTAGCTAGGAGGATACAGCTCAGGCTTTAATTTTTTTCACAAAATAACACTGGAGAATGAATGAATAAATAGGAGTTGTGGAAGAGGTCTAATTAAACAAAATTAAAACTTTATTATTTAATTAAAATTAATCACATGGCATTATTTTAAATTATGTTTAACAAATTGAATTTTTCGTAGAATTTGTGGGGTAAATGGCAATCGATCCAATATTTATGGTAAAAAATAATTCTAAAAGGAATAAAAAAATTTGAAATGATGAAGGTTGTAGGTGCATGTAAAATATTATTGTGCCAGTAATTATATTTAAATATGATTATCTAAAATGAATATTGTCGAATGAAAATTTAATCAAGCATGGTGATGTAAAATGTGTTGCCTACCAAAGGTGAACCTTTAAATAGTTTGTTTTGTATTCAAAGATATGAACAATGAGTAAATATTCTGAGATAAATAAATTTTGCAATTATGATATTATTATTACTAATTAATTTTATCAATGTCTTACGGAGGGATTATCATCATAAATACATTTAGCAACTTCTGCGGCACCAAGACATTTATCGCTTTTAGTTTTCAGAGAATTTTTACAGTTTTTTATAGTAACTGAAGCTGTAGCGGCAAGACTTGCAGGAGCATTTACTTCTATAGTCTTTATTCCTCCTTCCCAATCGAACGAATTGTCAGATGTTATCTAAAATTGTTTATTTTTTTTAATGCATAGTTAATTCAGCTGTTCGATATGGATATATGCTGTTTGGAACAAATAACGAAATCTCGGTCGACCTATTTAAAAAATAATTACCATTTTAAAGGATTTTTAAAATAAATAAAGTACTCGGTAAAAATGTCCACCTGGTGTAACATCTGTAGACCTAGATGTAAGTTAGTAATATTACTTTAGTAGTCACTATGAAAAGTTTTATTATTGATAGTCTAGTCAATAAGAAATTAATAAAGGTAGGTACTTATTTCTATAAGTACAATTCAAGTTAATATATTACAAACGTAGTAGATTGTAGATTGTAGGGGGGGTCGTGAAGGCTATGCTGCCTCTCAAGCACTTCGACCCATCAGATCTTTTCTGCATAACCCTTAATCTATTCGAGGCCCGGGATTCCGAGACTTCGTACAAAGTATATCAGTTTCCTGGTAGCAAGTTCCTGACATCGGAGGGCTTTAGGAAGGCCCTTCCAGAAAAGCACTGTGCATTCGAAAAGCAAATGTTCTGCAGTTTCAGCGAAGTTTTCGCAGTAGCGGCAACTATCACTCTCTATTTTACTCATCTATTTCAGGTGATACCTCAGAGGGCAGTATCCAGTGAGGAGTCCCGTCACCAGTTTCAAGTCTTTCTTGTCCAACTCGAGATTTCATTTCGTAGGTTTCCCAGCGTTGAACCTCTTTTTTCAAGTGGGCCTTGGAGAGTCCGCAGAAGGGTTCTGTGCCGGAAAATGGTGTGTTTGTCCCTTCCTTGGCAAGGCAGTCTGCTTCCTCATTGCCTTTAACACCCTTGTGACCTGTAACCCACATCAGAGTAACCTGATTGTTTAATGAAAGTTGTTTCAGGGATTGTTTACAGTCTGAAGTCAGCTTAGACCCACAAGTGTATGACTTCAGAGCTTTTAGTGCTGTTTGACTACCTGATAAAATATAGATATTTGCCCTTCGGGTGTTCCTTTCGATGCACTCCTGGGCACATATCTAAACGGCATGTAATTCTGCTTGAAATATAGTTGGGGTGTTACCAAGGGGTTTTGAGAGCCTAAAATTCGGCCCTGTAACGGGTAGGATGCGAATATACGAGGGTGATTCCAGTTAACCTCTCTTAGTCTCTCCTACTCAAATTCAACTCTCACCTTCACGACGGCATCCCCTGTAACCTGAGCAACCCACTTGGAGACCCGGTAACCAAACCGGATGGAAGAGTGGGTCATGGAGAGACGAGAGTGGGTGAAATGGTCCTCCGAAAAGGGGGTTAGCATGGGGCCAACAACCCCACCTGTAAAAAACGACTGTTACGAAATCCAAAGTTGAAAAAGCCGGACGGAACTCTCGACGACGACCAATGCAACGAAATAAGGATAATGAACGACCTCTCCAACCCTTTCATTCATCTTGGATCCATCAGTGTACCACTCTAAAGCATCCATTCCTAGTTGAGGTCCGTTCTCTGTGCAAACTTGGTGGTTGTTTATGACCACTTCAAACAGCATTTCGAAGTCGTACCTAACTAGCATAATATCTGTCTGCTTAGACATGGATTCTAGGAAAATATTTTCCAAAATCTTCAAATGTCCGATCCGATTTTCTGCTTTAAGATTTATTGTCTGGCTCAGTCGGAAGGAACTGATTGCTGCTTCTTTCATTACACATAAGTGCAATGGTGAAAGGTTCAGCATTACCTCTACGGCTGCAGTAGGGCACGTGAATACAACCGTTGTATTTATTTACCCCATACTTAAAGTAGAACAAAATAGTTATTGAAATTATGTTTCTATTCAACAAATAAATATTTGTATGTAATTTAGAAATAATTAATAAAAAACTGTGCACTTACCAATTTGTATGTATTTAGAATACATAGGAGGTAACACTAAAAAACATAAATATAGATTTAAGATTGTGTAAATAAATATCTTTCATAAACAATGCGTTTACAAGGTCTCAAATATCTTATAAAACGCAACGTAATTAAGTTTTTTGATTTTATAGAATATAACATGGACTTTGAATGTTCACTTTACCATTTTTATTCGTTTTACTTTAGGTAACACTATATTTATGTAATACAAATGTTTATAATTTAATGGAATAACCGGTGTCCTAAATTTATTAAAAATACATACAAACAATATTACAGATTACTTTGGAAACACCCTGTAAGTATAACGAAAAAAATGTTTTGCTTTCAGGAGCGCTATTATTTTTATGGATTCTAATACTATATTCTGACACAAGCCGTAAGATAAATACCTGTCCCTGGCTAAAATCTCCATTGTGCATTGCATCTACTATGTCTGCAAAAGAAAATTATATGAAGTACAAAATTAAAAAACGGACAAATATTTAATGCGTATGGAAGTAATTTCGAATTTTTTATACAGAAATATAATTAAAAAATGTTACAACTTTGCTCATTTTTCATTTCTTAAATATACAAGGTCTACCAATTTTAGGATTCATTGTCTTAAAGACACACTAATAATTGAAGACATTAACGACTTTTTCAACTTTTTGAACTTCACTGGTAAATATTTATCTTTTATTAAAGCCCAAATACAATTTTGTGTATATTTAAAGATTTATTTTATGGATCAAGGTGTACATGTAGCATATCGTTGTCGATAAAGGTATGTCATGTTACAATTTTGTAGTTTTTAAACCATTTTTTAATGTTTGCTCTTTCACCTCTTTCGATGCTGCAGCATGATTAAAAATTGTTGATTTTAAATTGTAACACTTTAAGTTGTCCTTTTGTATTTTCTGCATTATCTTCATCTTGCAATACAACCATTACTTCATCTAAAAACTCTCTGCGATATATTCGTTTGGTTGCCCAAATTATTCCCTGATCCATTGGTTGAATAAGCGATGTTGTATTTTTTGGCAAAATACACATACAACTAAAATTGCCATCTTCTGAACGTAGAATATTATCAGAGGGATCAGCAGAAGGGTTGAGTAAAATCAATAAACATTTCACCTCTTCCGGCGGTATTTCCAGTTTCCTCCCTTGTAATTTTCTCACAGCTATCGACTGTATGTGTGAAAGATGAACGCACGCACGCACGAGCGCACGCGCACACACACACACACACACACACACACACACACACACACACACACACACACACACACACAGTGTCATTTCCGAAACTTTGCCGCTCAGAGTCCTAGCTGAGGAAAGACGGAACCTTTACCAACGAAAGAGGACAACCACACAAAGTGCCGAGGAATCGCAGTGGGACGCCGCGACAACAGGGAGATGGACACACCGTCTCATACCGAAGATCGACGTTTGGCTAAACCGAAGTCATGGCGAGGTCAATTACTATCTGACGCAGTTGTTGTCAGGACATGGATGTTTTCGGACGTATCTTCACCGCTTCAAGCATGATGATTCACCGGAGTGCCCGTCCTGCCCAGGAATCAATGAAGACGCAGAGCACGTTTTCTTTGAGTGCCCACGATTTTACCCGCAGCGAGATGAGCTGGAGATGATCCTAAAGAAGAAAATCAAACCAGAGACAATAGTAGAAGCAATGTTGTCATCAAGAGCCTCCTGGAACGCCATCAGCACATTTACAACAGAAGTCCTCATAGACTTGCGTTCCATCGAAAGAAGAAGAGCAAATGACAACAACTAGAAGAAAGGTAAAATAACACCTTTGCTAGCAGTAGCTAGATCCTCCCCTCACGAAGTAATGCCTAACGGCGGTTTCTATGAGGGATTAGGGGAAAGAGGAAAAGGGGTTTAGGGTTTAGTGGGTAGGGGCGCTAGCGTCGAATTTTAGTATGACACTGCGTCGAGTCACCACATATCCAGGCCAAACAACTATGCCTAGAATCCGTAAAAAGGATTCCCCCCCCCCTTAAAAAAAAAAAAAAAACACACACACACACATCTTAATTATATTCTCACATACCTGGGTCTACTTTTGCTTTATTAGTGCATGTATTTCGAACCAGTTTTTTGGTTGCATTCATCTGCTTTTCCGACATCTAAAAAATAATTGCCACTAATTTAATATGCATCAAATTTTTTTTCGAAAAATGACTTACTGCAGAAAATACATGCTGGATAGTTAAAATCAAACAAAATCCTATCACCGTCCACTTCATTTTTAAACTCATTGATAGCTAACTTATTGTTGACATTATATATTAACAAATTTAATTATTACTTCCTCTTTAACAATTTAATAATCGATTACTCCACTGTATTGCATGAATGAAACTTTTTAATGGGATTTTAATTGAAATTAAAACCAAGCATCAACGACTTTCATTACAGATTGTTTAAAGAAAATAACATAGTAAAACGGATGTACCTAATTATAAATAAACATTTATTAAAAATTAAACTGGTAGTATTTACAAAACAACAAATTGAGTCTTATTACACCCAACTTTTCTTCCCGTGGTCGTATTTCAAGACGTGCACCCTAATTGACGTGGAAACTTCTGAAGCAGTCCTATTTTGACCGTAATAGTCCACAAAATCGCCATCTGGGTTTACTAAGTACATTATTATTGTGTGATCCACCTAAAATATTAAAACGTGCAACTTTTATTTTAAATAAATATTCGCAAAAAATTAAATCAATGGTTTACAAAAAATGGAAAGATTTAAAAATGAATTACTATCGAAAATAGTTATTTTAGTATCTAGAATGTGAAATGATACTTTTGCGTTTAAGAATGGGAGTTATTTTGCCGAGTTTCAGCAAAGCAAAATAACTATTTGTTAACGCAAAAGCATTTCGCATTCGAGATGCAAACAATATTTTTTCGAAAACTGCATTAAAACTAATATGAGAATAATAAAATAAATATTTAAGTATTTGTCATTGTTAACTGACATTTTGTCTTTGAACTAAGACGATCTAGTAGGGCACAAAGTGCAGTTTCACAATTAATCCCCAAAAATCATCAAGACAGTACAAAGTTGCCTTTCCCCAATAAAAGGTAATTCAAATTAATATAAATGAATCAATTGAAATAATGTTGGGCAATTTTTCAGGTCATTTTAATATTAAGCGTAAACTCATACTCAGAAAACTTTCATAATCTATGTAAATTACATTAACATATGCCGTAGATACTGTGTCAACAAAATGAATGTACCAAAAGAAATTCCAACTTATCTCAAATTGCTTCACCCAGAAACCTATACAGGACACTGCTTCAGGCGCTCTTCCGCAACCCTGTTAGCCGATTTAGAAGCCAATATTATAACCATCAAGCGACATGGCGGATGGCGCTCTAGTATGGTAGCCGAGACATGTATAGAAGATTCTATACAAAATAAAATTTCAATAGCAAATAAAATGCTATCATCTTCAACAAAGCCTACGGAGTTGTCCAATAATACAACGTGTGCAGTAAAACCTAAGCAATTACAACAGCAGCCTTATTGAACACCCAGAAATATAAGCTACGATAACTAATAGCACTGGATCTGGCGTAAGTTTTACTCACTGCAACATGGGCACTTTCAATTTACATGTAGTACAAGAAAGATAATTATAATGAAAAAAATTCAAGCTGAATGCAAGCTTTTGCATCCAATATAGTCGTTTCGCCAGTATAACAACGCCTGAACCGTTGTCTGAAGATTAATAGTTAGTTAACCTTATGGGCTTTTTATTGGATAAAGAAGGGGTCTAGTAATAGATGGCGCCAGTAAAGGTGCTCAAAAAAGAGATAAAAGAATAAGACGGAAAGTGTCATAGTCAATGCATATTTTTTATTTGTTTTTCTGTTCCGTTCTTTGAATATAAAACAAACAAAAACGAGCATTGCAACTCTGTAAGTATGCTAAAAGGTCAACTGAAACGGATTTTATGACCCTCCACATATGACTCGTTAACTAAAATGTAGCATATTTTATATTTTTTCCAACATTTATAAGTTTTTTGGTCTTTTTATTATAATTTAAAGCCCTACACCTCTGTCAAAACAAAAGCAGAACATTCAAAATTATGCTAAACTCAAAACAGTAGTAATTTAAAAAAAAAAAATACTTTTATTTAACTTTTAAAATTTGATTATCAAAGCGTGTAGTTGTGATGGTTTTGCCTTACAATGTAATGGTTGCGAGGTCGATTTACAGTAGAATTTTTTATTGAATAAAAGTAGACATAAAATTTTAATTTGTATATATTTAATAATTTTTTTTACAGGCTTTTGTCTACGTAACTGATTAATTGTAATGCAATAGTACAATGTAATTTTATAAAATGTGAGTTATTAAATATAGAAATGAATTATCATTACTGTAATAATTCTATACATTGAAAAAAAAAACAAGACAATAATTCTCATTCATTTTTATAAATGCAATAAAACAATGAAATAAAAACTGATAGAAAAATGTTTGTGAAAAAGTGAAGATTTTTATTTACTTAAAAACAGCTTCTACCGCTCGAAAATCATAATTAAAGAAAATAGCACTGCTCATACTAATCAAAAACACTATGTTTACAAATTTCCTTTTTTTCAATTTTTAAATTTAAATTTTAGGTTTTTCATACTGATTTTTGTTAGATGGTAATAATAGTCTTAAAATATTAATTTTTTTGTGGACAGTAACATTGAGAAAGAAAGCAATAACATTCATTTTCAGTTATTGCAAAAAATAATATTGAATTTTCAAGGCAACAAAAATGTTAAAGACACCTTTTAAATTTAAGTTGCTTCTAAAATTTTGCCAATCTACGCTTGATGATAGCTTTATTTGTTGACACCTTCCCTATGCTGTGTGCATATGTATAAGAGTCTATCCTTGATATCAGTTTCATAAATGGGTAAAAAATATAATAAAATAACGTTATTTAAAACAAATTAATTTTAGGAGTTGGAAGTTGGAGCATTTATAATATATTATGAATATTTTGCATTTTATAACAAATGTGTGATGAAAAAACTAAATTTTAAATAATTAACAAAATATTCAACTAACATTGTTTATCATAAATGTAAAGCCAATGATACTGTAGTACTGTAGTAGATATAATTTTGTTTATTACCTCCAAATTAGATATAATAATTAGCCAACATATTAGTACTTACAATATAATCACTGTCAACATCCTTGGGACCAGCACTGAAATAAACTCTGTAAGCTTTGCAAGCTTGTGAAACTTGCTCTTCACTTCCTGTCAACCCTAACAATCTAGGAGAAAATTCTTTACAATACTCTCCAACTACTTTGGGAGTATCTCTAGTTGGATCCACAGATATAAACAGAGGTTGGATTTTAGGTACATCATCAGACTTATCTTCAAAGTTAAAAGCTATGATTAAGTACCAAAAAGGAAAGAAGCTTACCTAATATTTCAATGACTCCTGCCATTTTTTCTAATTCATCTGGACAAATATCTGGGCAATGTGTAAAACCAAAATATATTAACACCCATTTTCCAAGGAACTCATCACTTGTTCGTATATTACCTAGGGAATCAACAAGTTCGAACTTCCCACCAATAGCTGTTTTTCCAAGCATACGTGTCCTCTCCTTTATTTGGGCTAATAAAAGAACAATTAACAACATTCTTGTTGTTGGTTGTGTTAACTTACCTTCCTCTTTTTCTTTTTTGATGTACCACATAAATGCTAATAAACTACCTCCTAATACTGAAGTAATCCCTAGATTTTTCCATGTTATAGGTCCAACACCTTTTCCTGGAGGTTTTGGCTTGGGAAAAGGAGTATTATTACTATATTTTCTAGCACACATACGAACCCTATTGTGTAGTAAAAACTAAAAAAATTAAATTACATGACAGAAATCAGATATCACTATTATCTTACCCGTGTATTTTGAAAACAAATAGTACTACTACGTAAAAATTGCATATTTACAACTTTAACAATACTACTACAAGACATTTTAATTATTAGGTTAGAATTGATCACTACTAACAGGGAAGAGCTATAGTCTTTCTCTCTCTTCTCTGCTACTGGCACTGACAGTTGTTTCAAATTCAAAGACAATTCGTAAAAATCACGTACTAATAGATGGCGCTAATGAAATTTTTTTTTTTAGAAAAATTCACATTATTTTGCCATGTGCATCCAATCGGTCATTTTAAAATTAGAGCTAAAATAAAATATTTCATGTATAAGGTAAAAAAGGGTGTTCAAGACAATACTAACTCTTCTTTGAGTGACAACGCTCCATTAGGACGTACGGAGCGATCGTGAATGGCCAGCTTTAAAGATTTGCAACATTACATTGTGAGGTTTTTGGACATAACGAATTGATCTGAAATATTTAGAGCCTCCAACGACTTCCGGTAATATCGGAAGTTGAATGCAACTTGGTTGTTTTAAATAGAACACCCTGTATATTATACGTATTTCGATAAAACTACTCTTGAGTATTCTCCCTATATAGGGTTTAGCTACCCTACACTACGTGTATTACGAAATATGACCATTTTTATTACGAAAAGGTGTCCGATTTGACACCCAGTATCATAATTAATGTAAATTTTAAACATTTTTATGCACTATGTTTTTCTAGTATTGTGTTTTTTTTAATAAACTTGGTCATTTTGGTAATAAAATAATAATTTTTGTATAGGGTGATTCAAGACGGATATATGCTGTGCCTCTTCTCTAACCGAACCTTTTAGGAAATATTATAACGGAGCGAGCAACGAAGCCATCAGTGACGTCACAATCCATCAGCAGCGTAGCGCGCAAACACGATTTCGATTGCTTTCCAGTAACTGTGTACCACTGTAATAGTCTATCCGCATCTATCCTGGAGGTAAAAGAAGAATATACTAACCTTAAACATATGTCAAGGCATTTTTTTGACAATTATTGCTCCCTTAAAAATCGGTCGTACGGGTGTTAAACAAGAACATACTAATAATATGAATAAAGTTAATAATCAAGTGCCTTATTTAGAACCTTTTTTTAAAATAAAAAGCGAACTTATTGAAGATAAACCATCTCTTGGTTCTATAAACATAGATAGTCAAAAACAGATTCATCTAGAGATAGCTAATAATGAAGAGCCTTCTTCAGACTCATTTCATACAATAAAAAACGAACCAAGCGAAGATGAAAAATGCCTTACAAATTTTCAAATACAATCCCAACAATTTGAAGACAATCAACCAACAAACTTTTTAGTGAGTTCTAAGTTTGATATTAAAAATGAGATAGATGGTAAAGAAGATATAAAAACTGAACTTTTAAATGAAGAATGTGATTTATCGTTTATTAAAAGTGAATATGTATTGGTTCCTACACAATATTCGTGTCATGATAAGAATGTACAAGAATCAAAGAAAGCAATCAATAAAAAAAAAATTAAAATGAGAAAATACTTGTGTTTATTTTGCAGAAGGGGTAAGTGTAAAACTGTATTTAATGTACTTAATGTAGAAAAATTTTTTTCATAATTAATGTGATACCTGTCAGTTTATTTAAATTTTAAACTTATTACTTATTTGATTTATAATGTTTTTACACATTTATTTAACTAAAAGAAGTTAAACATACTTAAATCATAATCCTAGAAAGTTGTGAAGAAGGTGTAGTTACTAATCAAATTTTACACTATTTATTAATGTTATCTGTTCACTGTATATTTATTTTTTTATTTATTAATTAACGGACAAGCCAATTATACAATTTTACAAAGAGAAAATATTAAAATACAGAGCACTTAATACATATTATAAAAACTACCCACTGCTAACAGTTTAATATTGAAAAATACATTTAGTGAAGTGTTCTTTTTTTTCAGATAGAAGAAAATAAAAATAATTTAATATTTTTAAATATCCTTGTTTTCAAGAGTTGAATTTTATTGATCTAAAAAAAGTTGATTTAAAACAAAAAAAATAAAGATCTATACCCTAAACAATTGGTTATAAAAAATAATTCGTTTTTTTTCTACATTAAGTTCAATATTTTTGATATTGATTGGATTACACAATAAATCACTTAATTGTTTAATTTAAAGAGTATTTAAAGTACCTATTTAAATGTATTGAATAATTTCATATTTGTTTATAGTATTTATGAATTTGTTATTGTAAAATCAATCTGCAATTAAATAAATGTTGGCTCATGTAGTTGTAATTGATGTAAAGAATTACCAAATGATAAATTGAATTTTATTTGATACATACATACATATAGTTACGCCTTTGTAGGGGTAGGCAGAGACCACTTACTACGGTTCTTACACACATCTTTTGCTTCCTCTACTTTCATCAGTGCTCTCATATATGCTCGTCGGTTGTTGGTACTCTTGACCTGGCCTTTCCTCAAAACAATGTTGATCTGATCAAGATATGTTGCCGAGGTCAACCTCTACCGACAAGTCCTTCCTCTTCTAAATCCTGCTTTACACCCCATATCATCTCAGTTTCATTCGTCACTCTTTTAATCAATATCTTTGCATACAGTTTACCGACTATACTGGGTAAACTAATACCTTGGTAGTTCTTACAGTCCTTAATTTGATGTATTTAGTTTATTCAAAGTATCTAAAAAGATTAAGTTAGTTTTAATTTAACATTTGTTTTATTTACAGACTTCAAGAATGTAAGGACTAGAGAAAATCACCTAAATGTTCATTTTAACAAAAAACTGGTGATCTGTTCTTATTGTGGATGCTATTTTAAGGATAAAATTTTGTATTTGATTCATTTTTTTCAGCATTTTTTAAAAAAAAGTAAGTTTTGGTGCAAATCGTTATTAAAATGCGATAAGCAAACAAATAAGGATGAACTTTGTTTAAAACAGTTTACGCTAGACGGAAACTTAAAGCGTCACTTGCGTATTCACGTTGGCGAAAAACCGTTCAAATGTGATATTTGCTTAAAAAAATTTTCGCAAAAAAGTTCTCTAATAGATCACATGCGCATTCACACAGACGAAAAACCATTCGAATGTCAATATTGTTCAAAACTTTTTAGACAAAAATACAGTTTGACTTGCCACATTCGCAGACACACCGGAGAAAAAATTTTCAAACGCAAGGTTAGTTCGAAAAACGAATTGCTAAATCATACTGGCGAAAAACCATTTAAATGCGAAATATGTTTGAAACAATTTAAGAAAAAAGCCAACGTGCAGCATCACATGCTCATACACACCGGCGAAAAGCTGTTCAAATGTGACATTTGCTCAAAAGACTTTTCCCAGAAAAGTACTTTATTAGATCACTCTTGCATCCACACCGACGAGAAACCATTCAAATGTCAATTTTCCTCAAGACTTTTTAGACACAAAACCAGTTTGACTCGCCACATTCGTAGACACACTGAAGAAAAAATATTCAAATGCATTATATGTTCGAAAATATTTAATGAAAAAAACAAATTGCTGAATCATATGCGCATTCATACTGGCGAAAACCCATTCAAATGCGAAATATGTTTAAAACAATTTAACCGAAAAGCCAACTTGCAGCGTCACATGCGCATACACACCGGCGAAAAACCGTTCAAATGTGACATTTGCCCGAAAGAATTTTCGCAGAAAAAGACTTTATTAGAGCACTGTCGCATCCACACCGACGAGAAACCATTTAAATGCGAATTTTGTTCGAAACTATTTAGACACAAAACCAGTTTGACTTGCCACATACGCAGACACACCGGAGAAAAAATATTCAAATGCAAGATATGTTCGAAAAAATTCAATGAAAAAAGCGAATTGCTGAATCATATGCTCATTCATACTGGCGAAAACCCATTCAAATGCGAAATATGTTTGAAACAATTCAACGAAAAGGCCAACTTGCAGGTTCACATGCGCATACACACCGGTGAAAAGCCGTTCAAATGTGACATTTGCTCAAAAGATTTTTCGCAGAAATGTAATTTATTGGATCACTCTCGCATGCACACCGACGAGAAACCATTCAAATGCGAATTTTGTTCGAAACTATTTAGACACAAATACGGTTTGACTTGCCATTTACGCAGACACACCGGCGAAAAGTCTTTCAAATGTGAAATTTGTTCGAAACAATTCAACGAAAAGGGCCATTTGTTAAATCACAAGTGCATTCATATCGGAGAAAAAATATTTAAATGCAAGATATGTTTAAAAACATTCAGAGAAAAAAGCGAATTGCTGAATCATATGCACATTCATACTGGCGAAAAGCCATTCAAATGCGAAATATGTTTGAAACAATTTAACAAAAAGTCCCACACGCAGCGTCACATGCGCATACACACCGGCGAAAAGCCGTTCAAATGTGACATTTGCTCGAAAGACTTTTCCCAGAAAAATACTTTATTAGATCACTCTCGCATCCACACCGACGAGAAACCATTCAAATGCGAATTTTGTTTAAAACTATTTAGACACAAACACAGTTTGACTTGCCACATACGCATACACCGGAGAAAAAATATTCAAATGCAAGAAATGTTCGAAAAAATTCAATAAAAAAATCGAAATGCTGAATCATAGGCTAATTCGTACTGGCGAAAAACCATTCAAATGCGAAATATGCTCGAACGAATTCCATTCCAAATCGAGCTTGATTCGTCACATGCGCATTCACTCTGGCGAAAAACTGTTCAAGTGTGAATTATGCTCGAACTTTACATAGATAATTAGGTATCACATAAAAATACTAGAATACCCTGATTGTGTCTTCAGTCATGTCAGTGTCATTGTTGAACTTTAACACAATATAATATATATATATATATATATATAACTATAAGCTGACAATATATATATATATATATATATATAACTATAAGCTGACAATATATATATATATATATATATATATATATATATATATATATATATATATATATATATATATATATATATATATTGTCAGCTTATAGTTAGGCTTAGCTAAGTTTCTTCAAAGAACGACTTTTGCAAACCGGATTAAATTTAAGGTACATCTTAAGTTCCTTGTCTACTTTAACGAGTCCGCCTTAAGTATTACTTAAAACTAGACTATAAATACTAGCCCATTAGCTAAGAATAACTTAAGGTGTACCTCAAATTCAATTCGGTTTGCAAAGGTCATTCTTAAAAGAAATTAAGCTAAGCCTAACTATGAGCTGACAATATCGCCAAAAACTAGTAATTTTTCGAATTCGTCATATTTCATGAAAGAGAAGAAGAAATTTTTAAGCACGAGGTAAAAAAATTAAAACTTGAGATAAAAATCAGGATGGTGAAATTTTAAAAATTGAAGAATAGTCTATAATCTTTATTGTTTGCAATGATATATTTTGTAACATAATAAAACATCTCAAACAGAGGCGCATTTATTTATTAAACATAAACATTTTAAACAAGTAATTTTTATTATCCTTCAATGGGATAATATAAAAATGTTTTTAAAATATTGCAATATTCTTTACATTACATTACAATCTTGCGGTTGTGCCTTTGGTGTCGGCACCTATGTCACCTAGATCTTTTGATCCTCTGTGACTACCGCTGTGTCTTCAGGGCATCAGAATTCTAGTCCGCTGATTTTGGCAAACCTTAGGATTTCTGTTGGTTCTGTCTCTTTTAGATCGCTTGGATCCATAACCATACGGCCCCAGGTTTGATACCTGTACCCCGCTAGCATCGGGCAGTGACACAGAATGTGTATACTGCTCTCCTCCTCCTCTCCGCATAGTCGTCAGTTTTTCTCCGATATTCTACTCCAGGTATAAAAAATAATTAATGATAAAGAGAAGAGATTTTTGAACTTGTAGTAAAGAAATTGAAACTAGATTTACAAATCAGAGAACTAGAAATCGAAAATTTGAAACATTGTTTATGACCTTGCTTGTGCAAGCTTTACAATCTCTATTTTTTTGTGATAACTTCTATTTATGTATAACATTAAAATAAAATAACTTAAATAATGACATTTATTAACTAAATATAGGAACATTTTAAATAAGTAATATTTACTATCATTCAATGAGAGAATAAGAAAATGATTTCAAAGTTTTCTGATATCCTATTCCAAATGTGAGAAAGAGAAGAGATTTTTGAACTTGAAGTAAATAAATTGATTATAAATTCCTTACCAAGCAATGCACTTTTTTTTTTACTGAAAATAGTCGCAAAAAGGGTAGACCTATCGTGTGGGCCGCGGACGGCCCGCACTGCGATTATCAGAAGTGGAAGGAATTATAGAAAGGAGATGATTGTGAACCCGCTTTTTAAAAAGTTGCAGGTCATAGTTCTCTGGAAAAACTGATTTTGGAAGCTTGTTCACTCTGTCGCAGCCCTGTAAAAGAAGGATTATTGATGGAGATTGGTCCTTGTAGTGTCAATCTTGAGTGTAAATGGGTGAGACTGATTAGCGTGCCGAGTTCTTCGGCCGAATGTGGCCAGTGGTGGTACAAGAGTTTTTATTTCTCTAGAGCATCTGCCATGGAAATATCTGTAGAGTAATGTCTGGTCTGCAACTCTTCTTCTATGTTCTAGTGGGTGAAGGGTATCTGTGAGAATTGAGCTGTTTATCAACTGAATGGCCTTTTTATAAATGGAATCTAGAAGACGAAGAGAATGCCCTGGTGCTGAACCCCAAGTGTGCGAGCAATACTCCAGTAGAGGTCGGATTTGAGCCTTGTACGTCGTCAACAGTTGATCAGGAGTGAAAAACCTTGTAGCATTCCACAGAAAACCTAGCCTCTGGATTGCTGACTTAGCGATGTTAGCAACATGGTCATGCCAAGACATGTTATTAGACACCGTGACTCCCAAAATCGAGATGGAGGGACTTGATTTAAGGGTATTTTCGGACCTACTGTGTGCAAATGAATTATCTTCAAATCTTTGCTTTATCCTACTGTTGTTAAAAATTGTACTATCATGAGTTAAACTAGGCCATCTAACCACTAAATCAAAAAATTTATTATTAGCATTTGTTACACTCTGCACGTTGATGGAAAAATACCCCTTTTAATTTCTAAATATTTCTGCATTTTCTCTCCCTGAAAATTATTCATACTGTTGAATTTTTATTTGATTAAGGGAGAAAGCCAGTTTATAGACTAAAAAATGTTTTTACGACACAGTTCTTATAACTGGAGGCTAAATTTTAATACTTACAAATCATAAGTATTCTCGATTTTGACTTTCGTTCAATATTAAAATTGCTGTAGGCTTTATAAATCAAAACCTTATTTGAAGACTGGTTCTATTCTATTGTTTTGCCTCATTTTAAAAAGCTAGATGGAGATAAAGTTTTAGTTTGAGATAATTTGAAAGGGGAAAAACATGGAAGGCACACCTTTCATCTACAAGGAGAAGAACAAGGAATAAGTTTAAATGATATTTATGTTTCTTGTCAAAGTTATTTTTAAGATTTTTTTTGTGAAGCTGAGATTTTTATATTTTTTGTTGTTTTTATCTATTTAAGTTTTGACTGAACTAGTAATGTTTCGTTCCTATGTTTTCTTTTTATTTATATAGTTTTTTTTACGTTTAGCAACCAAGAGCTATGAAATAAAGGCTGAATAAAGAAACATTTTTTTATTTTTTGTTGAATGTATTAACCTGAAATAAAAAAAATAGATTCGATGTTTTATTTAATGTTTGTTGATCGACTTTACCCGAAATGCGGAGAAGAGTCGATCACTCTTCAGGGCAAAATAAAAATTAAATGGTAAAACTCCAAAAAATAGTAATGGGTGCATCAAATGGCTCGATGTTCAAGGTATCTTCATTTTCAAATTCATATGAATAAATTGAATCGTTCAGGCGCTATGCTCAAAAAACCTTTATTTTTGATCGAAATTACCACGTTTGACTGTATCCTTTTCCTAAAAAAAATACTTAGCGCACAACTATCTGTTGGTCTATGTAAAGCATTTCATTACTAAATGATAAGTGAGTTTTTGTTTGATAAGGTCTAGATAAAGTATTTCCTCACTCTAATAAATACAAGTTTAGGTTGTACATTCCGTGGGGTCGTGAAACAGGAAAAAATGTTGACATAAATTTGTTTTTAAAAAATCAAATGTTTTTTAAAAAACTCGGGATGAATACAATGATTACACAAAAGAAAAAGTTGAGCGTCATGTACTTTTTTTTGGTTAAAATACAATAAAACCTTGTAATCCAATATAAATTTTGAACAGTTAAATCGTTATTTATAATGCACAAAATATTAACAAAAAAGATCAACAATCTATCCTATCTTGACCTCAAATTCCGAAATGACACTTACTTAAAGTCTCTAATGTCTATGTACGTTGGGTTTCTTTGGCAGCTCTAGTAGCTACAATGTACAGCATGAAGGTTCATTTACTAAGTTCATTGAACTGCCTGGACTCTTTAGTCAGATGTTCCAGAGTTGTAGGGGGCTCATCAAGCAGGAACTCGGTGGATATGTCTTCTTCAAAACAGGACCTCATGATAGATAGCGGAAAGAGAAAAGCACTTGTCTTCCATGAAAACTTGCTTTCCATAAAGAAAAGAGGCAGCAAAACTCCACGTGCTGTCTCCTCGAAAAGAAGCGCCAGGACAGCACATCCGGCCTTCGCAATGGTCAATGGTCAAACCCAAATTTAATAAAATATTATCAAACGACAGATCTACCAAATAGCATGTTAACGATTGTTGCCATATTTATTTAAATTCGTTTAATTACGTTCCACTCTGTGATTGGCATTCTTATAAATTGATTTTATGAATGTATCTACGAATTATTCAGTTCAATTTAACTTTCAAATATGCTGTCATAATTATAAAATGCATCATTTTTAATTTTTTTTTTACAAAGAAGGTATTTAATGATTGAATTAGTTGAACGTTAATTATGAAAAGTTTCTTTTATATATTACATTAAAAACAATTATTCCATGATGAAATTTTACTCTTACCTTTTTTGCAAACCAAACACAAGTATTTTCTCAATCCATTTTTCTCTTTACTGGTTGCTTTCTTTGATTCTTGTAGATTTCTATCATGACACGAATATTGTGTAGGAGCCAATACATATTCACATTTTTATAAATGATAAATCACATTCTTCATTTAAAAGTTCAGTTTTTATATCTTCTTCACTATCTACCTCATTCTTCATATTAAGTGTTGTGCTAACTAAAAAGTTTGTTGGTTGGTTATCTTCATATTGTTGGGATTGTAATTGAAAATTTGTAAGGCATTTTTCATCTTCGCTGGGTTCGTTTTTTATTGTACCAAATGGTTCTGATGAAGACTCTTTATTATCAACTATCTCTATATGAATCAGTTTTTGACTTCCTATGTTCATAGGAACCAGAGATGGTTTATCTTCGATGAGTTCGCTTTTTACTTTAAAAGGTTCTAAATATTGTACTTCATTATTAACTACCTCCATTATTTGAATATTTTCTTGTTTAACTATGTTTAAATGATCAACAAATGTATTGTCTTGGACAAATGTTTGACGTTAATGACGTTTCATTGCAAGAGGTTAGACTACGAATTTCTTCTTTTACCTCCATCAATGAGGATAGACTCCTACAGAAGTCATAGGGTGGATATCGAAATTATATTTGAATCTGTTATTATCTTTACAAAGGTATTTAATGATTGAATTAGTTGAACGTAAATAAACTCAAATTACAATACTTGAAACACTGTGAAGCTACAACAATGACCCATGTAAAATATTTAACATAGTTCCACCAATCAACGTGCGTTAATTAAATTTATACAGGTACAATATACGAGGGAAATGAAAAGTATCACTAAAAAGGGAAACGAAATTCACAAGCGTGAAATATTACAAGGATAGGTTAGTATTGTAGAGATAAAGGGGTAACGAATTGCACTGTTTGCTGTTTTTTAACTGCCTCTACATACAAAAAAATAAGTAAATCTATTATAATAAATACAAGTTTAGGTAAGGTTAGTATTGTAGAGATAAGGGGGTTAGGGATTGCCCCGTTTGCCTAGTTGCTGGAGGCTGTGAAAACTCAGCATTCTCTTCATCAACTCTTTATAAGCGCCTTTGATTTTATATCACACTACCTAGGGGTAGTCAAACTTTTAAACGGTTGGTTTCCTAAGGTTACGATCGAAGAAAAATCGTCTTTCTCATCAAAATGTTTCGATATAGGTAACTGTCTAATTTTAATTTTTGGTATTGGGTCTGAAACCAATTATTTTTAATAAATTCATATCCACAGTCTACTGTTTTCTTCTCGCCCAAGGTTCCCTAAATTTTTTGTATCTATTTTTTATTAAGAAATATCGCACGTTCTAGTAAGCAATCTGTTACAAGTTACAATTGTCTTTAAAAATATATATTAAAAAAAATTACACAACTGAAAAATAGTATACCTACTTAATGCCAATACAAAAAATGAATTTCAGACATCAGTATTGGTATACACAAACATTGTATGTTAGGAACAAATGTAGAACAAATATTATTACTTCAAACTAAAGTTTATTATTCGTACAAAGGAACAATACAATTATAAATAAAAATACAATAGTGTTAGTTACTTATTTATTGACGTTCGTTGGTGAATGTACTTCTGCGTCAACGAATAAACAACTTTCCACAAAGAATACCGATACACATATATTTTAGCTGACAGTTACCTACTATCGCTCACTGGTTACTAACCAACAGAGTTCTGGATAAACAAAAAATGGCCTTATGAGGTTCTATGTATATCTGTAATCTTTGGATTCATATACTTGGTAATTAATAATATTTGTTTTTAGTAGTAGACATATTTTAAAACCCGCGATAAAACTAATTTCTTACTTTTACAGTATAAACAATAAAAAACCCAAAGCATTACTATCTTTAGATGTAAATAAACGGTGTCTGTCGGTGCGTATTGCTGCAGATATAAACGAACCTACGCATCCGCATAGTTGTAAACGTATCGGCTGTTCAAAATGATTTGTCGTCGGTGTGAATGCGCGCGTGATCTATAAAATCTTTTTTATTTAAACTGTTTCAGGAATATTTCGCACTTACAACTGTTATTCCCGGCGTAAATGCGCCTGTGTCTCAACATTTCGTCCTTTTTAGCGAATAGTTCAAAGCAGATTTCGCATTTGAACGATTTTTCGCCGGCGTGTAAGCGAATGTAGGCAGTCAAATTGGATTTGTGTCCAAATGGTTTTATACAAAATACGCGTTCGAATGGTTTCTTGTCTGTGTGGATGCGAGCGTGAACTTTTCTGCGAAAAGTTTTCCGAGCAAATATTACACTTGAGAATATAATTCGCATTCAAGTGGTTTCTCGTCGGTGTGGATGCAAGCGTGGTCTATTAAATGACTTTTCTGCGAAAAGTCTTTCGAGCAAATGTCACACTTAAATCGACTTTCGCCTGTGTGAATGCGCATGTGACGATGCAAGTCGAATTTTCTGATGAATTGTTTTGAACATACTACGCATTGAAACGGTTTCTCGCCGGTGTGGATGCGAGCGTGACTTATTAAATGACTTTTCTGCGAAAAATCTTTCGAGCAAATTTCACAATTAAACGGTTTTTCGCCGGTGTGAATGCGCATGTGACGCTGCACGTCGACTTTTTTGTTGAATTGTTTCAAACATATTTCGCATTTGAACGGCTTTTCGCCGGCGTGCAAGCGCATGTGGTAGGTCAAACTGTATTTGTCTCTAAATCGTTTCGAACAAAATTCGCATTCGAATGGTTTTTCGTCGGTGTGGATGCGAGAGTGATCTATTAAATGACTTTTCTGAGAAAATTCTTTCGAGCAAATGTCACACTTGAACGGTTTTTCGCCGGTGTGAATGCGCGTGTGACGCTGCAAATCGAATTTTCTGTTGAATTGTTTCGAACATGTGTCGCATTTGAACGGTTTTTCGCCGGCGTGTAACCGCACGTGGGCTGACAAACTAGATTTGTGTCTAAATAGTTTCGAACAAAATTTGCATTCGAATGGTTTCTCGTCGGTGTGGATGCGAGCGTGATTTTTTAAATGACTTTTTTGCGAAAAGTCTTTCAAGCAAATGGCACACTCGAACCGACTTTCGCCTGTGTGAATGCGCATGTGACGCTGCAAATCGAATTTTCTGCTGAATTGTTTCGAACATGTGTCGCATTTGAACGGTTTTTCGACGGCGTGTACGCGCATGTGGGCTGTCAAATTGGATTTGTGTCTAAATAGTTTCGAACAAAATTCGCATTCGAATGGTTTCTTGTCGATGTGAATGCGAGCGTGATCTATCAAATAACTTTTCTGCGAAAAGTTTTTCGAGCAAATGTCACACTTGAACGGTTTTTCGCCCGTGTGAATGCGCATGTGACGCTGCATGTTTATTTTTTGGTTGAATTGATTCAAACATATTTCGCATTTGAACGGTTTTTCGCCGGCGTGCAAGCGCATGTGGCTGGTCAAAGTGTATTTGTGTCTAAATAGTTTCGAACAAAATTCGCATTCAAAAGGTTTTTTGTCGGTGTGGATGCGAGCGTGATCTATTAAATGACTTTTCTGTGAAAAGCCTTTAGCGCAAATGTGACACTGGAACAGATTTTCGCCTGTGTGAATGCGCCTGTGACGCTGCAAATCGAATTTTCTGTTGAATTGTTTCAAACATATGTCGCATTTGAACGGTTTTTCGACGTCGTGTACGCGCATGTGAGCAGTCAAATTGGATTTGTGTCTAAATAGTTTCGAACAAAATTCGCATTGGAATGGTTTCTCGTCAGTGTGAATGCGAGAGTGATCTATTAAATGACTTTTCTGAGAAAAATTTTTCGAGCAAATGTCACACTTGAACGGTTTTTCGCCGGTGTGAATGCGCATGTGACGCTGCACGTAGACTTTTCTGTTGAATTGTTTCAAACATATGTCGCATTTGAACGGTTTTTTGCCGTCGTGTAAGCGCATGTGGCTGGTCAAACTGTATTTGTGTCTAAATAGTTTCGAACAAAATTCGCATTCGAATGGTTTCTCGTCGGTGTGGATGCGAATATGATCTATTAAATGACTTTTCTGGGAAAAGTCTTTCGAGCAAATGTCACACTTGAACGGTTTTTCGCCGGTGTGGATGCGCATGTGACGCTGCAGTTCGCTTTTTTTATTGAATTTATTCGAACATATGTTGCATTTGAATATTTTTTCTCCAGTGTATCTGCATATGTGACGCCTTAAATTTCCATTCAGTGTTAATTGTTTAAAACAAACTTCATGCTTCTTTGTTTGCTTATCGCATTTTAATAACGCTCTGTATCGAAACTTACTTTTTTTTATGAAATGTTGAAAAAAATGAATCAAATACAAAATTTTATCCTTGAAATAGCATCCACAATAAGAACAGCTAACCAGTTTATTGTTAAAATGAACATTTAGGTGATTTTCTCTAGTCATTGAGTTCTTGAAGTCTGTAAAAAAAACAAATGTTATAATTAAACCAACTTAATCTTTACATTAAATTATATTTAATTTATTCCCAATCATTTGGAAATTGATTGCACCAATAACAACTACATAAGCTAACATTTTTTAATCTTTAGTTTGATTTTATAGTAACAAATTCCTTACTGTGATGAACAAATATGAGAAATTATTCAATCAATATGTTTAAATACTATAATACAAATCTCTTTAAAGTAATCAAATCAATATCAAAAATATTAAACTTTAACGCCGCATCCACTCTTTGGGGAGCACCCATGTCAAACAACAAGGGAAACTATTGGGCTGAGTAGATCGCTACGCATGACCTGATAGTGCACAACACTGGTGACATACCGACATTCACCATAAGAGAAAGCAAATCCAATATCGACGGAACTCTCTCAACCACAGATATGGCCAACAAGGTGACCAAATGGTAGGTTTCCATGGAGGAATCCCTTGCACAGCATGCATACATTTTTTTCGACATCGAAGAGGGGAGAACAGGTCTGCAGAAATATAGAAAAAAAAATTACTTATCAAAATTGTTTAGGTTTAGGTCGTTAATTTTTTGTATGTTTTAAAATCAGACTTTTTCAAAAAACAGTCATTCTGACTATTTTTTTTTGGAAAATGTTGATGCAAAATTATATTAAACCAAACCTATTTATACAATAACAAAAATAGTAAATAAAAAAATTAAACAAAACACATTTAACATAAGACCTACAAAATTGTAACTCAAAATAAAACATAAAAAAATTATCTAATAAATATAAAAAAGGTTTTTTTTGGTATAAGTAGGTTAAAATATAGTTATATTTTAGGTTTTACTCATTATTTCACTTTTCCGAGCATAATTATAGTCATCATTCTCCAGCCATTTGCGTCCACTGTCAGACATAGGCCTCTTCAAGTTTCTTCCAAGTTTCTCGGTTCTATGCAGCTGCAATCCAATTGGTGTTGATCTTTTTTAAATCATCTGTCCATCTGGTGGGTGGTCTTCCGGGATTTCGTTTGTGTGACCATGACCTCCATTCCAGAATTTTTTTCGTCCATCTCTGATCTGTTTGTTGTGCTACATGACTGGCCCACCTCCATTTCAACTTTGAGATCTTTTCAATTATGTCTTCTACCTTTGTTCGTCTATGAATCTTCTCATTTCTTACTCTGTCCTTGAGTGATATCCCCAGCATATAGAGCACCAAGGTTTAATATGCGAGAGGCAAAGATATTTATCGCATTTCTCTTGAGTCTTTAGTACAAAAAAAAACATCTTTTTCGGATAGTTTTACTGCTTTCTGGCTGTGGTGATTGTCTGGGCATAATTCTTTCTTCGAGCTGCACTGATCTTGATACATTAGCCTCTAGAGAACGACGGTCTACCTGCTCTTTAGATAAATCTATTGCAAGTCATCTTGTCATGTCCTATTATAACTGAATAATTGTGGTTGTTAGAGGCATCTATTATTTGTGAATTAACGCCTGCCACATTTAGAAATGCATAAAATATTACCATGGGCCATCTTCTGGTGTTCCTAGCCACATCATACGTTGCACATAATTTATCCAAGTTATCAACACCTTCTTTTGTATAATTATAAAAAATGATGATTTCTGGCTTACATCTGTCTTCAGAAGTGTCATTAATTGCATCATCGTGATGTAAACTTGAAACAAAAATGACATTTCTATTTTTTTTCGGAACTTATGATACAATTGTTAAATTTTCCTGAAATCCGAACAGAGATGAATATTGTGGCCATTTTTTCTATTGTTAAATTCTAATGGAAGTGCTGCTGCTTTATTTTTCTTCATAAGTCCCACGAAGGTTATTTTATGATCTATAAGTAATTTATTTACCAAATCAATACTAGTAAACCAGTTATCACAGGTAAGATTTCTGTTACTTCCAGAAATGGGCTGAACAAGTTGTAAAACTATGCTGCGGATCATTATCTTCAATATAAATTCCGTCTGGTTGCTTTCCAACATAAATTTCTAAATTACTGCAATAGGATAAAGCAGAATCTACTAAAGCAAATATTTTCAAGCCGTATTTATTTGGCTTGCTGGGAATATATTGCTTAAAAGCACATTGACCTCTAAACCCTTTAAGTTTTCCATCTATTGTAGCATAAGCTCCCACAGTATAAACTTTTTTGCAATTATCCACAAAAGAATCAAACAATGTTCTTACTGGTGCCAACTTATCATTTTGCTTTCTGTCATTTCTTGTAGCTAAATTATCAAATCGCAAACAATTAAGCAAAAAGTGAAAGCGATCCCGAAAAATCGTTACCCAAAACCTTTCAATTCCAGTCCCCTTTCTATCCCATATTTCTTAAGTATTCAATCTGCTGCTTTTCAAAGTACCGGCTAGATATAATAATCCTATTAATGCTTTAATTTCTATGAGGTCAGTTGGATTAGATGATCTAGGTCCTCTGTAATTTTGAGAAACATCTGCAATTCTTAAATTTGTGTTGTCTACTATATTCTGCAACATCTCATTGGTAAAAAATAGTGACCAGCACTCTAAAGCTGACTTAGGATTTTTTACATAAGTTTTAACACCAGGAAGGCGAACAATTATATTTTCTTGTCTGGTTTTGACATTTTTTAACGAGCAGTGTTTTCTCCATTTTGTAGATTTATCTTTTCTGATAAAGTAAGGAACTCTTGAAACTTTTGATGGAGGTTCAACAACATCATTATCTTTATCTGAATCAAATCCCCTTTTGCTCTGTTTCACTATCTGTATCTCTAGTTTCAACTAGGTCACCCTCCTTATTGTACTTTAAATCTGGATCATCTTCAATATCGGTGTCTAAGACTCCACCTCGACTTCCTCCCACAAACGCAACAATCTCGCTTGTTCATCTTCGTAATGCATATCTAAAATATTTTTAAAATTACAGTAATTGTTTATAAATACAAGCATAAACAAATACTTACCGAATAACCAAAATTTAAGTTAATTTATTTTATACAAATTTGTAACACCGGAACTGGCGCCGGGTCTGTGAGATTTTTCTTCCAACTACTTCAAGCAAATTGCACTTTAAGATCTACAGTCTCAAACTAGGACTAGAGAGCACTAAAATAAGAAGTTATCTACAAGCTCCAAATTTAAAACGAAAGCCGACAAATGCCGAGCAGTTATAGGTGCTTCAGGTCTGTGAGACTTGGCGCCAGTTCCAGAGAGTTAAATTATTTTTATTTTCTTCTATCTGAATAAAATACTTTATTAAATGCATTTTTATAGCAGAGGGTAGTATTTATACTATTTTATTAATTAATAAATAATTAGTGAACAGATAACATCAATAAATGATGTAAAATTTGATTAGTATAATCTTCACCACTTTCTAGGATTAAGATGTATGTTACATTTTTTTTAGAAAACAAATACACTTTTTTAATACCAAACTTTCAGATAAATTTTTTTAAGTTAGGTACTTAAATATGAACAAATATTATAAATCAAATAGCAGTAATAAATTTAACATCGAAATAAACTGTCTTATACTTACATTAATTATGAAAAGTTTCTTTTATATATTACATTAAAAACAATTATTCCATGATGAAATTTTACTCTTACCTTTTTTGCAAACCAAACACAAGTATTTTCTCAATCCACTTTTCTCTTTACTGGTTGCTTTCTTTGATTCTTGTAGATTTCTATCATGACACAAATATTGTGTAGGAACCAATACATATTCACTTTTAATAAATGATAAATCACATTCTTCATTTAAAAGTTCAGTTTTTATATCTTCTTCACTATCTACCTCATTCTTCATATTAAGTGTTGTGCTAACTAAAAAGTTTGTTGGTTGGTTATCTTCATATTGTTGGGATTGTAATTGAAAATTTGTAAGGCATTTTTCATCTTCGCTGGGTTCGTTTTTTATTGTACCAAATGGTTCTGATGAAGACTCTTTATTATCAACTATCTCTATATGAATCAGTTTTTGACTTCCTATGTTCATAGGAACCAGAGATGGTTTATCTTCGATGAGTTCGCTTTTTACTTTAAAAGGTTCTAAATATTGTACTTCATTATTAACTACCTCCATTATTTGAATATTTTCTTGTTTAACTATGTTTAAATGATCAACAAATGTATTGTCTTGGACAAATGTTTGACGTTAATGACGTTTCATTGCAAGAGGTTAGCCTACGAATTTCTTCTTTTACCTCCATCAATGAGGATAGACTCCTACAGAAGTCATAGGGTGGATATCGAAATTATATTTGAATCTGTTATTATCTTTACAAATATTTCTTTGAAAGTGTAGGCATACTTTTTGGTGATGGCTTTGAATTTGAATGGGTGACGTGCACCCAAGACATCTCCATGCGTGCACCACGTGGCAATTTCTTGATTTCGGACCAAAAAGTGATGTATTGTGACGTCACTATTTGAGATTGGTAACGTGCACGTTGTAGAGTTAAATTATTAGTGTTGGACAACAACGCATGTTTTTAATAATCGGATTTTGCGCATTCGAATGATATTAAAAATCGGATTTTGCGCATTCGAATGATATTAAAAATCGGATGATCATTCGAATGATTACTTGAATCGCTAAAAAATCGTCGCAACGTCAATATAGAGAATGCGGTTGGCGGCGGTTCGCAAGGCAAGGTTAAAAATCGGACTATCATTCGAATGATAACTTGAATCGCTAAAAAATCGTCGCAACGCAATTAATGCGAATGCTGTTCGCAAAGGCAAGGTTATTTTATAGGTTCTCGCGACGAAGGGGTTGAATTGACGGAAAGCCCCGATTTTGAACGAATGCATTAAGGTGCGGCCTCATGCAGTCGCTAGTTGTTCGTTTTCAGCGACAAAGTAAGTCACGTGACATTACTTTAAATTTCCCGCAGCTTAAAAAAATCTGGAGACAAAGCTCAACATGTTGAGCACACACACACACACACACTTATGAACGCAGTCTGCTTAATCGAAACTAATGATGAACAAGGACGACGATGATGCGTTTTGGAGTGTGTTTTGTTTAAAGTTAATAGATGTTTAACGAAAATAGTTTTTAGCTACGATGAAAACATGTAAGAGCCACACATATTCAAGGTTAAATACCCGCTTGCAGGTACTCTTTAACTCTTTAAGAAATCGTTTTTACAAAGATAACAAATATTTTTAATGATGTGAATGCACAAAATTTTGTCAGGGACGCATCGTTTTTTTTATTTATTGTCAGTCTTGAGATCCTATGTAAACTGTACAATAAGAAAAAAACAAACAAGGTCACGTAATCCGTGTAGTTAGAACAAGGTTACATGACGTCAGTGGGATCGACCTTGTGGTGGTAGAGTCGTGGGGGGATTGCATCAACCGGTCATTTTACCCTACAGTTACCTTTATTTTTAATACTCAAATCGACAGTCCACTGTTTTCTTCTCGCCCAAGATTCCCTAAATTTTTTGTATCTAAATATCGCACATTCTAGCAAGCAATCTATCTGTTAAAATAGCCTTTAAAATTATCCAGCCAATGGTAAAATAAATCTTTATTTAAAAAATAACACAAATGAAAAACAGTAGTATCAATGCTAATACAAAAATTGTATTTCAGACATCAGTATTGGTATACACAAACATTGTATGTTAGGAACAAATGTAGAACAATTATTAATTCAAACTAAATTTTATTATTCGTACAAAGGAACAATACAATTATAAATAAAAATACAATAGTGTCAGTTACTTATTTGTTAACGTTCTTTGATGAATGTACTTCTGCGTCAACAAATAACTTTAACAGAAAGTAGAAAAAAATCACGTAACGCGAGATGGCGCTGTCAATGACAAAATGTAGAATCAAGGTGTGACACAACAAATATTTTGTCATTTGATCACTTGTAAAACCAAAGTTTTTATTGAAGGGGATTTTAGCTATCTTACGAGATTTGGGTTGATTTTTTGTGTTGAAACTATTAGATTGAAGCTGGATTTAAAATTTGTTTCCGACGTTTCCGTTTTGTTGTCGCTGGATTCTTGTTAAATGCCATTTTATGTGAAACTGACGGTCTCGATGAAAAGAGTATTAAAAGTTTATTCATGAGATTTATTTCTAAGCTGCCTTAGGATTTAAAGGAAATTTATGCAAAGATATAATCAAATTACGATATGTAGAGCATTGTGGAAAAGAGCATATTTTGGCGATTTTATCTCCATATCACCTTTTTTATCCATTGCATTTTCGGATTTTGTGGTTTATTAACACCTACACTTTTAATGTTAAAATTGCTCAAAAATAATATATATTGTTCACTTTTCATCCATATAAACAAATGTAGGTTAATTTGTTGTTCACACCTCGAGAAGTTCATACGATCAATAATAGATGTCGCCCACACCGTGATTTTTTCCTATACGGATACACATATTTTAGCTCTACTGACAGCTACCTACTATCGCCCACTAGTTTTTAGGTTATTAAACAACAGAGTTCTAGGAAAACAAAAAATGGACTCATGAGGTTCTATATTCTTAGGCTTCATATACTTGGTAATTAATAAATTTTGTTTTTAGTAGTAGACCTATATTTAAAAACCAGCGATAAAACCAATTTCTTACTTTTAAAGTATGTACAATAAAAAACCAAAGCATTACTGTCCTTAGATGTATGTCGGTGCGTATTGCTGTAGATATAAACAAACCTTCGCATCCGCATAGCTGTAAACGTATCGGCTGTTCAAAATGATTTTTCGTCGGTGTGAATGCGCGTGTGATCTATTAAATCTTTTCTGCGAAAACCTTTTCACACGGTTTTTTGCCACTTAGGTTGTAAGCAAAACGAAAGTAATGGTTTTTGAAAGAGAAGAAAGCATGACAAACTCTGGAGTTTCGATTGAGGGAGAAAGAGTGGAACAAGCAAATGAATTTGTGTACTTGGGTTCAAAGTTTACGAGAGATGGAAAGTATGACAGTGACATCGAGCGAAGGGTGTTGGCAGGAAAACAAATTAATGGGGCACTGCATAGCTTTATGAATAGCCAGAAAGTCTCAAAAAAGGCACGTCTGGCTGTGCATAGAGGTGTGTTGGTTCCTACACTTATGTATGGTAGTGAATGTTGGGTTTGGCAGAAGAAGCATGAAAATAGGATTAATGCTGCGGAGCTGAGTAGTCTGAGAAGTATAGCCGGAGTGACTCGGTTGGATAAGGTAAAGAATAGTGAGATAAGAGGACGCTGTGGTGTAAAAGAAGATGTGGTTGCAAAGATAGATTAAGGAATGCTTAGATGGTTTGGATACGTAGAAAGGATGTATAAAGGATGATTGACGAAACAAATTTATAAGGCGAGTGTGAATGGACAAGTCGGTAGAGGTCGACCTCGGCGAACATCGATCTCGATCAGATCAACATTGTTTTGAAGAAAGGCCAGGTCAAGAGTACCAACAACCGACGAGCATGTATGTGAGCACTGATGAAAGTAGAGGAAGCAAAAGATGTGTATAAGAACCGTAGCAAGTGGAAGGAAGTGGTCTCTGCCTACCCCAATGGAAAAAAGGCGTGATTTTATGTATGTATCTGTATGGATGCGAATTAGACGCTGTACCTTTTTATTTAAACTGTTTCAGGAGTATTTCGCACTTAAACTGTTTTCCCCAGCGTAAATGCGCCTGTGTCTCATCATTTCGTACTTTTTACAGAATAGTTCAAAGCAGATTTCGCATTTGAACGTTTTTTCGATGTCTGTGTGGATGTGAGCCTAATCTCATAAAGTACTTTTGTGAAAAAGTTTTTCGATCAAATATTACACTTGAGAATAAAATTCGCATTCAAATGGTTTCTCGTCTGTGTGGATGCGAGCGTGATCTATTAAATGACTTTTCTTCGAAAAGTCTTTCGAGCAAATGTCACACTTGAACAGACTTTCGCCTGTGTGAATGCGCATGTGTCGCTGCAAGTCGAATTTTCTGTTGAATTGTTTCGAACATACTACGCATTGGAACGGTTTCTCGCCGGTGTGGATGCGAGCGTGATTTATTAAATGACTTTTCTGCGAAAAATTTTTCGAGCAAATTTCACATTTAAACGGTTTTTTGTCGGTGTGAATGCGCATGTGACGCTGCACGTTGACTTTTTTGTTGAATTGTTTAAAACATATGTCGCATTTGAACGGTTTTTCGCCGGTGTGGATGCGAGCGTGATTCATTAAATGACTTTTCTCCGAAAAGTTTTTCGAGCAAATGTCACACTTAAACGGTTTTTCGCCGGTGTGAATGCGCATGTGACGCTGAACGTCGAATTTTTTGTTTAATTTTTTCAAACATATGTCGCATTTGAACGGTTTGTCGCCGGTGTGTACGCGCATGTGAGCAGTCAAATTGGATTTGCGTCTAAATAGTTTCGAACAAAATTCGCATTCGAATGATTTCTTGTCGATGTGGATGCGAGCGTGATCCATCAAATAACTTTTCTGCGAAAAGTTTTTCGAGCATATGTCACACTTGAACGGTTTTTCGCCCGTGTGAATGCGCATGTGACGCTGCAGGTTTACTTTTTGATTGAATTGTTTTAAACATATTTCGCATTTGAACGGTTTTTCGCCGGCGTGTAAGCGCATGTGGTAGGTCAAACTGGATTTGTGTCTAAATAGTTTCATACAAAATTCGCATTCGAATGGTTTTTCGTCGGTGTGGATGCGGAAGTGATCTATTAAATGACTTTTCTGAGAAAAGTCTTTCGAGCAAATGCCACACTTGAACGGTTTTTCGCCGGTGTGAATGCGCATGTGACGCTGCACGTCCACTTTTTTGTTAAATTGTTTCAAACATGTGTCGCATTTGAAAGGTTTTTCGCCGGCATGTAAGCGCATGTGGGCAGTCAAATTGGATTTGTTGCTAAATACTTTTAAACAAAATTCACATTCGAATGGTTTCTTGTCGATGTGGATGCGAGCGTGAATAATTAAAGTACTTTTCTGTGAAAAGTTTTTCGAGCAAATGTCACACTCGAACGTTTTATCGTCCTTATGAATGCGCATTTGACGCTGCATGTTGACGTTTTTGTTGAATTGATTCATATATATTTCCCATTTAAACGGTTTTTTGCCAGTATGAATGAGCATATGATGCAGCAGTTCCCTTTTTTTATTGAATTTTTGTGAACATATGTTGCATTTGAATAATTTTTCTCCGGTGTATCTACTTATATGATGCCTTAAATTTTCATATGGCGTTAACTGTTTAAAACAAATTTCATCCTTCTTTGTTTGCTTATTGCATTTTAATAGCGTTTTGCATCGAAACTTACTTGTTTTTATAAAATGTTGAAAAAAATGATTTAAATACAAAATTTTATCCTTGAAATAGCATCCACAATAAGAACAGGTAACCAGTTTATTGCTAAAATGAACATTTAGGTGATTTTCTCTAGTCATTGTGTTCTTGAAGTCTGTAAAAAAAACAAATGTTATAATAAAACCAACTTAATTTTTACATACATAAATTATACTTAATTTATTACCAATCATTTGGAATTTGTTTCTACCAATTACTACTACATTAGTAACAATTCCTTACTGTGACGAATAAATATATGATGAATATTGAATTTGTTTAAATATTATAATACAAATCTCTATACATTAAACATTAAGTTATTCATTGTGTAACCCAATCAATATCAAAAATATTAAACTTAATATAGAAATAACAATTATTTTTGTATGTTCTAAAATCACCTTTCTTAACTCTAGAACACAGTAAAATTTAAATATGTTTTAATATATTTAAATATATTTATTTTTTTCTATCTGGAAAAAATAATACACTTCAATAAATGCATTTTTAATATTAAACACTTAGAAGAGGGTAGTCTTCATACCATTTCATTTATTAATAAATAATTAGTGAACAGATAACATAAATAAATGGTGTAAAATTTGATTCGCAACTATACACCCCTTTCTGGGATTAAGATGTATGTTAAACATCTTTTAGATTTAATGTGTTAGAAAACAAATACACTTTTTTAATGCCAAACTTTAGGTAAATTTTTTTAAGTTAAGTACTTAAATGTGTACAAATATTATAAATCAAATAGTAGTAATAAGTTTAACATCGAAATAAACTGTCATGTACTTATTACATTAATTATGAAAAGTTACTTCTATATATTACATAAAAAACAATTATTCCACAATAAAATGTTACCCTTACCTTTTCCGCAAACTAAACACAAGTATTTTCTCAATCCATTTGTCTCTTTACTGGTTGCTTTCTTTGATTTTTGTAGATTCCTATCATGACAAGAATATTGTGTAGGAACCAATACATATTCACTTTTAATAAATGATAAATCGCATTCTTCATTTAAAAGTTCAGTTTTTATATCTTCTTCACTATCTACCTCATTCTTGATATTAAGTGTGGTACTCACTAAAAAGTTTGTTGGTTGGTTGTCTTCAAATTGTTCGGATTGTAATTGAAAATTTGTAAGGCATTTTTCATCTTCACTGGGTTTGTTTTTTATTGTATTAAATGGTTCTGAAGAAGACTCTTTATTATTAACTATCTCGATTTGAATCTGTTTTTGACTTCCTATGTTTATAGGAACAAGAGATAGTTTATCTTCAATGAGTTCGCTTTTTACTTTAAAAGATTCTAAATATGGCATGTCATTATTAACTTTATACATATTATGCATATGTTTGGGTTTAACTAAGTTTGAAAGAACAGGGCATGATTCAACATCCATTGGTTCACTTTTTATTTTACGAAAAGGTGCTGAAAATTGCTTTTCATTATTAACTAACTCCATTACCTGAATCTTTTCTTGTTTAACTATTTTTAATTATAAATAAATTATATTTTTTGATAATTGTTTGACGTTTCATAGGGAAAAATCACGGAACGCAAGATGGCGCTGTCAATGAAAAAATATCGGATCAAGGGTTGAACAACAAATATACTGTAAATTGATCACTTGTAAAACCAAAGTTTTTATTGAAGGGAATTTTAGTTATCTCAGATATTTGAGTCAATTTTTTGTGTTTAACTATAGGATTGAAGCTGGATTTAAGGTTTATTTTTGACGTTTCAGTTTTATTGCAGTTGGATTCTTGTTAAATGTCAGTAAAGACCAGGTGTTTTCAGGTATCAGTTTTGGTTTGTTTTCAAATTTTTTCAGTTCTGTTGTAACTGAAATTCTTATTGCAATGCCTATGAGAGTCGAAATATCAATTTCGGACATAAAGTATTATTTGTTCGACCATGAAGAGGTTTTTAAGGCTGGCCACTTCATTTTATGTGGAACTGACGGTCTCAATAAAAAAATCATCAAAAGTTTATGCATGAGATCCATTTCTGAGCTGCCTTAGGATTTGAAGGAAAATTATGTTAAGATATAATCGAATTGCCATATGTAGAGAATTTTGGAACAGAGCATATTTTTCGCGATTTTATCACCATATCACCTCTTTTAATCCTCTGCATTTTCGGATTTTGTGATTTATCAACACCAACTCTTCACAAAATATCGTACAAATACAACCCTTTCAATGCTTAAATTGCTCAAAATAATATATAAAGTTCACTCCTAATCCATATAAACAAATGGGGGTTGGTTTGTTGTTCACACCTCGAGAAGTTCATAGATCAATAATAGATGTCACCCACTCCGTGATTTCTCCCTATTGTAACAAGATAATTTCTTCTTTTACCTCCATCATTGTATTCAAAAACTCAGCAACTATTAAAAACAACTTTTTGGTACAGGGTTAACATCTAATTTGATTGGCTAAAAAATCGCTCTACAATATGAGTCACTCTTTACAATCGTGGTATTCTACTGAAGGGGTAGTCATACGTTTTAGACGGTTGGTTTCCTTAGGTTATGATCGAAAAGAAATTGCCTTTCTCATCAAAATGTTTCTATATATCTCATTTTTAATTTTTAGTATTTGGTCTAAAACCAATTATTACAGTTATTTTTAATAAACTCAAATCCACAGTTCAGTAATTTCTTTCCGCCAATGCTTCCTTAAATTTTTTGTATCTTTTTTTTATTAAGGAATGTAGTAAGTAATCTGTTAAAATTGCCTTTAAAATTGTCCAGACAATGGTAAAATAAATCTTTAATAAAAAAATTACACAACTAAATAGTATACCTAATTAATGCTAATAAAAAAATTGGATTTCAGACATCAGTATTGGTATACACAAACATTGTATGTTAGGACCAAATGTAGAAAAATTATTATTACTTCAAACTTTAAGTTTATTAATCTTACAAAGGAATAATACAAATTATAAATAAAAATACAATAAATTTAGTTACTTATTTGTTGACGTTCATCGATGAATGTAGGTACTTCTGCGTCAACAAATAAATAATATTTAACAAACAATACCGATACACATTATATTTTAGCTGACAGCTACTATACTATTATCGCCGCGTGGTTATTAGGGTACTAACCAACAGAGTTCTAGGAACACAAAAAATGGTTCTATGCTCTTTTTACCAAATAGTTAAAAGCAGATTTTACATTTGAAGGATTTGTGTCTAATGAGTTTCAAACAAAATTCACATTCGAATGGTTTCTCGTCGGTGTGGATGTGAGCGTGATCTAATAAAGTACTTTTCTGTGAAAAGTTTTTCGAGCAAATATCAAACTTGAGAATAAAATTCGCTTTCAAATGGTTTCTCGTCGATGTGGATGCACGCGTGATCTATTAAATAACTTTTCTGTGAAAAGTCTTTCGAGCAAATGTCACACTTGAACGGTTTTTCGCCGGTGTGAATACGCATGTGACGCTGCAAGTCGACTTTACTGTGGAATTGTTTCGAACATATGTCGCATTTGAATGGTTTTTCGCCGGCGTGTACGCGCATGTGGGTAGTCAAATTGGATTTGTGTCTAAATAGTTTCGAACAAAATTCGCATTTGAATGGTTTCTCGTCGGTGTGGATGCGAGCGTGATTTATCAAATAACTTTTCTGCGAAAAGTTTTTCGAGCATATGGCACACTTGAACGGTTTTTCGCCCGAGTGAATGCGCATATGACGCTGTATGTCGGCTTTTTGGTTAAATTGCTTCAAACATATTTCGCATTTGAACGGTTTTTCGCCGGCGTGTAAGCGCATGTGGTAGGTCAAACTGTATTTGTACCTAAATAGTTTCGAACAAAATTCGCATTTGAAAGGTTTTTCGTCGGTGTGGATCCGAGCGTGATCTATTAAATGACTTTTTTGCGAAAAGTATTTTGAGCAAATGTCACACTTGAACGGTTTTTCGCCCGTGTGAATGCGCATATGACGCTGTATGTCGGCTTTTTGGTTAAATTGCTTTAAACATATTTCGCATTTGAACGGTTTTTCGCCGGCGTGTAAGCGCATGTGGTAGGTCAAACTGTATTTGTATATAAATAGTTTCGAACAAAATTCGCATTTAAAAGGTTTCTCGTCGGTGTGGATGCTAGCATGATCTATTAAATGACTTCTCTGCAAAAAGTCTTCCGAGCAAATGTCACACTTAAATGGTTTTTCATCGGTATGAATGCGCATGTGAAGCTGCAGGTCAACTTTTTTGTTGAATTTTTTCAAACATATGTCGCATTTGAATGGTTTTTCGCCGGCGTGTATGCGCATGTGGGTAGTCAAATTGGATTTGTGTCTAAATAGTTTCGAACAAAATTCGCATTCGAATGGTTTCTCGTCGGTGTGGATGCGAGCGTGATTTATCAAATAACTTTTCTGCGAAAAGTTTTTCATGCATATGTCACACTTGAACGGTTTTTCGCCCGTGTGAATGCGCATGTGACGCTGCACGTCGGCTTTTTGGTTGAATTGCTTCAAACATATTTCGCATTTAAACGGTTTTTCGCCGGCGTGTAAGCGCATGTGGTAGGTCAAACTATTTTTGTGCCTAAATAGTTTCAAACAAAACTCGCATGCATAAGGTTTCTCGTCGGTGTGTATGCGAGCGTGATCTATTAAATGACTTTTCTGCGAAAAGTCTTTTGAGCAAATGTCACACTTGTACAGTTTTTCGCCGGTGTGAATGCGCATGTGACTTTGTACGTAGTGTTTTCTGTTGAATTGTTTCAAACATATTTCGCATTGGAACAATTTCTCGCCGGTGTGGATGTGAACGTGATTTATTAAATGACTTTTCTGCGAAAAGTCCTTTAAACAAATGTCACACTTGAACGGTTTTTCGCCGGTGTGAATGCGCATATGACGCTGCACTGCGACTTTTTCGTTAAATTGTTTTGAACATATTTCACATTGGAACCGTTTTTCGCCGGCGTGTAAGCGCAGGTGGGCAGTCAAATTGGATTTGTGTCTAAACAGTTTTGAACAAAATTCGCATTGGAATGGTTCCTTGTCCGTGTGGATGCGAGCGTGATCTAGCAAATAACTTTTCTGCGAAAAGTTTTTTGAGCAAATGTCACACTTGAACGGTTTTTTGCCGGTGTGTGAGCGCATGTGGGTAGTCCAACTGGATTTGTGCCTAAATAGTTTCGAACAAAATTTGCATTCGAATAGTTCCTCGTCAGTGTGGATGTGAGAGTGATCTATTAAATGACTTTTTTGAGAAAAGTCTTTCAAGCAAATGTCACACTTGAAAGTTAACTGTTTTAAACAAATTTTATCCTTCTTTGTTTGCTTATCGCATTTTAATGACGTTTTGCATATAAACTTACTTTTTTTTATGAAATGCTGAAAAAAATGAATCAAATATAAAATTTTATCCTTGAAATAGCATCCACAGTAAGAACAGCTAACCAGTTTATTGTTAAAATGAACATTTAGGTGATTTCCTCTAGTCATTGTGTTCTTGAAGTCTGTAAAAACAAATGTTAGAATAAAAACAACTTAATCTTTACATTAAATTATATTCAATTTATTCCCAATCATTTGAAAATTGTATGCACCAAATACAACTACATCAGCAAGCATTTCTTTAATCTTTGGTTTGATTTATTAGTAACAAATTTCTTACTGTGATGAACAAATATGATGAATTATTGAATTTGCTTGAATAATAAATCTCTTTAACTCAATGTTATTGTGTAATCCAATCAATATCAAAAATATTAA
Organism: Agelastica alni; assembly: GCA_950111635.1. NCBI lineage: Eukaryota > Metazoa > Arthropoda > Insecta > Coleoptera > Chrysomelidae > Agelastica > Agelastica alni. The sequence goes on from OX467718.1 coordinate 10,376,730, forward strand.
TCTCAATATAGAAAAAACAATTATTTTTAAAAATTGTTTAGGATTGTCTTTAATTTTTTGTATGTTTTAAAATCAACTTTCGTTACACAGTGAAATTTAAATATGATATTAAATTATTTTTATTTTCTTTTATCTGAAAAAAATACACTTCATTAAATGCATTTTTAACACTATTTCATTAATCAATAAATAATGTAAAATGTGATTAGTAACTATACCATCTTCACCATTTTCTAGGATTAAGATGTATGTTAAATTTCTTTTAAATATGTACAAATATTATAAATCAAATTGCAGTAGTAAACTTTCTTATACTTACATTAATTATGAAAAGTTTCTTTTATATATTACAATAAAAACAATTATTCCATGATGAAATTTTACCCTTACCTTTTCTGCAAACTAAACACAAGTATTTTCTCGATCCATTTTTCTCTTTACTGGTTGCTTTCTTTGATTTTTGTAGATTCCTATCATGACAAGAATATTGTGTAGGAACCAATACATATTCACTTTTAATAAAGGATAAATCACATTCCTCATTTAAAAGTTCAGTTTTTATATCTTCTTTACTATCTACCTCATTCTTCATATTAAGTGTAGTACTCACTAAAGAGTTTGTTGGTTGGTTGTCTTCAAATTGTTGGGATTGTAATTGAAAATTTTTAAGGCATTTTTCATCTTCGCTGGGTTCATTTTTTATTGTATCAAATGGTTCTGAAGACTCTTCCTCTAAATAAATCTGTTTTTGACTTCTTATGTTTATAGGAACAAGAGATAGTTTATCTTCAATGAGTTCGCTTTTCACTTTAAAAGATTCTAAATATGACACTTCACTATTAACTATATCCATATTATGCATATGTTCTTGTTTAACTATGTTTGAAAGAAAAAGGCATGATTCAATTTCTCTTGGTTCGCTTTTTATTTTACGAAAAGGTTCTGAAAAAGGTATTTCATTATTAACTAGCTCCATTACTTGAATATTTTCTTGTTTAACTATGTTGAAATGATCAACAAAGGCATTGCCTTGGACAAACGTTTGAGGTTAGACAAGAAATTTCTGCTTATTTCTTCTTTTACCTCCATCAACGAGTATAGACTCTTAGAGAGGTGTAGGTTTTGAATTGAATGAGTAATGTACAACGCGTGGCAATTTCTTGATTTCGGACCAAAGAGTGACGAACTGTGACGTCTCTGTTTGAGATAGGTAACGTGTACGTTGTAGAGTTTAATTAATATTGTTAGGGCCTTTGAACATAAAACATCAGGATGGAACATAGTCCCAGATATGTGTTTACCGGAATGGAGGGTGCATATGGCCGACTACTGCTTTCGTTTCGACAGAGGCGTAAGGCTTTAAATTATAATAAAATAAGAAGAAAACTCAAAATTTTAAAAAATATATAAAAATTTTTACATTTTAGATAGCAATTTTGCAATCAACAGAAAACTAGACTTAAAACTTCCTATCATTGGTCAACAATTCCCGATTCTTGATTGGCTTAAAATGACACTAAAATGTGAAGGCAATGGTGCAGCAACTGGCCAGATGTAAAAGAGCTCAGTGCTCGTCAAATATAGTTTTAAGGTTACAAAAACTGCCTGTAATACAACAATGTTTTACCAGCAATTTAATTAGATGTATATAATGGTTAACTACTACGTATTCACACCAAAACATGCAACATTACGTATTCAGTCTCTGGGAAGAGGATTTCTTCCTTCACCCATTCGTCTCTCTTCGGAAAAAGGACTGTGAACGATTTTTCTACGTGTATTTTTGTGGCTAGCAAGTCAGGAACCATCCCGAGAACTTGGTGGTTTTTTGCCTTTCCAAAGACAGGAATCTGTAGGAGACTATCCTGGCCTCCCTCTCTAAGAGAATATCTAGGGGAGGAAGATTTAGGAAATGTTCCATTGCTGCCGTTGGTGTGATGGCCAGGCATGCCAGCAGCTGAAGGCCAGCAAGCTTTGCTCCAGCTGTCTGTTGTAACCCTTTGGTCCACCAGACTACTGAAAAATACGTGACCATAGATATTATCATTGTTTGAGAAATCCAATAAATCTGTTTGGGGTTCATTCCCCAAGATTTGCCACATATTCTTTTGAGATTCCAGAGAGAAAACCTGGCTTTGTTTAATGTTTTTTCCAGGTGAGTCTTTTATCCAGTACTACACCCAGGTATTTCACTTCCGCCGCAAATGGAATGCTTTCTCCGGATAGGACAGGCTGCCGAAGCTTATCTAGCTTTTTCCTTTTTGTAAAAGAAATAATTACAGTTTTCCGGGGGTTGACAGACATCTGTTTCCTCTCATCTGTATACTGTGTTGAGGGCTTCTTGGAGGACGTTTGAGATCGTCGCTTCAAATTTCCCTCTAACTATTATAACCAGATCAACCGCATAGCATTGAAAATCTACTCCCTGCATGGAAAGTTCGCTCAGCAGAGTCGACTAGGAGTGACCACATTAGGGGGTAAAGCTTCTAAGAATTTTTTATTATTAAGTCATGTGCCATACTGATAAAAAATTATTTAAAAGACACTAGCTGGTGAACCAAATATTTTTCGATTTCGTAGCACCGCACCCTGTATGTTAAAGGTTTTTTTACATTTTTATACCTCAGAAACGAAAACTAATACTGATATATATATATATATATATATACTACCAACTACCCTCAAATGTATGAAACATTGACATTATAAGTATAAGATTTGATAAGAGAACTCCTAGCTTTTTAAACGGCTATTTTTATAAATCAACCCTTATTATCTAACTGGTAATCATTTTCTACTTATCATCTAACGGGTAGGTAATTTTTTATTTTCACGAAGAAGATCAAAAGCTTACAATTATTTCTATATTTAAATATGCATATTTTTAATTTATCCCCACCAAAACATGTTTTTTACAGTTAAAACTACTGCTGTTGACTTTTGACTTACTTTGTAATTGTAAATACCCTTATAGTTTAGTCACTGCAGGAAAATATTGCGTGAAAATATTTCGTGCAATGTACCATGTGGACATTCTTACATAAACAATCAGAGACAGTTTTCAAACGTATACGTATATTATATTACATTAAGAAAAAAGCTGTTTCACAATCATCGAAGTCAAATTCATCGTTTGAACCCTCTTCGTGATCACTGCTTTCGGTTCGTGCATTTTCCGCTCGAGAAATCAGAAGACTTATAGTTTCCGCACAGAATGGCTTACATTTCTTACGCGGTTGTTGTCTACTGCTGCTTAACAATGGGTCAGACGTAAGTCTATTCAATACGTCCTATTGCATTTCACCACTTGAAATCGTTTCCAGGATCACCTTGAACCTGTAGATCAATGTTGAGTCTATTCCAGTGATTCGAGAAGCAGCATCCGGATCAGGAAAAAATCTTTTAGGAAGTATTACCATCATTGGTGTTCCCGTTTTGGTATATCTACTAAAAGACCCGTCTTTATTTCCTCCGGCACGTTGACTCATTTGAGCAGTATAAGCTAACTCTTTAAATCTTTAACTTCCCTTCGTTAAGATCTATCCATCTTTTTTTTAAATTCACACTTGAAATGACTCAAAGTGTGTTTTAATTCGTCCAGTTGATTATCAGGACATTTTGTGAGCTTTTTTTTTCAAACAAAATGGCGGAAAAAACGGAACTTTTTCTTTTATAGTTCTCTTAAGCAAGGCCTGAACTTCATTTAAAATGAGACTACATTGCTCGGAAGTGCCCGGAACACATACAAAAACAATTTTGTTTATTTTTTTTACTCAAAAAGGGTACTACTGTATGATTCTATTCAGTAATTAAAAAAATATAAATATGGAACTAAAAATTACATGTAGTGCGATTACTAATAAAGCACATACCTTCACCTTCCATATCCATCTTGTTTATCACCCAAACTCCACACAAAACTACTTCAAAACTGCAGATGTAATTTGTATAAACAACGAAAGTATCGAGCAAACTGAGCACACACTAGACAACGACTGAGTTCTGACTACCTGTATGCTGCGGGGTGTAAGAGAAGGCTATGATAGGAACGATATATCACTAACAAGTTATTAAACTATTAGAAAACAATTTTTTCATTGGATTTTACCGTATTTTGGATTTTAGGCTTCCGTCCGTCGTTAATTAGTAAAACTGAGGAGATTTTAAATATGGAATTAACACGCTCATTCATTCTCTGTATCACAGAACACTAATCGGTTTCACCGGTTGTTGGTGGTCTGTGATTCAAATAATATTTCGATACCTTTCCTCTCACTGTGCAACTCTGTAAGAACCTATCCTCATTGATAGAGTTAAAAGAAGAAATTTCTTGTCTTAACCTCTTACAATGAAACGTCAAACAATTACATTTGTTTATCATTTAAATAGTTAAACAAGAAAAGTTTCAAATAATGGAAATGGAAATAATAGTTAATAATGAAATGCAATTTTCATAGCCTTTTCGTATAATAAAAAACGAACCAATGGAAGTTGAATCATGCCTTGTTCTTTCAAAAATAGTTGAACAAGAACATATGCATAATATGGATAAAGTTAATAATGAAGTGCTATATTTAGAACCTTTTAAAGTAAAAAGCGAACTCATCGAAGATAAACCATCTCTTGTTCATATAAACATTGAAAGTCAAAAACAGATTCATATAGAGATAGTTAATAATAAAGAGTCTTTTTCAGAACCATTTGGTACAATAAAAAACGAACCCAGCGAAGATGAAAAATGCATTACAAATTTTCAATTACAATCCCAACAATTTGAAGACAACCAACCAATAAACTTTTTAGTGAGCACTACATTTGATATTAAAAATGAAGTAGATACTGAAAAAGATATAAAAACTGAACTTTTAAATGAAGAATGTGATTTATCATTTATTAAAAGTGAATATGTATTGGTTCCTACACAATATTCGTGTCATGATAAGAATCTACAAGAATCAAAGAAAGCAACCAGTAAAGAAAAAATTGGAATAAGAAAATTCTTATGTTTAGTTTGCAGAAAAGGCAAGTGTTAAATTTTATTACGGAATAATTGTATTTACCCGTCAAGTATTTTTTTGCTGATACTCCTATCAATAAAGCTAATGAAATTTGTGACCTGGGCGTTACATTCAATACCAGGCTGACATTATATTCATACATTGAGATATATTTTCTGGTTCTTTCAAAATGTTGGGCTTCAGTTCAAACAACAAAAGTTCTATATTGTGCTTTAGTTTTATCAATACTTGAATATGCAGCTGTTGTATGGTCTCCCAACTACAGCTACCAAAAAAATAATATTGAATGGGTTCAGAAGAAATTTCTGCCTTCAAAATGGGGTTGAATTATGGTAAATATAACTATGCCAAAATTATAGAGTTTTTAAATTTACAATCTCTGGAACAAAGAAGAATCAACTCAGATATTTGTTTTCTTCATAAAATAATATCAGGAATAATCAAGTGACCCTATCTACTTTCAGAATTTTACCTAAATGTTTCAGTTGGACACACCAGAAATCCTAAGTTTTTCACATAACCTTATGCACCACTAATTATGCACAAAATTCACCAGTTAACAGGTTGGCAAAGTATGGAAATGAATATAGTGGTCAGATTTACTTGTTCGACTCCAACAAAAATTAAAAAAGTTACCTTGAACCAAAGCTCAGTGTTCTCCATGATTATTTTAATGTGTCTGTAAGCTGTACTTTTATTTATTTTAACATGTTTGTCTATCTTTATCACTCTCCTTCTTTCTTGCCGCAACCTTTTTTGCCATACCTTTCATCTTTTTATACTCATTCCTTGCCTTGTTTACATCCTCAATTGTTGCCTTTTGCATTCTTTGATTGGCTTTTGTAGCCAGCCAATCCAGCCAGGCTTTCTTCTTCTCTAACACTGCTTTTTGAACCTCTAAGCACATTTTCTTTAACTTACATCCTTTCCTTCTTTTACTTACACCACATACTTCAATAGCAACATCCACGATTTCTTCCTTGAATGGCTTCTACAATTCTTTAACTTCACATGCTTTATCTAAACTGTAAAATTTCTCAATTTAACTCATTTATACCTTCTTGCAAATTCTCAACTTTTATTCACTATAGTACACTTCTTAACTCCTGCATAAGATGCCGCTACCGCTTAAAGAGACCTCTTATTCGGCTCATTACTAAGAAGTGATCTGTGTCAATGCCTGCACCGAGATATGCCCGATATGCCCATCACTTTCTTTTTCAATCTTTCATCCACAATTACATCAATTATACTTCTCTGGTATCATTCTTGTCTTGTGTACAAGTGGATTTTTTTATGATGTATTTGTTACCACAAGATTCCACTCCAAACATACTTTAAGTAGACAAAACACTGTCATAACCATCACGCTTCACTCCAACCCAACTATTAAAATTACCTAACATTACAATTCTTTCATTCTGGTTACACTTATTTAGAATATCTGTCACACTATCTCAAAACTCTTGCTTCTATTTTTGGGCTTTTAAAGACTGGTTCCACTGCGCATCTTGTTTTAGATCAGGGATAAACCACAAGCATAAACCCCTAGCAAAAAGATACGAGCAAGACCAACCTTTAGCCTCACCCAGAAGAGTCTTGAGCTTACACATTCAAAGTCAGTCACACATTCATTCATTCTAGTAGAAAGTATCACACCATCGCCCTGAGAACCTCTGCTGGTTTCCGGAATTCCTGACCAGTAAGCTGTATAAGATCCATAGGTTGTGGTTTCACATCCTTTTCTCTTAGTCCTCACATCCTTTTTTCTTAGTCTCATTCACTCAAAGAACATCAACATTAATTTCATCGATTTTACCATTCAATCCACCTCTCACATTCAAATAAAACTAAACTAAAATTTTGTAATTGAAGAGAACAATTTCCAAACGATTAAGAATAAATGAATATAATCTGATGTAATTAATATATTTGAAGCATCTAAAATTCTACAAAGATTAAGTTAGCTTTAATTTAACATTTGTTTTATTTACAGACTTCAAGAACGCAACGACTAGAGAAAATCACCTAAATGTTCATTTTAACAAAAACCTGGTTACTTGTTCTTTATGTGGACGCTATTTCAAGGATAAAATTTTGTATATAAGTCATTTTTTTTGGCATTTTGTAAAAAAAAGTAAGTTTCGCTGCAAAACGTTATTAAAATGCGATAAGCAATTGAAGGATGAAATTTGTTTAAAACAGTTAACGCCATATGAAAATTTAAGGCATCACATACGTAGATACACCGGAGAAAAATTATTAAAAAAGAAAACATTTACAGTTGCGAACCTATGTACTTGTAAAATTTGTTTTAAAAATTTTACGCTGTACGGAAATTTAAGGCGTCACATGCGCATACACATTGGCGAGAAACCGTTTAATTGTAATATTTGCTTGAAAAATTTTTCGCAAAAAAGTTCTCTAATAGATCACATGCGCATTCACACTGACGAAAAACCATTCGAATGTCAATTTTGTTCGAAACTTTTTAGACACAAATCCAGTTTGACTTGCCACAAACGCAGACACACCGGAGAAAACATATTTAAATGCAAGATATGTTTAAAAAAATTTAATGAAAAAACCGAATTGCTTCATCATATGCTCATTCATACTGGCGAAAAACCATTAAAATGTGAAATATGTTTGAAACACTTCAACCTAAAATCCAACTTACGGCGTCACATGCGCATACACACCGGCGAAAAACCGTTCAAGTGTGACATTTGCTCGAAAAACTTCTCGCAGAGAAGTACATTAATAGATCACTCTCGCATCCACACCGACGAGAAACCATTCGAATGCGAGTTTTGTTTAAAACTATTTAGACACAAATATGGTTTGGCTTGCCATATCCGTAGACACAGCGGTGAAAAACCGTTCAAATGCGAAATTTGTTTGAAACAATTCAACGAAAAGGGCCATTTTTTAAGTCACAAGCGCATTCACACCGGCGGCAAACCTTTTGAATGTCAAATATGCTCGAAAAAATTTAATGCAAAAGGCAATATGCTGCGTCACATGCGCACCCACACCGGCGAAAAATCATTCGAATGCGAAATCTGTTCAAAACGGTTCATTGAAAGAGCCCAACTGCTTCGTCATATGCGCATTCACTCCGTCGAGAAACCGTTTAAATGCGAAATATGTTCGAAACAATTCAACCAAAAGGGCCATTTGTTAAGTCACAAGCGCATTCACACCGGCGACAAACCATTTAAATGTCAATTTTGTTCGAAACTTTTTAGACACAAATACGGTTTGACTTGCCACCTACGCAGACACACCGGAGAAAAAATATTCAAATGCAAGATATGTTTGAAAAAATTCAATGAAAAAAGCGAAATGCTGAATCATAGGTTTATTCATACTGGCGAAAAACCATTCAAATGCGAAATATGTTTGAAACAATTCAACCAGAAAGCCAACGTGCAGCGTCACATGCGCATTCACACGGACGAAAAACCGTTCAAGTGTGACATTTGCTCGAAAGACTTTTCGCAGAAAAGGACTTTAATAGATCATGCTCGCATCCACACCGACGAGAAATCATTCGAATGTGAAGTCTGTTCAAAACGATGCATCAAAAAAGCCCAACTGCTTCGTCATATGCGCATTCACACCGTCGACAAACCGTTTAAATGCGAAATATGTTCGAAACAATTCAACGAAAAGGGCCATTTGTTAAGTCATAAGCGCATTCACACCGGCGACAAACCATTTAAATGTCAATTTTGTTCGAAACTTTTTAGAAACAAATACGGTTTGACTTGCCACCTACGCAGACACACCGGAGAAAAAATATTCAAATGCAAGATATGTTTGAAAAAATTCAATGAAAAAAGCGAAATGCTGAATCATAGGTTTATTCATACTGGCGAAAAACCATTCAAATGCGAAATATGTTTGAAACAATTCAACCAGAAAGCCAACGTGCAGCGTCACATGCGCATTCACACGGGCGAAAAACCGTTTAAGTGTGACATTTGCTCGAAAGAATTTTCGCAGAAAAGTACTTTAATAGATCATGCTCGCATCCACACCGACGAGAAACCATTCGAATGCGAATTTTGTTCAGAACGATTTAGATTCAAAAGTAGTCTGACATGCCACTTGGGCAAACACGTCAACAAAAAAAAACCGTTCAATGAAAAAAGTCACACTGGCGAGAAACCTTTCAAATGCGAAATATGCTCGAACGGATTCCATGCAAAAGCGAGTTTGATGCGTCACGTGCGCATTCACACTGGTGAAAAACCGTTCAAGTGTGACTTATGCTCGAAAAGTTTTTCACAGAAAAGAACTATGATAGATCACGCGCGCATTCACACCGACGAAAAACCGTTCGAATGCGAATTTTGTTCAAAACGATTTAGATTTAAAAGTGGTATGACCTGCCACGTAGGCAAACACGTCAGCGATAAAAAACTGTTCGATGAAAAAAGTCGCACTAGCGAGAAACCATTCAAATGCGAAATATGCTCGAACGGATTCCATGCCAAAGCGAATTTGATGCGTCACATGCACATACACTCCGGCAAAAAACCGTTCAAATGTGACTTTTGCTCAAAAACTTTTTCACAGAAAAGAATTTTGATAGATCACGCGCGCATTCACGCCGACGAAAAGCCGTTCGAATGTGAATTTTGCACGAAACGGTTTAGACACAAATACACTTTGACCAATCACGTACGCATACACACCGGCGAAAAACCTTTCGAGTGTGACATTTGCTCGAGCAAATTTTCGCGACATGCTTCTTTATTAACTCACATGCGCAATCACATCGGCGAAAAATCATTTTGACATGCCGGTACGTTTTCAGCTATGCGGATGCGCAAGGTTCGTTTTTATCTACAAGACATTGAGCGTATTATTTTATAATTTGATTGGTTTGGTGTGAATTTGGCCTTATGTCGTAGACATTTTGTACCACAATAGACCCACCAAGTGGCGTTTAAGCAATCAAGGCAAGAATATACGGAGCTGACACGGACTGGCTTAACATAGAAAAATGTGTTAGGCAGGGATGTTTGGCTTCGCCATGGCTGTTTAACTTATACATAGACGGTTGTGCGTGTGGATTGAGAATGAATGATTTGATCGTCAAATGCTTCCTTTACGCCGGAAAGTATGACTGTGATATTAAGCAAAAAGCTGTTGGCAGGGAAGCAAATGAAAGGAGCTCTGTATAACTTTATAAGAACGTGTCAAAAAGGCACGTCTGGCGGTGCATAGAGGTGTGTTGGTTCCTACACTTATGTATGGTAATGAATGTTGGCTTTGGCAGAAAAAGTATGAAAGTAAGGTCAATGTTGTGGAGATGAGTAGTCTGAGAAGTACGGCCCCTTCCCATTTCAGTTGGCCCACTCTAGGGTTTTCCACAAGCGTGCCTCTGTCAGACAAAATACCACACAAACTATTTTTTATTTTTTTTATTTAACACTTTTAGCTTCCGTTAAGCAAAAAAAATCGTCAAGTCTAATAATTTAATACAAAATAGAAACAAATAAAAAAAATGTAAACCAATACATTACATATGAAAGCCCCATTTATAAGATAACCTATATTTTTTATTACAATCAAAATTGGTTGTGGCATTGTATTAACCAACCCTTTGTAAAATTATGGGGTAAACGAATCGCAAATTTCCTGTAGTTTTTGCTCCCAACTCAGGGATTGCTCTAGCGGGATGTGTTCGTAGCGCCTTTTTCATCTCATGTCACAACGTTTCAGTAGGGGAGATAAATCTGGACTACTAGAAATCTATTCTAAAAGTGGTAGGTTGAAGTCTTCCATTCATTTTAAAGCTCTTTTAGAAGTGTGGCATGCAGCACCGTTTTCCCACCCCTTTGGAAGACACTCTACCCCAGACCATCAGTGAGGCAGGATATTTTACTTTTCTTTTTAAATAGTCCGAATGAAAAGCTCCATTTTTTCGGCGAATAACTCGACTTCGACTGTCGCCTACACAAACGTTGAATCGGGCCACATCTCTTAATTTTTATGTTCTTTTGACCATCTTAATTTATTTTTCTTTTGCTGTGTCGCTAAAAGAGAGGCTTTTCTTTTGCCCTAAACAAAATAGTCAATTGAGAACAATCTTTTAGAAAAAATAATTTTTCCAATTTCAACTTAACTCTTTTATAATAAAATATCTTACCTTGGTAAGTGCCAAATCCTAGCTTACAAACCTCTCTATGACACGTGGATCTAGAAATTTGCGTTCCAACAACTTCTCTCCAGAGAGCACTTGGTTTTGGATAATTTGCACGTCTGTTACGTTCGACAATTCTTCGTAGTGTAATTAAACCCGTAGTTTTGTATCTTTTAAACGCATTTCTAACACTATATCGCGACAAATTTGCAATTTCCGAGTTTGATTTTCCGGAATTGGAAAATTTTATAATTATTGAACGTATTTTCTCGTTAATTATCTTTCCTCTAGGGCTACAGATGGTCCAAAGAACTACTTGGAACACATATCAACAAGTGGGCCAAGGAGATAATTAAATTAAATAGACTCCAAGCTCGAATGGTCCTAGGACTTTTCACTGGACACAGTGAGCTAAGATGTTACACTCACAAAACACAGGGACATAGTAACCTGTGCAGGTGGTGTGAGGAAATGGAGGAAACTCCACGACACTTTCTCTGCGAATGCCCGGCCCTAATGGTAAAACGCCAGAAGTGGTTGGGCGCAGGAATTCTAGACATAGAGCTCTTTAAAGCGGTGAACCTAAACAACCTACTGTCTTTTTGCAATGCGGTAGGGTACAAGGACAAAGATTCCTTATTTGAACTATTTTATATTATTTACCTGTAATTATCAAACAAATCCATAAAGTCAAAGTTTTCTTTTGAATATTATTAAAATTATACCCTCTCGTTCAACTAGTAACCTAAAATATCACACAGATCTCGTATTTTCCATAATATTAAAAAAAATAAAAATGAAGTAATAAAAAAATTTATAATTGGGCCAACTGAAATGGAAAGGGGCTCTGTAACGGGAATTTTTCCTCATCGACTATGATAGTAAAACATTAGAGCCAGTACTGGCATATTAACGAATTTATTCTAATTCCAAAGCCGTCCCTAATCATGTTCTTATCAAATAGTGAGCGATAACAGCTGATACGATTTACAATTTATTATTAAAATGCAAGGATTGTTAAATGTAACGTTCAGTTCAACAGTCGGTGATAATTCTATTGTAGATCTATGTGTTAGATTTGTAGTATAATTGTGACCGAATTTTCGCCTACTTCTCACCGACTTTTGGACTTTTTACCGATTTTTCGGACCCTTTCGGGACTCTTCGGACCATTTGGATCATTTTCGCTTTTTAGACTTCGTACAATTAGCCATTCAGACTTTCCTGGTTTGGATTTTTCGTTTTAGAATTTTGGAATTTTTTTTCCGGCAATTGAACTGAAAGAATTTTTTCATTTCGGAAACAATCAGCTGAATTTTTTCCTTCGCCAAGTATAAATTAAAAGTTATGGTAGAGTTTATATTATTTTTATATATTTCCTAGTATATTTGACTCCTTTTTTTCCAGAGTATGTAAACAGTTTCTTTTCATTGTAATTAACTTGTTTTTATATTTCTAGTTTTTAATTGTTTCTAAGAAAACAAAACTGATAGCAGTATTGAAGTTGGTCAAAATACGACGAAATACGTTGCTCGTTTTAAAAGTATTAAATTAAATAGCGAGGTTGAATTTTTTTTGAAGTTTGATTTACTTGTATTCCTTTTAGTTATTTTTAGAAAAATCACTTGGCGCCCTAACGTGGTTTCGTTTTTTTATTTCAGATAGTTTGGTTAAATAAAAAAAAGGATGGATAGGTCCTTGAACTGATCTCTCCATTCCCTCAAAATTAATTCAATTAAGAAATCAAGAATTCACAACCCCGAGAAGCAGTTGTTATTTTTCAGTATTAAGTACTTTATTTTAAATAAAATAAAACGACTTATTCTCTAAGAGGAAGAGGTGTAACAGCTCGTATAGCTGGAGAGACTCTGATGGTTAAAGTAAGGAATAGTGTGAAAGAACCATATTTTCTTGTCTCTAAACAATCTCATTAAGTCAAAAAACCTGACACGGATATCCAAAGTAAAAATATATGAGTATTATTAAACCAATAACTACCTATGGATGTGAAACATTAAAGCGAACGAAGAAAAACTCGGACGCTTCGAACGCAAAATACTGAGAAAAATCTTCGGACCTCATTACGACCCCAATTCAACTCAGTATCGAATTAGAACTAATGCTGAAATCAAACGGCTATATAATGACAGTGACATCGTCCAGGAAATAAAATCTCAACGTCTGAGATGGGCATGTCACGTACAGAGACTCCATAAAGAAAGATTGGTGAAACTGGTATAGAAAGAGACTCCAGCAGGTAAAAGATCTTTAGGCCGCCCCCGCATGCGATGGAGAGACAACATCCAAAACGACCTGTTGAAAATGAACGTCAATTTCGATACAGACCTAATAGAAGATCGAGACTATTGAAAGAAAGTAGAACAGCCAGCTAAGACCCACCATGCGTTGTAGCGCTAACCGAAGAAGAAGAAGAATAATAATGGTCGATATTAAAAATGATTAAATAAAAAACTCTATAGATTCTATCTCAGGGATGTGATCTTGACTTCTCAATTAAATTCAATTCGAGGAAACAAATAGATGTTATTATTTTTTTAATAACTAAAAATATCTGACCTAAACTAATGTAACTAAAACTGCGATGCCGTTGAACGCCAAGTAATTTTCAATAATAAAAATTACTAAGAATAATGAATAAATTCTCGGACAAATTTAACCGTATCTGTACATTTTAATACCAAGAGTAACGAGTTAAAGGAGCTCCAATGTTGTTGTCACCTTTTTTAGGGGCGGGCCAAGCTATGCGTCCGCCTGTGTATAAAATATAATTTTACACCCCTTACCCCTTTTTTAGTAATTAAATTAAATTTTAAAAATTAAAATACGTGCTAATACCTATGTATATTTAATTTTGATACTGATACATCAGATAAGGGGGTACACACGAAATTGAAATAATCGCTATTACTTATCTAATTTTGTAATGAAATATGTGTTACATGTTAATTTATATACCGTATAATCTATAATTTTAAATTATCATTATCATTTGATGTTTTCAAATAAAGGAAATTAGTATTTCCGCAAGCTCAAATAAAAAAAAGTGTACTGATTTTAATCAGCATGATACCTGACTACTTATCCCATAACATTTAGAAGATTAATAACAAAACAATAAAAATGTTACATAACAGAAAAAAAAGAACAAAATAACTTATTGGAAGCACTCTTTTCTTACCTTTCTTTCGGCAAAATCTTTCTAGGGACTTAATCGCCAAATTACTGAGTCTCTCTTGTGCCATAGTTGATCGTAAAAATGTTTTTATTCATTTTAATTTTGAAAAAGACCTTTCTTCCGATGCTACAGATAACGGTAACGTTAAAAAAATTCGTATTGCCACTGCAGTATTTGGAAATGTTGAAATTAAATTGTTCTCTTGAATGTGTGGAAGAATTAACTGAGGATCTAAACTCATTTTGCTCTGGTAAGTGGCATTTTAAACGAATAATTTCATCAAATAAGTCATTTGCATCAATATCTGATTCTTTACGTGCTTCATCTTTTAAATGAAATGATAAATTTTCACACGAATTTCTTAATTCTTCTTCATTCAAGCTAAACATTTGGTAAATAAATCCAAAAATATTAAATTGCTCCGACCCCTTGATCTTTCATTAAGAGATGATAAGGTCGTATCTAATATAGAGAAGAATACTTTTATTTTGTAATTCATTTTCGGGTCTGTTATTGGTTCGTCAGAACTTTCATAATCAAACTTAGCCGAATTGCCGGCAGTGGTTTTTGCCTACATTTACCACATAGTTGGCGCTAAAAAAAATTTACAACCAGTTTAATAAATAAAAAAAATGAAAATAAGTCGAAACAATTCGACTATAGTAAAGTTACAAATGCAGCTAAATAAAAAATTAGACTGTGTATCCAAAGATGACAACCACAGATCATATAACAGAAGATGGCAAACATCCATATGGAACAGGTCTAAGATGTCTACAAGATGGTGAAGCGATTCCCTATTCCCGCCCGTTCCCAAAACCTGTCGATCAAAACCACTTGATTCTTGAGTGTTTTCATCGAGAAGAATACTTCCTGAAACCGCCACGAGTGGCGCCATTGTAGCTGTGAAAATGATGTAAATTGCAAGGTTGCCGGTTGTTTTTTGAAGAAAGAATATATATAGGTGGTACTTTAAAAAACATCACTATTTTGAAAAAATCTTATGATATTTGAACTTGTCTCTTGATTATAATGCATTAGTAGTATGATTCCTGTGGTTTTATGCAAAAAATTCGATCAGAAAATTGTCAAATTCAGATGTGGCACTGGCAACGATGACTTCTACTATACAAAATGGAAGACTGTGCAGGCAGACATGTACAAAACGAACAACTAGAAAAGGTCTAAAACTCGAAGAGTATACACAGTAGCGTGAGTACGTTATGCAAAAACTCTAACTTCGAAAAGGAAAAGAATATTATCAATTTCCAAGGTTTTTGACATAAATCGAATTCAAATCAAAACAAATCTATTTTACCGATCTTAGATGGTGGCGCCATCTCTGAATGATTCGAAAAGTGTTCTTCTCGTGCTCAACGATCGACACTTGTTCCGAAAACAATTGAAGAGTAGCTCCACCAGTTCTTTTAGGTACCTTAAACAGGTCTTAACAATCAACCTTGTATCAACAACTTCCTAGTTCTTATTCATGGGTAACTAATTCTGCATTTCAGAATATTTGGTTATTCCGTGATTCGGTAATCCTTTATTTGCTAATCGTTGTTTATTGATTCGTTGTTTTTGCTGTTTTTTTCATTAAAAAAAAATTAATTATAATAAATTGGTTTATTTAACAAATAAAATATATATTTTTTTTTGTAAAATACCTTGGCCAAGATTTATAAATTAAATATATGGCTCGTTATGAAAATTATAATTGGCTTACAGGTTGCAACCGGTTGTTTTGTTAGGCATGTCTATTATTTTCGTAAGAAAATAACGGTTACAATATTCACAATGAACCAATAATCACATGGATATAAAAAAAATGTATTTACATGCCGTTTTTCGCAAAAAAATCAGTTGGAAAACACACTACTCTTATGGGAAATTGATTTTTTTGTTCCCCCATCGAACGTTTGACAAGTGACAGCTTACGTCACTGACAATGGTCCATTTTTGATAAGAGTGCAGTATTTTCCTACTAATTTTTTTTTGCAAAAAACTGCATGTAAATACTTTTTTTTATATCAATGTGATTATTGGTTCATTGTGAATATTGTGGAGTAATTGAATAAGTTTCCAGAGGTTTTATTACCATTTGTTGATCATGTAAACATAGTTAAACAAGAAAAGATTCAAATAATGGAGTTAGTTAATAATGAAATGCCATTATCAGAATCTTTTTGTAAAATAAAAAACCTTGTTCTCTCAAACATAGTTAAACAAGAACATATGCATAATATGGATAAAGTTAATAATGAATTGCCATATTTAGAACCTTTTAAAATAAAAAGCGAACTCATCGAAGATAAACCATTTCTTGTTCCTATAAACATAGGAATTCAAAAACAGATTCATGTAAAGGTAGTTGATAATAAAGAGTCTTCTTCAGAACCATTTGATACAATAAAAAATGAACACAGCGAAGATGAAAAATGCCTAACAAATTATCAATTACAATCGCAACAATTTGAAGACAACCAACCAACAAAGTTTTTAATGAGTACCACATTTAATATAAAGAATGAGGTAGATAGTGAAGAAGATATTAAAACTGAACTTTTACTTTTAAATGAAGAATGTGATTTATCATTTATTAAAAGTGAATATGTGTTGGTTCCTACACAATATTCGTGTCATGATAGGAATCTACAAGAATCAATGAAAGCGACCAGTAAAGAAAAAAATGGATTGAGAAAATACTTGTGTTTAGTTTGCAGAAAAGGTAATTGTAAAATTTCATCATAGAATAATTGTTTTAAATGTAATATATTGAAGAAACTTTTCATAATTAATATAATATATGACAGTTTATTTCAATGTTAAACTTATTACTACTATTTGATTTATAACATGTATGACACATTTAAGTACATTTGTACACATTTAGTACTCAATTTAAAAAAAATTACCTTTAATTGGCATTAAAAAAGAGTATTTGTTCTCTAACACATTAAATGTAAAAGAAATATAACATACTTACATCTTAATCCTAGAAGGTGGTGAAAATGGTATAGTTACTAATCAATTTTTACACCATTTATTGATGTTAGGGGCCATTTATTTATTAAGTAAGAATAATTTCGTTTTTCTGAATAATAAAATGTTAGAAAAGGATCAGTTACACTAAAATTTAGTTTGACGTAAATCAAAGAATTTATTTTTTAGCAGATAATTTAGTTTATACTTTATCATTGCTATCAGATATAGATTATCTTTATATTCTTACAAAATTACTTCTTTCTTGGGTTCGGTAATTTTAAACTCTCGATGCAGTAACAAAACAATTTTTACTCCAATACTTTTACACAATAACTTTACTTTTATAAATCACTTGAATATTTAACTAATTAAATCTAAATCATAATTCCAGAGTAATCGCTACTATTCCACCTTTTTCTCGAGAGTCTGGAACAATCCTACCATTTCTAAACTGCTAGACACGGCTTTCGAGATTTTACCAGTCGAATCGCGGAGGCCGGCAGCTCATTAATATGCAACCTAAATGTGATTGACTCTCGGACGCCATCAAATAAAAAACAGGTCCGGATTGTAACAATATTATTAGATAACCATCTAGTCTTTAGAATATTATTGTTATAATTAAAGTAAGTTTTTAAATAATCTTGAAGTGAACAAACCATAAATCAGTTAAACAATCTTTAAAAGAATAACACTTTTAAAATAACTAGTTTTATAAATTATTCTTAAAGAAAATAAATTTCATGATAAAAGCTAGATCAAGTCAGATAGTCAATCGTCGTCTGGAAAATAAAAAAAAAAGAAAATCATTTAGCATCTGAAATAGAAATAGATTTAATAAATTTCTACTTGTAACATATTACGTAAGAATGGGTTTTAACCCCCTCCCCCCCAAAATAAGGGCATGTATAGATTTTCTTAACCCCCCCTCCACCTGGGTCCTTTATGTAATTAAAAAATGGCCCCTTATCTGTTCACTAATTATTTATTAATTAATGAAATAGTATAAAGATTACCCTCTGCTAAGAGTTCGATATACACAAAATATGCATTTAATGAAGTGTATTTTTTTCAGATAAAAGAAAATAAACAATTTAATATCAAATTTAAATTTCCCTGTGTTCTAGTAGAGTTAAATAAGTTGACTTTAAAACACAAAAGATTAAAGGCCTAAACCCTAAAAAATTTAAAAAAAAAATTTCATAATAACTTCAATATTTTTTATATTGATTGGATTACACAACTTAAATGTTTAATTTAAAAAGATTTGTGTTATAGTATTTAAACCCATTGAATAATTTCTCATATTTGTTCATGGCAGCAAGGAATTTATAGCTTCTTCTTCTTCTACTTGGTTGAGATCATATGATCTGTTAATTCCGGGCTTGCCGTTGTATTAATTCTTGAGATGTGGACTGCCAGCTGTCTCTCCATCTCTTCGGTGGTCTACCGGGCGGTCGGCTTCCTACTGGTATTCCCTCGAGAGCTATGCGGGGTAATCTATCTTCGTCCATCCTCTTGACGTGGTTATACCATTGCCTTCTTCTCTGCCTTCCCCATCTTACGATATCCTGTACGCCGCATTGTTCTCTTATATCAGTGTTTCTTACGTGGTCTCTTCTGGTTTTGCCAGCTATTGTTCTCAGCACCCTCATCTCGGCTACGCGCAGCATGCTCTTTGTTTTGTTCGTGTCTTCTCTTGTTTCTATCGCGTACGTCATTATGGGTCTTACGCATGTTTTGTATATTTTAATCTTACTGTCCTTCCGCATGTACCCGTTGGCCCAGACAATCTCTCTTAGGCAGCCTGATGTTGCTGATGCTTTATTGACTTTGTCCCTTAGATCTTTTGTTGGGTCGTGGCCGCTAGACATATTCATCCCGAGGTACTTAAATTGCATTACCTGTTCTATGGGCTTATCTTCAATTACGAGCTTGCATCTGAGTGGTTCCCTGGTGATTGTCATGCTTTTTGTTTTTTCGACCGATATGGTCATATTAAGCTGTCGGCACACTTTATAGCTATAAAATCAAATTAAAGATTAAGGAAAATTTGGCTAATGTAAGTTGTAATTGATGAGAACAATTTCCAAATAATTGGGAATAAATTGAATATAATTTATTGTAAAGATTAAGTTGGTTTTAATTTATCGTTTATTTTATTTACAGACTTCAAGAACGCAACGACTAGAGAAAATCACCTAAATGTTCATTTTAACAAAAAACTGGTTACCTGTTATTTTTGTGGATGCTATTTCAAGGATAAGATTTTGTATATAAATCATTTTTTCCGGCATCTTGTAAAAAAAAATAAGTTTCGGTGCAAACCGTTATTAAAATGCGATAAGCAAACAAATAAGGATGAAGTTTGTTTAAAACAGTTTACTCTGGACGGACATTTCAGGTGTAACATACGCAGATACACCAGAAAAAAAATATTCAAATGCAAGATATGTTCGAAAAAATTCAATAAAAAAAGTGAACTGCTGCATCATACGCCCATTCATACTGGCGAAAAACCGTTCAAATGCAAAATATATTCTAAACAATTAAAAACAAAAGTCAACGTCCAGCGTCACATGCGCATTTACTCCAGCGAAAAACCATTCAAGTGTGACATAAGCTTGAAAGACGCACCAATCCACACCGGCGAAAAATCGTTCCAATGCGAAATATGTTTGAAACAATTCAACAGAAAAGCCAACGTACAGCGTCACATGCGCATTCACACCGGCGAAAAACCATTCAAGTGTAAAATTTGCTCCAAAGACTTTTCGCAGAAAAGTACTTTAAAATATCACGCTCACATCCACAACGAAGGGAAACCGTTCAAATGCGACATATGTTTGAAACAATTTAACAAAAAATCCCACATGCAGCGTCACATGCGCATTCACACCGGCGAAAAACCGTTCAAGTGCGACATTTGCTCGAAGGACTTTTCGGAGAAAAATACTTTAAAATATCACGCTCGCATACACAACGACGAGAAACCATTCGAGTGCGAGTTTTGTTCGAAACAATTTAGATCCAAATCCAAGTTGACTGCCCACAAGCGCTTACACACCGGCGAAAAACCGTTCAAGTGTGACATTTGCTCGAAAGACTTTTCGCAGAAAAGAAATTTAATGGATCACGCTCGCATACACACCGGCGAGAAACCGTTCAAATGCGAAATATGTTTGAAACAATTTAACCACAAAGCCAGCGTGCAGCGTCACATGCGCATTCACACCGGCGAAAAACCGTTCAAGTGTGACATTTGCTCGAAAGACTTTTCGGAGAAAAATACCTTAAAATATCACGCTCGCATCCACAACGGCGAGAAACCATTCCAATGCGAATTTTGTTCGAAACTATTTAGATCCAAATCTAAGTTGACTGCCCACAAGCGCTTACACAGCGGCGAAAAACCGTTCAAGTGTGACATATGCTCGAAAGACTTTTCACAGAAAATTCACTTAACAAATCATACTCACATCCACACCAGCGAAAAATCATTCAAATGCGAATTTTGTTCGAAACTATTTAGACACAAATACAATTTGACATCCCACATGCGCTTACACACCGGAGAAAAACCGTTCAAGTGTGACATATGCTCGAAAGAATTTTTACAGAAAATTCACTTAATTAATCACGCTCTCATCCACACCGGCGAGCAATCGTTCCAATGCGAAATATGTTTGCAACAATTCAACAGAAAACACCACGTACAGCGTCACATGCGCATTCACACCGGCGAAAAACCGTTCAAGTGTGACATTTGCTCGAAAGACTTTTCGCAGAAAGGTAATTTAATGGTTCACGCTCGAATTCACAACGACAAGAAACCATTTGAATAAGAAATATGACATGCCTATCTATTAACTTACTTGCGCATCTCATCGGCGAAAAATCATTTTGACCTGCTGATACGTTTACAACTATGCGAATGCGTAGGTTCGTTTATATCTACAGCAATAAGCACTGACAGACACCGTTTATTTACATCTAGTTGTATCGCTAGTTCTAAAATAAGGTTACTACTAAAAACAAAAATTATTAATTACCAAGTATACCAAAGAATACAGATATACATAGAACCTCATAACTCCATATTTTGTGTCCCCAGAACTTTGTTGGTTAGTACCCTAAGAACCAGGGGGCGATAGTAGGTAGCTGTCAGTAGAGCTGTCAGCTAAAATATATGTGTATCGGTATTCTTTGTTAAAAGTTATTTGTTGACACAGAAGTACATTCATCAATGAACATCAACAAATAAGTAACTATAGCTCATTTCACCAATATATGACGGTATCGGATTAGTCACCAAGACATCAACTTAACGGGCGCACTGTGTTGAGAGGTACATTAGTAAATTCCCCCAAGATTTAAACCCGAAAACTTTGTTTATTATTATGCTTCTTTTAAGAGGTTTTATTTTTAGTTTTTGCTTTATTGTGAACAGAAACCGTTGATGTAGCTCTATGAGGTTTTTGATTAGAAATAGGCACATATTTAATTATGTTAAAAGTGAATGCAACAAAAATAAATTATCGGCACAAATTTAATAAATATGTTTAATCATGTAGTACTTATGGTATTATTAAGCATCCTCATCGCTATCCTCATTCGGATTGTAAATGATAACAGGATTAACTGCTTCGATGCGGTTTTCACGAAACCCACCATTCCTCTATTAAATTTTCACATTTTTTCCAAATTTTAGGAGTGGCAGTATTAAGTGCTCGTTGCCAGGTTTCCAAAACAGCCTTATCACTATAACCATTAGATCCAATGTGATTGTCGTAATAAGTTTTGCATATTCCCCAAATATACTCAGGGGGATTAAATTGGCAATGATAAGGTGGAAGCCTTAGCACACGATTTCCATATAATTTGATCCACTTTGTAAATTTTTTCTCTTTCGTGCCTTTTAGCTATCGATAATAATTACGGCTTGAAGCAATACTGTGGAAATGAAATATTTTCGTTCGTTAACCATTTTATTATTTTCTGTACCGTCCAGTAGTTTGTTGGTTGCTTATTTAAAATTTCCGAATGGTACGGAGCATTATCTAATACAATGACAGATGGTTCATGTAACGATGCTGATAGTTTCTCTTTTAACCATTTCACAAACATCTCTATCATGATAATCGGCCTATTTTGATTTTGACAAAAAATAAAAGATCCACCCCATCAACAAAACCATGCTTTTCACCTGCTTGCACAATAATGTGTCTTTTTCCTTCACCGTCTGTGTGTTTTATAGACTATGTTATCGTCCTGCCAATTTCTTTTTGTTCCACCTGTTGCAAAAATACAAGTTTCGTCCTGATAAACAAATAAACTGCTTTCTTGTTTACAGTGAGATATATTTTCTTTAAAATTCAATTCTTTTGTTCACGAGTCTAGTTTTTTCACACAAAGTCTTTCGGTTGTCCTCATTTTTAAACTTAAACCCTATATGTTTCAAAATTCTCCAAAGACTCGTTCTAGAATTTTCAAATACATCTTTTTCTTTTACTTTTTCTAATATTAAATCTAAAGAGACATGTTCTTTTTTTTTTACTCATTTTGTACACAATGTCGCGAATTTTAAATTTTTAAGCTTCGGAAAAGTCAACAGTCTTTGGTTATCGGCGGGGTTTATATTTTTCAACTTTTTGTTTACCATTTCCATCTTTCACACTTTTTAAAACTGAGGTTAATTTTGTTTCACCAATACGCATAGCATCACACACACGTTTGAGTATAGATAAAACTGGTAGCAACGAACCTCCATTGTCCTTTTCCGCAGTAAAATAAGCGTGTACATTTAATATTAATGCATCTACACCTAAAACACGTCAACCACTACAATGATAACCCAGGATTACTAATTACTTTTCTAGAAATCTAACAAAAATGAATCAACAAGCCAAATTAAAGCTTAATAGCTTAGTTAATTAGTGAAATTTGTTTGGATTACTTACCTACCTCTATTATTATGTACAATAAATAAAGTCATTAAGAACTGATTTGGTTGCAAAATTAACCGTGCTAACAAATAAAAATATTGACCCTTAATTTCCAAACAAGAAGTCACTTGTAAAATAAAATTTGTTAAAAAATATTAGGGGAATTTACTTTCGTACTTCTTAGATGTACAGTTGAATACTGTTTATCGAGTCTCTAACGATAATCCGTTACCACCTTATATTCTTGAAATATGCTTTAACACTATTGCATTTTTATTTATAATTGTATTGTTCCTTTGTAGAAATAATAAACTTTAGTTTAAAGTAATAAATGTTTTACATTTGGTTCTAATATACAATGTTTGTGATGCCTGAAATCCAATTTTTGTATTTGCATTAAGTAGGTATACTATTTTTCAGTTGTGTAATTTTTTTAATTAAGATTTATTTTACCATTGGCTGGATAATTTTAAAGGCAATTTTAACAGATTGCTTACTAGAACTAGTGCCGTATTTATACAGGTAAGTTTGTTGTTCACACCTCGAGACGTTCATACGATCAATAATAGATGTCACCCACTCCGTGATTTTACTCTATTGACCACTGCCAGTGACGTAAGCTGTCACTTGTCAAACATTTTACTGGCATTTAACAAGAATCCAGCGGCAATAAAACTGAAACGTCAAAAATTAATCTTAGTTCCAGCTTCAATCCAATAGTTTAACACAAATAACTGTGGTTTTATAAGCGATCAAATGACAGAATATTTGTTGTTCACACCTCGATCTGGCATTTTATTATAGACAGCGTCATCTCGCGTTACGTGATTTTTCCCTATTTATTTACAAGAAGGCTCGAGTTACCCAAGTGGTAACGTTATAGAAATTTGTTGAAAAAATTTTTTTTCTTTTCTTTTTTACCTTTCTCCGTTGTATTGTCCATTATATTATTTAACATATGGACTCAAGTAAAGCTTCTGACTTAAATTAAAATTATTAATTACCCATACATAGTGCGCCGAACGGATAGAATAAACATAAAAGATATTGTATATACAATGTGTCCAAAGATAAACTTATTTTCCCGCGCTGACATTGTGTCGTTTTTTTGACGCCAAGTGTGATGTTTACTAAGGGAAGTGTACAATTTAGTGAAAATTTCGATATTTGAAAAAAAGGATGATGAGTGGATTATTAGAAACAACTTGCTCTGCTGGTCATTTTCACTTTTAACAAATTATTAGTCACTGTTAAACAACTATAATCTTCACACAAATGCACGCTTCCAGGTAAATAAACACAAAGCAATTATACTTGATGCGAGTTTATTCCGCCAGATAGCGTATTGCTTAGGATTAAAACTCAATAGCCTGCGAAAAAAATACGAAATTGTAAATTTACAAAATAAAAAATTTTATAATGAAAGTTTCCCAATTAAATAATTTTCTATTGATTGCAAATTTGTTAACAAAAATGTAGGTAGCATTTTTTATATTTTTTCCAACATCTGAGTTTATTTTTTTTATTGTAATTTAAAGCCCTACGCCTTTGTCAAAACGGAAGCAGTAGTCGGCCATATACACCCTCCATTTCGGTCAACACTTATCTGAGTGGTAAAGTGATCCGTGAACAAACCTAATATTGAAAATATTTGCTACCAAGTAAGGGTCACCAAGTACAGAATGCCAGGTACGGGATGGATATATGGTTCAGGTATCAGGTACGGAATATATGGTTCAGGACATTATAGTTTGGTATCCATGATTTGGGACATACGGTACATAATATATGGTTGGAATATATATTTGTTTATATGGTTTAAAATGCCGGCTTGCGATATACAAAGATTTAGGATAAATGGTTTCAGTTATTCAGTTCAGTTCAATGTCAAGATACGATATCCAAAGATCGTCTCTTTAACAACGGTTTTAACCACATTTGTCACATTGTAAAAACTATATCTGGGTAGGTATCGTTTTCTTTTAAACTGTTAAATGTTATTTCTAATGTATTTCATCATACTGTTTACAAAATAATTTTCGATATCTTTGGTTCCATTTCTATGGAGACGAATCAACAAATAATAATTCAATTGCTTTTCATACTTTAGACTGATAACGTCATGTATTTTTCTCTCGAAATAAAATTGAATGAAGTTCTTGATAGCAGTAAATTTATTTCATTTAGAAGCAATAAATAGATTTGACTTGAAACAGTAGTCAGTTCACAACTTCAACCATTTTCTGTTTTTGAAGTGAAACACTAAAAAAAGGGACAAACATATAAATCTATAGGATTAAGCCTGCGAGAGAGTGAGATAGAATACATTACACAGCGTTTCATACTACTCGTTCTCCTCTTTGTGCGCTGGTTCGTAGCCTTCCCACTCTTGTTTACCAATCATTGTAGATATGTGTGCGTCTGTATATTTCCGAGCCAAACCGAGAGAGCAAGCATCGTATAGTGAGTGTATATTCATCTCATTCTCTCGAAGTTTAGTTTTCTGAAGTTTCACTTTTATGTATGTATATTTTTTTATCATCAATTAAACTTGTTTATCAATTTTATAAAATCTTTGTTTTATTTCATGAGTCAAAGACAACGTTGGAACCGGCATAGCAGATTTGATTTGCTTTTTTTAGTATTTTTTTCCTTATAACTTTATGAGCAGCCAGAACGTCTCAAAAAAAGAACTCTGGCTGTGCAAAAAGGAGTGCTGGTCACTATGATAGTTAATGTTGGGTTTGGCAGAAGCATGAAAATTAATGCTGCGGAGATGAGTAGTCTGAGAAGTATAGCCGGAGAGACTCGGTAAGATAAAGTAAAGAATAGTGAGATAAGAGAACACTGTAGTGTAAAAGTTGTCGTTACAAAGACAGATAAAGGAATGCTTAGATGGTTTGAACACGTAGAGGGGATGGATGAAGGAAGATTGACGAAACAAATTTATAAGGCGAGTATGAATGGACAAGTCAGTAGAGGTCGACCTCGGAGAACATATCTCGATCAGATCAACATTGTTTTGAAAAAAGGCCAGGTCAAGAGTACCAACAGCCGACAAGCATGTATGAGAGCACCGATAAAAGAAGAAGCGAAAGATGTGTTTAAGAACCGTAGCGGAAGTGGAAGGAAGTGGTCTCTGCCTATCCCTGCGGGAAAAAGGCGTGACTATATGTATGCATGAAAAAAAATACTTGGTCTACGTAAAGCATTTTCTTACTGCATGATAAAAAAAGTAAGGTTTTTATTAGGAAAGGTCTAGATAAGTATTTCCTTACTCTATAATAAATACAAGTCTAGGTTAGGTTAATATTGTAGGCATAAAGGGGTAATATTTTGCCTCGTTCCTGGAGGCTGTGAAATATCGGTATTCACTTCATCAACTCTTTATAAGCGCCTTTCATTTTGTCACACTATCTAATGGTGGTCAAAACTTTTAAATGGTTGGTTTCCTTAGTTTACGATCATCGAAGAAAAATGGCCTCTCGTCAAAATGTTTTTATATATCTGTCAATTTTAATTTTTGATATTGGGTCTAAAACAAAAATATTTAATTCATTTTTAATCAACTCAAATCAACAGTGCACTATTTTCTTCGCGCCCAAGGTTCCCTAAATTTTTTGTATCTTTTTTTTATTAAGAAATATCGCACATTCAAGTAAGCAATCTGTTAAATCCAGCCAATGATAAAATAATTCTTTATTAAAAAAATTACACAACTAAAAAAAAGTATACCTACTTAATGCAAATTAAAGGCATCAGCATTATTATACACAAACATTGTATGTTAGGACCAAATGTAGAACAATTATTACCTCAAACCAAAGTTTATTATTCCCACAAAGAAACAACACAATTATAAATAAAAATATAATAGTGTTAGTTAGTTATTTGTTGACGTTCGTTGATGAATGTACTTCTGCGTCAACAAATAAATAACTTTTAACAAAGAATACCGATACACATGTGTTTCAGCTGACAGTCCACTGACAGCTACCTACTATCGCCCCCTGGTTTTTAGGGTACTAACTAACAGAGATCTAGGGGACCCAAAAAATGGACTAATGAGGTTCTACGTTCGAGTGTACAAGACATAAACCAATGAGTTGCTGTCTTAAGATGTAAATAAACGGTGTCTGTTGGTGCATTTGTGTCTAAACCGTTTTAAACAAAATTCACATTCGAACGGCTTTTAGTCGGTGTAAATGCGCGCGTGATCTATAAGTTCTTTTCTGCGAAAAACTTTTCGAGTATAAGTCACACTTGAACAGTTTTTGCCAGTGTGAATGCGCATGTGACGCTGTATGTGAACGTTTTTTTTTAACTGTTTCAGGAATATTTCGCACTTAAACTGTTTTTCCCGGCGTAAATGCGCCTGTGCCTCAACATTTCATCCTTTTTATCGAATAATTCGAAACAGATTTCGAATTTAAAAGATTTTTCACCGGTGCGAATACTCGTATAACTCAGCATTTGAATGATTTCTTTTTATCGGAGTGAGAGTGGTGTTGTCACATCTAACAGACGTTTCTTAGTAAATGTTCACGGTATAATCGAGAATTTCGTCCTTAATATTAAAAAGTTCGGGGTAGATTTCGCAATTGAACAGTTTTTCGTTGGTAAGTAAGCGAATGTAATTGGTCAAACTCTTTTTATAGCTAAATTGTTTCGAGAAAAAATTCGCATCTAAACGATTTTTCGCCGGTGAGAATGCGCATGTGACGCGTCAAATTCGCTTTGACATGGAATCCATTCGAGCATATTTCGTATTTAAACGGTTTCTCGCCGGTGTGGGTGCGAGCGTGATCTATTATGTATTTTCTGTGAAAATTCTTTCAAGCAAATGACACTTGAACGGTTTTTCGCCGGCGTGTAAGCGCATGTGGCTGGTCAAACTGTATTTGTGTCCAAATAGTTTCGAACAAAATTCGCATTCAAATGGTTTCTTGTCGGTGTTGATGCAAGAGTGATCTATTAAATGACTTTCCTGCAAAATATCTCGCCGTTGTGGATTCGAGCGTAATCTATTAAATTACTTTTCTTTCAAATAAATGTCACACATCAACGGTTTTTCGTCGGTGAATGCGCATGTGACGCCGCACGTCAACTTTTTCGTTGAATTGTTTTAAACATATTTCGCATTTAAACGGTTTTTCGCCGGCGTGTACGCGCATGTGGGTAGTCAAATTGGATTTGTGTCTAAATAGTTTTGAACAAAATTCACATTCGAATGGTTTTTCGTTGGTGTGAATGCGAGCGTGATTTTTTAAAGTACTTTTGTGCGAAAAGTTTTTCAAACAAATGTCACACTTGAACGGTTTTTCGCCCGTGTGAATGCGCATGTGACGCTGCACGTTGATTTTTTCGTTGAATTGTTTCAAACATATTTCGCATTTAAACGGTTTGTCGCCGGCGTGTAAGCGCATGTGGCAGGTCAAACTGTATTTGTGTCTAAATGGTTTCGAACAAAATTCGCATTCGAATGGTTTCTTGTCGGTGTGGATGCGAGCGTGATCTGTTAAATGACTTTTCTGCGAAAAGTTTTTAGAGCATATGTCACACTTGAACGGTTTTTCGCCGATGTGAATGCGCAGGTGACGCGCCAAACTAGCTTTGGCATGGAATCCGTTTGAGCATATTTCGCATTGGAACGGTTTCTCGCCGGTGTGAATGCGAGCGTGATGTATTAAATGACTTTTCTGCGAAAAGTCTTTTGAGCAAATGTCACACTTGAACGGTTTTTTGCCGGTGTGTAAGCGCATATGGGCAGTCCAACTGGATTTGTGTCTAAATAGCTTCGAACAAAATTCGCATTCGAATGGTTTCTTGTCGGTGTGGATACGAGCGTGACCTATTAAAGTACTTTTGTGCGAAAAGGTTTTTGAGCAAATGTCACACTTAAACGGCTTTTCGCCGGTGTGAATGCGCATGTGACGCTGCATATTGACTTTTTGGTTGAAAAGTTTCAAACATATTCCGCATGTAAACGGCTTTTCGCCGGCGTGTAAGCGCATGTGAGCAGTCAAATTGGATTTGTATCCAAATAGTTTTGAACAAAATTCGCATTCGAATGGTTTCTCGTCAGTGTGGTTGCGAGAGTGATCTATTAAATTACTTCTCTGCGAAAAGTTTTTCGAGCAAATGTCACACTTGAAAGGTTTTTTGCCGGTGTGTAAGCGCATGTGAGCAGTCCAACTGGATTTGTGTCTAAATAGTTTTGAACAAAATTCGCATTTGAACCGTTTCTCGCCGGTGTGTATGCGAGCGTGATCTATTAAATGACCTTTCTGTGAAAAGTCTTTCGAGCAAATTTCACACTTGAATGGTTTTTCGCCGGTGTGAATGCGCGTGTGACGCTGCACGTCAACTTTTTTGTAAAATTGTTTAAAACATATTTCGCATTTAAACCGTTTCTCGCCTGTGTGGATGCGAGCGTGTTCTATTAAATGACCTTTCAGTGAAAAGTCTCTCGAGCAAATGTCACACTTGAACGGTTTTTCGCCGGTGTGAATGCGCATGTGACGCTGCATGTCGACTTTTTTGTAGAATTGTTTGAAACATATTTCGCATTTAAACGGTTTTTCGCCAGTATTAATGAGCTTATAATGCAGCAGTTCACTTTTTTCATTGAATTTTTTCGAATACATCTTGCATTTGAATATTTTTTCTCCATTGTGTCTGCGTATATGGCAAGTAAAACTGTATTTGTGTCTAAAAAGTTTCGAACAAAATTGACATTCAAATGGTTTATCGTCAGTGTGAATGCGCATGTTATTTATAAGAGAACTTTTTTGTGAAATTTTTTTTAAACAAATATCACATTTTAACGGTTTTTCGCCAATGTGAATGCGCTTGTGACGCCTTAAATTTCCGCACTGCGTAAACTGTTGAGAACAAATTTCATTCTTCTTTGTTTGCCTATCGAATTTTAATGACGTTTTGCACCGAAACTTACTTTTTTTTATGAAATGCTGAAAAAAATGAATCAAATACAAAATTTTATCCTTAAAATAGCATCCACAATAAGAACAGATCACCAGTTTTTTCTTAAAATGAACATTTAGGTGATTTTCTCTAGTCGTTGCATTCTTGAAGTCTGTAAAAAAAACAAATGATAAATTAAAATCAACTTAATCTTTATTTGATATTCAATTTATTTCCAATCATGAAATTTGTTTGCACCAATTACAACTTCATTAGCTAACATTTCTTTAATCTTTAGTTTGATTTTATAGTTACAAATTTCTTACTGCAATAAACAAATATGAGAAATTATTCAAATTTATTTTAAATCAACTTTTTTAACTCTACTAGAACACAGTGAAATTTAAATATGATAGTAAGTTATTTTTATTTTCTTTTATCTGAAAAACAAAATACACTTCATTAAATGCTCTTTTAATATTGATTACTTAGCACAGAGTAGCCTTCATACTATTTCATTAATTATTTAATAATTAGTGAACAGGTAACATCAATAAATAGTGTAAAATTTGAAACTACCTATACCATCTTTATCACTTTCAAGGATTAAAATGTAAGTATGTTAAATTTCTTCTAGATTTAATGTGTTAGAACAGTAGTTCTCAACTTTTCAGGATCTGTGCCCCCCTTTGAACTCTGATGTGAGATCACGCCTCTTCCACCACCACCACCACCACCACCACTATATGTGGTCAATCTAAGTAGTAGGTACAATTGAAATTTGAAACTGAAGCTGGTTATAAAATAAAAATATAGAATGGCACTAGATAATTTC
This sequence comes from Agelastica alni, assembly GCA_950111635.1. NCBI lineage: Eukaryota > Metazoa > Arthropoda > Insecta > Coleoptera > Chrysomelidae > Agelastica > Agelastica alni. The sequence continues at coordinate 10,407,793 of OX467718.1, forward strand.
ATACAAAAACTGTAATAACTAGAGATGATTTAAACGGGAATATGTAATCATGTTATGTAATTAGAGGGCTGGCACTGTTTATCCTTGATAAGTTTTTAAATCTAGGTTGTAAATGTGAAAAAGCACACACTAGGTCACTTTCAATGTCCGGCTTTGCTAGATATTTCAATTTTAAGTATATTCAGGCTCAGAATGTGTTTTAAAAAAATTGGATAAATATGCTAAGTGAAAGATAATTTTTTCTTTTGAAAACATACTATACACCCCACAGTAGTAATAAGTTTAACATCTAAATAAACTGTCATATATCACATTAATTATGAAAAGTTTCTTACATTAAAAACAATTATTTTATGATGAAATTTTACCCTTACCTTTATTGCAAACTAAACACAAGTATTTTCTCGATCCATTTTTCTCTTTACTGGTTGTTTTCTTTGATTTTTGTAGATTCCTATCATGACAAGAATATTGTGTAGGAACCAATACATATTCACTTTTAATAAAGGATAAATCACATTCCTCATTTAAAAGTTCAGTTTTTATGTCTTCTTCACCATCTAACTCATTCTTCATATTAAGTGTGGTACTCACTAAAAAGTTTGTTGGTTGGTTGCCTTCAAATTGTTGGGATTGTAATTGAAAATTTGTAAAGTATTTTTCATCTTCGCTGGGATCGTTTTTTATTGTATGAAATGGTTCTGAAGAAGACTCTTCCTCTAAATAAATCTGTTTTTGACTTATGTTTATAGGAACAAGAGATAGTTTATCTTCGATGAGGTCGCTTTTTACTTTAAAAGGTTCTAAATACAACACTTCATTATTAACTTTATCCATATTATGCATATGTTCTTGTTTAACTATGTTTGAAAGAAAAAGGCATGATTCAACTTCCCTTGGTTCGCTTTTTAATTTATGAAAAGGTTCTGAAAATTGCATTTCATTATTAACTAACTCCATTATTTGAACCTTTTCTTGTTTAATTGGTGTGTTTAAATGATCAACAAATATATTGCGGATTGCCTGTTTGTTTCATTGCAAGAGGTTAGACAAGAAATTTCTTCTTATTTCTTCTTTTACCTCCATTAACGATGATATACTCGAACAGAGGAATCGGCAAGTCAGTTCTTTCGCTTCTTATTGTGCTGGTATCCTTTGCTGAGATTAAAAAAACTTTCATTTTTATTTTTGAAAGTCTTGATCACGTCATGCTTTTCAATCGCTGATATCAACAAGTAATGGTAACAGTTCAGCGTTATTGAAAAATCACGGTACCGCTCATCACTAACCTGTGGAAAACCATAGAGTTATTATAAATATAGACGGCGATATCTTCTGGTTGTCTCTTGACTAGAAAGAGAAAAAAAACGGTACCTTATCTATCTCTTAGACAAGGAATTTCTTCTTATTTAAATATTTTGATCTATTAGAATCTAACCTCTTGCAATAAAACGTCAAATATTTGTTAAGGCAATTTATTTGTTGATCATATATACAAATACATATAAACACGAAAAGATTCAAATAATGGAGTTAGTTAATAATGAAATGCCATTTTTAGAACCTTTTCATAAAATAAAAAGCGAACCAAGTGAAATTGAATCATGTCTTGTTTTTTCAAACATAGTTAAACAAGAACATATGCATAATTTGGATAAAGTTAATAATAAAGTGCTATATTTAGAACCTTTTAACGTAAAAAGCGAACTCATCGAAGATAAACCATCTCTTGTTCCTATAAACATAGGAAGTCGAAAACAGATTCATATAGAGATTAAAAATGAGCCCAGCGAAGATTTAACACGCTTCACGAATTATCAATTACAATTCCAACAATTTAAAGACAACCAACCAACAAACTTTTTAATGAGTACCACGTTTAATATAAAGAATGAGGTAGATAGTGAAGAAGATATTAAAACTGAACTTTTAAATGAAGAATGTGATTTGTCGTTTATTAAAAGTGAATTTGTACTGGTTTCTACACAATATTCGTGTCATGATAGGAATCTACAAGAATCAAAAAAAGCTACCAATAAAGAGATAAATAGCATCAGGAAATACTTGTGTTTAGTTTGCAGAAAAGGTAAGTGGAAAGTTCATTCAAGGAATAATTGTATGTAATATAATGTGTAAAAAAACTTTTATAATTAATGTTAAAAAGATTTTAATTTCTGAACTCGGCACACTTCATTCAATATATAACAGCTAAATTCATATCTTAGTTTTTCGTACATTTGTCAGTTTATTTCGATTTTAAACTTATTGCTACTTTTTTTATTCTTAATGTTTGTACACATTTACTTAACTAAGTAAGATAAATTCACCTAAAGTTTGGCATTAAAATAATATAATGGTGCTTTCATTTCAAAACCAGCTAGTCCAAATAACTTTTGATTTTCCGTTAATGTAAGAAAAATAAACACATTGATTTTAAACCAGGGGGGGGTAAAAAGGTTATTCTGATGTTTCCAAGTGGCACCCCTTTAACATCCCCGACCACTTCTTTAAAATGTCAAATAGCAACCCCTACCTTGTAATACATCAAATAAAAACCCAAGAAAAATGCAAATCAGCCATATAAACAACAATTTATTCTATCAATTTACTTTGCAGATAATATTAAACATAGCGAAATTACAACAGAAACTAAAATGAAGTTAATTACAAAGCCTTAAATTTATTCACAGTAACTATTCAAAGTGTGCTCCGTTATTTTGTAGGCAATAATATAACCTATTTTCAAATTCTTCCTGAATTCTTTGCAAAATTTTGCCAGTAATTCATCTACATTCTTCAGTTATTCTAAGCTTTAGTTCTTTAATGTCTTTGGAGTAGTTTTGTTTAACTAATGTTTTTAAATAGCCCCACAGAAAAAGTCAACTGGTGTTAGTTCTTGAAATTTTGCCGGTCATTCTATTATCACTGTCGGTGCTGATGGGCCTCAAGTGAGGTTAAGGTTGGTCAAACTTTCCCCATTGCCGAAGGGCCCTCAGATGAGGTTCAATGTTGCAGCTTTTCCCTTTCTATTTTTTTAGGTCTGTTCAGAGTGAGGATTACTCCCGACAGTGACTATTATATTCAGTTACCAGTCTGCTTTCAAACGGTACCTTTCGTTCTTGAATCGAATTAGTAGTTTTTTTTTAAATCATTTGGCTATACATTTCTCATTATATTTGTTAAAGGTAAGTTTTGGATTATTATCCAGTCATCAAATACTAAAATTTTCATATCAATATTATTGAATAATAAGTGATAATGAAATTTTCAAATTTTTTCTTAAAGATCGTTGAAGGAAAAGTGGTCTTTTAGTATAACTAGAACAAATGAGTGGGTTAGAACTTCGTTCCAAAAAATGAATTTTTAAACATAAAAATATTAAAGATTTAAAACCTAAACAATTGATTATGAAAAATAATCGTTTTTTCTTTATTAAGCTCAATATTTGATTGGATTACAGAATAAATCACTTATATGTTTAATTTATTATTTGTATTATAATTTGTACACATATTGAATGATTTCTCATATTTATTTATAGCAGCAAGGAATTTGAAACTATAAAATCAAACTAAAGATTTAAGAAATGTTAGCTAATGTAGTTGTAATTGGTGCAAACAATTTTCAAACAATTGGAAATAAATTGATTATAATTTAATGTACCTTATATATTTAAAGCATCTAAAAAGATTTAGTTGGTTTTAATTTAACATTTGTTTTATTTACAGACTTCAAGAACCCAACTAGCAGAGATAATCACCTAAATGTTCATTTTAACAAAAAACTGGTTATCTGTTCTTATTGTGGATGCTATTTCAAGGATAAAATTTTGTATTTGATTCATTTTTTTCATCATTTTATAAAAAAAAGTAAGTTTCGATGCAAAACGTTATTAAAATGCCATAAGCAAACAAAGAAGGATAAAATGTGTTCAAAACAATTATTAAAACAGCGCGTACATATCGGCGAAAAACCGTTCAAGTGTGACATTTGCTCGAAAAACTTTTCGCAGAAAAGTTATTTAATATATCACGCTCGCATCCACACCGGAGAAAAACCATTCAAATGCGAAATATGTTTGAAACAATTTAACCAAAAAGCTAACTTGCAGCGTCACACGCGCTTTCACACCGGCGAAAAACCGTTCAAGTGTGACATTTGCTCGAAAGACTTTTCGACGAAAAATACTTTAAAAGGTCACACTCGAATTCACACCGACGAGAAACCATTCGAATGCGAATTTTGTTCGAAACTATTTAGACACAAATACAGTTTGACCTGCCACATGCGCTTACACACCGGCGAAAAACCGTTCAAATGCGAAATTTGTTTGAAACAATTCAACGAAAAGGGCCATTTGTTAAGTCACAAGCGCATTCACACCGGCGACAAACCTTTCGAATGCCAAATATGCTCGAAAAAATTTAATGGAAAAGGCAATGTGCTGCGTCACATGTACACCCACACCGGCGAGAAACCTTTCGAATGCGAAATCTGCTCGAAAAAATTCAAAGAAAAAGCCAAGGTGCAGCGTCACATGCGCATTCACACGGGCGATAAACTTTTCAAATGTGACACATGCTCAAAGTTATTTACGCAGAAAAGTTATCTAATCGAACACGAGCGCATTCACACCAACGAAAAACCGTTTAAATGCGAATTTTGTCCGAAACTATTTAGATTCAAATGTAGATTGAACCGTCACATGTTTACACACACCGGCGAAAAGTTGTTCAAGTGTGACTTTTGTTCGAAAAAATGTTCGCAGAAAAGTCATTTATTAGATCACATGCGCATTCACTCCGACGAAAAACCTTTCAATTGCGATATTTGTTCAAAACGATTTAGACACAAAAGTAGTTTGGCCTGCCACATGGGCGTACATGTCAGCGAAAAAAAACCGTTCGATGAAAAAAGTCACAACGGCGAGAAACCGTTTAAATGCGAAATATGCTTGAACGGATTCCATGCCAAAGCGAATTTGACACGTCACATGCGCATTCACACCGGCGAGAAACCGTTTAAGTGTGACTCATGCTCGAAAAGCTTCTCGCAAAAAAGTACCTTAATAGATCACACGCGCATTCACACCAACGAAAAGCCGTTTAAATGCGAATTTTGTTCGAAACCATTCAGACATAAAAATAGTTTGACCAATCACATTCGCTTACACACCAACGAAAAACCGTTCAAATGCGAAATCTATTCCGAACTATTCAATAAAAAGGACGAAACGCTCGATCGTACCGTGAACATTCACCGAGAAACAAGGTTTATACAGTAGAACAAATTGACCTTTACCCTTACATCATACCTACAAACCTCGCGAAATGAATCAATGAGTCAAAAATGGCTACTGTTACTTTGTCGTGTGCCTAAATATTTCCACTGTTTGTTTATTTTGTCAGTATTTTTTTGCGTTATAAATAACTAAACATTCCTGTTGGTTGAAGTCAATTTAAATAATTTCATATTACTGATTTAAAATAGTCGAAAAGAGACCTATAATATTCACTAATAATTATTTTGTCTGCTACTAATACACAAAAAAACTATTCTGTAACCGTTAACGAAGGTAGAAACTTCTATGAATGAATTTATATAAATTTAAAACAGCACATAATTTAGGGCTAACAAAAACAATTGGCAAGCTTAATAAAAAATATCGAATCATTGGTAATGAAGGTATTTAATGTACACTATCCATACATTTATTATCATTCCGAAATTTACAATACAATATATATTGAGTATTTTAGAAATCATCGTCAGACTCTGAAGAGTGTTAACATGCATGTATCTTTCTTACTTCTTGGTTGTTAACGTAATTCTTACTTTAGTTGACTTTATAAATCTACCATAAATAATGTTCCCGTTTCACGAAAGTTTAGCCACCGTCTAAGAAGTAATCATCTACATCATCATTATAGCATTACAGCCCTGGGTATAGCCTGCTGTAGAATTTGTGACCATTCGTTCCTGTCAGACGCCTTCCTTCGCCATCCTCTAACTCCAATCACTCTCAAGTCATCCTCAATATTCTCCATGTATCGAGTCCTTGGACGCCCTCGTTTCCGATTTTCTATTGATTTGTCTAGGAGGGTCTTTCTTGAGGGGTCATTGGCATTCATTCGCATCACATGTCCCAGCCATCTAAGTCTCCCTATTTTTATGGACCTTACGATATCTGGTCCCTGATAAATTCTGTACAGCTCGAAATTATACCTGGATCTCCACACTCCATTCTCGTTGACGCCTCGAAATGCAAATGATAAAAAACTTGTAACAAAACTCGATTTATCAAAATAATGACAGTTGTCATAAGAGGTCAAAATAAATTTTTATGAATACAACCGATTAATCGTTATTGACGCTATCTCTTTTCAACATTTAGAGGTCATAATTAGAGGTACAAAAGAACATATGTCATTGCTTGAAAGACAAGCGTACATATGTATGATGTGTTTCTACTGTCACTAGAAAAGGATGAGGTATATAAAGTTTGTGTTTACTACTGCTCATTGTTAATGACGTCAGGGTAAAGGTCAATTTATTCTACTGTATGTGACATTTGCACGACGAACTATGCTCGGCGCTCGTATTTGTTAAATCATATGCACTCTCACTCCGATAAAAAGAAATTCAAATGTGAAATCTGTTCAAGACAATTCGAAGAAAAAAGCGAAATGCCGAGTCATACGAGTATTCGCACCGGCGAAAAATCCTTCAAACGCCGGAAAATCAATTTAAATATGACTTACACTCAAAAAGTTTTTCGCAGAAAAGAACTTTGACGGATCACGCGCGCATTCACACCGACTAAAAGTCGTTCGAATGTGAATTTTCTTCGAAACGTTTTAGACACGAATGCACTTTGACCAACTACGTACGCAAGCACACTAGCGAAAAACCTTTAGAGTGTGATAGTTACTCGAGTAAATTTTCGTGATATGCTTATTTATTAACTCACTTGCATATTCACATCGGCTAATAATAATTATGTCCTGCTGATACGGTTACAACTATGCGGATGCGTAGGTTCGTTTCTATCTACAGAAATACGTACCGACAGACACCTTTTATTTACATCTAGAGACAGCAATGCATTGTTGTAGCTCTGGAGCTGTTAGCTGAAATATATGTGTAGGTATTAGTATTTTTTTGTTAAAAGTTATTTATTTGTTGACTTAAAAGTACATTCATCAACGAACGTCAACAAATAACTAACTAACACTTATATTTTTATTTATAATTGTATTGTTTCTTTGTAGAAATAATAAACTTTAGTTTAAAGTAATAATAATTGTTCTACATTTGGTCCTAATATATAATGTTTTTTTTACACCAATACTCTGATACCTGAAATCCAATTTTTAAATTTGCGTTAAGTAGGTATACTATTTTTCGGTTGCGTAATTTTTTTAATAAAGGTTTCTTTTACCATTGGCTGGATAATTTAAAAGGTAGTTTTAATTGATTGCTTACAACAATGACTAAGATATTTCGTAAAATAAAATATAAAAAAATTATGGAACCTTGGGCGAGAAGAAAACAGTAGAATGTGGATTTGGGTTTATTAAAAATAAAAATTGGTTTTAGAGCCAATACCAAAAATTAAAATTAGACATGTATATATATATATACAGTTAGCAGAAGCAAACAAAAGCCTTGGTGGGCGTGTTCATGTCGCTGTTGTTGTATTTTTGGTATCGATATATTTCATTTCATATCGAAAACTGACTATCGATAACATTAAGTGTCAACTGTCAACCCAATTAGTAAGGTTAATTTTGTTTTTAAAATTCCAATAATTTTGTAAAGAAGGAAAATTGGATCTAGGTCAATTGTATTGATGTACTATTAGGAAAGTTAAATAAATTGAAATAAATTAAAACACCGGCAAGCTAACAAAAAATGTTTTAAATAACAGCTGTCAGCATTCATTATTGTATTATTCATAAAATCATTCGATTGTAATATTTTGATTATACGCGCCAACCTTTAAACTTTCAAACCTTGCATCGCGATTGGTCGTTTGCGATAACATTGAAAATAGTTGGCACATTTTCCACGGCTTTTATTTGCTTCTGTGAACTGTTTGTATATGTATATATAAAAACCAGCTTACTTTCGCTGTATGATACCTATTTTAATATAGGTATTAAAAAATCAGTTAGACATTTTCACACCTATTCACGCTGTCGAAAATTAAAAACCTTTTGTAGTAATGCATTACATATTTCATATAATTTTTGCATATATAGCTACCTCGTTGATGAAGGTAAAAGAATACACTTACACTCACTTATACATCAAAAATAGACCTTTTAATAGCCATGTTTTTTATACGTGTATAAGCAGTGTATACAATGTTTTTAATATTGTTACAAATCCGGTCCTGTCAGCAACCGTAAGGTCGATGGCGTCGAGGGTGCGTGTTCGACCACTCTCCTTTGTAAACCGCCGACAGAGCCTAGGAAAGTCGCGCAATGTCTCGAATACGCGTCGAAAATTGAGAAACAAATGGAAAGATCTGGAACTATGATATCGGGAATATAAAATGGGAAACGATTATAACGATTAGTAGTATTAGCTTATGTGTTTGCGATTTATTAAATGTAAATAGTTAGATAGAGTTGTAAAAGTTGTATTACTAAGTGAATATCAAAGTGGTTAATGAAAATAGAAGTTATTGTATAGAAAATAAACATTGTTTTGCTATTGGATCGAGAGTTTTAATCGCCGAACCCAAGATAGAACTATAAAAATCGTATCAATATGAATAATTAAGAAATACATATAGTACATTTCGGATTTATGATCAGCCTCGTACTTTTAATTATATACCTATAATTGGATAATAACTTATGTATATATTAAAATTTACAATGTTTAAAAAAAAAGGAGCAAGAAGATATTGTCGTTTTGGATTGTGTTGCAGTTATACTCGTAATAATTCCTATTTGGAGATTTTATACCTACGAGAAAATAAGTGATTCAGATCTTAAAGACGTTATCCAATTAATGCAAAAATCAAGATCTACATGATGTCGAAGAATCCGAAGATCGGCAAGATTTAGACGAACCTGAAGAAATCGGAAGCTACACCAACCCTTATGATGGAGAGAACCCTTCAAAGAAATTCGATTTAAATAACTAGCAAATCTTATTTATTGTGTACCAAGTAAAACTGATCTAACCAAAAAATAAATATTGTAATAAAGTAATTTACTCTTTTGCTTAAATTTAAACCAGCATAAAAAATGAAATAATCTTGAAAAAATAATTTTTGGATTTTCTCGTTTTAAACAATATTTTTGCATACAAACAATATTTTATTTTATCGTTGAGGTTTCAAAGAAAAAAAAGAACGCTGGTGCAAATAAAAATTCTAAATTTTACTAATCAATTTTTTGGTTTTAAAATTTGGCTTTTATTTCAATTGTAACTCGTAAAAAATACAAAAATAAATATTTCACTTTAAAAATATTACTGCTTGTTTAACACATGAAAATCTATTTTTTAATGATAATGGGAGACGACATGTAGATGGCGTTAGTACTCTGGTCTCCCAGTCACGTCATTGATCATTGTTTTTCGGAATAATATCCGTTAGTTAGTCTATTTTTTAAGCTATGGTTGTTCCATTGTTTAAAAAATTGTCCTTATACAATGGTTGTACACACCTCGATCCGACATTTTGTCATTGACAGCGCCATCTCGCGTTATGTGATTTTTTCCGTATATTCCTTGTCTAACCTCTTGTAATGAAAAGTTAAAACATATGTCAAAGCAATATATTTGTCAATCATTTAAACATAGTTTAGATGGAGTTAGTTAATAATAAAATGCCATTTTCAGAACCTTTTCGTAAAATAAAAAGCGAACCAAGGGAAGCTGAATCATGCCTTGTTCTTTCAAACATGGTTAAACAAAAACATATGCATAATATGGATAAAGTTAATAATGAAGTGCTGTATTTAGAACCTTTTAAAATAAAAAGTGAAATCATTGAAGATAAACCATCTCTTGTTGCTAAAAACATAGGAAGTCAAAAACAGATTTATCCAGGGATAGTTAATAATGAAGAGTCTTCTTCAGAACCATTTTATACAATAAAAAACGAACCCATTGAAGATGAAAAATGTCTTACAAATTTTCAATTACAATCCCAACAATTTAAAGACAACCAAACAGCAAACCTTTTAGTGAGTACTACATTTAATATGAAGAATGAGGTAGATTGTGCAGAAGATATAAAAACTGAACTTTTAAATGAAGAATGTGATTTATCCTTTATTAAGAGTGAATATGTTTTGGTTCCTACACAATATTCTTGTCATGATAAGAATCTACAAGAATCAAAAAAAGCAACCAGTAAAGAAAAAAATGAAATGAGAAAATACTTGTGTTTGGTTTGCAGGAAAGGTAAGGGTAAAATTTCATAATTAATGTGATATAATGACAGTTAAAAAAGTTAATTTTAAAACATACAAATTATTCAATATTGGATAATCATCATATTTGTTCATAGTATGTAGTAATGAATTTATTTTAAAATAAATCTAAAATTTAAGTAATTTTGGCTAATGTAGTTGTAATTGATGAGATCAATTTTCAAATGATTGAGAATAAATTAAATGTAATTTAATGTACCTATAGTTGGGTTCCAAAATAGTGGGCAGTAAATTCTCAGAACTGATAAAGATAGTTCACTGGTATTCTGGGTCTTCCATTAGCGTATGGAATCTACTAATAAATTTATAAATATTTTATTCATAAATTTAATTCAGAACTTAAATATTATATTGCAATAACTTTTATTAAATTACGTTTTAAGTTGTTAAAATAATGGACTTAAATCAATCAATGAATTATTGGAATTTTTAACTAAAAACTTTGAGTCAATTAGTATAAATACTGAGAAATTTATTATTATTAGGTGGACCTGCTTTGGAGTTGTTCAGATCCTTGTAATGTAACTTTTTTTTATCACCTATTTTCGAAAAAACACATATGCACAACAGTCAGGGGTCTTTGTAAGGACACATTTTGTACCATAAATTCTATTTAACGTTGTAAACAGAAAAACAGAGAAAACATTCATTCAGTCGAGTCTGTACTTTGTATATTGTAGTTTTATTCAAGTATCGAAGTGGTGTATTGTCTTGTGAGCAATATGAAAGGTGTGAGTAGGACAAGTAAAAGACTGTTCAAATTTTTCAGTAGGCGAAAAAACTATTATATACATGTGTATTGTGAACTTGTGACAAAAATATGTTGATCAAGACAATGCGTCTTACCACAGTCGATGATTGGAGCCGTCACCAACAACTGCCCGTGAAAAGGAGACACAATTAACTGGCTTACTAAAAGAAATATATCGTTTGACTATAATTTTTTGAAAATTTAATTATTATATATCGCGAGGAGACATACCCGAATTCAAAAAATAAACTGTCAACAAAATGGCTAATAAGAGCAACATAGTTGTACTGCTTTCCCACTTACCACTGTGAGCTGAACCCCGTAGAACTTATATGGGATCAAATAAATAACCAAGTGGCAAGAGAAAATTTGATTTATTAAATGGATGGGGTAAACATCCTATTAGCAATAAACAATGTCATGTCTGAGTCGTGGATAAATGAGTTTGACTCACTATACATGAAGAAGACAAAATGTGGGATCTAGGCACTAGAATGAATATTGCAGTTGGGCCATTAATTATCAACGTGAATAATAGTGATAGTAATAGTTGTTTATCATCCGACGAATATTTTTCAAACGATGATTAATATATTTCTACCTAATAGATTTGATATTTTGATAATGGTAAGTACATTTTTGTTAAGATTTATATTTTTTGTATAAAAGCTTTAAAGAATACACAACTTTTACTTTTAAACTTCACTCACATAAAAAACCATGTATATACTTGTATGTGTCAGCTAAATATATTTGATAAAGTTCATTTTTATAATGATTGGTCATTTTAAAATTTTCGATTATTTTGGGCCTCAAAAATTAATTGTCTTCTTTAAAAATTAAATTATTAGAAGCTACTAAATAATAAATGGTGTCGGGAGGTTGCTAGCAATTTCTTTCTATTTTAACTTGGATCAACTGTTCTTTTCCACTTGTAAATTTATGCAACGTTGTCATTAATAAAATTTTAAAAACCGAATTATTATTGTACCTTTATATTTATATATTTATATTTATTAAATAATTTTTTTTATCAAGTATATACTTCAACGAATACAATGCGTTGTCCTTACTATTTGACTATCTGGCTGCATATTAACGACTAAAAGAGCACCTAATAAAACATTTAATTTTTCAACCTGGCAACAAAGCCGTCGTTGTAACGTATTTCTGAGAATTTACTGACTACCAATTTCGTTACCAGTGTATAGTATATTTAAAGCATCTAAAAAGATTAAGTTAGTTTTAATATAACATTTGTCTTATTTACAGCCTTCAATGATGCAACGACTAGAGAAAATCACCTAAATGTTCATTTTGACAAAAAACTGGTTACCTGTTCTTATTGTGGATGCTATTTCAAGGATAAAATTTTGTATTTGATTCATTTTTTTCAGCATTTTATAAAAAAAAGTAACTTTTCATCCAAAACGTTATTAAAATGCGATAAGCAAAAAAAGAAGAATAAAATTTGTTTAAAACCGTTTACAATGTACGAAAATTTAAGGCTTCACATGAGCATTCACACCGGCAAAAAACCGTTTAAGTGTGACATTTGCTCAAAAGATTTTTCACAGAAGGGTCGTTTAATAAATCACGCTCGCATCCACACCGGCGAAAAACTATTCGAATGCGAATTTTGTTCAAAACTATTTAGACACAAATCCAATTTGACTCCCCACATGCGCGTACACGCCGGTGAGAAACCGTTCAAATGCGAGATATGTTGGAAACAATTCAACAATAAAGCCAATGTAAAGCGTCACATGCGCTTACACACCGGCGAAAAACCGTTCAAGTGTGACATTTGCTCGAAAGACTTTTTACAGAAGAGTCATTTAATAAATCACGCTCGCATCCACACCGGCGAGAAACCATTCAAATGCGAAATATGTTTTAAACAATTTAACTACAAAGCCAGCGAGCAGCGTCACATGCGCATTCACACCGGCGAAAAACCGTTCAAGTGTGGCATATGCTCGAAAGACTTTTCGGAGAAAAAAACTTTAATAAATCACGTTCGCATCCACACAGGCGAAAAACCGTTCAAGTGTGACATTTGCGCCAAAGACTTTTCAATTAAAAAAACTTTAAAAGATCACGCTCGCATTCACACCGACGAGAAACCGTTCAAGTGTGACATTTGCGCGAAAGACTTTTCGAATAAAAAAACTTTAAAAGATCACGGTCGCATTCACTCCGACGAGAAACCATTCAAATGCGAATTTTGTTTGAAACTATTTAGACACAAATCCAATTTGACCATCCACATGCGCCTACACGCCGTCGAAAAACCGTTCAAATGCGATATTTGTTTGAAACAATTCAACCAAAAGCGCTATTTGTTAAGTCACCAGCGCATTCACACCGGCGACAAACCTTTTGAATGCCAAATATGCTCGAAAAAATTCAATGCAAAAAGCAGTATGCTGCTTCATATGCGCACCCACTCGAGCGAAAAACTATTCGAATGCGAAATATGTTTGAGCAAATTCAATCAAAAAGGCGACGTGCAGCGTCACATGCGCATTCACACCGGCGAAAAACCGTTTAAGTGTGACATTTGCTCGAAACACTTTTCACAAAAGGGTCATTTAATACATCACGCTCGCGTCCACACCGGCGAGAAACCATTCGAATGCGAATTTTGTTCGAAACTATTTAGAGCCAAATCCAAGTTGACTGCCCACAAGCGCTTACACACCGGCGAAAAACCGTTCAAATGCGAAATATGTTTAAAGCAATTCAACGATAAAGCCAATGTGAAGCGACACATGCGCATTCACACCGGCGAAAAATCGTTCAAGTGTGACATACAGGGTAATTGATTAGTGTGATAAAGCTCAGTAACACTGTTATCATAAGATACCAAAAACAAATTTTGTAAAAAAATTGTAGGCAGCTTTTTATGCTTCACATTTCAAATTTAGTTACAATGATACGGGGTGTTCCATAACGCAGTGCCGGTTCAAAATTATGTTTTTTTCAATAAAACACCCTATATTTTATTATTTATTAAAATCTCCCCATTACAACAATATAAGGCTATAGTATGTTATACAGGGTATTTGAAAAGTTATAACCGATCCTATGTTGAAATCTTAACTAGTTCAACGGCCTGTATAATTAAAAAGGAGAATAAGAATAATAATCCATTAAAGCCAAAGTTTTTTAATGATTGTCAAAGTTTATAAATACGAACGAATTTGTGAATATTTATTAAATCGAATACAGTATAAGTCGAAACTTGAGTACATTATTTTCTCAGTAAGTTCAAATGGATCACTCCGTTTTTTATATCACTATCGAAAAATGCTGTTACCATACTTTTTTTTATTAACCATTCCCTAAACCTAAACTTATTAGTTTTTTAGATATTTACATTTTTCTATGCAAAGTATTAATGTGTATTAAAGTGCACATAATACTGGCAGCTCGGCCACTAATTAGTATAGTGTGTTATGGCGTCTCACTCACTCGCCTGTCAGTCGCGCCGAGAGTTACGTCCTCTTTTCCTTCTATAGCGTTTCTATACTTTTTTATCTTCGTACATACAATGCTGTCGACGTCCATTTTAATACTGTGGCCGCAGTGTCGTGATACTGGTGTTTCGGTTTGGTAGCTCAAAGACACCACAGTTGTGCGACTAGTTGCGACGCCACGGGAGGGATTCAATTTTGAAAGTTACTGGGTTATTTTGGGATTTATCTTCCAATGGATTATGGTACTCAAGAATTTTTGTTTACCGAAATAACTTCTTTCTGTGAATTATTTCCATCACGCCCACGCTACAACTACGAAAATTGTGGAACCAACTGCAGTTAACATCCAAGGAAAGATATATTAAATTTATTATCTGTATACAGGAGAAACATATTCATTGGTTAGTGATCGGTATTATTTTTTACCAACTCGTATAGGATTTTGTTATCATTTTCTAGTGAAATGACTTCAGATTTAGATATATTTAGTTTTATTTCAGGAATTTGGGTAAAGAAATTGAAAATAATACCAATGAAAATCACGCGATCTTTTAACCCGGTTGGTATTCCTCAGCAGTAAAAAATGGTTTCATTATTTGGGTCATTACCCATATTTGCACTCGTGAATTTTAGTTAATCTCATCATTTCACTAGGTTAGGTTACGTTAGGTATCATGTAAGTGGGGCGTGGACCCATAGTAGGTCTATTGTGGCTCACCCCTAGAGGTCACGGTTCACCGCACAATCCAGCCCTTCTCACGAAGTTCATGGTTGAATAGGGTGAGATTTTTTTAAAATCGCTAGGTTCTAGGTTGGTGTGTCCAAATATGTTGAACCTTATTCTTCCTAGGCCGGGGCATGAACATAGTATATGTTCAGCAGTTTCGTCTTCCACGCAGCAGAACCGACAGTCCGTTTGTTGGTTCAGATCTATCTTTCTGAAGTGGTATCTCAGACGACAGTGTCCCGTAAGCAGTCCTGTTAGAATACGCAGGTCATTTCTGCTCCATTCTAGGATCTGCTTAGTTGTGTTTCTCGAGGGTTGTAACGGTAAAAACGCCTTCGAGTGGGTTAGCCCTGGTATTTCGGACCAGTACGTGAGTATTTTCCTCTCCGCCCAGTCCGAAATGATTGTTTTGGCGGCACTTGTGGTGACTCCAAAAACCGGTTCTGGTTCAGTGAACGCAGATTAGGCCCCCTGTTTTGTAAGGGGGTCGGCTTTTTCGTTTCCTTCCACCCCCTGGTGCCCAGGTACCCACCCTGTTTTTTGCACCAGGGTACTCTAAGATCATTTCACTATGTAAAATTTGTTTTTAGGGTTGTTATTTCAGGGCTATTATTTCCTTGGTGTTATCTCAGCTGTTATTCTGGCTGTTGAATTGTTGCTTGAAGCTGTTGTTTCCGGTGGTATACCGATTTGAAGTCATTTTGTTGAATGCAGTGATATACAGGGTGATAACTGGATGATTTCCCTCCCATACGTCAGCTGATATATGGATCACACGCAAGTTTCTCTTGAAATTGACAATTGAATCTTATTATTTTATTCTCTAGAATAGCCAATATATTTTTTCGCTGTACAAAATGTTGATGGATTACCTAAAAAATTATCGGCGGAATTACCTATGCATAAATTTCTTGTAAACGGAGAACTATGGCGTTTTGATTTTTAATTGATCGTGATTAATAATAATCATTGGTTTTTTTCATATTATTGGTTGACATAACACCAACTACTGCTACTGCCAATAGTGATCTTGTTTGTTTAAATTAGTTACTATTTTTTTTTATGATACATTATATAATAATTTGAAATATATTTCTGTGCTGCTCGTATTTCTTAAGTTTCAAGCAAAACATTAGGAATAATTTGATGTTTTTGATTTGAAATATGTTTCTCCCTGTTTGTGAAGATTCTTAATTTGAATACACGAAGTTGATGTATAATTTTTTTTTATTTGTTTGCAATTAATTTCTTTATCCCAACTAATTTATAAAGTAAGTGGTTAAATGTTGGTAATTTTGATAAGCATTGAGCTAGGTATTGTAATTCTTAATGTATTCTGGGTCGCAATTTGTCTGGCGTCCTAAAAAAAAATTTTTTTTCTCTTTTGATACACTTTTGTGAACTCCACCTTTCTCCACTGTTTTAGCTAGCCGTGAGTACTCATCTGTCGAGTGGCAGACAAAACATCATAACCGGAAACATACCCTTGATAATTGTTTTTTTGTTGTTGTATATGTAATATTATTACGATATTTAGTTCGTTCTTGGGTTCGTTGATTTTAAACTCTCGATACAGTAACAAAACAATCTTTACTCTAATACTTTTACACAATAAACTTTACTTCTACAAATCACATAGATATTCACTTAGATATTCAACTAATTACAACTACAATTATTTAAATTTTATGACTCATAAACACTCTTAAAAACTGGCCTCTTCGCGGCCGCTGCCTTTTTTATACCTGTAAATAATAATTTCACCCCTTTCGCGAACGCGATAGATCAATCCTTCGAAGTCTTTAGACGACGCTAGAGTTTACCAGACGGAGGCGGAAGCCGACAAAGCCTCGTTAATATGCACCCCTCGTTGTGGACGATGCTCGGATAAATAAACAGGGCCGGTTTGTAACAGTATATTTCAATAAGAGTCGATAAAATGGGCTTTTTCCGTGCGCGTGCGACAAGTTTCCGTGGGAGACGCAGCCGAATACGGAAAGTAGTGCAAGCACGGAAAAAGCATTTATGGACGTGTAATGAACGATACTTTTCATTATATCTACCTGAAAACCACAAATTGTTAAGATATTATCACTAAAAATATCAAAAAAGTGTCAAAAAACAAGCGTTTTTTACCCCTTTGCTAAGAAAATAAACAAAAAAATTTGCGATTTTTAGAGAACTATCAATAGCATATTATTTTATTTTGACATGCAGGTAGGCAGCTGATGACACGGAAAAAGCTGGCTTTTGTTGCGCTAAATAGGCATGTAAATATAGTGTTTTCAGGTTGGTATAATGAATATAAAATATCTAAATTAGATTAAACTAAGCTGTAGTTAAATAATCTCAATTCTCCTTTGTTACTTATTAAGGTTAAGTATGTAAGAATTGTATGCAGGAATTGTAAAAATTAATTATCTATGTTATAAGGTAACTTCTCTCTTAATCGAGATCAATGTGAGAAATGTATAACTTGTATTAATATTTTTGGAAGTCGCCACAATATCTTTAGTGAAATGGGGCTGATATGTTGTTGATTTGAGCAGAGGGTTCGGTTATAAACAAGGGCTCTTATACCTACAGCAATACACTGTAAAGGTACCCTTTCACGATTAGGCGGCTTGCTGTTGGGAACTGACAAAATTAAGATCAACAGTTAAAACTATACTTCTATCAGTTAGCTATACACCTTGACAATGATGGGAAAAAATCACGAAGTGGGCGACATCTATTATTGATTGTATGAACTTCTCGAGTGTACAACAAAGTAACCTCAAGGTTTGTTTGTTTGCAGCAAGCACTTTGTGATAGATGATTTTTTCAGTGGTAAGTGTGATATTGTTATCCAATTATCTATCATTTTATTTTTAATTATTCATAGTGATTCATAGCGTTTGAAAGATGATTTTTATGACTTTTTCATTGAGACCGTCAGTTCCGCATAAAATTATGTGGCAAGCCTTAAAAAGCTATTCACCTTTCTTAATTGGTGGAACTAGTTCACCCACTTAATACAATATGTCCGAAATTGATATTTTAACTTTCGTATGCATTGCAACAAGAATTTCAGGGACAACAGAACTGAAAGAAAAACTTTGAAAACACACCAAAATTGATCCTACTACCTACACAGTTTACTAAAAAGGTCCTGACAGGTCCTTGGACGAGAAGCGATTGCCAACGTACATTCTTATTGTATTTCTTTTATAAAATTTTCTGGGTGTTAGAATTATAGGATTTTTTCTTATAGGCGAATCGCGACTGGCTAAATGACTTACAGCCTATGCAAAAAAAAATATTACCTATCCTACACCTAGTCTTTACTGGCATACTTAACGAGAATCCAGCGACAATTTTACTGAAACGTCGAAAACAAACTTCAAATCCTGCTTCAATCCAATAGTTCAACAAAGAAAATAAACTTTAACTCTGAGATAACCAACATTCCCTTTAATAATACTTTGGTTTTATACATGATCAAATTACAGAATATTTGTTGTTCTTACCTCATTCGGACATGTTGTCATCAGCGCCATCTCGCGTTATATGATTTTTCCTTATATTCCTTGTCTAACCTCTTGTAATGAAAAGTCGAAACATATGTCAAAGCAATATATTTGTCGATCATTTATACAGATTAGATGGAGTTAGTTGATAATAAAATGCCATTTTCGGAATCATTTCGTAAAATAAAAAGCGAACCAAGGGAAGTTGAATCATGCCTTGTTCTTTCAAACATGGTTAAACAAGAACACATGCATAATATAGATAAAGTTAATAATGAGGTGTTGTATTTAGAACCTTTTAAAGTAAAAAGTGAACTCATCGAAGATAAACCATCTCTTGTTGCTATAAACATAAAAAGTCAAAAACAGATTCATCCAGGGATAATTAATAATAAAGAGTCTTCTTCTGAACCATTTTCTTCAATAAAAAACGAACCCAGCGAAGATGAAAAATTTCAATTACAATCCCTACAATTTAAAGACAACCAAACAGCAAACCTTTTAGTGAGTACTATATTTAATATGAAGAATGAGGTAGATAGTGCAGCAGATATTAAATCTGAACTTTTAAATGAAGAATGTGATTTATCTTTTATTAAGAGTGAATATGTTTTGGTTCCTACACAATATTCTTGTCATGATAAGAATCTACAAGAATCAAAGAAAACAACCAGTAAAGAAAAAAATGAAATGAGAAAATACTCGTGTTTAGTTTGCAGAAAAGGTAAGGGTGAAATTTCATAATATAATATATAGAAGAAGCTTTTCATAATTAATGTGATATGACAGTTAAAAAAGTTAATTTTAAAACATACAAATGATTAAACACCTAAACCCTAAGCAATTGGTTTTTCTTTAGTATATTTTATTAAAGATTTGTATTATAATATTCAAACATATTGGATAATCATCATATTTGTTCATAGTAGTAATAAATTTGTTATTTTAAAATAAATAAATAATTTTAAAAAATAAATAATTTTATTCCTAAATTTAATTCAGAAATTAAATATTATATTGCAATAACATTGTATTAAATTTCATTTTAAGTTGTTAAAATATGAACATAAATAAAACAATTATTTCTGCTTATTGGAATTTCCAACTAAAAACTTTCACTGGGTCAATTAGTATAAATACTGGGAAATTAATAATTATTAGGCCGACCTGCCTTGAAGTCATTCAGATCCTTGTAATGTTATTTATTTTTATCACCTATTTTCGAAAAGACACATATGAACAACACTTATGGGTCTCTGTAAGGACACATTTTGTACCATAAATTTTATTTAACATTGTAAACAGAAAAATAGAGAAACAGAGAAAACATTCATTCAGTCAAGTGGGTACTTTGTATATTGTTGTTATTTTCGAGTATCGAAGTGGTGTTTTGTGTTGTGAGCAATATGGAAGGTAAGAGTAGTGCAATAAACGACAATGTCCAAATTTTTCAGTAGGCAAAAAACTATTTTATACATGTGTAAATAAAAAGAACTAGAAAAAGTGTTCTTATATACAGAAATTATCTTGTGGAGGAGACATTATTTGGAAAAAATACGAGAGTATTGTTGTGAAGTCAAACACATTTACTATTTAGATGAAACCTGGTTAAATCAAGGGCATACTGTCTCACAGATCTGTCACGATTTTGAAATTAAAATTTTGGTTTTTTGGATAATGGATTGTTGATCTTCGAATCCATGAAAACCAGGGACTACCATGAGGATATTGTCACTCTAAAGTTCGAAGGTTGGTTGTCACAGCTTTTACCAAACCCCATAAATTCTGTTGTTGTTATGGACGATGCGTCTTACCACAATCGACGATTGGAACCGTCATCAACAACTGCCTGGCAAAAAGGAGACATAATTAACTGGCTTACTCAAAGAAATATATCATTTTACGACAATTTTTGTAAAATTTAATTATTAAATATCGCGAGGAAACATACCCAAATTCAAAAAATATGCTGTTGACAAAATGGCTCATAAGAGCAACACCGCCTTTCCCCTTATCACTGTGAGCTGAACCCCATAGAACCTATGTGGGCTCAAATAAACAACCAAGTGGCAAGAGAAAACGTGACTTTTTAAATGGATGAGGTAAAAATCCTATTAGCAATAGACAATGTCACGTCTAAGTCATGGAAAAATGAATTTGATTCACTATACACGAAGAAGACAAAATGTGGGATCTAGACACTAAAATGAATATTGCAGTTGGGCCATTAATTATCAACGTGAATAATAGTGATAGTGATAGTTGTTCATCATTCCATGAATATTTTTCAGACAATGATATATTTCTGCCTAATAGATTTTATATTTTGATAACGGAAGTACATTTTTGTTAAGCTTAATATTTTTTTGTATAAAAGCTTTAAAGAATAAACAACTTTTACTTTTAAACTTCACTCGCATTAAAAACCATGTACATACTTGTATTTGTCAGCTAAATATATTTGGTAAAGTTCATTTTTATAATGATAGGTCATTTTTGAATATTTTGAATCCCAATAATTAATCGTCTTCTTTGAAATTTAAATTATCAGTTACTAGAATAAACCAAATCTTTCATGACATTTTCCTGGCTATTAAATCAATGATAGGCTACTAAATGTTAAATTGTGTAGGGAGGTCGTAGGAAATCTCTTTCTATTTTAACTTTGATCAACTGTTCTTTTCCACTTGTAAATGTATGCAACGTTGTCATAAACAAAATTTTAAGAACCGAATTATTATTTTACCTTTATATATATATATATATATATATATATATATATATATATATATATATATTTAAATTTATTAAATTAATTTTTTTATCAAGACTAAAAGAGCACCTAATAAAACATTTAATTTTTCAACCTGGCAACAAAGCCGTCGTTGTAACGTATTTCTGAGAATTTACTGACTACCAGTTTCGTTACCAGTGTATAGTATATTTAAAGCATCTAAAAAGATTAAGTTAGTTTTATTATAACATTTGTTTTATTTACAGACTTTAATGATGCAACGGCTAGAGAAAATCACCTAAATGTTCATTTTGACAAAACACTGGTTACCTGTTCTTATTGTGGATGCTATTTCAAGGATAAAATTTTGTATTTGATTCATTTTTTTCAGCATTTGGTAAAAAAAATTAACTTTTCATCCAAGACGTTATTAAAATGCGATAAGCAAAAAAAGAAGAATAAAATTTGTTTAAAACCGTTCACAATGTACGAAAATTTAAGGCGTCACATGCGCATTCACACCGGCAAAAAACCGTTTAAGTGTGACATTTGCTCGAAAGATTTTTTAGAAAATGGTCATATAATAAATAACGCTCGCATCCACACCGACGAGAAACCATTCGAATGCGAATCTTGTTCAAAACAATTTAGACACAAATCTGGTTTGACTTGCCACATACGCAGACACACCGGCGACAGTCCATTCAAATGCGAAATATGTTCGGAATATTTCACCGGAAAGAGCCATTTGATAAGTCACAAGCGCATTCACACCGGTGACAAACCATTTGAATGCCAATTTTGTTCAAAACCTTTTGGAAGCAAAAACGGTTTGACTTGCCACATACGCATTCACACCGGCGAAAAACCGTTCAAGTGTGACATTTGCTCGAAAGACTTTTCGACGAAAAATAATTTAAAAGATCACGCTCGCATCCACACCGACGAGAAACCATTCAAATGCGAATTTTGTTCGAAACTTTTTAGACACAAATATGGTTTGACTTGCCATATACGCAGACACACC
This sequence comes from Agelastica alni, assembly GCA_950111635.1. NCBI lineage: Eukaryota > Metazoa > Arthropoda > Insecta > Coleoptera > Chrysomelidae > Agelastica > Agelastica alni. The sequence continues at coordinate 10,430,480 of OX467718.1, forward strand.
GGCGAAAAACCGTTCAAGTGTGGCATATGCTCGAAAGACTTTTCGGAGAAAAAAACTTTAAAAGATCACGCTCGCATTCACACCGACGAGAAACCTTTCAAATGCGAATTTTGTTTAAAACTATTTAGACACAAATCCAATTTGACCATCCACATGCGCCTACACGCCGTCGAAAAACCGTTCAAATGCGAAATTTGTTTGAAACAATTCAACCAAAAGCGCTATTTGTTAAGTCACCAGCGCATTCACACCGGCGACAAACCTTTTGAATGCCAAATATGTTCGAAAAAATTCAATGCAAAAGGCAGTATGCAGCTTCACATGCGCAACCACTCCGGCGAAAAAATATTCAAATGCGAAATATGTTTGAAGCAATTCAACAGAAAACACTACGTGCAGCGTCACATGCGCATTCACACTGGCGAAAAACCGTTCAAGTGTGACATTTGCTCGAAGGACTTTTCACAGAAGGGTCATTTAATAAATCACGCTCGCATCCACACCGACGAGAAACCATTCGAATGCGAATTTTGTTCGAAACTATTTAGAGAAAAATCCAGTTTAACTACCCACATGCGCCTACACGCTGTCAAAAAAGCGTTCAAATGCGAAATATGTTTGAAGAAATTCAACAATAAAGCTAATGTGCGGCGTCACATGCGCATTCACACCGGCGAAAAACCTTTCAAGTGTGACATTTGCTCGAAAAAGTTTTCGCAGAGTGGAACTTTAATAGATCACCTTCGCATCCACACCGACGAAAAACCATTCGAATGCGAATATTGTTCGAAACTATTTAAATACAAATCCAGTTTGCTTGGTCACATGCGTAGACACACCGGATAAAAAATATTCAACTGCAAAATTTGTTCAAAACAATTTAATAAAAAAAGGGAAATTCTGAATCATAGTCTCATTCATACTGGCGAAAAACTATTCAAATGCGAAATATGTTTGAAGCAATTCCACCAAAAAGCCGACGTGCAGCGTCACATGCGCATTCACACCGGCGAAAAACCGTTCAAGTGTGATATACAAGGTGGTTAATTAGTGTGATAATGCTCAGTAGCTCTGTTATCATAAGAGATACCAAAAATAATTGTGTATACAAACTGTAGGCAGCTTTAAACTTCATATTTCAAATTTAGTTACAATATTACAGGGTGTTCCATAACGCGGTGCTAATTATCTATTAAAGTCAAAGTTTTTTAATGATTGTTCAAGTATATAAACACGAACGAATTTGCGAATATTTATTAAATCGAATACATTATAAGCCGATACTTGAGTACATTATTTTCTCAGTAATTTCAAATGGATCACGCTGTATTTTATATCACTATCGAAAACTGCTGTTACCATAATTCTTTTTTTATTAACCATTCCCTGGATTCAAAGTTATTAGTTTTTGAGATATATCCATTTTTCTATGCAAAGTATTAATGTGTACTAAAGTGCACATAATACTGGCAGCTCCGCCACTAATTAGTAAAGCGTTTTATGGCGTCTCACTCACTCGCCCGTCAGTCGCGCCGAGAGTTACGTCCCTCTTACCCTATTTAGCGATTCTATACTTTTTTACCTTCGTACATACAATGCTAACTCATCGACGTTAATTTTAATACTGTGGCCGCAGTGTGGTAATACTGGTGTCTAGGTTTGGTATTTCAAAGACACCCACAGTTGCGCGACTGGTTGCGCCGCCACGGTGTCTCCGTGAACTTGTAACAGTCTAATTCTCCTGTTACAACAATGATACATTGTTCTATGCGAACATGGGGTCTCAAATGGTGTTAATAATGTTACCTCCAATTGCTATGGTTATATTAAATGCTATATTAAAGAAAGTATTTTTTGTTTAATTATAAAATCGCTGTAACCCTTTTTCAGCATACAATTGTCTGCCTAAATTATTGGAAATTTGTATATCACAATTCTAATTATTTTTTTTTATTTCATTTTTAATATTTTTCAATCACTATTTACAGATTAGATTTTGTTAAATCTACTTTAAAAATGCGCGGTAACAAAGCGGAAGTTTTTTTTTCCTTTTTAATTTATTATCCTGCTCTAATAGTTTATCACGCTGTATTTTTAAAATCTATCCACTTGCTACTGTGGCGCAACCTTAATTTTCCCCTTTCAGCGGACACTTTTACACGTAGTTGGTTCTCCTTACTTCTACCCTCCATAATTGACGAAGTAGGCGACATTTATTATTGATCGTATGAACTTCTCGAGATGTGAACAAATAACTAACCTCCATTTGTTGATATGGGTGAAAAGGGAACTTTTTATATTATATATGATATGTTCAAAATTGATATTTCGCCTTTAAAAGGCATTGCAACAAGAATTCCAAGAACAATAGAACTCAGGGCCAGATTTAGGAGAGGGCATCCGGGGCTACAGCCCTGGGGCCTCCACAAAAGAGGGCCCCCCACAATAGAGACTTCGGAAACAAAATCTTTCAAATTCCGACTAGTAAAAAACTTTCACAAAAAAATGATTTAATGAAAAACTCGACTGAAAAAAATTGTTCATTTTATTTGGAAAATAATTTGAGGTCAGGGGGCCTCCAATCCTTTGTTGCCCCAAGTCCTTCAGACATCTAAATCCGGCCCTGACAGAACTGAAAAGCACACCAAAATTGATCCTACCTAGTCTTTACTGGCATAATTAATGAGAATCCAGCGACAATTAATCTGAAACGTCGAAAACAAACCTTTTATCCTTGTTCAATCCAATAGTTTAACAAAAGAAATCAACTTAAACTCTGAGATACCTAAAATTCCCTTAAATAAAACTTTGATTTTACACGTGATGAAATGACAGAATATTTGTTGTTCTCACCTCCATAGGACATTTTGTAATTGACAGCGCCATCTCGCGTTATGTGATTTTTCCCCTTATATTCCTTGTCTAACCTCTTGTAATAAAAAGTCAAAACATGTCAAAGCAATATATTTGTCTATCATTTAAACATAGTTTAGATGGAGTTAGTTAATAATGCCATTTTCAGAACCTTTTCGTAAAATAAAAAGCGAGCCAAGGAAAGTTGAATCATATCTTGTTCTTTCAAACATGCGTAATATGGATAAATTTAATAATGAAGTGCTGTATTTAGAGTCTTTTAAGGTAAAAAGTGAATTCATCGAAGATAAGCCATCTCTTGTTGCTATAAACATAAAAAGTCAAAAACAGATTCATCCAGGGATAGTTAATAATGAACAGTCTTCTTCAGAACCATTTTGTACATTAAAAAACGAACCCAGCGAAGATGAAAAATGCCTTACAAATTTTCAATTACAATCCCAACAATTTAAAGACAACCAAACAGCAAACCTTATAGTGAGTACTACATTAAATATGAAGAATGAGATAGATAGTGCAGAAGATATAAAAACTGAGCTTTTAAATGAAGAGTGTGATTTATCCTTCATTAAGAGTGAATATGTTTTGGTTCCTACACAATATTCTGGTCATGATAAGAATCTGCAAGAATCAAAGAAAGAAACCAGTAAAGAAAAAAATGAAATGAGAAAATACTTGTGTTTAGTTTGCAGAAAAGGTTAGGGTAAAATTTCATAGTATAATATATAGAAAAAGCTTTTCATAATTAATGTGATATAATGACAGTTAAAAAAGTTCATTTTAAAATATACAAATAATTAAACACCTAAACCCTAAGCAAATGGTTTTGAAATATAATCGTTTATTATTTAGTATATTAAGTTTAATATTTATTAGATTACACAATAAATCACTTAAATGTTTTATTTAAAGATTTGTATTATATTATTCTAACATATTGGATAATCATCATATTTCATTGTAGTAGTAATGAATTTGTTATTTTAAAATAAATCTAAAATTTAAGAAATTTTGGCAAATGTAATGTAATTGATGAGAACAATTTCCAAATGATTAAGAATAAATTGAAAATAATTTAATGTACCTATAGTTGGGTTCCAAAATAGTAGGCAGTAAATTCTGAGAACTGATAAAGACAGTTCACTGGTATTCTAGGTCTTCCATTGGCGTAGGGAATCTACTAATAAATTTATAAATATTCTATTTATAAATTTAATCCAGAACTTAAAAATTATATTGCAATAAATTTTATTAACTTGCGTTTTAAATTGTTAAAATAATGAACATAAATCAAACACAGGATAGGTCTACCCAAAAGCTCTACAGAATATAAAAATTTTATTTTTAAACTTCACTCACATTAAAAACCATGTACATACTTGTATTTGTCAGCTAAATATATTTTGTAAAGTTCATTTTTATAATGATTGGTTATTTTCAAATTTTCGAATATTTTGTGTCTCAAAAATTAATTGTCTTCTTTGAAATTTAATTTATTAGTTACAAGAATGTACCAAATCTTTCATGACATTTTCCTGCTATTAAATCAATGATACGCTACTAAATGTTGAATGGTCTCAGGAGGTCGGTAGCAATCTCTTTCTATTTAAGGGTAACTTGGATCAATAGTTCTTGTACGCAACTTTGTCATGTACAAAATATTAAAAATCGAATTTATATTGTACTTTTATATTTTTTTTATTAAATATTGATGGTATTAATTACATTTTTTTAGCAAGTATATACTTTAACGAATACAATACGCTGTCCTTACTATTTGACTATCTTGCTGCATATATATGATTAAAAGAGCACTTAATAAAATATTTAATATTTTAACCTGGCAACAAAGCCGTCGTTGCAACGCATTCTTATTTCCGAGAATTTACTGACTACAATTTTGTTACCAATGTATAGTATATTTAAAGCATCTAAAAAGATTAAGTTAGTTTTAATTTAACAATTGTTTTATTTACAGACTTCAAGAACGCAGCGACTAGAGAAAAGCACCTAAATGTTCATTTTGACAAAAAGCTGGTTACATGTTCTTATTGTGGATGCTATTTCAAGGATAAAATTTTGTATTTAATTCATTTTTTTCAGCATTTTATAAAAAAAAGTAACTTTTCATGCAAAACGGTAATAAAATGCGATAAGCAAACAAAGAAGAATAAAATTTGTTTAAAACAGTTTTTAAAAAAGGAAACATTTCCAGTTGCAAAGTTATTTACTTGTGAAATTTGTTTAAAACCGTTTACAATGTACGGAAATTTAAGGCGTCACATGCTCCTACATACCGGCGAAAAACCGTTCAAGTGTGACATTTGCTCAAAAGACTTTTCGCAAAAAAGTCATTTAATAGGTCACGCTCGCATTCACACCGACGAGAAACCATTCGAATGCGAATTTTGTTCGAAACTATTTAGACACAAATCCGGTTTGACTTGCCACATACGCAGACACACCGGCGACAGTCCATTCAAATGCGAAATATGTTCGGAATATTTCACCGAAAAGAGCCATTTGTTAAGTCACAAGCGCATTCACACCGGTAACAAACCATTTGAATGCCAATTTTGTTCGAAACTTTTTAGAAGCAAAAACGGTTTGACTTGCCACCTACGCAAACACACCGGAAAAAAAGTATTCAAATGCAATATATGTGCGAAAAAATTCAATAAAAAAAGCGAAATGCTGAATCATAGGCTCAGTCATACTGGCGAAAAACCATTCAAATGCGAAATATGTTTGAAACAATTCAACGAAAAAGCCAATGTGCGGCGTCACATGCGCATTCATACCGGCGAAAAACCGTTCAAGTGTGACATTTGCTCGAAAAAGTTTTCGCAGAAAAGAACTTTAATGGATCACGTTCGCATCCACACCGACGAGAAACCATTCGAATGCGAATTTTGTTCAAAACTATTTAGACACAAATCCAGTTTGACCGGTCACATGCGTAGACACACCGGAGAAAAAATATTCAACTGCGAAATTTGTTCAAAACAATTTCATAAAAAAAGCGAAATTCTGAATCATAGGCTCATTCATACTGGCGAAAAACCATTCAAATGCGAAATATGTTTGAAACAATTTATCGAAAAAGCCAACGTGCAGCGTCACATGCGCATACACACCGGCGAAAAACCGTTCAAGTGTGACATTTGCTCGAAAGACTTTTCGGAGAAAAAAACTTTAAATGATCACGCTCGCATCCACACCGACGAGAAACCATTCGAATGCGAATTTTGTTCGAAATTATTTAGACACAAATCCGGTTTGACTTGTCACTTGCGCAGACACACCGGAGAAAAAATATTCAAATGCAATATATGTTCGAAAAAATTCATTGAAAAGAGTGAAATGCTGAATCATAGGTTTATTCATACTGGCGAAAAACCGTTCAAATGCGAAATATGTTTGAAACAATTCAACGAAAAAGCCAACTTGCAGCGTCATATGCGCATACACACCGGCGAAAAACCGTTCAAGTGTGAAATTTGCTTAAAAGGCTTTTCAGTTAAAATAACTTTAATAGATCACGCTCGCATCCACACCGACGAGAAGCCATTCGAATGCGAACTTTGTTCGAAACAATTTAGACATAAAAGGAGTTTTACCCGCCACATGAGCAAACACGTCAGCGAAAAAAAACCCGTTCGATAAAAAAAGTCACACCAGCAAAAAATCATTCAAATGCGAAATATGCTCGAACGGATTCCATGCCAAAGCGAATTTGATGCGTCACATACGCATTTACAATGGCGAAAAACCGTTCAAATGTGACTTATGCTCGAAAAGTTTTTTTTCGTAGAAAAAAACTTCGATAGATCACTCGCGGATTCACACCGACTTGCCGGTACGTTTTCGGCTATGTGGATGCGTAAAGGTTCGTTTAGGCTTCTATTTCACCGAGACACCATGACGGCGCAACCGGTCGCCGCCACAAAAGGAGCATATACAACACTATAGAGAGTGTCTCCCCTGGTGTCCGCTTGATAACCATTTTGGCGGAGCGACCAGCACGGACTAGTGCACCTAATACTGGTAGCGATTCTATACTTTTTTACCTTCGTACATAAAATGCTAACTCATCGACGTCCATTTTAATACTATGGCCGCAGTGTGGCGATACTGGTGTCTCGGTTTGGTAGCTCAAAGACACCACAGCTGCGCGACTGGTTGCGCCGCCACTGTGTCTCCGTGAACTTGTAACAGTCTAATTCGCCCGTTACAACAATAATACATTGTCCTATGCGAATATGGGGTCTCAAATGGCGTTAATAATGTTACCTCTAATTGCTATGGTTATATTTGGGATAAATATATTATATGTTGTAGTGCCCTTAGCCAAGAAAATATTTAAAAAGGTTTAATAAGAGCCCAATGAACTCGGTTGACCATTCACTGGAATTATTAACATCAATCCGATGAACTCTGTTAGAATATTTAACGAACGCACGTATTGTTTATATTTTACGTCGTTCGTGGAAATAATAATCTATTTTGTATATATGTTAGTAAACAATTATAACGAATAGTCGTGCATATGTAATAAATGTATTTTTAAAGACAACGTGTTCCTCTTTTATTTAACAAGAGTTTTCCCGTAACCTCAAACTATCTACCGAGCAAGAGACCTAATTACTATATGACGATCCAGATATATTACAATGTGCTAGCCTTCATTGTCTCTCACTAATAGATGTCAGAAGATGTTTCAAATATCGAATAAATAAATCGCTATATATCGAAACAAATTCCTGCGAGAACAAATAATGGTTGTAATGTTTCAGGATCGCCATGTAATGTTTTAGGAAGCCATGTAGTACTTAGGCACTTTAAGGTTACGGAAAACTCTGGTTAGAATAAAAAAAGGAACGTTTTTCTAAGTACTATATTAAATTAATCGAACGTTACTACTACATGTTTATTTACGATTGTTGAACTTGACCGACCTAAGCAGTCCGCGTATCGACCGGTCATGTCAAAATATAAAAACACACAACTCCTGCTAGACGACTCGTTGTTTAATAAATACAATTAATTTGTAAACAATGCGTGTTGACATTGACACGTTCGTTGGGTGCAAAGAAATTCTCATGAACGGTCAACCGAGTTCGTTGGGCCTTTATTAACCCTCTTTCCATGTTTTCCTGTCTCAGGTCACTACTTGGTATATTTCTTGCTGCAAAGAACGCTAAGCAAGCGGATTAAAAATTCGATTGATTCGTGGAAAATAGTAAAGTTACTGGGTTATTTTGGAATTTATCTTTCGATGGATTATGGTACTCAGGAGTTTTTGTTTTCCGAAATAACTTTTCTCTGTGAGGATTAGTTCTACCACGCCCACGCTACTACTACGAAAATTGTGGAACCAATCCATTCAATATCCGAGAAAAGATATATTAATATATAATGATAGGATCATTTTCTAGTGAAATGATTCCAGATTTAGACATATTTAGTTTTATTTCAGGAATTTGGTTAAGGAAATTGAAAATAATACCAATGAAAACCACTTGGTATTTCTCAACAGTAAAAAATGGTTTTATTATTTGGGTCATTACATTACATTACATTAATTTTATAGTTTCACTATGTAAAATTTGTTTTTAGGGTTGTTATTCCCGGGAAATTATTTCCGTGGTGTTATCCCAGCTGTTATTCTGGCTGTTGAATTGTTGCTTGAAGCTGTTGTTTCCAGTGGTATACTGATTTGAAGTCATTTTGTTAAATACGGTGGTATACAGGGTGATAACTGGATGCTTCCCCTCCCCTACGTTAGCTGATAATATATGGTTCGCTGGATCACACGCAAGTTTCTCTTGAAATTGACAATTGATATTTGATTCTCTAGAATATATTTATGCGCTGTAAAAAATGTCAATGGTTTACTTAAGAAGTTATAATTATCGGCGGAATTACCTATGCATAATTTTCTAGTATACGGAGAACTATGGCGTTTTTATTTTCAATTGATCTTAATTGATAATAATTTTTTATATTATTGGTTGACATAACACCAACTACTGCCACTGCCAATAGTGATCTTGTTCATTTAAATTAGTTATTTTTTTTACGATACATTATATAATAATATGAAATATATTTCAGTGCAGCTCGTATTGTTTAAGTTTCAAGCAAAACATTAGGAATAATTTAATGTTTTTATTTGAAATATGTTTCTCCCTGTTTGTGAAGATTCGTGATTTGAATACACGAAGTTAATATTTTTTTTTTATTTGTTTGCAATTAATTTCTTTATCCTAACTAATTTATCAAGTTAAATGTTGAGTTTATTTATGTTTAATGCTCAATTGACATTTTGGTGAGCATTGAACTTGGTATTGTAATTCTTAAGGTACTCAGGGTCGCAATTTGTCTGGCGCCCTAAAAAAAATATTTTTTTTGATACACTTTAGTGGACCCCACCCTTCTCCACTGATTTAGCTAGCCTGTTTGTCTGCCAAGTGGCAGACAAAACATCATAACCGGAAACATACCCTTGATAATTGATTTTTTTTTATATATGTAAATAAAATATTATCTAAATTAGATTAAACTAATCTGTATTTAAATCTCGATTCTCCTTTGTACCTTATTTAGGTTAAGTATGTTAGATATGTAGGAATTGTAAAAATTAATTATGTAGATTATAAGGTAACTTTACTCTTAATTGAGTTCTTTTGTGAAATGGGGCTGATATGTTGTTGATTTGAGCAGAGGGTTCGGTTATAAACTAGGGCTCTTATATCTACAGCAATACACTGCTAAGGTACCCTTTCACGATTAGGCGGCTTGCTGTTGGGAACTGACAAAATTGAGATCAACAGTAAAGATATTTTATTAAAAGTCTCTTGTTTCTCACCACTATGTAATTTGTAATTTGACGAAATAAAAATACATACATATAGTCACGCCTTTTTCCCGTAGGGGTAGGCAGAGACCTCTTGTTACGGTTCTTACACACATCTTTTGCTTCCTCTACTTTCATCAGGGCTCTCACGCATGCTCGTCGGTTGTTGGTACTCTTGGCCTGGCCTTTCTTCAAAACAATGTTGATCTGATCGAGATATGTTCGCCGAGGTCGACCTCTACCGACTTGTCTATTCACACTCGCCTTATAAATTTGTTTCGTCAATCTTCCTTTATCCACCTTTCTACGTGTCCAAACCATCTAAGCATTCCTTTATCTTTGTAACCACATCTTCTTTTACACCACAGCGTCATCTTATCTCACTATTCTTTACCAAACTGCGCCAATGGCTATTGAGCTTCATGCAAGATCGCTCTTTACATGTGGCAGTTGACGGTATTTCTTCTGATGCGTTTAAAACCAATACCGGGGTCCCCCAGGGTTCCATCCTGTTTCCCACCTTATTTCTTCTATACATCAACGACCTCTTGAAAACCACCACGAACCCCATTTACAGTTTCGCAGACGATAGCACACTTGTCTTAACTTTCACATGCTATCGATCACTTTCGGTGAATGATACAAATAGACTCGAGCAGGAACAGGTTGATTCCATCAATATAGATCTTGAAGCAATCGTCGAGTGGGGAACCAACAATCTTGTTCAGTTCAACGCCCAGAAAACACAATGTCCGGAAATACCCTTGAATCAAGTCCCTCCATCTCGATTTTGGAAGTCATGGTGTCCAATAATATGTCTTGGCATGACCATGTTGCTAACATCGCAAAGTCAGCAGGCCAGAGGCTAGGTTTTCTGTGGAATGCTACAAGGTTTTTCACTCCTGATCAACTGTTGACGACGTACAAGGCTCAAATCCGACCTCTACTGGAGTATTGCTCGCACATTTGGGGTTCAGCACCAAGGCATTCTCTTAGTCTTCTAGATTCCATTCAGAAAAAGGCCATTCGGTTGATAAACAGCTCAATTCTCACAGATACCCTTTACCCACTAGAACATAGAAGAAGAGTTGCAGACCAGACATGACTCTACAGATATTTCCATGGCAGATGCTCCAGAGAAATAAAAACTCTTGTACCACCACTGGCCACATTCGGCCGAAGAACTCGGCACGCTAATCAGTCTCGCCCATTTACACTCAAAATTGACACTACAAGGACTAATCTCCATCAAGAATACTTTTACAGGGCTGCTATGGAATGGAACAAGCTTTCAAAATAAGTTTTTCCAGAGAACTATGACCTGCAACTTTTTAAAAAGCGGCCCACACGATAGGTCTACCCTTTTTGCGACTATTTTCAGTAAAAAAAAAAAATTACCATAATTTTTCTCTAAAGAAACACGAAGCACTAGCACTGAACTTCCGGTCCAAACCACAGATAACTTACACGTCTAAACTAAACAGGTAAACACGCGGTAGGGGTATGCCCGTCCAAATAGACAAATAGCATAGCCCATAAATGAACAAACGTATTTTATTGCGAGTTGCGGGTGTTGCAACCCGTCATAGATGCCTGCTCCGCGCCTTCCGCGGTACCCTGTTGGGTGATCGGGGTGATGTGGTGCGGCGGTGTCTGTCTTTTTAAAGAGGAACGTTCATGCACTCATTGTCTTGGGTTTAACTATACCGTGCTACCTAATTTGTTTCTTTTAGTATAATCAAATATAAGGAAGAAGTTCTCATTATTTCTACAAATAGGTATATTCTTTTGTTATAGGGCTACATATGTTTATTTTAGGTCATATTAAATTTTTAAGTATTGTGAGTTGTTATTAAAATTTAAACACCTACTTGGTTCAGGCTTCGCTGGGCCCCTTGCCTCATCCGGGCCACGGGCAAATCTCTAACTAAAATTTCCTTCAATAGGGAAAAATCACGTAACGCGAGATGGCGCTGTCAATGAAAAAATATCGGATCGAGGTGTGAACAACAAATATTCTGTCATTTATTAATCTTTTGTTAAACCAAATTTTTAGTGAAGAAAATTCAGTTACTATGAATAATCACAAATAAACTGATAGATCATTGGACAATATCAAATTTACCACTGAAAAAATCATCTTTCGCAAAGTGCTTGCTGCAAACAAATATAAACATTGAGATTGGTTTTCCTATCTTCAAGATCATCTTCCATTTTTAAGCTTCCTTAGGATTTGAAGGAAATTTATGCAAAGATACAAAAGAATTGCCATAATATGTATAGCACAATGGAACGGAGCATTTTTTCACGATTTTATCTTCATATCACCTTTTTTAATCGTTTGAATTAGCGGATTTTGTGGTTATTAACACCAATTCTTTACTAAATATCGTTTAAATATAACACTTTCAATGCTTAAATTGCTCAAAATATTATATAATATTAACTTTTTACCCATATAAACAAATGGAGGATAGTTTGTTGTTCTCACCTCAAGAAGTTCATACGATCAATAATAAGTGTCGCCCACTCCGTATTAATCCCTATAAAAACTTGGGTTTTACAAATGACAGAATATTTGTTGTTTTAACTTTGATCCGATATTTTTTCATTCACAGCTCCATCTCTTGTTACGTGATCTTTCGCTATCCTCGTTGATGTATGGTAAAAGAAGTAAAAAGAAGAAATTGTTTGTCTAAAATCTTGCAAAACGTCAAACATTTGTCAAGGCAATCTAATCGTTGATCATTAAAACATAATTGAACTAGAAAAGATTCAAATAATGGAGTCATTTAATAATGAAATCCCATTTGCAGCACCTTTTTGTAAAATAAAAAGCGAACCAGGGGAAGATAAATCATTTCTTGTTCCTATAAACATAGGAAGTCAAAAACAGATTCATATAGAGATAGTTAATAATGAAGAGTCTTCTTCAGAACCATTTCATAAAATAAATAACGAACTCAGCGAAGATAAAAAATGCCCTACAAATTTTCAATTACAATCCCAACAATTTGAAGACAACCAACCAACAAACTTTTTAATGAGTACCAGACTTAATATGAAAAATAAGGTGGATAGTGAAGAAGATATAAAAACTGAACTGTTAAATGAAGAATGTGATTTATCGTTTATCAAAAGTGAATATGTATTGGTTCCTACACAATATTTGTGTCATAACAGAAATCTCCAAGAATCAAAGAAAGCAACCAGTAATATAAAAAATAAAATGAAAAAATACTTGTGTTTAGTTTGCAGAAAGGGTAAGAGTAAAAAATTTCAATATAGAATAATTGTTTGTAATGTAATATATATATAGAAGAATCTTTTCATAATTAATGTGATATATAACAGTTTATTTCGATGTTAAGCTAATTACTACTAAGTTGTGGCATTAAAAAAGTGTAATTGTTCTCTAACACAATTAAATCTAAAAGAAATTTAATATATTTACATCTTAATCCCAGAAAAAGGTATAGTTACTAATCAAATTTTACACTATATATTGATTGCACACTAATTATTTATTAATTAATAAATATTACAAACACTTTTCTCTGCCAACAGTTTAATATTGAAACGCATATTTAAGTGTATTCTTTTTTTAGGTAAAGGAAATAAAAATAATTTAATATCATATTTAAATTTTTCAGTGTTCTAGTAAAGTTAAAAAAGTTAATTTTAAAACATACAAAAGATTAAAGTACTAAACCTGAAACAATTGGTTTTAAAAAATAATTGATTTTTTCTATATTTAGTTCAATATTTTTGATATTGATTGGATTACACAACAAATCATTTAAATTTTTAAAGAAATTTTGACTATTGTAGTTGTACTTAATTGATGCATACAAATTCTAAAGGATTGAGAATAAATTGATTATATTGATGTACCTCTAGTATATTTTTTAAAGCATCAAAAAAGATAGATAGTTAGTATTTCTATTAGTATTTGTTTTATTTACAGACTTCAAGAATGCAACGACAAGAGAAAATCACCTAAATAATCATTTTAATAAAAAACTGGTCACCTGTTCTTATTGTGGATGTTATTTCAAGGATAAAATTTTATATTTAATTCATTTTTTTCAGCATTTCATTAAAAAAAATAAGTTTCGATGCAAAACTTTATTAAAATGCCGTAAGCAAACAAAGAAGGATGAAATTTGTTCAAAACAATTTTTAAAAAAGCGCGTACACACTGGCGAAAAACCGTTCAAGTGTGACATTTGCTTAAAGAACTTTTCGACAAAAACTTATTTATTATTTCACGCTAGCATTCACACCGGAGAAAAACCATTTAAATGCAAAGTATGTTTGAAACAATTTAACCAAAAATGCAACTTGCATCGTCATATGCGCATACACACTGGCGAAAAACCGTTCAAGTGTGAAATTTGCTCAAAAGGCTTTTCAGTTAAAACTACTTTAATAGATCACACTCGCATCCACACCAACGAGAAACCATTCAAATGCGAATTTTGTTCAAAACTATTTAGACGCAAATACAATTTGACTTGTCACATGCGCTTACACCAAGGCGAAAAAATATTCCAATGCGAAATTTGTTCAAAAATATTTAATGGAAAAAGCAAAATGCTTAGTCATAGGCTTATTCATACTGGCGAAAACCCATTCAAATGCGAAGTATGTTTGAAACAATTTAACCAAAAATGCAACTTGCAGCGTCATATGCGCATACACACCGGCGAAAAACCGTTCAAGTGTGACATTTGCGCAAAAGGCTTTTCGCAGAAAACAACTTTAAAAGATCACACTCTTATCCACACCAATGAGAAACCATTCGAATGCGAATTTTGTTCAAAACTATTTAGAAGCAAATACAATTTGACTTGTCACATGCGCTTACACCAAGGCGATAAAATATTCCAATGCGAAATTTGTTCAAAAAAATTTAATGGAAAAAGCAAAATGCTTAGTCATAGGCTCATTCATACTGGCGAAAACCCATTCAAATGCGAAGTATGTTTGAAACAATTTGACCAAAAATGCAACTTGCAGCGTCATATGCGCATACACACCGGCGAAAAACCGTTCAAGTGTGACATTTGCGCAAAAGGCTTTTCACAGAAAAAAACTTTAAAATATCACACTCACATCCACACCAACGAGAAACCATTCGAATGCGAATTTTGTTCAAAACTATTTAGACGCAAATACAATTTGACTTGTCACATGCGCTTACACCAAGGCGATAAAATATTCCAATGCGAAATTTGTTCAAAAAAATTTAATGGAAAAAGCTTAATGCATAGTCATATGCTCATTCATACTGGCGAAAACCCATTCAAATGCGAAGTATGTTTGAAACAATTTAACCAAAAATGCAACTTGCAGCGTCACATGCGCATCCACACAGGTGAAAAACCGTTTAAGTGTGACATTTGCTCGAAAGACTTTTCGGAGAAATGTACTTTAAAATATCACGCTCAAATCCACACTGACGAGAAACCATTCAAGCCGTTCAAGTGTGACATTTGCTTAAAAAATTTTTCACAGAAAAGTAAATTAATATATCACGTTCGCATCCACACCGGAGAAAAACCATTCCAATGCGAAATATGTTTGAAACAATTTATCCAAAACTCCTACTTGCAGCGTCACATGCGCATACACATCAGCGAAAAACCGTTCAAGTGTGACGTCTGCTCAAAACACTTTTCGGAGGAAAGTCTTTTAATATATCACGCTCGCAACCACACCGAAGAAAAACTATTCAAATGCGAAGTATGTTTGAAACAATTTAACCAAAAAGGTAACTTGCAGCGTCACATGCGCATCCACACAGGTGAAAAACCGTTTAAGTGTGACATTTGCGCGAAAGACTTTTCGCAGAAAAATGCTTTAAAAGATCACACTCGCATACACACCGACGAGAAACCATTCGAATGCGAATTTTGTTTGAAACTATTTAGACACAAATCCGGTTTGACTTGTCACATGCGCTTACACGCCGGCGAAAAACCGTACATTTCGTAGAGACATTTGCTCGAAAGACTTCGCAGAAAATTACTTTAATAGATCACTCTCGCATTCACACCGACAAGAAACCATATTTTTTTATTATTTTTTAAATATCCCTTACGGGGCTTATGTTAATATTACAATATGATCGTACAATTCAATCATTAAGTAATTTTGGTCCAACTTTAATTAATACGTCTGAAGATTGAATAACCAAAGTCTACTCACTAGTGTACCTTACGTTCTGATGATTTTTTACACCTTACTTAACGTAACGTCTGCTTTTTCCTGTCACTTTCACTTACACTAACTCATTATCTTGAGTCTTCTTACTGGATCTTTATTGTCCAGGAGCTGGATGGCCGCGACATTCACGTGTTGGTGAAATCGTTGTTTGGACTTCTTGCAAATTTGTTAAGTGTCTATCTCCAAGTCCCGGTGGAGGTCACTATAACTGCAGTACCAGGGAGCGTTAAACATGCTCCTTAATACTTTGTTTTTTGGAATCTTTGTATTGCGAGTAAATTACTCTGACTGGCACAGCACCAAAGCTGAATTCCATATGTCCATACCGGTTTCAGAACTTGTTTGTATAACAATATTTCGTCATACAATAACAGTGTAGATTTTATGTTGAGTTCTTCACGTTTCTTTTTGACATGGACTTTTCAGCGTCTAAAGTAATACCTAGATAGATACTTTGCTGAATTAGCATAAGGGATCTGGGTATTATTTATTTTGACTGGTATATACTCACTGTTTTTGTTAGTACAATTAACATATATCGATTTAAATTCATTTAATTTAATTCTTTAGCGATTTATTCAATTATTAATTTAATCTAATGATGTTTATAGTTTTCTTGAAGCCTCCTCGTGGGTTTTTCCTACTGCCATGATAGCGGTGTCATCTGCAAAGGTGACAATTTTATTTGGTTTCAATTCAGGAATATCAATGGTGTATAATAGGTACAGGACTGACCCTAATACACTTCCCTGTGGTATTCCTGTCTTTAATTTCCTAATTTTAGAGTATGCTTCTTCCTGTTTAATCCTAAAGTATCGAAAGCCTGCGCTACATCAAGGAAGACGGTAGAGCTAACTTTTTTCTTCCAAGGCCTTTTCAATAATATTAGCTATCTTATGGACTTGGTGTATAGTTGAATGGTTTTCTCTAAATCTAAACTGGTTTAAAGGAGTTAGTTTCTTTTCGTCTATAATAGGTTTTAGTCTTTTTAGTTATATTTTTTCATACAGCTTCGGGATTACAGGAAGTAGGAATATAGGTATGTAAGACTTAATATCATGTGGTGATTTTCTTGGTTTTGGTATCATGATAACTTTTGATACTTTCCACATCCATGTAACACATCTTATTCTAAATGATTCATTAAATAGATGTGTAAGTTTACTATAGCTTTCCTTGGAAGTTGCTTTAGTATCTCTCCTGTAATAAGATCTAACCCAGGAACTTTCTTAGGGTTTATATTTTATTTTATTTCTGTACTTATTTCTTTTGGTAAGTTAATCGTGATGTCCCTTTCTTCTAGAGTAGGATTTTCCTCTTCTGTGAGTTCATCTCCTTCATTAGACATGAATATATTTTCTAAATGTTCGGCAAATTTGCTAGGTTTTTGTATATTGTTCCTTGCCCAAGTTCCATCCATATTTTTAATTGGTGGGTTATGTAGGGTAGGTATTTTTAATTAGTTACTTTACAAAGCGAATAGTTACTATTATTGTGATTTGTTAACTCACTCAGTAAAGTGTATCATTTTTTTAATTTCCGAATTTTTTTTTTAATTGCTGAGTAGCATTGTTTAAATTTCTTTTATCAATTGGTGCTCTCGACTGATGCCATTCCTGTTTTAGTTTTTGTTTTTCACTGATTAGCTCAGGCCCGCGCCCTACATAAGGGCAGAGTCGTGTGGTGCACTACGGCGCCTAAAAGCCTTAAAACTCAAAAGTAAAAAAAAGATAAAAAACAAACAACATTTTCAAAACAAAATTTATTATGCTATTACATTGTTTATTATTTTATTTTTACTCTTTGAGACGAGGAAACCGAATTAATTAAAATAATATATTTTTCAAATGAGAGTACGCAATAATAGCATTTATTCGATCGAATACATAACATGATAACATGAATTGTGTAAACTCAAACAAATCTGATTTTATTCATGTTTGAGTTTGAAATTTGCCTTGCAACCAGCCAACGAGCGGACAAGGGTAAATAACTGCCGTGAAACTTGTTAAAGAATTGCAATATTTACAAAATTTTGATGAAAAAGTTATTACATCTCCAGAAGAAACTTTAAATTATATAACAATTAACAATTTAGTGGATTATTTTTCTAATACGAGCATAATACTTCGTATTTTATTAACAATGCCGGTTTCGGCTACTACCGCAGAAAGATCCTTTTCAAAACTTAAAATAATAAAAAATTATTTAACATCGACCATGGGACAAAACCGATTAAGTAATCTTGCTTTCAATAGAATCGGACCAGCTTAAAGAACTAGACATCAAAGATTTATTTAAACAATTTGCAAAAATTAAAGCACGATAAGCTCAATTCACTTAGCTAAAATATTAAGAACAATACCTAATACCTGGATATTAACCTTTAAAAGGTGACATGTTGCATTAATAAAATAATACATTGTTTTTATTTGTCGATCAGTTTCGTCCTGTGATATATAAACAAGTAATTTTAATGTTTTAAATATTTTTTTTATTTCTTGTGCTTTTGTATCATATGTTATATTTGAAACTAAAATACAAAATTTTTGAGTTGTAATACTGGTAGAATATATTTCTGTTTTCATAAGTTCAATGAGAAAATACTTGTATGGCTTGTACTTGTAAAATATAAAAATGAAAATAAATTTATGAAAATACTTTTTAAAATTATTTTTCAATAGTGGATAATAATACCTAACTTAACCCGTATCTGTACTCACATATGAACGTAATACAAATTTGGGGCGTTATTTTAAATTTGCACAAGTGCGCCAAAAGTGCTAGGCGCGGCCTGGATTAGCTCCCTTATTTCTTTTGGATAGTTATTTCTCTCTGTTCCTTGTGTGATAATTGGCGTACCTATTATCTCATGCAGCTTGTTGAATCTTTTTTCAAGCAGTTCTACTTTACTGTCCAGTTGTTCTTTAGTTCTGATAGGTACTGAGAGATTAATATTATCTTCGAGGTGTAATTTAAAACTTTGCCAAACTGTCAGTCTATTTAAAAGTCTCGCAGCATTTTCTTTTTGAATAATTGTATCACTCAAAGTGAGAAGGATAGGTGAATGGTTTGAATACATATCTGATGTTTCTTCTATATTTTAGTAATTTATGGAGATATTCCTAATCACAAAGAAATCAATAAGATCAGGAATTTTTCTAGGATCAATGGGGCAGTATGTTGGTTTGACAGTTAATATCGGTTTATATTTGAGCTGATTACACACTGCCACACGAGCCACACCCTGTATATTGGTCTTTCTTTAAGGCATACTTGGGTGGGTAGTATACTGGCCGTTAATACAATTCCATAGGTTTTTGTTTTTATGTTTACAAATGTGGCTTGTTTGGTATTCCTTTTCTTAATTATGCAGTATAGAGTCTTTTATAATGATCGCACTCCCCCCTTTTGCCGCATTGTCTGGGTGGATCGTTTGGTATACTTTAAAACCTTTTAAATTTGATGTATGACTTCTTGGTGAAGTGGGTTTTAGCAATGAGACAGACATCAATTTTTTCTATATCCAAAACTGTCTGTAACTGTTGTTGGTGTTGCAGAAATCCGTTGGCATTCCATTTTAGAATTCTTAATTGTTTAGCCATTTCTGGTTTTAGGAATTGCACCTTGAACGCGTTTTTCTAAATTTAAAATACGCTCATCCATCTTGTTTAGTTTGTCCAAGATTTGTTCGAGCATATTGTCAGTATTTGTACTTGTACCTTGATGATGCGATTTTTTGTTAGTTTGACTATAGGTTTTATTTTGGCTATAGCTCTGGCCCAGTTTTGGTAGTTCTTTACTTTCTCGCTGGGGCAGTTTTGTTTTGTTTAGTTTTTTATTTTTAATTTTTTGAATTTCATTGGTCACCATGCAGCCTCGGTAGTTCGCTGGATGACTTTCGTCACAGTGAACACATTTTGGAGTTGCATTTTTTGGCTTATCACAATTTAATGTGAGATGTTTTTCAATGCATCTGTGGTGATTATAAAATCAAGTAGTCGATATAGTTATTTATTGCATGATATTTTTAATCTGTCTGGTTGTAAAATTTATTTTTAATAAAATTAAAATCAAGACCATCAAAAGCACGTAACAAATAAAAAAAAAGTCCTGCCACGTGCTTTCTCTTATCCAAATCGGTATATACATAATTAAAAAAATGATATGCAGCAATGTTGAACTTTCTGGTCTAAATCCATGTTGGTGCGGGGATATAATATCGAAATGATCAAGAAAACATAATATTTTCTCAAAAACCATCGTTAAAACACTCAGCAATGCTACTGGTCTATAAGTTGAAATCAATTTTGGATCATTTTTCTTGTGAATGGGAATAACTCTTGCACTTTTAAGTATGAAATTTACCATTTGCCACAGACAAATTTATTAAGTACCTCAATGGAGTAGAGAGAGAGTGTTTTCCAGATTTTAAAGTTTTTGTGGATATATTGTCTAAACCTGTAATTGACTTGTTTTTGAGACTATCAATTGCGTCCTCAACGTCTTGATCCGTGACTGGTGTAAAGAAAAAAGTTTTATCTATAATTTTTGAGGAAGTACATACTGTAGGTATGTTGTAGGCTTGTATTTAAATAATTATAACTTAAAATCTGAGATAACTAAAGCTCCCTTTAATAAAACTTGGTTTCACACGTGATCAAATGACAGAATATTTGTTGTACACACCTCGATCCGACATTTTGTCATTGACAGCGCCATCTCGCGTTAAGTGATTTTTTCTTATATTCCTTGTCTAACCTCTTGTAATGAAAAGTCAAAACATATGTCAAAGCAATATATTTGTCGATCATTTAAACAGATTAGATGGAGTTAGTTAATAATAAAATGCCATTTTCAGAACCTTTTCGTAAAGTAAAAAGCGAACCAAGGGAAGTTGAATCATGTCTTGTTCTTTCAAACATGGTTAAACAAGAACATATGCATAATATGGATAAAGTTAATAATGAAGTGCTGTATTTAGAACCTTTTAAAGTAAAAAGTGAAATCTTTGGAGATAAACCATCTCTTGTTGCTATAAACATAGGAAGTCAAAAACACATTTATCCAGGAATAGTTAATATGGAAGAGTCTTCTTCAGAACCATTTTATACAATAAAAAACGAACCCATTGAAGATGAAAAATGTCTTACAAATTTTCAATTACAATCCCAACAATTTAAAGACAACCAAACAGAGTGTACTGAGTGTGTAGTGAGTACTACATTTAATATAAAGAATGAGGTAGATAGTGCAGACGATATAAAAACAGAGCTTTTAAATGAAGAATGTGATTTATCATTTATTAAGAGTGAATATGTATTGGTTCCTACACAATATTCTTGTCATGATAAGAATCTACAAGAATCAAAGAAAGCATCCAGTAAAGAAAAAAATAAAATGAGAAAATACTTGTGTTTAGTTTGCAGAAAAGGTAAGGGTAAAATTTTATAATGTAATATATAGAAGAAACTTTTCATAATTAATGTGATGTAATGACAGTTAAAAAAGTTAATTTTAAAACATACAAATGATTGAAGACCTAAACCCTAAGCAATTGGCTTTGAAATATAATTGTTTATCCTTAAATTATATTAAGTCTAATATTTTTTGAATATTTATTGGAGTACACAATAAATCACTTAAATGTTTTATTTAAAGATTTGTATTATTGCATTTAAACATAATGAATAATCATAATATTTATTCATAGTAGTAATAATGAATTTGTTATTTTAAAATAAATCTAAAATTTAAAAAAATTTGGCTAATGTAGTTGTAATTGATGAGAACAATTTCCAAATGGTTGAGAATAAATTGAATATAATTAAATGTACCTATAGTTCAGTTCCGAAATAGTAGGCAGTAAATTCTAAGAACTGATAAAGACAGTTCACTGGTATTCTGGGTCTTCCATTGGTCTAAGAAATCTACTAATAAATTTGTAAATATTTTATTTATAAATTTAATTCAGAACCAAAATATTATTAGTATAAATTCTGAGAAATTTATAGTTATTAGGCGGACCTGCTTTGGAGTTGTTCAGATCCTTGTAATGTAACTTCTTTTTATCACCTATTTTTGAAAAGACACATATGCACAACAGTCACGGGTCTCTGTAAGGACACATTTTGTACCATAAATTCTATTTAAATGTTGTAAATAGAAAAATAGAGAAACAGAGAAGACATTCATTCAGTCGAGTCTGTACTTTGTATATTGTAGTTTTATTCAAGTATCGAAGTGGTGTATTGTCTTGTGAGCAATATGAAAGGTGTGAGTAGGACAAGTAAAAGACTGTTCAAATTTTTCAGTAGGCGAAAAAACTATTATATACATGTGTATTGTGGACTTGGAAAAAAGGACAAAAATATGTTGATCAAGACATAGTTGTAGTGACTTGACTAAAGTGTCAAGAGAAGTGTTTACAGAATCCTATAGTTTTTAAAGAAAGTTATGAAGGCAAATCGGATGATGTATCTCTTTTTTTTGAAAATTTAATTATTATATATCTCAAGGAGACATACCCAAATTCAAAAAATATGCTGTTGATGAAATGGCTCATAAGAGCAACATAGTTGTACACCGCCTTTCCTCTTATCACTGTAAGCTAAAACCCATAGAACTTATATGGGCTCAAATAAGCAATCAAGTGGCAAGAGAAAACGTGACTTTTCAAGTGGATAAGGTAAAAATCCTATTAGCAATAAACAATGTCACGTCTGAGTAATGGAAAAATGAATTTGATTGACTATACACGAAGAAGAAAAAATGTGGGATCTAGACACAAGAATGAATATTGTAGTTGGGTCATCAATTATCAACGTAAATAATAGTGATAGTGATAGTTGTTCAATATCCAAGGAATATTCTTCAAACAATGATTAATATATTTCTACCTAATTGATTTGATATTTTAATAAAGATAAGTACATGTTGTTTAGCTTAATATTTTTTTGTACAAAAGCTTTAAAGAATACACAACTTTTACTTTTAAACTTCACTCACATTAAAAACCATGTACATACTTGTATTTGTCAGCTAAATATATTTGATAAAGTTCATTTTTATAATCATTGGTCATTTTTAAATTTACGAATATTGTGTGTCTTAAAAATTAATTGTCTTCTTTGAAATTTAAATTATTATAGTCCGTTCATAATTTGTCGATAGCACAAAATGTGCGTCCAAGTCATAAAACGGCCGTAATAGTCGTAAAATCATAGGCGGAGGTTCCTGAGGTGTTTATTCATGTCCGTACACAATTTGTTGATAGCTCACTGCAAGTTTGACCCTCATTAGGTTTAGTACGTTTTTGATCGCATTTAATTTACGGCTCGTTGGTGTTTCGGCGTCTACGGCAGTAATTAACGTCTCTAATATTTATTTTGCGAATTTTGTGCAGTGCGTGAGTAACTTTTTTTCATATTCCTACAAACATATACGTACCTTTCGTTCCTGCTTGTTTTGTTTGATTGCTTGCGATGGCTTCGTCATCATCATCAACATCATCAAGTTTTACACCGGTACCGTTGCGTACAGTCAGTAAGTCTGTCTATTCACCAAAAGAGAAGACTATTGTTTTGAACTTTCACGATGCTCTGCTTTCTCAGAATTCCACAAACACTGTTCAGAACATAATCAAGAGTTGTGCCCACATAACGGGCGTAGGGGAGTCAACAATATATAGGTTCCTATCAGAAAGAAAAAAACAAGGTATAGCTAACCCAAATACAAACGAATACTTAAAGAGGGGGAGAAAACCTATTGAAATTGATGAATTTGCCAAAAATGGTATTCGAAGGAAAATTCACGAATTTTTTTACAAAAAAGAAATACCCAACTTAAACAAAATTTTACAAGAAGTTAGGGACGACCCGGATTTGCCTCATGTCGGACGAACCAAATTGTGGCAAGTTTTAAAAGAATTAAATTTCCGGTGGGAGAAATCAGACCGAAAATCACTTTTGATTGACCGGGAAGAGATATGTTGGAGAAGAAAGTATCTAAGATCTATACGAAAATTTCGGGCTGAAGGAAAGCCAATTTACTATCAGGACGAAACGTGGGTAAACGCAGGTCATACTCTCACAAAAATTTGGTCAGATAAAAATATATCAAGCTCCAGACAAGCCTTTATGGAAGGTTGGTCTACTGGTATTTCCCCACCCTCTGGTAAAGGCAGTAGATTAATAGTTTCTCACATTGGCAGTGAAAAAGGATTTGCTAAGCATGGTTTGTTGGAATTTCAATCCAAAAGCACAAAAGACTATCACGAGGAGATGACAGCTGATGTTTTCGAAGAGTATTTTGAGCAGATGATTGAACATATACCACCAAACTCAATTATAGTATTAGATAATGCACATTATCATTCACGACTAGTAGAAAGACTTCCAACGACTGCGTGGAAGAAACAGGATATCATTGAATGGCTGCGGAATAAGTCCCTGCCTTACAAAGATGGAATGGTTAAAGCAGAACTTTTAAAAATTGCCCGGCAACACAAATCTAAGTTCAAGAAATACGTAGTTGACAAAATGGCGGAAAGACGAAACATCACAGTCCTTAGACTTCCACCCTACCACTGCGAATTAAATCCAATTGAACTCATTTGGGCACAAATGAAAAGCTATGTGGCTAGAAAAAATACGTCATATAAAATACAAGCTGTACGTGAATTGTTATATGAGTCTTTACAACATATTACAGAACAAAATTGGCGAGATGCAGTAAGACATGTAATAGAAGAAGAACAAAAAATGTGGGATCTTGACAATATAATTGATGCGACTGTAGAGACACAACCGCTAATTATTAACCTGCAAGACGACTCGGATTCCGAAGATGATCCTGTTTATTTTGAATTTGAATAGTTTTGTAAGTAATCGTAGTTTATATCATTTAAAAATAGGTATTAATTAAATAAATGTATCTTTTACAAATTGCAAGTAACTTTTTATTTTTAAATAAAATAAAGAAATTTTATTAAAATAAAAATACAATTTACAGTACCTACAGTTTAAGAATATTAATATATTTATTTATTTAAAGTAACGTAATGTTTTAATCATATACTCTACGACATTGGTCAGTCATTTGCACTCAAAATACCTACATAATCGGATTAAAAGTTTTATAGCTGTATTGTATTTATTCAGATACAAGGTGGGTTAGTCGAAAACATCTTAAACTGCCAGTTTTAGGTTGGTTTTTGTTATTATATCATGCTACCTGTCCTCTCTGTATTTCAGTTCTCTAATGAGGGTCAAACTTGCAGTGAGCTATCAACAAATTGTGTACGGACTATAGTTACTAGAATATACCAAATCTTTCATGACATTTTCCAAGCTATAAAATCTTGAATGATACACTACTTGTGTCGGGAGGTCGGTAGCGATCTCTTCTATTTTAGGGTAACTTGGATCAACGTTCTTTTCCACTTGTAAATGTATGCAACGTTGTAATGTAAAAAATTTTAAAAACTGAATTATTATTGTACCTGTATATTTTTTTATTAAATATTGATGTTATTAAATACATTTTTTTAGCAAGTATATACTTTAACAAATACAATACGTTGTCATTACTATTTGACTATGTGGCTGCAAATAAACGACTAAAAGAGCACCTAATAAAATATTTAATATTTTAACCTGACAAAAAAGCCGTCGTTGTAACACATTCTTATTTCTGAGAATTTACTGACTACAATTTCGTGACCAGTATAGTATATTTAAAGCATCTAAAAAGATTAAGTTAGTTTTAATTTAACAATTGTTTTATTTACAGACTTCAAGAACGCAGCGACTAGAGAAAAGCACCTAAATGTTCATTTTGACAAAAAGCTGGTTACATGTTCTTATTGTGGATGCTATTTCAAGGATAAAATTTTGTATTCAATTCATTTTTTTCAGCATTATATAAAAAAAAGTAACTTTTCATGCAAAACGTTATTAAAATGCGATAAGCAAACAAAGAAGAATAAAATTTGTTTGGAACCGTTTACAATGTACGGAAATTTAAGGCGTCACATGCGCCTACATACCGGCAAAAAAACGTTTAATGGTGACATTTGCTCCAAAGAATTTTCGCAGAAAAGTCATTTAATAGATCACGCTCGCATTCACACTGACGAGAAACCATTCAAATGCGAATTTTGTTCGAAATTATTTAGACACAAATCCGGTTTGACTTGCCACATACGCATACACACCGGCGACAGTCCATACAAATGCGAAATATGTTTTAAACAATTCAACGAAAAATCCAGCATGCAGCGTCATATGCGCATTCACACGGGCGAAAAACCGTTCAAGTGTGACATTTGCTCGAAAGACTTTTCGGAGAAAAAAACTTTAAAAGATCACGCTCGCATCCACACCAACGAGAAACCTTTCAAATGTGAATTTTGTTTGAAACTATTTAGACACAAGTGTGGTTTGACTTGCCATATACGCAGACACAGCGGTGAAAAACCGTTCAAATGCGAAATTTGTTTGAAACAATTCAACGATAAGGGCCATTTGTTAAGTCACAAGCGCATTCACACCGGCGGCAAACCTTTTGAATGCCAAATATGCTCGAAAAAATTTAATACAAAAGGCAATATGCTGCGTCACATGCGCACCCACTCCGGCGAAAAAATATTCAAATGCGAAATATGTTTGAAGCAATTCAACCAAAAATTCGACGTGCAGCGTCACATGCGCATTCACACCGGCGAAAAACCGTTCAAGTGTGACATTTGTTCGAAAAACTTTTCGCAGAAAGGCTATTTGATAAATCACGCTCGCATCCACACTGGAGAAAAACCATTCAAATGCGAATTTTGTTCGAAACTATTTAGAGACAAATCCAATTTGACTACCCACATGCGCCTACACGCCGTCGAAAAACCGTTCAAATGCGGAATATGTTTGAAAAAAGTCAACCAAAAAGCCGATATGCAGCGTCACATGCGCATGCACACTGGCGAAAAACCATTCAAGTGTGATACAGGGTGATTGATTAGTGTGATAAAGCTCACTAGCTCAGTTATCATAAGAGATACCAAAAACAATTGTAGGCAGCGTTAAGCTTCACATTTCAAATTTAGTTTCAATGTTACAGGGTGTTCCATAACGCGGTGCCAGATCGAAGTTATGTTTTTTTAAATGAAACACCCTATATTTTACCTAAAAATTAAAATCAGCTTTACCTACCCATAGCAACAATATAAGATTATAGTATGTTATACAGGGTATTTAAAAAGTTATAACCAATTCTATGTGGAAATCTTAACAAGTCTTAACGGTCTGTATAATTAAAAAGGAGAATAAGAATAATAATCCATTAAAGTCAAAGTTTTTTAATGGTTAATAAAAAAAGAAGTATGGTAACAGCAGTTTCCGATAGTGATATAAAATGGTCCATTTGAAATTATTGAGAAAATATTGTACTCAAGTTTCGATTTATACTGTATTCGATTTAATAAATATTCTCAAATTTGACTTTGACAATCATTAAAAAACTTTGGCTTTAATAGATTATTATTCTTATTCTACTTTTTAATTATACAAGCCGTTGAACTTGTTAAGATTTCCACATAGAATTGGTTATAACTTTTTAAATACCCTGTATAACATACTATAATCTTATATTGTTGCTATGGGTAGGTAAAGCTGATTTTAATTTTTAGGTAAAATATAGGGTGTTTCATTTAAAAAAACATAACTTCGATCTGGCACCGCGTTATGGAACACCCTGTAACATTGTAACTAAATTTGAAATGTGAAGCTTAAAGCTGCCTACAGTTTTTGTACACAATTTTTTTGGTATCTCTTATGATAACAGAGCTACTGAGCTTTATCACACTAATCAATCACCCTATATGCTCGAAACTTTTTGAAGAAAAGTTATTTGATAAATCACGCTCACATCCACACCGAGGAGAAACCATTTTAAAGCAAATTTTGTTCGTAACAATTTAGACACAAAAGGAGTTTTACCAGCCACATGATCAAACACGTCAGCGGAAAAAAAACCCGTTCGATAAAAAAAGTCACACCAATTTTAATTTTCTTATAGAAAGTTTTATTTTTAAAAAATTATAAAAAGTTTTATTTATGTAAATTACAACAATACTTTATATACCAATACAATTATAACTAGAATGAAATTTTTATATCTAAAAGCTTATGAGAATGAAATGTTATTAAGATAATAATAATCCAAGAATTGTATTTTATTTCTGTTGATGTTGCAGTACTCAGGATAATTGGTATGGATTAACTTTTCGAATGGGTCCTATCGGCTTCTTTTTCGTTTTTCTTTTGTTTTCTAAAATTTGAAATTCGATTTTTAAACTTGAATACTATTATGAGACCAATGAATAATATTCCCAATATTGTCCGAAGAATCGACGTACGGTAATTGGTGTTGAAAATTTCTTCAACTGGCTTTAATTTTCTTGAAATTTTGTAAAGGTTATCGAAATCAATTTTCAAAATGTTGGATCTTTGATATTGTGTGGATGGTAAAGTTCGAGTTGCTTTAAATTTTGGTAACACAAATGGTTTTCCTTGTCTAAGTTGGACGTTGTTTATGTACTTCTTTTCGTTGGCCGAAATTTCGCAGGATTTTGGAATTTTGATCAAAATTGGTGTTGTTATTTCTGGGAATTGATTAGTTTTGCATTTTAAAAGAATTTTCTCTTCTTTGGATGGTATTATTAAGACTGTCCATGGTAACTTGCTAGGTGATAATTTTTTGAACGTTTACATCTAAAATATGGCAGTTTTCAGGGGTATTGTGCTCTAGTAAATTAAGGGTACAGTTGTCTTGTGGAGTGAAACTTTGTTGACAGTAACGGTTATTTTCTAGCGACGGACATTCTTCTTTTTGGGACTGGATTTCTTTTTGCTTTCGTACCAAATAGGGGTAATTGGGAGTGTACATTTTATGGTCTTGGATTATTGGGTAGAAGTGGTAAATTTTTTGGTTTCGGGTTTAAGTATAGGAATATCTATAGCAAAAATTAATTTGGAATTAGAGATTGATACTTGAGTACCGAAAAATTGATAAGTTATAATGTTTTTAAATTTTAATATTTGTTGATCATCATATATTTTATGTAAATAATTTATCATATCCATTATTTCAGAATTAGAAATTATTTAGTTGTGTAAGGAGTTAAGTTTTGAAAATACAATCGCGTTTTCTAAATTATAGATAAACGTTATTGTCGATTGACAGTGCGTATCAATGCTGCCTGTTCCGCGCCCTCTTCTTTTGGTGCCATATCGGGTCCTCCTGATGTTGGCAATCACAATGGTGAGCTGTCTTCGGCTTCGCCTTCTATCTTGCACTTCATTATAAGTTGAAGGATACGGTAACGATCACCCCTGAGTATGTGACCTAGATAGGACAGCTTTCGGCATTTAACTGTTATTAGTAGTTCGCGGACGGCGTTTACTCTATTTAAAACCGCTTCATTTGTCTGCTTGGCTACCCATGGGATTCGGAGCATACGTCTATGTAGCCACATTTCGAATGCTTCAAGACGATTAATGGTTGCTGATTTTAAGGTCCAAATCTCTGCCCCATACATTTATACCGCGCTACATAATTCGTTTCTTTTAGTATAAATCTCACCCTATACAACCATGAACTTCGTAAGAAGGGCTGGATTTTAGGGTGAACTGTAGCCTCTAGGGGTGAGCCACAATAGACTTACTAAGGATCGAGGTGGAGGGGCGACCACGCCCCACTCACATAAAACCTAACCTAACCTAGTATAATCAAATATAAGGAAGAAGTTCTCGTTATTTCTACAAATAGGTATATTCTTTTGTTATAGATTTACATACAAGTTTATTTTTGGTCATATTAAATTTTTAAGAAATGTGAGTTAATAAAAAATTTTAACACCCGCTTGGTTCCGGCTTCGCCGGGCCCCGGAGCATGGAAGTAAGTAACACGTGGCATCGCTATTCGGATGCCCTTTCGAATGTACCAACATGCAATTTAGTACCCTTGTGGGCAAAATAATGTATAACTATATTTAGAAAAGAATGTATTATTAAAAAAATTATTAAAATGTGAGTATCATAATAAAGCGAACAGTTATTTCTCTATTTTTTTGTCACCCATTCCTCCATTGTTTTCCACACATTTGCCAAGAGAATACGGTGCAATTGAGTTTTTCCCCCATTTGGCTTTAGGTAGGTACCTCCTTTTTCCTAGAGAAACTTAAAATTAGTAATATATATATATATATATATATATATATATATATATATATATATATATATATATATATATATATATATATATATATATATACCTCAATATCTTTTTGGTATTTTTATTAGCCAAACATATTTCGAATGTCTTCTTGCTATCGTTGTGGACTGCACTGATATCTTCTTTCCCTTTCTAGCTGTTGTTACATGACTTTGCTTATATTCCGTGTTTTTAATAGAAGCCTTCCAAATTATTCAATAGTGTTTTGGAACTGGTCAAAAAATTCTTTTAATTTCTCCCCTGATTCTCCTGTATCAAAACCCTCTTCAATATTCATAACACTTTTATCAGTAGATTCTATTGGAAACGTTTGTTCATTGCTTGGCAGGTGTAGGGTCTGAGGCTTTTACAGACATGTTTCTTCAAACAAAGGAACAAAAAAATTTGTTGGTGCGTCACTTCCCGTAGCTATATAATATAATTTTTCTTTGCTTCGAAGGGTTAGTGTATTATATGCGTATTCAATTTTAAATACGTCAATTATTGCCGATTGATGTTTACAGATTTTTTCCGAGTTGTCAACAGGACATGAAAATATTTTGTTCTAAATAAAAATAGTCATCTGGTAAGCACGACGAATCCATAATAAATGCTACCTCTGGAAAATCACAAAGACAACTGGCTATGTCTATTTTCCGCGTAGGTACGTCCTTCGACATTCGAGCGCAAAGTAGCACTCGATAGCGCCAGACGGACGCCCTACCCGCGTGTTACCAAAGATTGGTGGTTAACCTATACTCTGTGGTGTTACATTCAAAAATTCGAACGTGCATCCGAATAGCGATGTTACTTACCTCCATGCGCCTCGGCTGCCCCTCCTCAAACTGGCATTTTTAAAGTTACCAATCTCAAACTGTGACGTTACAGTACGTCATTCTTTTGTCCAAAATCAAGAAATTGTCACACATGCATACTACCATTTAAATTCAAAGCCTACACTTACAATGGAACGTCAAACATATGTGAAGGTATAATAACAGATTCAAATATTTCGATACCATCCCTGTGACAGTAAACTTCTGTAAGAGTCTATCCTCGTTAATAAAGGTAAAAGAAGAAATAAGAAGAAATTCTTTGTCTAATCTCTTACAATAAAACGTCAAACATGTCTAGGCAATATATTTGTTGATCATTAAAACATAATAGAACTAGAAAAGATACAAATAATGGAGTCATTAAATAATGAAATCCCATTTTCAGAACCTTTTCGTAAAACAAAAAGCGAACCAAGGGAAGTTGAATCATGTCTTGTTCTTTCAAACATAGTTAAACAAGAACATATACATAATATGGATAAAGTTAATATTGAAATGTCGTATTTAAAACCTTTTAAAGTAAAAAGAGAACTAATCGAAGATAAACCATTTCTTGTTCCTATAAACAACATAGGAAGTCAAAAACAGATTCATATAGAGATAGGTAATAATGAAGAGTCTTCTTCAGAACCATTTCATACAATTAATAACGCACCCAGCGAAGATAAAAAATGCCTTACAAATTTTCAATTACAATCCCAACAATTTGAAGACAACCAACCAACAAACTTTTTAATAAGTACCAGACTTAATATGAAAAATAAGGTTGATAGTGAAGAAGATATAAAAACTGAACTTTTAAATGAAGAATGTGATTTATCATTTATTAAAAGTGAATATGTCTTGGTTCCTACACAATATTTGTGTCATAATAGAAATCTCCAAGAATCAAAGAAAGCAACCAGTAAAGAAAAAAATAAAATGAATAAATACTTATGTTTAGTTTGCAGAAAGGGTAAGAGTAAAAAATTTCATTATAGAATAATTGTTTGCAATGTAATATATAGAAGAATATTTTTATAATGAATGTGATATATAACATTTTATTACAATGTTAAGCTAACACAATTAAATCTAAAAGAAATTTAATATATTTACATCTTAATCCTAGAAAAAGGTATAGTTATTAATCAAATTTTACACTATTTATTAATATCTGTACACTATATATTTATTAATTGATAAATATTACAAAGACTTTCCTCTGCCAACAGTTTATAATTTAATATCATATTTAAATTTTCCTGTGTTTAAGAAGAGTTAAAAAAGTTGATTTTAACATACAAAAGATTAAAGTAGTAAACCTGAAAAAATTGGTTTTAAAAAATAATTGATTTTTTCTATATTTAGTTCAATATTTTTGATATTGATTGTATTACACAAAAAATCACTTAAATGTTTAAAATAATTTTGACTATTGTAGTTGTACTTAATTGATGCAAACAAATTCTAAAGGATTGAGAATAAATTGATAATATTGATCCCTAGTATATTTTTTAAAGCATCTAAAAAGATTAAGTTAGTATTAATTTAGCATTTGTTTTATTTACAGACTTCAAGAACGCAACGACTAGAGAAAATCACCTAAATGATCATTTTAATAAAAAATTGGTTACCTGTTCTCATTGTGGATGCTGTTTCATGGATAAAATTTTGTATTTGATTCATTTTTTTCAGCATTGTATAAAAAAAAGTAAGTTTCGATGCAGAACGTTGTTGAATTCTACGAAGCAGACAAAGAAGGATGAAATTTGTTTGGAACAATTTTTAAAAAAACGCGTACACATCAGCGAAAAACCGTTCAGGTGTGACATTTGCTTAAAAGACTTTTCGGAGAAAAGTCATTTAATATATCACGCTTGCAATCACACCGAAGATAAACTATTCAAATGCGAAGTATGTTTGAAAAAATTTAACCAAAAATGCAACCTGCAGCGTCATATGCGCATACACACAGGCGAAAAACCGTTCAAGTGTGACATTTGCGCGAAAGGCTTTTCGCAGAAAAATACTTTAAAAGATCACTCTCTCATTCACACTGGTGAGAAACCATTCAAATGCAAATTTTGTTCGAAACTATTTAGACACAAATTCAGTTTTACTTGCCACATGCGCTTACACACCGGCGAAAAAATATTCAAATGCGAAATTTGTTCAAAAAAATTTAATAGAAAAAGTGAAATGCTAAATCATAGGCTCATACATACTGGCAAAAACACATTCAAATGCGAAATATGTTTGAAACAATTCATCAAAAAATCCGGCTTGCAGCGTCACATGCGCATTCACATCGGCGGTGAAAAACCGTTCAAGTGTGACATTTGCTCAAAAGACTTTTCTCTGAAATGTCATTTAATAGAGCACGCTCGCATCCACACCGGCGAGAAACCATTCGAATGCGAATTTTGTTCGAAACCATTCAGGCACAAATCCGGTTTGACTTGCCACATGCGCGTACACTCCGGTGAAAAATCGTTTAAGAGTGACATTTGCTCGAAAGATATTTTGACGGAAAAAACTTTAAAATATCACGCTCAAATCCACACCGACGAGAAACTATTCGAATGCAAATTTTGTTCGAAACTATTTAGACACAAATACAATTTGACTGCCCACATTCGCTTACACACCGGCGAAAAACCGTTCAAGTGTGACATTTGCTTGAAAGACTTTTCTCGAAAACGTCATTTAATATATCACGTTCGCATCCACACCGGAGAAAAACCATTCCAATGCGAAATATGTTTGAAACAATTTATCCAAAAAGCCTACTTGCAGCGTCACATGCGTATACACACTGGCGAAAAACCGTACAAGTGTGACATTTGCTCGAAAGACTTTTCGGAGAAAAGTCATTTACTATATCACGCTCGCATCCACACCGAAGAAAAATTATTCAAATGCGAAGTATGTTTGAAACAATTTAACCAAAAAGGTAACTTGCAGCGTCACATGCGCATCCACACAGGTGAAAAACCGTTTAAGTGTGACATTTGCGCGAAAGACTTTTCGCAGAAAAATGCTTTAAACGATCACTCTCGCATCCACACCGACGAGAAACCATTCGAATGCGAATTTTGTTCAAAATTATTTAGACACAAATCAGGTTTGACTTGTCACATGCGCATACACACCGGCGAAAAACCATTCAAGTGTGATATTTGCTCGAAATACTTTTCGTGGAGACATACTTTAATAGATCACACTCGCATCCATACTGACGAGAAACCATTCAAATGCGAATTTTGATCGAAACTATTTAGACACAAATCCGATTTGATTTGCCACATACGCATTCACACTGGCAAAAAACCGTTTAAATGTGACATTTGCTCAAAGGGCTTCTTTCTCTTGAGTCTTCTTACTGGATAGTTATTGTCCAGGAGCTGGATGCCCTTGACATTCACATGTTGGTGAAATCGTTGTTTGGACTTCTTGCAAATTTGTTAATTGTCTGTTTAACAGTGTCTATCTCCAAGTCCGGTGGAGGTCACTATTACTGTAGTACCAGGGAGCGTTGACCATGCTCCTTAATACTTTGTTTTGTAATCTCTGTTATATGAGTAAATTACTCTGACTGGCATAGCACCAAAACTGAATTCCATATGTCCATACCGGTTTCAGAACTTGTTTGTATAACAATATTTTGTTATATAATGACAGGGTAGATTTTCTTCCGAGCAACCAGTTTTTTCTGAATTTTATGTTGAATCCTTTACGTTTCTTTTTGTCTAAAGTCTAAAGTAATACCTAGATAGATACTTTTCTGAATTAGTATAAGGGATCTGGGTATTATTTATTTTGACCGGTATATACTCACTGTTTTTGTTAGTACAATTAACATATATCGATTTAAATTCATTTAATTTAATTCTCCAGTGATTGGTCCAATTATTAATTCAATCCAATGATGTTTATAGTTTTCTTGCAGCCTTCTCGTGTTTTTTCCCTGCTGCCATAATAGTGGTGTTATCTGCAAAGGTGGCAATTGTATTTTGTTCCAATTCAGGAATATCACTGGTGTATAATAGGTACAGGACTGGCCCTAATACACTTTCCTGTGGTACTCTTGTCTTAATTTCCTAATTTTAGAGTATGCTTCTTCTTGTTTAATCCTGAAGTATCTTTCTGATATATATGAAACTAATAATTCTGAATATTATTTTGGCAATAATCGATTCATTTTGTCCTTTATGCCAAACCTTATCGAAAGCCTGCGCTACATCAAGGATGACGGTAGAGCTAACTTTCTTTTTCCAAGGCCTTTTCAATAATATTAGCTATCTTATTGACTTGGTGTATAGTTGAATGGTTTTCTCTAAATCTAAATTGGTGTGATGGAATTAGTTTTTTTCTATAATAGGTTTTAGTCTTTTTAGTTATATTTTTTCATACAGCTTCGGGATTACAGGAAGTAGGAATATAGGTATGTAAGACTTAATATCATGTGGTGATTTTCTTGGTTTTGGTATCATGATAACTTTTGATACTTTCCACATCCATGTAACACATCTTATTCTAAATGATTCATTAAATAGATGTGTAAGTTTACTATAGCTTTCCTTGGAAGTTGCTTTAGTATCTCTCCTGTAATAAGATCTAACCCAGGAGCTTTCTTAGGGGTTATGTTTTCTTTTATTTCCGTAATTATTTCTTTTGGTGAGGTAATCGTGATGTCCCTTTCTTCTAGAGTATGATTTTCCTCTTCTGTGAGTTCATCTTCTTCATTAGGTGCACGACGGCGCCGAAAAGCCTCAAAAGTACAAAAAAGATAAAGCAACAAACAACGTTGTCAAAACAAAATTTATACTGATAAAAAGAACAGTAAGGAATTGCTAGCTATTACATTGTTTTTTGTTTATTTTATTTTTACTCTTTGAGACGAGGGAACCGAATTTCTCGAAAATAATTTATTTTCCAAATGAGACTACGCAATAATAGCATTTATTCAATCGAATATGTAATATGGTAACATAAATTGTGTAAACTCAAACAAATCTGATTTTATTCATGTTTGAGCTTGAAATTTGGCTTACAACGATCCAACGAGCGGACAACAACAATTTGCAAGAATTAAAGCACGAAAAGCTCAATTCACTTAGCTAAAATAACAATACCTAATACCTGGATATTAACCTTTAAAAGGTGACATGTTGCATTATTAAAATAATACATTGTTTTGTTTTTATTTGTCGATCAGTTTCGTCTTGTGATATATAAACGAGTAACTTGTGTGTGCTTTTGTATAATGTATTACATTTGAAACTAAAATACAAACATTTTGAGTTGTTATACTGTAATATATTTCTGTTTATTTTTTAATAGTGGATAATAATACCTAACTTAACCCGTATCTGTACTCACACATGAACGTAATACAAATTTGGGGCGTTATTTTAAATTTGCACAAGGGAGCCAAAAGTGCTAGGCGCGGCCTGGATTAGCTCCCTTATTTCTTTTGGATAGTTATTTCTCTCTGTTCCTTGTGTGATAATTGGCGTACCTATTATCTCATGCAGCTTGTTGAATCTTTTTTACAAGCAGTTCTACTTTACTGTCTAGTTGTTCTTTAGTTCTGATAGGTATTGAGAGATTAATATTATCTTCGAGGTGTAATTTAAAACTTTGCCAAACTGTCAGTCTATTTAAAAGTCTCGCAGCATTTTCTTTTTGAATAATTGTATCACTACAAGTGAGAAGGATAGGTGAATGGTCTGAATTCATATCTGATGTTTCTTCTATATTTTAGTAATTTATGGAGATATTCCTAATCACAAAGAAATCAATGAGATCAGGAATTTTTCTAGGATCAATGGGGCAGTATGTTGGTTTACCAGTTAATATCGGTTTATATTTGAGCTGATTACACACTGCCAAATAATCTTTCTTACATTTAGTTGTGGTAAATCTAGATCCCCAGTAGGTGTGCTTTGCATTGAAGTCACCTGTGTGCTTGCCTTTCAAGAAAATCTATACAGGGTGTGGCGCGAAAAGTTTTGATTAAAAGTAAGGGCGGATACAGTTATGATAAAAAACTGAAATTTTGAAGCTGTAATTTTTGGATGACGCTGAGTTTAAATATGATATTGTCCTTAATGTGGCACTTCCGGTTACAGTTATCTAATTAAATTAATACAAAATACGGCTAAGTTTAAAACAACCTGTATGAAATATCAATGAGTCGGACATATGTAGTTAACGGGCAAGCGCTTGTTGTTTATTGATTAGAATTTCACGTCACTAGCTTTGTTATTAATGGAGATATCGTTATTCAATGTGGACTAGGATTTTTTCAAAATTTTGAAAAAATCGAAATATCTCGAAAATACTTCATTTTTGGTAAAGGACATTGTGCACAAATTTTTTTTAAAATTAAAAGTAATGGCGGATACAAATATGTTAAAAATCTAAAATTTCGATGCTGTAAGTTTTGGATGACGCTGATGTTAAATATAATGTTGTCCTGAATGTGGCACTTCCGGTTATACCGGAAGTAGACGTCTACTTTGTTATTTTAAATAGAACCTAATATTTTTTATTTTATTTTTGAATTATACATAAAATTTGTGCACAATGTCCTATACCAAAAATGAAGTATTTTCGAGATATTTCGGTTTTTTTCAACATTTTGAAAAAATCCTAGTCCACATTGAATAACGATATCTCCATTAATAACGAAGCTAGTGACGTGAAATTGAAACCAATAAACAACAAGCGCTTGCTGGTTAACTCCATATGTCCAACTCATTAATATTTTATACAGGGTGTTTTAAACTTAGCCGCCAACATGCACAATTTAAATCATTTATAAGTTGCTTACTTTAAATAGAACACCCTGTATTTTATTACGTTTTCCGCTGTATTTTTTAAGCTAATTCGTTTCCTATACTTAAATCCAACCACTTTTGAGATATTTCATTATCTTAGTTAAAACATAACACTAATTATTTCAACATTAGTAAAGGGCAGGCCATGATTTCCATTATTTAAGGTGATATTTTATTAATTTTTTAGAAGTTATTTATTCTGAAAAGTAACCAATAGCATAAAAGATTATTAATTGTGGATATTATTAAAAACGTTGAATAGGTATTTTGTATTAATTTATTTAGATAACTTCATACTAGTTTGTGTAATAAAAAAGTATCAGAAATAAAATATTTATTACAAAAAACGCAAGAAAACAAATGACAGAGTGGTGAGGAGTGAATTGTGTTCGACATTATCTATGTACGGGGTGAGCGGTAGTTTAATATGAGCACTGAAATCACTTTACGAGGAATCCACTGATTGTGTCAGGATAAACGGAGCTTGCGCGGACTGGTTTAACATGAAAATAAATGTAAGTAAAACGAAAGTAATGGTTTTTGAAAAAGAAGAAAGCATGACAAACTGTGCAGTTTTGATTAAGGGAGAAAGAGTGGAACAAGTAAATGAATTTGTGTACTTTAAAGATTGAAGCTAAAGCGTCCTAATTTTTATAAAAAGACCTCTTAATGACCTGTAAAAGTTTTATGAAAATTCCTTTGGCAGCCTTATTCCGGAATTATACCTAAAATAAATATCAGACCCCAATTCTGCTGATGTGTTAATAATTCTTGCTTGTTCTGACACAGATTATAAATTTTTATTACATTTATCGTTTACAATGTTAACAGACTAAACACTTAAACTTAAGGAGATGGTGATCATAGATTTACGCATGCGTGTTGTTAATCAAAAAGAAGTTATATCTTATAGATTACTTTATAAATTTACATAGGACTGTTTTTTAGGTTAATGAGCAAGTAAGTAGAGAACAAGTGCGCGTACAAAAGTTAATGGTTCAATTGGTTAAAAGAAGTACTGTTGGTGTGAGGTTAGGTCGTAGGTTAGGTTGGGCTAATTTTTTTGTGTTTATGGATTAACAGTCGAATCTATCATTTCTGAAATTGAATTTACGACTGACACCTAACCTTACCTAACCTAACGTAACCTTTTTACTACCTTAAATAAACAGATGTTTCAATTGGTTATAAAAGGTACTGTTGGTGTTAGGTTAGGTTAGGCTAATTTTTTTAAGTTCATCATCGATTAACAGTCGAATCCACCATTTCTTAAGTGCTAAAGAAAGATATACGTAGGTATACGTTTCACGGACGACTAGCAACAGCCAAAATTACCACGCGGTGCACGTCACACATTCAAATTCAAAGCCTACACTTACAATAAAACGTCAAACATATGTCAAGGTAATAACAGATTCAAATAATATTTCAATATTTTCGCTGTGACTGTGCATCTCTGTAAGAGTCCATCCTCGTTGATGAAGGAAAAAGAAGAAATAAAAATAAATTCCTTGTCTAAACAAAACAATTTCTAAACAATGGAGTTAGTTAATAATGAAATTCCATTTTCAGAAACTTTTTGTAAAATAAAAAGCGAACCAATGGAAGTTAAATCATGCCTTGTTCTTTCAAACATAGTTAAACAAGAACATATGCATAATATGGATAAAGATAATAATGAACTGTCTTATTTAGAACCTAAAGTAAAAAGAGAAGTAATTGAAGATAAATCATTTCTTGTTCCTATAAACATAGGAAGTCAAAAAAAGATTCATATAGAGATAGTTAATAAGGAAGAGTATTCTTCAGACCCATTTCATACAATAAAAAATGAACCCAGCCAAGATGAAAAATGCCTTACAAATTTTCAATTACAATCCCAACCAACAAACTCTTTGGTGAGTACCTCACTTAATATGAAGAATGATTTGTATAGTGAAGAAGATATAAAAACTGAACTTTTAAATGAAGAATGTGATTTATCGTTTATTAAAAGTGAATATGTATTGGTTCCTACACAATATTCGTGTCATAATAGGAATCTCCAAGAATCAAAGAAAGCAACCAGTAAAGAAAAAAATGGAATGAGGAAATACTTGTGTTTAGTTTGCAGAAAAGGTAAGGGTAAAAATTTTTATTATAAAATAATTGTTGGTAATTTTTAATTTATAGAAGAACTTTTTCATAATTAATGTGATATATAACAGTTTATTTCGATGTAAAACTTATTACTATTTGATTTATTATATTTAAACACATTTAAATTTCCTAAAAAATTTGGCATTAAAAAAGTGTATTTGTTCTCTAACAGTTAAGTAAATCTAAAATAAATTGAACATATTTACATCTTAATCCTAAAAAGTGGTAAAGAAGGTGTAGTTACTAATCAAATTTTACACTATTTATTGATATCTGTTCACTAATTTATTTATTAATTGATAAATATTATAAAGGCTTTCCTCTGCCAACAGTTTAATATTGAAACACATATGAAGTGTATTATTTTTTTTTAGTAAAAGAAAATAAAAATAATTTATTATCATATTTAAATTTTCCTATGTCATAGTAGAGTTAAAAATGTTGATTTTAAAAAATAATTGTTTTTTTCTATATTTAGTTCAATATTTTTAATATTGATTGGATTACAAAATAAATCATTTAAATGTTAGGTTTAAAGAGATTTCTATAATAGTATTTAAACATATTAAATAATTCATCATATTTGTTCATAGTACCACTTAATAAATTTGTTATTATAAATTCAATTTGAATTTAAAGAAATTTTGGCTAGTGTACTTAAATGATGCTAACAATTTCAAAACAAAAGAATAAATTAAATATAATTTGATGTACCTAGTACCTACATTTAAAGCAAAGATTAAGCTACTTTTAATTTAAAATTTGTTTTATTTACAGACTTCAAAAACACAACGACTAAAAAAAATCACCTAAATGTTCATTTTAATAAAAAACTGGTCACCTGTTCTTATTGTGGATGTTATTTCAAGGATAAAATTTTATATTTAATTCATTTTTTCCAGCATTTCATTAAAAAAAATAAGTTTCAATGCAAAACTTTATTAAAATGCCGTAAGCAAACAAAGAAGGATGAAATTTGTTCAGAACAATTTTTAAAAAAACGCGTACACACTGGCAAAAAACCGTTTAAGTGTGACATTTGCTCAAAAGACTTTTCGCAGAAAAGTCATTTAATGTATCACGCTTACATCCACACCGGAGAAAGACCGTTCCAGTGTGACATTTGTTTGAAAGACTTTTCACAGAAAAGTCATTTAATATATCACGCTCACATCCACACCGGAAAAAAACCATTCAAATGCGAAATATGTTTGAAAAAATTTAACCAAAAGGCCAACTTGCAGCGTCACATGCGCATACACACCGGCGAAAAACCGTTCAAGTGTGACATTTGTGCGAAAGACTTTTCAGATAAAAATAAATTAAATGATCACGCTCGCATCCACACCGACGAAAGACCATTCAAATGCGAATTCTGTTTGCAACTATTTAAACATAAATCCAGTTTGACTCGCCACATACGCAGACACAAGGGAGAAAAAATATTCAAATGCCAAATTTGTTCGAAAAAATTCAATAAAGAAAGCGAGCTTCTAAATCATAGGTTTATTCACACCGGAGAAAAACCATTCAAATGCGAAATATGTTTGAAACAGTTTAACCAAAAAGCCAAATTGCAGCGTCACATGCGTATACACACCGGCGAAAAACCGTACAAGTGTGACATTTGCTCTAAAGTCTTTGCGGATAAACATAATTTAAAAGATCACACTCGCATCCACACCGAAGAGAAACCATTCAAATGCGAATTCTGTTCGAAACTATTTAGACACAAATCCTGTTTGACTCGCCACCTACGCACACACACCGGAAAAAAAATATAATGCAAAATTTGTTCAAAAAATTCAATAAAAGAAGTGAAATTCTTAATCATAGGTTTATTCATACTGGCAAAAAATTATTCAAATGCGAATGTTTGAAACAATTCAACGAAAACGCTAACATGAAACGTCACATGTGCATTCACACCGGTGAAAAACCGTTTAAGCAGTGTGACATTTGCTTGAAAGACATTTCGGAGAAAAATAAATTAAAAAATCAGGCTCACATGGAAACCATTCGAATGCGAATTTAAATAAAAAAATCGAAATGCTGAATCATCGGCTCATTGATATTGGCGAAAAACTGTTAAGAAACTGTTAGTTATTTTATTTAGTATGTGTTGTGTCTTAACACATCAAAAAAATGTTTTTTTTATTAGTTGAATGTCAATACTGTATAATGTTACTGTAATTTTCTACTTTGTGGAATACATTTCTACCTCGTTAACTTCGAGTTTTATTTGACCACTGCTGCCGTTACAACAGGTTATGGGCCCAGTCAGCTTTGTAAGTTTGTTGGAATAAGCTAGAGGTCAAGTTGAATAAAAGATATTGTCAGTTAGATGTTAGATAAAGAATATATTCAGGAAGCAGATACAAGTCAGTCAACTTTCAAGAGTCGTGAAGATAATGAAATTGTAACAATAGATCAAAGAGATGAAAATTTATTCAAGATGATGTTTAAAAGAAATAAAACTGAAAAAGTCTTGTTACTGTGTCAATTAAAACTTGGCATGACAGATTAGCTCATCAAATTATAAAATATGTGAAAGACATTCCATAAAGAAATGGAGTGAAATATATAGATGAGTGTATTGATTATGTTTGTGCTGGATGTGTAAATAGGAAACAACAACATATTTCACATCCATTAAATACAAAGGTAGCTCAAAGACCATTAGATTTGATTCATGTAGATTTATGTGAAATGAATGATCATTGGGAGGAGCTAAATATTTCTTACTTTTTAAAGATGATTTTTTACATTTTCGAACAGTATACTTTTTAAAATCAAATCAATTTAAAATGTTATGCATCTACAGAAGATTATTTGAGGGATTTAACCTGAAATATGTGTAACCACATTTTCTGTTGGGGTAATAATTTCTAAATATCACTGAAACCAACCCTGTTGCATATGCAGCTAGTACCAATCATGTGCACTGAGAATTGTCTACAACTTTTTACAATACTTTCGTTTTATTGGATTGGCATTCTAGAGTGTGTATATATGATTTTTATGGTTGACACTGTGTTGCAAAACAGTGTCCATGTGGGCTATAATGCTGATTAGAATAAATCGGCGTTGCCAGTTATAAATTAATTCTGCGGTATCAGTATAATGAGTGCGCCAAAAATCAAGTCCCTAAGGAATAACAAATTGCAACGTTTAGCTTTTTTACAGTTTGGCAACTGGGCTTTTGGATATTTATGAATGAGGTGTCTTTGTGAATATATATTGATATATTAATATAATAGGTACTGACAGATAATTATGAAAAGAGAAAAATAAAATCTGACTTCAAATATACTTATTTGTTTACCTTCAAGCAGGGTTATTCGGCGAATTGCCAAGCGGTGCACGTCATCCATTCAAAATCAAAGCCTACACCACAGAATAGTAGAAACTATTAGTTTATCTATTCTGTGCCAACGAGGTTGAATCTAACCTCATTGATTTTGTGTCTACACTGTGTCTACAATGAAACGTCAAACATTTGTCAAGGCAATATATTTTTGTTGGTTATTTAAACACAGTTAAACAAGAAGAATCAAATAATGGAGATGGTTAATAATAAAATCCCATTTTCAGAACCTTTTCGTAAAATAAAAAGCGAACAAAGGGAAGTTGAATCATGCCTTGTTAACCAAGAACATATGCACAATATGTACAAAGCTAATAATGAACTGTCGTATTTAGAACCTTTTAAAGTAAAAAATGAACTCATTGAAGATAAATCATTTCTTGTTCCTATAAACATGGGAAGTCAAAAACAGATTCATATAGAGATAGTTAATAAGGAAGAGTCTTCCT
The DNA here is from genome assembly GCA_950111635.1 of Agelastica alni. NCBI lineage: Eukaryota > Metazoa > Arthropoda > Insecta > Coleoptera > Chrysomelidae > Agelastica > Agelastica alni. The sequence continues at coordinate 10,474,327 of OX467718.1, forward strand.
TAGAACCATTTCATACAATAAAAAACGAACCCAGCGAAGATGAAAAATGCCTTACAAATTTTCAATTACAACCCCAACAATATGAAGATAACCAACCAACATACCCTTTATTAAGTACCACACTTAATATGAAGAATGGGGTAGATAGTGAAGAAGATATAAAAACTGAACTTTTAAATGAAGAATGTGATTTATCATTTATTAAAAGTGAATACATATTGGTTCCTAAACAATATTCATGTCATAATAGAAATCTCCAAGAATCAAAGAAAGCAACCAGTAAAGAAAAAAATTTAATGAGAAAATACTTGTGTTTAGTTTGCAGAAAAGGTAAGGGTAAAAATTTCATTATACAATGTAATATAATATATAGAAGAATCTTTTCATTATTAATGTGATATAACAGTTTATTGTTAAACTTATTACTACTATTTGATTTATTATATTTGTACACATTTAAAAAAATTTAACATACTTACATGTTAATCCTAGAAAGTGGTGAAGGAGGCATAATTACTAATCAAATTTTACACTATTTATTGATATCTGTTTACTAATTATTTATTGATTGATAAATATTATGAAGACTTTCATTTGCTAACAGTTTAATATTGAAACACATATTTAATCAAATGTATTCTTTTTTTAGATAAAGAAAATAAAAATAATTTAATCATATTTAAATTTCACTTTTTTCTAGTGGAATTAAAGAAGTTGATTTTAAAACATACAAAAGATTAAAGACCTAAACCCTAAACAATTGTTTTTTTCTATATTTAGTTCAATATTTTTTATATTGATTGGATTAGACAAAAAATCACTTAAATATTTAATTGAAAGAGTAGTATTTAATATTAAATAATTCATTGTATTTGTTCATAGTAGCAATGAATTTGTTATAAATAAATCAATCTAAAATTAAAGAAATTTTGGCCAATGCAGTTGTACAAAATTGATGCAAAGAAGTTACAAACGATTGAGAATAAATTGAATATAATTTAATGTATCTAGTATATTTATAGCATCTAAAAAGATTAGGCTACTTTTGATTTAACATTTGTTCTATTTACAGACTTTAAGAACGCAACAACTAGAGAAAATCACCTAAAAGTTCATTTTAATAAAAAACTGGTTACCTGTTCTTATTGTGGATGCTATTTCAAGGATAAAATTTTGTATTTGATTCATTTTTTTCAGCATTTCATAAAAAGTAAAAGATGCAAAACGTTATTAAAATGCCATAAGCAAACAAAGAAGGATGAAATTTGTTCAAAACAATTTTTAAAAAAGCGCCTACATACCGGCGAAAAACCGTTTAAGTGTGACATTTGCTCAAAAGTCTTTTTCCAGAAAAAGTATTTAATATATCATGCTCGCATCCACACCGGAGAAAAACCATTCAAATGTGAAATATGTTTGAAACAATTTAACCAAAAATCTAACTTAAAGCGTCACATGCGTTTTCACACCGGCGAAAAACCGTTCAAATGCGACATTTGTTTAAAAGACTTTTCGACGAAAAATAATTTAAAAAATCATGCGCGAATTCACACCGACGAGAAACCATTTAAATGTAAATTTTGTTCGAAACTATTTAGACACAAATCCGGTTTGACTTGGCACATGCGCATACACACCGGCGAAAAACCGTTTAAGTGTGACATTTGCTCAAAAGACTTTTCGGAGAAAAGTCATTTAATATATCACGTACGCATCCACACCGGAGAAAAACCGTTCAAGTGTGACATTTGCTCGAAAGACTTTTCGACGAAAGGTATTTTAAAAGATCACGCTCGCATCCACACCGGAGAAAAACCATTTAAGTGCGGCATATGTTTGCAACAATTTAACCAAAAAGCCAACTTGCAGCGTCACATGCGCATACACACCGGCGAAAAACCGTTCAAGTGTGACATTTGCTCAAAAGACTTTTCAGAGAAAAGTCATTTAATATATCACGTACGCATCCACACCGGAGAAAAACCGTTCAAGTGTGACATTTGCTCAAAAGACTTTTCGGAGAAAAGTCATTTAATATATCACGTACGCATCCACACCGGAGAAAAACCATTTAAATGTGAAATATGTTTGAAACAATTTAACCAAAAATCTAACTTAAAGCGTCACATGCGTTATCACTCCGGCGAAAAACCGTTCAAATGCGACATTTGTTTAAAAGACTTTTCGACGAAAAATAATTTAAACAATCACGCTCGAATTCACACCGACGAGAAACCATTCAAATGTAAATTTTGTTCGAAACTATTTAGACACAAATCCGGTTTGACTTGGCACATGCGCATACACACCGGCGAAAAACCGTTCAAGTGTGACATTTGCTCAAAAGACTTTTCGGAGAAAAGTCATTTAATATATCACGTACGCATCCACACCGGAGAAAAACCGTTCAAGTGTGACATTTGCTCAAAAGACTTTTCAAGGAAAAGTCAGTTAAAATATCACGCTCGCATCCACACCGGAGAAAAACCGTTTAAGTGCGGCATATGTTTGCAACAATTTAACCAAAAAGCCAACTTGCAGCGTCACATGCGCATACACACCGGCGAAAAACCGTTCAAGTGTGACATTTGCTCAAAAGACTTTTCACAGAAATATACTTTAAAAGATCACGCTCGCATCCACAACGACGAGAAACCATTCGAATGCGAATTTTGTTTGAAACTATTTAGACACAAATCCGGTTTGATTTGCCACACACGCATACACACGGGAGGAAAAAATACTCAAATGCGAACCGTTCAAGTGTGACATTTGCTCGAAAGACTTGAAGAAAAATAAATTAAAAAATCACCCTTGTACCACAACGACGAGAAACCATTTGAATGCGAATTTTTTTGATAACGATTTGGACACATACAGAGTTTTACACTCAACACAGGCAAACAGTTCAGCAAAAAAAAACCGTTCGATAAAAAGTCACACCGTCGAGAAACCATTCAAATGCGAAATATGCTCAAAAGGATTCTATGCCCAAGCGAATTTGATATTGGCGGAAAACTGTTTAAGTGTAACTTATTATCGAAAAGTTTTTCAAAGAAAAGAACTTTGTTATATCACGCGCGCATTCTCACCGACGAAAAGCAGTTCGAACGTGAATTTTGTTGAAACGGTTTAGACACAAATACACTGTGACCAAACACGTAAGCATGCACATCGGCGAAAAACCTTTTAAGTGTGACATTTGTTTGATCAAATTTTCGCGACATGCTTATTTATTAACTCACATGCGCAATCATATCGGCAAAAATTAATTTTGACTTTCGGTACGTTTCCGGCCATGTAAATGCGTAAAGGTTCGTTTAGACCTCCATTTCACCGAGACAAGTCATTGCCACCAACAAAATGTATACTCTGTAAACAGAGTATAGCGTCTCACTCACTCGGCCGCCAGCTGCGCTGAGAGTAATGTTCCCTTTTCCCTTTATAGCGATGCTATACTTTTTTTACCTTCGTACATACAATGCTAACTCGTCAACATCCATTTTAATACTGCGGCCGCAGTGTGGTGATTCTGGTGGCTATGTTTGTTAGCTCAAGGACACGACAGTTGCGCCGCCATGGTGTCTTGGTAAACTTTATCCTATATCTACAGCAATTAAAATTAAAGAACTTTCAGTTCGAGGACTACAGGCTGCAGGTTATCGAATTTGAAATATGGACATCAAAATGACATTTTCGTGATTTTTGGGTATTTGGGTATTTATCTTAAAACCTACTCGTTCGTCAATATAATTAAACCTTGACAAAGGGTTTTCAACGCCTGATATACCTTATTTATTTCGGTGAGTGCAGAGGTGGTAAACGTAAATAAAATGACTAACACAGGAATAACTTTAATTAATTAAATTAATTTAAAAAAGTGGGAACACTAAAAACATGGAAAAAAATGAATAATAAAAACAAATACATACAATTAGAATTTGTCACAAAATAGTGTCCGCCCTGCCAAAAATGTCTCAAAGAGACTGATAGAAAATTTAAATAAGAGAACTTACGAGATCCAAGTTGGATAGTGAAACCGCAAATCCGTATATAACCATATCGATATTCATCAGTATTAAATGGAGATTACAAATACATATTCCTTTAATTTCTGGCATTTCATAACGTTAATATATAATATTTGAATGTGTTTTTACACACAACTCATATCCATTTCTATCAGCGATTCCTGGGATGAATGCTTTTGTTTCTATGAGGTGGATGTTAGCAAGTTGTCAGGTTAGGTTAGGTTAGGTCCTTTTAAAACTTTCTTTTTGATCAACGGACATTTTCAAACACTGTAACTCAAGAGTACCGACTTGTACAAGAACGCTCACAGTACTGATAAACGAAAGTATGAGTCATTGTTTACATTTTGCAATCGACACAGGACAAATTTTATTTTTATCCACCTGTGTTTGGCTAATGCCCGAAATTCATTGTTTTTGTCAGCTTTATCCATAGATACAGTAGAACAAATTGACCTTTACCCCCTGACGTCATACCTGCAAACCTCGCGAAATGAATCAATGAGTCAAAAATGGCTACTGTTACTTTGTCGTGTGCTTAAATATTTCCACTGCTTGTTTATCTTGTCAGTATTTTTTTGCGTCTTTTCAACATTTATAGATCATAATTAGAGATACAAAAGAACGTATGTCATTGCTTGAAAGACGAGTGTACATATTGTATGATGTGTTTACTACTGTACATTGTTAGTGACGTCAGGGTAAGGGACAATTTATTCTGCTGTATGTATTATATATACTATTTATAATATGATCTCCATGGCTTTTTTCAGCTGATTTGGATAGAACTAAGTTTAGCCGGCCAAACTTAGTTATAGCCAATATCGTACTTTAGCCGTAACATAATTATGTACAGATATTAATAATACTGACATATAATTATAAAAAGAGAAAAAATAAATCTGACTTTAACTATACTTCTTTGTTTACTTTCAAGCAGGGTTATTCGACAACCGTCGTGTGTTTATGACGTTTCATTCTACTCCGACTGATTTCACCGGAAGCTGTCCTAACAATAATAATTCAAAGCTACCAATCTCAAACAGTGACGCCACGGTACGTCACTCTTTTGTCCAAAATCAAAAAAACTAACGCTTAATTGCACATATTTCGTTATAACATAAAAAATGTCAATCCTTTGAAAAAAAATATATTGATTTGATATTACTCGCTTTCTGTTCCTTTAATACAGCATGTACTGCAAATTATAACTGCATGATCTAAACATAACGATGGCACTTCCTACAGCTATACTTGGTTTTGCTGTCTTTAACATGAGGACACTGAACAGCGCTGTTACCCAATCCCGGACGTTTTGGTGGGTCTACATCTTCACGAGACTTTTTTATGCCAGCTATTTTTTGTCTAATGTGTCCTAATAAATGAAGATTAGCCTGCCTTTGTGCCAAATGCTCAGCAATGAGATCAAAAGCAATTTGTGCTTTAAAGACTTTATTTACCTTTGCAGCAGCTTCCTTAGGACCAGATAAATGTAAAACAATATTGTGCCTCCTCGTGCGCACATTGACTGTTGGAACTGTTTTCATCCACTTTGTTTTGTGATCATTTCCTAGTAAATATTTATTTGTGATCCTATTTAATTTTCAACAAATTGAGCTCTACCGTCTTCTTCTTCCAACTCCTTCATGACTTCGTCCATATACTTTTGCAGCAATGCCTGTTTTTTCTCGTACGACATCGTTTTATAAAGTTGATAATTAAAATGGGTGAAATAGATACACAAAATAAAGTCACAACAAACAACTCTTACCTGATTTGTAACGAGATTAGTGCGCCGAGGTGTGTCACACCCCAACGGAAAATAATTTGATGTTACCGTTGTGACACTCAATCTGCAAATGAGCTATGCAGTGGATAGTATAGACGAATCAAAATAATCGCTACGCCGCCTGGTGACAATCAGAATAACTAAAAATCTTGACATAGTTCTCACATTCTCCTTTGTTTATGTGTGTTTTCTTGCAAATATTTATTATTTGAAACCATTTTTGAAAGACAAAAAACAGTTGAGTACAGAGGAAGCATTGTTGAATGCCAAAATAGCAGCTGCTAGAGTACATATTGAACGAGTCAATCAGAGAGTTAAGATATTCAAAATCTTAGGTTGTAAATTGCAGTGGTCTCTTGTGAAGAAAGTTAAGGATATATTTATAATAGCTTGTGCTATAACAAATTTGTCCAATTCAATATTAGCAGATCATAGATTTTTAAGAAATTAGATTATTCACAGATAATGAAATGCAGCATTTCTCAATGAGTATAATTCAAATGAAAAGTTTTCAAGACTCTTTTTAATTATGTTATGATCGAATGTATTTCATTATTTTTGAAAATTTATTTGTTAAGCCATAATATAACTCTATAAATTGGTATCAAATCAATCGATATTAGTTTCAACTAGTGTAGTTAATCAGGTTCATCTAATTTATTTTTAGGAAGATCTTGTGTAAATTAAGATCACCTCTCAATGAATGAAAAAATTGTTGATATGTTATAGTATTCCTAAAAATCTTCAATACATCAATCAATCATTATTTTTTATACTTTGTTGGAATTCAAATTTGAAGGGTAATGTGCTTTGTGGGTTGATCAATTCAGGTAATTAAAGAAAACGTTCAACTAAAGTTTATTATTCTTGCAAATAACATGTAACGTTTTTTCAAAAAAGTTAGTCTTGACTACTGTTAATAATTTTTTTGTAAAATTATGATTACAATCAATTTTCAATATTTCCACACTCTTATCAAATGAAGCATATAATATAAAATAACAAGTAGACAAATTCAATAATTCCATGCCCAACTGAATTTGCCCATAATATTTACCACTATTCCCAGCTTTACATGAACACAACATGGTCTTAATTTTGATGGTCCCTTTCTCCAAGTCACAATGAAGTTCTCCCCGAATTTGATGTGGGTCTGAATTAAGTGCACTACTCTGAGGGCACAAAGCACAAATCATGATTTTGTCTGGAGTAGAAGAATTCAACTGTCCACATAATATTATATGTCCAGCATTTAAAACTTCTTCACCTTCATAAACACTTCTAGAAGTATTTGTGCCTTCAAGATACCCCAAGTATTCTACCAAACTCAGTCTTGCCATTTGAATCTGAAAAAAGGTACAAGGATTAACCCATGATCTTCTAACCTAAGATTTCTCTCAATTTGGCTACATAACAAATGATGATACTCACTTACCGCCTTAATAACAATGAGAATATATACACAGTAACACAATCATTCACTAAAGAAGCCTGAAAAGTCTTTATATTTATGGTAAAATTAGATTTCAAAAACGCAAATACACACATAACATTCCAATGTCAATATTTATAGTTCTACGGCTGCCCACATTTGCGCTGCATTCTTATTTTCAGATGCCTATAGTTCGGAAGAGGTAGGAAGGTATACAAAAACCCGCAACACAAAATACGGTGGTGTAAAAATTATAATCAGAACAACACGGCTTGGGTGTACCACACCCCGCCGCACTAACATAGGGTTAAGTAATTCATCTTCATCTCCACTTGCTATAAAAACTGAGTATATGCAGCTCACCTTTGAACTTTCTACGTTTAAAACGAAAAAATAATTTGTAAATTTTGTACCAAGTTGTAGATCTGAACTTTGTTTATACGGAGTCTAAGGATTAATGTGGAAGGCGAAGAAATAGTTGAATAAGGCATTTAATAAACTTTAGAGTACTCGCGTAACATTAACCAGTGGAATATATTGGTTAACAGAAAAATAAAAATTACAGTTAATTAATAGAACGATAACTGACCAACAGCTTTTTTGTTTACACACCGACTTTATCGCTTTAAACTGATTTATTACAAAACTGTTGAGTTACTCAAGGGCAACCTTATCACTCATGCATATCACTGATACAAAGTATTGATGAGCCTCAACCCTCTCCAAATTACCTTACATTTGAATTTGACAGTTACTTGGAGTAAGAAAACTGAGATATCAACAGGGAGTTTGAAACCAAACAAATCAGCAATAGATCAACATTGTGTGTAGAAGGAAATCATGTCTCACGTCTTATATACTTGAAACTTTAAATGAATTGTCTTAAGTGATTGATCTTAACTTGGTTCGATGAAAGTTAAACAGCAGACAAACTATTGATAGATTTATCATGATTGTAGTCGATTAATTGACTGGTTGAACAAAAATTTCTTGCTAAAAGCCTACATTTGTTGTTGAAATGTAAAATTATTGATACGATTTTTAGTTCTATCTTGGGTTTGGCGATTAAAACTTTCGATCCAATAACAAAACAATGTTTATTTCAATACAATAAATTCTACTTTTATTAACCACTTAGATATTCACTTAGCTATACAACTTTTACAACTCTATATAACTATTTACATTTAATAATTCGTAAACACATAAGCTAATACTGACTTGTTATGATCGTTTCCCCTTTTATATTTCCGATATCACAGTTCCAGATCATTCTACCTGTTTCTCCATTATTCCACGTGGTTCCAGCGGTTGCTCGACCTTGTCGGAGCCCTTCGGCGGCTAACAAAGTGAGCGGTCGAATACGGACCCTCGGTGCGGTCGATTTCTCGGTTGCTGACAGGACCGGATTTGTAACATTATATTATGTTAAATTTTCTACGCTCAAAATTATGAAATAGATCCATAGGCTTCAGATTGATATTGAACATATCATATTCGTCTTTATGGCCCGTGACACGTTCCATGCTATACGGATCATTTTTCTGCTGTAATTTATAATTTTTCTATTTTTTTAAATTCAGCACATAACGTTCATCCTGTAAGAATACATATATTTTAGAGGAATATTCAGTTACAATTTTTTTTTGCTACCAACAAAAAAAATAGTTTGTGAGTTACAATTAGTTATAAATAATTATCATGTAGATTTAAGTTGGTGATATTTCAATTACACTGTATTTTTTAATTGAATTTTTTTTTATTACAGATAATATGGGCTCGGACTGCGTCCACTCTGCCCTCTGCAGTACAAAATTGGTTTTACAAAAATACAAATTCAGAATAGACTTTTAAATTTTTATTTAACAAAATTTTACATTAAATTCTAAACAATACTGAAGCTTCTTATAAAATTACCCCTAAAAATTTTGAATTTTAAATGCTTAGATGTCAGCAATGACATCTGTAGTAGTATTGGATAATCAGATTTGACGTGAATTTAGATGATCAATCATGTATGCTGTTGTGTATAACCTAATTTTTCAATTTAAATAGTATTTTCTTTATAAATTCAGTAATAAATAAAATATCACGGTTTTTTTATAAATTACCACGGGCTTTTCTATTATTCCACCCGTGTGTCCGTGTTTTCACGGGAAAGTGCGAATAGTCACAGCTTTTTTTTTATATCAATGTGATTATTGGTTCATTGTGAATATTATAAAGTACCCAAAAAATAGATTAAAAAAATGGAGTTAGTTAATAATGAAATGCCATTTTCAGAACCTTTTCGTAAAATAAAAAGCGAACAAAGGGAAGTTGAATCATGCCTTGTTCTTTCTAACATTGTTAAACAAGAACATATGCATAATATGGATAAAGTTAATCAAAAAGTGTCGTATTTAGAACCGTTTAAAGTAAAAAGCGAACTCATCGAAGATAAACCATCTCTTGTTCCTACAAACATAGGAAGTCAAAAACAGATTCATATAGAGATAGTTAATAATGAAGAGTCTTCTTCAGAACCAATTGCTACAATAAAAAACGAACCCAGTGAAGATGAAAAATGCTTTACAAATTTTCAATTACAATCACAACAATTTGAAGACAACCAGCTAACAAACTTTTTAACGAGTACTACATTTAATATGAAGAATGAGGTAGATAGTGAAGAAGATATAAAAACTGAACTATTAAATGAAGAATGTGATTTATCATTTATTAAAAGTGAATATGTATTGGTTCCTACACAATATTCTTGTCATAATAGGAATCTCCAAGAATCAAAGAAAGCAACCAGTAAAGAAAAAAATGGAATGAGAAAATACTTGTGTTTAGTTTGCAGAAAAGGTATGGGTAAAAAATTTCATTACAGAATAATTGTTTTTAGTGTAATATATAAAAGTAACTTTTAATAATTAATGTGATACAACTGAAATCACTTTACGAGGATTCCACTGCTCGTGTCAGGATAAACGGAGCTTGCACAGACTGGTTTAACATCGAAAAAGGTGTGAGGGATGTGTGGCTTCGCCATGGCTGTTTAACTTATACATAGACAATTGTTTAAAAGATCTGAAAGAGAGTACGTATGGATTAAAAATGAATGATATGATCGTCAAATGCCTTCTTTACGCCGATGATCAAGTCATATTAGCGTTATCTGAAGAGGAGTTGCAGGCGATGGTTAATGTTATGCATGATTCCCTGAAAATCAAAGGGATAAAAATAAATGTGAGCAAAAAGAAAGTAATGATTTTGAAAGAGAAGAAAGCATGACAAACTGAAGTTTCGATTGAGGGAGAAAGAGTGGAACAAGTTAATGAATGTGTGTACTTTGGTTCAAAATTTACTAGAGATGGAAAGTATGACAGTGACATTGAGCGAAGGGTGTTGGCAGGAAAACAAATAAATGAGGCACTGCATGGCTTTATGAATAGCCAAAAAGTGTCAAAAAAGGCACGTCTGGCGGTGTATAGAGGTGTGTTGGTTCCTACATTTATGTATGGTAGTGAATGTTGGGTTTGGCAGAAGAAGCATGAAAATAGGATTAATGCTGCGGAGATGAGTAGTCTGAGAAGTATAGCTGGAGTGACTCGGTTGGATAAAGTTAAGAATAGTGAGATAAGAAAACGCTGTGGTGTAAAAGAAGATGTGTTCACAAAGATAGATAAAGTAATGCTTAGATGGTTTGGACACGTAGAAAGGATGGATGAAGGAAGATTGACGAAACAAATTTATAAGGCGAGTGTGAATGGACAAATCTGTAGAGGTCGACCTCGGATAACATATCTCGATCAGATCAACATTGTTTTGAAGAAAGGCCAGGTCAAGAGTACCAACAACCGAAGAGCATGTATGAGAGTACTGATGAAAGTAGAGGAAGCAAAAGATGTGTGTAATAACCGTAGCATGTGGAAGGAAGTGGTCTCTGCCTACCCCTATGGGAAAAAGCCGTGACTTTATGATGTATGTATGATACAAGACAGTTTATTTCGATGTTAAACTTATTACTTTTATTTGACTTATAATATTAGTACACAGTCAAGCAAGAAAAAAATGGAATGAGAAAATACTTGTGTCAAGTTTGCAGAAAGGGTAAGGGATAAAAATTCATTATAGAATAATTGTTTTTAATGTAATATATAGAAGAAACTTTTAATAATTATAGTGATACATGACAGTTTATTTTGATGTTTAACTTATTACTTTATTTCATTTATAATAGGTACTTGTTTACATTTAAGTATATAACTTAAAAAAAATTAACTAGAAAGTTTGGTATTAAAAAAGTGTATTTGTTCTCTAACACATTAAATCTAAAAGAAATTTAGCATACTTAGTTTACATCTTAATCCTAGAAAGTGATGAAGAAGGTATAGTTACTAAACAAATTTTACACTATTTATTGATATATGTTCATTAATTATTTATTAATTCATAAATATTATGAAGACTTCTATTAAAACACATATTAAATGAATGTATTCTTTTTCTTAGATAAAAAAATAAAAATAATTTAATATTAATTTAAATTTCTGTGTTTTAGTACAATTAAAAAAGTTGATTTTAAAACATACAAAAGATTAAAGACTCAAACCCTAATAATTGTTTTTTTCTATATTTACTTCAATATTGATTGGATTACATAATAAATCTCTAAAATGTTCAGTTTAAAGAGATTTGTTTTATAAAATCAATATGAAATTAAGGAAATTTTGGCTAATGTAGTTGTACTTAATTGATGCAAGCAATTTCAAAACAATTGAAAATAAATTAAATAAATAAATAAATTAAAGTATATAAGTATATTTAAAGCATCTAAATAGCTTAAGCTACATTTAATTTAACATTTGTTTTATTTACTTACAGACTTAAAGAATGCAACCACTAGAGAAAATCACCTAAATGTTCATTTTAATAAACAACTGGTCACCTGTTCTTATTGTGGATGCTATTTCAAGGATAAAATTTTGTATTTGATTCATTTTTTTCACCATTTTATAAAAAAAAGTAAGTTTCGATGTAAACCGGATAAAATTTGTTCAAAACAATTTTTAAAAAAGCAGTTACATGCCGGCGAAAAACCGTTCAAATGTGACATATGCTCGAAAGACTTTTCACTGAAAAAAACTTTAAATGATCACGCTCGCATCCACACCGACGAGAAACCTTTCAAATGCGAATTTTGTTCGAAATTATTTAGACACAAATCCGGTTTGACTCGTCACATGCACATACATAACAGTGTAAAATCGTTCAAGTGTGACATTTGCTCGAAAGACTTTTCACTGAAAAATTCTTTAAAATTACACGCTCGCATCCACACTGACGACAAACCATTCAAATGCGAAATTTGTTCGAAAAAATTTAATAATAAAAGCGAGATCCTAATTCATAGGCTCATTCATACTGGCGAACAACCATTCAAATGCGAAATATGTTCGAAACAATTTAACCAGAAAGCCAACGTGAAGCGTCACATGCGCGTTCACACGGGCGAAAAACCGTTCAAGTGTGACATTTGCTCGAAAGACTTTTCGGATAAAAGAACTTTAAGAGATCACGCTCGCATCCACACCGACGAGAAACCATTTAAATGCGAATTTTGTTCGAAACTATTTAGACACAAAACCAGTTTGACTTGCCACATACGCAGACACACCGGAGAAAAAATATTCAAATGCAAGATATGTTCGAAAAAATTCAATGAAAAAAGCGAATTGCTGAATCATATGCTCATTCATACTGGCGAAAACCCATTCAAATGCGAAATATGTTTGAAACAATTCAACGAAAAGGCCAACTTGCAGGTTCACATGCGCATACACACCGGCGAAAAACCGTTCAAGTGTGACATTTGCTTGAAAGAATTTTCGGATAAAAGAAATTTAAGAGATCACGCTCGCATCCACACCGACGAGAAACCATTCGAATGCGAATTTTGTTCGAAACTATTTAGAATTAAATCCTCTTTAAATATTCACATGCGCGTACACACGGGAGAAAAACCGTTCAAGTGTGACATTTGCTCGAAAGACTTTTCGGATAAACATAATTTAAAAGATCACGCTTGCATCCACACCGACGAGAAACCATTTGAATGCGACTTTTGTTCGAAACAATTCAAAAAAAAATCCAGCAAGCAGTGTCATATGCGCATTCACACAGGCGAAAAACCGTTTAAATGTGACATTTGCTCAAAAGATTTTTCGGAGAAAAATAAATTAAAAATTCATGCTCGAATCCACACTGGCGAGAAACCATTCGAATGCGAATTTTGTTTAAAACCATTTAGACACAAATCAAGTTTGACTCGCCACCTACGCACACACACCGAAAAAAAAAAATTATAATGCGAAATTTGTTCGAAAAAATTCAATAAAGAAAGCGAGATTCTAAATCATAGGTTCATTCACACCGGAGAAAAACCATTCCAATGCGAAATATGTTTGAAACAATTTAACCATAAAGCTAAATTTACGCGTCACGTGCGCATACACACCGGCGAAAAACCATTCAAGTGTGACATTTGCGCGAAAGACTTTTCGTATAAATATACTTTAAAAGATCACGCTCGCATCCACATCGACGAAAAACCATTTGTATGCGAAAAAGTTTTACTCTCCACGTAGGCAAACACTTTTGCGAAAAAATCCCCGTTCGATAAAAAAGTCACACCGGCGAGAAACCGTCTAAATGCGAAATATGCTCGAACGGATTCCATGCCAAAGCGAATTAAATGCATCGCATGCACTTTAACACTGACGAAAAGCCTTTCGAATGTGAATTTTGTTTGAAACGTTTCAGACACAAATAAACTGTGACCAAACTCGTTAGCATGCACACCGGCAAAAACCTTTCGAGTGTGACATTTGCTTGGGCAAATTTTCGCGACATGCTTATTTATTAACTTACATGCGCATCACATCGGGATAAAATCATTTTGACCTGCCGTTACGTTTTCAGCTATGTGAATGCGTAAATATAAGTCTACCTACTACTTTAAAAAAAATTATCAATTACTGCAATGACTTTTTTAAACCAAAAAGGTGGGTACCTACATAACCCATAAAAATTATAATTAGTTTTTTTAATAACTCTTTTACCGAGAAATATGTCTCACACACTTAAACAAAGGATTGTTATTGTTTATAGGGTTAAAAACAGTATTTTGTACTTTATAGTTTGTATTTATCTCCAGCTTATTTTTGTTATGAATACATACATACATATAGTCACGCCTTTTTCTCGTAGAGGTAGGCAGAGACCACTTCCTTCCACTTGCTACAGTTCTTGCACACATCTTTTGCTTCCTCTACATTCATCAGTGTTCTCATGCATGCTTGTCGGTTGTTGGTACTCTTGACTTGGCCTTTCTTCAAAACAGTGTTGATCTGATCGAGATATGTTCGCCTAGGTCGACCTCTACCGACTTGTCCATTCACACTCGCCTTATAAATTTCTTTCGTCAATCTTCCTTCATCCATCCTTTCAACGTGTCCAAAACATCTAAGCATTCCTTTATCTATCTTTGTAACCACATCTTTAACATCACAGCGTTCCCTTGTCTCACTAATCTTTATTTTATCCAACCGAGTCACTTTATTATTTATTTTTATTTTTTAAAGAATATTTAACTCATATGGGCCTTTAACGCATAATTAAAATAATATTAGGGATCGCTAGTAAATAACTGAGAAGTTAAGAAAAATTTGCTGAATTTTTATAAAGTAGCATTTTTAGTACTTTGAAATAAAACAATTTATTTTAAAAAGCAGTTTTTATTTATTATTTAAAGAGATCAAATCACCTACTCTAAGTACTCGAAGTATTAGAAAAAAAATCAAAACCTGAACAGTTTAAAAAAAAAAGTCTATTACAATTAAAAGAAATTGATATTTTGACTTTCATAGGCATTGCAACAAGATTTCCAGAGACAGCAAAACTGGAAAACTTTTAAAACAAACCAAGATTGATACATGAACACACCTGATCTTTATTGGCATTTAACAAGAATGCAGCGACAATAAAACTGAAAAGTCGAAAACAAACCTTAAATCCAGCTTCAATCCAACAGTTTAACATAAAAAATCAACCCGAATCTCTGAGATAACGAAAATTCCCTTTAATAAAAATTTTGGTTTTATAAGTAAATAAATGACAATACTTATTGTTTACACCTCCATCAAAATTTTATCATTAACAGCGCCATCTCGCGTTTCGAGATTTTTTCCTTATGTCAAGGTTAAGATGTCTACAAGATTGTGAAGCGATTCCCTATCCCCGCCCGTTCCCAAAACCTGTCGATTAAAACAACTTTATTCTTGAGTTTTTTCATCGAAAAGAATACTTTTTGAAACCGCCACGAGTGGCGCCATTGTAGCTATGAAAATGATGTAAATTGCAAGGTTGCGGGTTGTTTTTTGAAGAAAGAATATATATAAGTGGTACTATAAAAAACATCACTATTTTAAAAAAATTTATGATATTTGAACTTGTCTTTTGATTCTAATGCATTAGTAGTATGATTCCTGTGGTTTTATGCAATAAATTCGATCAGATAATTGTCAAATTCAGATGTGGCACTGGCAACGATGACTTCTATTATACAAAATGGCAGACTGTGCAGGTAGACATGTACAGAGATTTCCATTTTATTTCAATCAACAAAATATGTTGAATTATGAATAAAAAAAACTCTAAATTCGAAAAGGAAAAGAATATTATCAATTTCCAAAGTTTTTGACATAAATCGAATTCAAATCAAAACAAATCTATCTCTGAATGATTCGAAAAGTGTTCTTCTCGTGCTCAACGATCGACACTTTTGTTCCGAAAACAATTGAAGTGTAGCTCCCCCAGTTCTTTTAGGTTCCTTAGTCAAGGTATTACCAGATTCCAATATTATGATATCACCTGTGCACCTCTGTAAAAGTCTATCATCGTTAATGGATGTAAAAGAAGAAAGTCCTTGTCTAACCTCCTGCAATGAAACGGCAAACATTTGTCAAGGTAATATATTGATCATTTAAACATAGTTGAGCATGAGAAGATTCAAATCATGGAGTTAGTTATTATTGATATGCCATTTTCAGAACCTTTTCGTAAAATAAAAAGCGAACCAAGGGAAGTTGAATCATGCCTTGTTCTTTCAAACACAGTTAAACAAGAACGTATGCATAATATGGATAAAGTTAATAATAAAGTGTCGTATATAGAACCCTTTAAAGTAAAAAGCGAACTCATCGAAGATAAACCATCTCTTGTTCCTATAAACATAGGAAGTCAAAAACAGATTCATATAAAGATGGTTAATAATGAAGAGTCTTCTTCAGAACCAATTGCTACAATAAAAAACGAACCCAGTGAAGATGAAAAATGCTCTACAAATTTTCAATTACAATCCCAACAATTTGAAGACATCCAACCAACAAACTCTTTGGTGAGTACCTCACTTAATATGAAAAATGAGGTATATAGTGAAGAAGATATAAAAACTGAACTTTTAAGTGAAGAATGTGATTTATCGTTTATTAAAAGTGAATATGTATTGGTTCCTACACAATATTCTTGTCATAATAGGAATCTTCAAGAATCAAAGAAAGCAACCAGTAAAGAAAAAAATGGAATGAGAAAATACTTGTGTCTAGTTTGCAGAAAGGGTAAGGGATAAAAATTCATTATAGAATAATTGTTTTTAATGTAATATATAGAAGAAACTTTTAATAATTACAGTGATACATGACAGTTTATTTCGATGTTTAACTTATTACTTTATTTCATTTATAATAGATACTTGTTTACATTTAAGTATATAACTTAAAAAAAATTAACTAGAAAGTTTGGCATTAAAAAAGTGTATTTTTCCCTAACACATTAAATCTAAAAGAAATTTAACATACTTACATCTTAATCCTAGAAAGTGGTGAAGAAGGTATAGTTACTAAACAAATTTTACACTATTTATTGATATCTTTTCTCTAATTATTTATAAATTAATGAGTATTATGAAGACCACCCTCTACTGACAGTTTAATATAATAGTTGAACAAGGCCTATTGATGTAAACCAGTTGTCTGCAATTATAATGCTGTTAGTCATTTAAATTGGTTTTGAAAATTGTATTACAGATTGAGTAGGTTTAGGTAGCTGTTTTTATTTTTGGTGAAAGAATTCGTCTGTCTGATTATTTCCCAGAATATTATAACAATATTTCTTGGGTTTGATGATTTTAAACACTCATTACAAAAACTATACAATTTATTCTAATCTTTCTATACAATAAATACTCGGTTCAGTGTTCAAGAAAATTTATTTTTTCCAAAATATTGTTTCCTGTCAGCCGCACACTTACATTTTCATTACAATTTCCGCTGGCTTCGTCACTATGCTTATTTTCATTCTCTCTTTCAATGTCTTTGGTATCACTTTCACAGCAGTCATGCTCACTTTCTTTATCAATTTCGCAGTCAGATTCTATGTCACTTGCTAATTCGTCATTATCCGGTAAAATGTCAAACCATTTATATTTACTCATTTGGATGTACTGGGGCGTGATTCCATAATAAAACAACCTCAAAAAAAATAAAATAGAATGAAATAATAAAAATGTATGACGTACTTACTGTGTCCGGTCAAATTGATCAGTAGGAAACGAAATTGATGAATATCTTGACAAAAAACACGACCACTGCGCTTATATCAGTCGTCTGACATTCAGCATGTAAGGAAATACACTGACAGATGAATACATTACTAGAAAATTAATTGCGTTATTTAAATTTCAAATGGTGCCATGGTCAAATTGACCGAAGAACAGCAGTAATGGGTTAAAGAAATTTTGGCTAATGTAGTTGTACTTAATTGATGCAAACACATTCTAAAGGATTGAGAATAACTTGATTATATTTTGATGTACCTAGTATATTTTTTAAAGCATCCAAGAAGATTAAGTTAGTATTAATTTAACATTTGTTTTATTTACAGACTTCAAGAATGCAACGACTAGAGAAAATCACCTAAATGATCATTTTAATAAAAAATTGGTTACCTGTTCTCATTGTGGATGCTATTTCATGGATAAAATTTTGTATTTAATTCATTTTTTTCAGCATTTCATAAAAAAAAATAAGTTTCGATGCAAAACGTTGTTGAACTCTATGAAGCAAACAAAGAAGGATGAAATTTGTTCAAAACAATTTTTAAAAAAGCGCTTAAACATCGGCGAAAAACCGTTCAAGTGTGACATTTGCTCGAAAGACTTTTCGCAGAAAAAAAATTTAAAAGATCACGCTCGCATCCATACCGGTGAGAAACCATTCGAATGCAAATTTTGTTCGAAACTATTTAGACACAAATTTAGTTTAACTTGCCACATGCGCTTACACCAAGGCGAACAAATATTCAAATGCGCAATTTGTTCAAAAAGATTTAATAGAAAAAGTGAAATGCTGAATCATAGGCTCATTCATACTGGCGAAAACCCATTCAAATGCGAAATTTGTTTGAAAAAATTCTTCAATAAAGCCTGCTTGCAGCGTCACATGCGCGTTCACTCCGGCGAAAAACCATTCAAATGTGAAATATGTTTGAAACAATTCAGCCTAAAATCCAACTTACGGCGTCACATGCGCATACACACCGGCGAAAAACCGTTCAAGTGTGACATTTGCTCGAAAGACTTTTTGCAGAAAAATACTTTATCAGATCACGCTCGCATCCATACCGGTGAGAAACCATTCGAATGCAAATTTTGTTCGAAACTATTTAGACACAAAATCAGTTGGACTTGCCACATGCGCATACATACCGGTGTAAAAACGTTCAAGTGTGACATTTGCTCGAAAGACTTTTCACTGAAAAATTCTTTAAAATATCACGCTCGCATCCACACTGATGACAAACCATTCAAATGCGAAATTTGTTCGAAAAAATTTAATAATAAAAGCGAGATCCTAATTCATAGGCTCATTCATACTGGCGAACAACCATTCAAATGCGAAATATGTTTGAAACAATTTAACCAGAAAGCCAACGTGAAGCGTCACATGCGCGTTCACACGGGCGAAAAACCGTTCAAGTGTGACATTTGCTCGAAAGACTTTTCGGATAAAAGAACTTTAAGAGATCACGCTCGCATCCACACCGACGAGAAACCATTCGAATGCGAATTTTGTTCGAAACTATTTAGAATTAAATCCTCTTTAAATATTCACATGCGCGTACACACGGGCGAAAAACCGTTCAAGTGTGACATTTGCTCGAAAAACTTTTCGGAAAAAAAAACTTTAATAAATCACGCTCGCATCCACACCGAGGAAAAACCATTCGAATGCGAATTTTGTTTGAAACTATTTAGAATTAAATCCTCTTTGACTATTCACATGCGCTTACACACCGGCGAAAAAATATTTAAATGCGAAATTTGTTCGAAAAAATTCAATAGAAAAAGCGAAATGCTGATTCATATGGTCAATCATACTGGCAAAAAACCATTCAAATGTGAAATATGTTTAAAACAATTTAACCAGAAAGTCAGCGTGCAGTGTCACATGCGCATACACACTGGCGAAAAACCGTTTAAGTGTGACATTTGCTCGAAAGACTTTTCACAAAAGGGTAATTTAATAAATCACGCTCGCATCCACACCGACGAGAAACCATTCGAATGCGAATTTTGTTCGAAACTATTTAAAAACAAATCCAGTTTGACTCGCCACATACGAGGACACGCCGAAAAAAAAAATTATAATGCCAAATTTGTTCGAAAAACTCGATAAGAAAATAATTTAGACAGAGTTTTATCCCCACATGGGCAAACAGCGGAAAAAAAACCGTTCAATAAAAAATTCACACTGTGTGTGTGTGTGTTCCTATATTCGTGGAACCTTGTTCATGCAATATACATATATGTGGAGTACATCAATATTGTGGTATACATGCACGCATATGCCACAATTTTTTGACAATGAATTTGGACTCTGCGACCCAAAATTAGTATAACTGTCTTTTTCGGCATTTTAGTGAGTTAGTTGCCACAAACTGTTATTTTTATTGGAATCACACACTTTAGTAATTGTGGCATCAGATATATTTATTGGTTGACGATACATGTGTGATTGTTTCCTATTTAATTAACCTTGGAATTGGGTGAGGATCTGTTAAGACAGTTGACTTATCTCTGTTGGTATTCTGTGTATCTCTGATCGAGACATATTATATAATGAGAAGGACCTAACAAGTATATTCTTCAATATTAACTTTTTATTGAAAATTACTATTAAATAATAACATCATAGTTTCCTAAGGTATAAATGAAGTATAAATAGTTCGAGGAAAATGTTCAAAATTTGTGAATCTATCTGCTTCCTCTGGTCGCCTTTTCAATGATAATTTTGATTTGGTTGCTAATGTTGCCGTTTTCTTGTAGTATGAAGCCCTTTTATACAAATGTTTTGCTTATGGTATTAAATTAACACTTCGTGTGATGTTCACATCAGATGGCGGGCCTGATGATTCTATAAAGAAATATTCAACTCATGACTTTACAATAGCGAACTATTTTCTTCCTGGCTAAAAACAGGGGTTCTTGTAGTGGAAACTTGTTCATCAACCATGATAGTAGTTGGTATAATATTTTGAGAACAATCATTGTCTTGTTGTGTTCATGTGAAATAAAAAATTTCAGATTTATTCTATGAATATTGTGAGATTGAAACCATGCTGCAGATATGGAAAAGTTTGGCAATTGCAATAGTGATTATTGCATTGATCTCACTGTTCTAGTTTTCAATATTATTGCAGATAGTTATGATCTTATTACACCATACTTTTAATTGGCACTGGAATGTTAATGTAAGGTACAGCTTATTCTGACAAATGGTTACCCACTTCTTGAATAACTACATGTTTTTTGCTGGGTTTGGGAAACGATGTTTGGAACTTTCTCCACCACTGCGTTCACAGCAATCTGCTACACAACATAACGTAACCCTATTGAAGGCCTGATGGAAATAATATTAATAATCTAATATAATTCGATTTTTTCCACATGGGCACACAAATAATGGTTATAAGTGAAGTTAGAGTTCATATGTATGCAATTATTTTTAGTGTCATGTTTACGATATCCCTTGATTATAGCGCCACCTTCAGTTAGAAGTAAAGCTCAAACATGGTATGACCTTCACTATTAGACTGACCTCTGTGTGTAACTGCCTCAGTGCCTCGTGGCGAGGGATCAGCGCTTGGGCGCAATACTCTGGTTTGGCTCAGCCTGCCGGTTAAGTAAGGAGTATGAAGCCCCCACAAAGTCATAGAGTGGGCGACATCTATTATTGATGTTATGAACTTCTAGAGGTGTAACAACAAACTTCCATTTTTTTATATGGGTGAATAGTAAACTATATATTATTTTAAAAATTTAAGCATTAAAAGTGTTATATTTGAAAGATATTTTGTAAAGAATTGGTGTTAATAAACCACAAAATCCGAAAATGCAAAGGATTAAAAAAGTTGATATGAAGATAAAATCGCGAAAAATATGCTCTGTTCCACAATGCTTTACAGGTGACAATTTGATTATATCTGCATAAATTTTCTTTAAATCTTAATACAGCTCAAGATTAAAAGATAGAAAAACCAATCTCGAAGTTTATGTTTGTTTGCAGCAAGCACTTTCTAAAAGATGATTTTTTTCAGGGGTAAGTTTGATTTTATTGTCCAATGATCTATCATTTTATTTGTGAACATTCTTAGTGACTTAAATAATACAGAGAATGCGTTTAAAAGATGATTTTCATGATTTTTCCATTGAGACCGTCAGTTCCACATAAAATGATGTGGCCAGCCTTAAAAACCTCTTCACCCCTCCTTAATTGGTCGAACACGTTTACTCACATTATATAATATATCCAAAATTGATGTTTCGACTCTTATAGGCATTGCAGCAAGAATTCCAGGTACAACAGAACTGAAAAACTTTGAAAACAAACCAAAATTAATACCTGTACAAGCCTGGTCTTTACTGGCATTAAACAAAAATCCAGCGACAATAAAACTGAAACGTCGAAAACAAACCTTAAATCCAGCTTCAATCTAATAACTTAACACAAAAAATGAACTCAAACATCTGAGATAACTAAAATTTCCTTTATTAAAAACATAGGATGAACAAGTGATCAAATAAAAGAATATTTGTGTTTCACACCTCGATAAGGCATTTTGTCTGACAGCGCCATCTTGCGTTACGTGATATATAGTGCACAAAATACGAATAATTGCCTTGACTAATTGACATGGCCATCTATCTTATGGGGAGCCGAACTAATCTCGTCCGCCATGACAGTTTCGGTATGGGTTATAAGCACAGAGAATAGGTTAGTAAACTAACCACTGTCTAACCACTAATCTTTGTTATAAGCATTGTTTAAAAAATATACAATGCTATAAGAGTTTTCATTCCATCTGAAGTGTTTTCTATGGCTGTATGTTGATCATTTAAGTAAACATAGTTGGACAAGAAAAGATTCAAATAATGGAATCATTTATTAATAAATTCCCATTTTCAGCACCTTTTCGTAAAATAAAAAGCAAACCAAGGGAAGTTAAATCATGTCATGTTCTTTCAAACATAGTTCAACAAGAACATATGCATAATATGGATAAAGTTAATAAAAAAGTGTCGAATTTGGAACCGTTTAAAGTAAAAAGCGAACTCATCGAAGATAAACCATCTCTTATTCCTATAAACATAGGAAGTCAAAAACAGATTTATAAAAAGATAGTTAATAATGAAGAGTCTTTTTTGAAACCATTTCCTACAATAAAAAACGAACCCAGCGAAGATGAAAAATGCTTTATAAATTTTCAATTACAATCGCAACAATTTGATGACAACCAACCAACAAACTTTTTAGGGAGTACCTCAGTTAATATGAAGAATGAGGTAGAGAGTGAAGAAGATATAAAAACTGAACTATTAAATGAAGAATGTGATTTATCATTTATTAAAAGTGAATATGTATTGGTTCCTACACACTATTCGTGTCATAATAGGAATCTCCAAGAATCAAAGAAAGCAACCTGTACAGAGAAAAATGGAATAAGTAAATACTGTTTAGTTTGCAGAAAAGGTATGGGTAAAAATTTTTATTATAAATTGTTTTTAATGTAATATATAGAAGAAACTTTTCATAATTAATGTGATGTATGACAATTTATTTTAATGTTTTACTTATTACTTCTATTTGATCTATAATACTTGTACACATTCATGTATTCAACTTAAAAAAATTAACTAGAAAGTTTGACATTAAAAAAGTGTATTTCTTCTCTAACAGATTAAAGCTAAAAGAATTTAATATTTTAATATTAGAAAGTGGTGAAGAAGGTATAGTCATTAATCAAATTTTACACTATTTATCGATATCTATTCACTAATTATTTATAAATTGATGAATATTATGAAAACTTCCCTCTGCTAACAGTTTAATATTGAAACACATATTTAATGAAGTGTATTTTTTTTTGAGGTTAAAGATAATAAAAATAATATTATATTTAAATTTCCCTGAGTTCTAGAAAAGTTAAAAAAGTTGATTTTAAAATGTACATTAGATTTAAGACCTAAACCCTAATCAACTAATTTTAAAAATTAATTGTTTTTTTCTATATTTAATTCAATATTATTGATATTGTTTGAACTACACAATAAATTATTTAAATGTTTAATTTAAAGAGATTTGTATTACATTATTTAAACAAATTAAATAATTCATTATATTTGCTTGCAGTAGTAATGAATTTGTTATTATAAAATAAATCTAACATTAACCTGTAACTGCTGCAAAGCCATTTTAAGTATTTGCACACTGTTACCAGTCAAATTAACCTGCATGCTTAAATAGTGTTTTACCTATATTATCTTTACATTAAAGGGTGATATGTTTCACTAATTACATCATTAGAATCTCCCTTATAATATTTGTTTTAACAAACCGCTTTTACCTCCATTCCTAAAATAAAATAAAAAGAACAACCCGACAAAATTAAAGCATTTATTCAAATTAACATAATCATATTACATTTATAAAATTAAAAATAAACATATTATATAGAAAAAACACATTCCTTGCAAATATTCCTAGAACATTGTGAGCTCACAAGTTTTTTGCAACTTATAGATACACCCATGGGATGCTTTTCTTTCTTTTTTAGCAGAACACAAATAACAAGTCTTGCACTTCCGCAATTTTCCTGTTTTAGTCTGTAATCCATCAGCTGCAGGTATAAGTGTATCCAATTTTAAAATTATTTTTATAATAAATCGAAGTTTAGGTGGTGTACAGGGATTCATCAAATGACATTTCCGTTTCTGGTTTTACTAATTGGAGGGCTAGTTGTTTTATAAAATCTATTTGTTTCCATGCCAAATTATTTTTACATTCACTTTAAAGTATGAATGCATTAATACTACTTATATCTAATATTTTAAAAAATATGGCCATAGAACTTACTAACAAAGCTGTTTTACCTTTCTTTGAAACATATTGTAATAAATGTTCACTTAATTATTTTAAACTAATTTATTTTCACAGGATATATAATACAACTAATTTATCTTTATACGGCACTATAAATTTATCTTCTCGCTGAATCTACCTGACTGAATCCCCGTTTCTCCACTGCCGCTTCTATTTATACTGATATCCGTTCTGGAAGATTCTACAGATGTCAAGAACATAAGCCATACCAGATCGACTAGACTCTTCTGGAAGTGATTACGTCATTTGAATTGGTTTTGAAAATCATATTACAGATTGAGACAGTTTAGGTGGCTGTTGTTCTTTTGGTGAAAGAGTTCGTATGTCTAATTCTTTCCCAGAATATTGTAACGATATTTAATCTTGGGTTCGATGATTTTAAACACTCAGTTCAAAAACTAAACAATTCATTCTTATCTTGCTGTACAATAAATTCTTATTTGATAAATCACTTATATATTTACAAACCTTTACCTCATCGACATTATAGAAAAACGCTCAGACCTGTTGATTTTTTATTAAAGGGCGACACTCTTTTCCGTTATCTTTGACTCCAATACTTTCTTTGATGTACCTTCTATACTTAAAGCAAAGTTTAAGTTAGTTTTAATTTAACATTTGTTTTATTTACAGCCTTCAAGAACGCAATGACTAGAGAAAATCACCTAAATGATCATTTTAATAAAAAATTGGTTACCTGTTCTCATTGTGGATGCTATTTCATGGATAAAATTTTGTATTTGATTCATTTTTTTCAGCATTTCCTAAAAAAAAGTAAGTTTCGATGCAAAAATTTATTAAAATGCGATAAGAAAACGAAGAAGGATGAATTTTCAAAACAATTTTTAAAAAAAAAAACATTTCCAGTTGCAAACTTATTTAATAGTAAAATTTGTTTAAAACAGTATCCACTATACGAAAATTTAAGGCGTCGTATGCGCGAAAAACCGTTCAAGAGTGACATTTGCTCAAAAGACTTTTCGCAGAAAAAAACTTTAAAAGATCACGCTCGCATCCACACCGATGAGAAACCATTCAAATGCGAATTTTGTTCAAAACTATTTGGACACAAATTCAGTTTGACTTGCCACATGCGCATACATACCGGTGTAAAGTCGTTCAAATGCGAAATTTGTTCAAAAAAATTTAATAGAAAAAGTAAAATGCTGAATCATAGGTTCATTCATACTGGCAAACAACCATTCAAATGCGAAATATGTTTGAAGCAATTCAACAATAAAGCCAATGTGCGTCGTCACATGCGCATTCACACCGGCGAAAAACCGTTCAAATGTGAAATATGTTTGAAACAATTCAACCTAAAATCCAACTTACGGCGTCACATGCGCATACACACTGGCGAAAAACCGTTCAAGTGTGACATTTGCTCGAAAGACTTTTCGCAGAAAAATACTTTAACAGATCACGCTCGCATCCACACCGACGAGAAACCATTCAAATGCGAATTTTGTTCAAAACTATTTAGACGCAAATTCAGTTTGACTTGCCACATGCGCATACATACCGGTGTAAAATCGTTCAAGTGTGACATTTGCTCGAAAGACTTTTCGCTGGAAAATTCTTTAAAAGATCACGCTCGCATCCACACTGACGACAAACCATTCAAATGCGAAATTTGTTCGAAAAAATTTAATAATAAAAGCGAGATCATAATTCATAGGCTCATTCATACTGGCGAACAACCATTTAAATGCGAAATATGTTTGAAACAATTTAACCAGAAAGCCAACGTGAAGCGTCACATGCGCGTTCACACGGGCGAAAAACCGTTTAAGTGTGACATTTGCTCAAAGGACTTTTCGGAAAAAAGAACTTTAATAGATCACGCTCGCACCCACACCGACGAGAAACCATTCGAATGCGAATTTTGTTTAAAAGTATTTAGAAGCAAATCCTCTTGGAATTATCACGTGCGCGTACACACCGGCGAAAACATATTCAAATGCAAAATTTGTTCGAAAAAATTCGATAGAAAAGGCGAAATGCTGAATCATATGCTCATTCATACTGGCAAAAAACCATACAAATGTGAAATATGTTTAAAACAATTTTACCAGAAAGCCTACGTGCAGCGTCACATGCGCATACACACCGGCGAAAAACCGTTTAAGTGTGACGTTTGCTCAAAAGACTTTTCACAGAAGAGTCATATAATAAATCACGCTCGCATCCACACCGACGAGAAACCATTCGAATGCGAATTTTGTTCGAAACTATTTAGAAACAAATCTGGTTTGACTCGCCACATACGCATACACACTGGAGAAAAAAATACTTAAATGCGAAATTTGTTCAAAAAACTCAATAAGAAAAGCGAAATGCTGAATCATAGGATCATTCATGCTGGCGAAAAACCATTTAAATGCGAAATATGTTCAAAATGATTTAGACAAAGAGTTTTACCCCCACATGGGCAAACAGCGAAAAAAAAACCGTTCAATAAAAAATTCACACTGGCGAGAAACCGTTCAAATGCGAAATATGCTAGAACGAATTCCATTCCAAAGCGAATTTGATGCATCACACGTACATACACACTGGCGAATAACCGTTCAAATATGACTTATTCTCAAAAAGTTTTTTAAAGAAAAGAACTTTGATAGATTTCCCGCGGATTCACACCGAAAGGCGGAAGCCCTTATCCACTATTATTTATTATCGTATAGCATTCAATTAGCGCTTGCGTACATGTCAAAATTACTCATTAGGCTATAAGCTTGTGCCAAAAATGGGCTTGCGATATTTCTCTAATGCTGCATTCATTTGTTTTAAACCATGGCCAGTTTCGTTAACAATAATCCATAAAGAAGCGAGTTGAAGGGGAATTAAAATAAAAAGTATACCTAACCTCGCTTATTTTTTAAAACGAATGATCTCCAATTAACAATTGTTAAATAATTATAATACAGTGATTTACAAATAAAATTAAGTGAAAGTGCCTTAACTACATTAATTATTTATAGAAGGAAGGGATACTTACTTTTGGAAGATTAAACTACAACGGAAAACAAAAGGTAACCTTTTGGATATTAATGTGAACTGCAATGCATCTGAATTTTGTACTGCTCTGTGGAATTTATTTTCTTAAATACTTTAAAAGAAACATTTGTCATTAGGAACAAAGCGATATCGATCTTGCTTTGATTGTAATAACCTCATTTCTAAAGTATTTGGCGCGAATTTGTATGATCTATCAACGATAAATTAAGTATAGACGTTGTCAGATCAATTTTCTGATTTATTTAAGTAAGAAGTAGAATAATTTGTAAAGTTTGTTCTTTTAACTGAATAAGTTTCTCTATCTATGTGAAAGAAGGTTGAATGTCCTTTTTATGTTTATTTAATTTTGCTTTTATATTTTTGTCTCCTGTATTATGTTAATGTTTGTATTTTTTATTTATTGTGTGTTGAAAAAAGAATTTTAATAATAATAAACAGGTTTATCTCTTTTAAAAGCCATATTTATTTTAAAATTGGAACCTTCCCTAAAGAGTAGAAGGTTTGAATATCTCTTAAAATTAAATAAAATATTTAATAATAATAATTCCTTAGTTTAATCTTTTAGAATAATCATAATAATGCTTACATCTAATAAAATACGAAAATGTTTTACATAATAACTATTTTATGAAAGAAGGTATTCGTTGCTGACCAGTTAGTAACTAAATAAATTTTAGTTAGTGGGGAAGCAGCTCGTAAATTAAAAATCATTCAAAAATATTCCAAGCTTTTGGAAATTTTATTTCCATCTTCAGAAAACTACAATATATTAATATTTAGGAGTAAGAAATAATACAATATTCTTCGTAAACATTTAACATTATTACCTTCCCAGTGGGTTATAATAATGGGCCCGATTTTGCGAATCCCAAATTTTGACATATCTACACATTTCAAGGTCCCCGGAGTCGTGTGTGTGTGTGTGTGTGTGTGTGTGTGTGTGTGTGTGTGTGTGTGTGTGTGTGTGTGTGTGTGTGTGTGTGTGTGTGTGTGTGTGTGTGTGTGTGTGTGTGTGTGTGTGTGTGTGTGTGTGTGTGTGTGTGTGTGTGTGTGTGTGTGTGTGTGTGTGTGTGTGTGTGTGTGTGTGTGTGTGTGTGTGTGTGTGTGTGTGTGTGTGTGTGTGTGTGTGTGTGTGTGTGTGTGTGTGTGTGTGTGTGTGTGTGTGTGTGTGTGTGTGTGTGTGTGTGTGTGTGTGTGTGTGTGTGTGTGTGTGTGTGTGTGTGTGTGTGTGTGTGTGTGTGTGTGTGTGTGTGTGTGTGTGTGTGTGTGTGTGTGTGTGTGTGTGTGTGTGTGTGTGTGTGTGTGTGTGTGTGTGTGTGTGTGTGTGTGTGTGTGTGTGTGTGTGTGTGTGTGTGTGTGTGTGTGTGTGTGTGTGTGTGTGTGTGTGTGTGTGTGTGTGTGTGTGTGTGTGTGTGTGTGTGTGTGTGTGTGTGTGTGTGTGTGTGTGTGTGTGTGTGTGTGTGTGTGTGTGTGTGTGTGTGTGTGTGTGTGTGTGTGTGTGTGTGTGTGTGTGTGTGTGTGTGTGTGTGTGTGTGTGTGTGTGTGTGTGTGTGTGTGTGTGTGTGTGTGTGTGTGTGTGTGTGTGTGTGTGTGTGTGTGTGTGTGTGTGTGTGTGTGTGTGTGTGTGTGTGTGTGTGTGTGTGTGTGTGTGTGTGTGTGTGTGTGTGTGTGTGTGTGTGTGTGTGTGTGTGTGTGTGTGTGTGTGTGTGTGTGTGTGTGTGTGTGTGTGTGTGTGTGTGTGTGTGTGTGTGTGTGTGTGTTCCTATATTTGTGGAACCTTGTTCATGCAATATACATATATGTGGAGTACATCAATATTGTGGTATACATGCACGCATATGCCACAATTTTTTGACAACGAATTTGGACTCTGCGACCCAAAATTAGTATAACTGTCTTTTTTCGGCATTTTAGTGTGTTAGTTGCCACAAACTGTTATTTTTATTGGAATCACACACTTTTGTAATTGTGGCATCAGATATATTTATTGGTTGACGATACATGTGTGATTGTTTCCTATTTAATTAACCTTGGAATTGGGTGAGTATGTGTTGATACAGTTGACTTACCTCTGTTGGTATTCTGTGTATCTCTGATCGAGACATTATATAATGAGAAGGACATAACAAGTATATTATTCAATATTAACTTTTTATAGAAAATTACTATTAAATAATAACATCATAGTTTCCTAAGGTATAAATGAAGTATAAATAGGTCGAGGAAAATGTTCAGAATTTGTGAATCTGTCTATCTGCTTCCTCTAGTCGCCTTTTCAATGATAATTTTGATTTGGTTGCTAATGTTGCCTTTTTCTTGTAGTATGAAGCCCTTTTATACAAATGTTTTGCTTTTGGTATTAAATTAACACTTCGTGTGATGTTCACATCAGATGGCAGGCCTGATGATTCTATAAAGAAATATTCAACTCATGACTTTACAATAGCGCACTATTTTCTTCCTGGCTAAAAACAGGGGTTCTTGTAGTGGAAACTTGTTCATCAACCATGATAGTAGTTGGTATAATATTTTGAGAACAATCATTGTCTTGTTGTGTTCATGTGAAATAAAAAATTTCAGATTTATTCTATGAATATTGTGAGATTGAAACCATGCTGCAGATATGGAAAAGTTTGGCAATTGCAATAGTGATTATTGCATTGATCTCACTGTTCTAGTTTTCAATATTATTGCAGATCGTTATGATCTTATTACATCATACGTTTAATATACTTTGGTTTGGCCCCGCCAGCCGGTCAAGTAGGGAGTCTGAAGCTCCTACAAAATCACGGAGTGGGTGACGTCTATTATTGCTGTTATGAACTTCTAGAGGTGTAACAACAAACTACAATTTTTTTATATGGGAGAATAGTGAACTTAATATATTATTTTAAACAATTTAAGCATCGAAAGTTTTTTATTTAAACGATATTTTCTAAAAAAATCCGAAAATGCAAAGTATTAAAAAAGTTGATATGAAAATAAAATCGCGAAAAATATGCTCTGTTCCACAATGCTTTACATGTGACAATTTGATTATATCTGCATAAATTTTCTTTAAATCTTAATACAGCTCAAAATTAAAAGATAGAAAACCAATCTCGAAGTTTATGTTTGTTTGCAGCAAGCACTTTGTAAAAGATAATTTTTTTCAGGGGTAAGTTTGATATTAATGTCCAATGATCTATCATTTTATTTGTGAACATTCTTAGTGACTTAAATAATACAGAGAATGCGTTTGAAAGATGATTTTCATGATTTTTCCATTGAGACCGTCAGTTCCACATAAAATGATGTGGCCAGCCTTAAAAACCTCTTCACCCCTCCTTAATTGATCGAACACGTTCACTCACATTATATAATATATCCAAAATTGATGTTTCGACTTTTATAGGCATTGCAGCTAGAATTTCAGGTACAACAGAACTGAAAAACTTTGAAAACAAACCAAAATTAATACATGGACACGCCTGGTCTTTACAGGCATTTAACAAAAATCCAGCAACAATAAAACTGAAACGTCGAAAACAAACCTTAAATCCAGCTTCAATCTAATAACACAAAAAATGAACTCAAACATCTGAGATAACTAAATTTTCCATTATTAAAAACTTAGATTTTACAAGTGATCAAATAAAAGAATATTTGTGTTTCACACCTCGATAAGGCATTTTGTCATTGACAGCGCCATCTTGCGTTACGTGTTTCTCCCTATAGTGCACAAAATACGAATAATTGCCTTGATTAATTGACATGGCCATCTATCTTATGGGGAGCCGAACTAATCTCGTCCGCCATGACAGTTTCGGTATGGGCTATAAGCATTGTTTAAAAAATATACAATGGTATAAGAGTTATCATTCCATTCTGTGAAGTGTTTTCTATGCCTATATGTTTGTTGATCATTTAAGTAAACATAGTTAGACAAGAAAAGATTCAAATAATGGAGTCATTTAATAATAAAATCCCATTTTCAGCACCTTTTCGTAAAATAAAAAGCGAACCAAGGGAAGTTGAATCATGTCTTGTTCTTTCAAACATAGTTCAACAAGAACATATGCATAATATAGATAAAGTTAATAAAAAAGTGTCGTATTTGGAACCCTTTAAAGTAAAAAGCGAACTCATCGAAGATAAACCATCTCTTGTTCCTATAAACATAGGAAGTCAAAAACAGATTTATCCAGGGATAGTTAATAATGAAGAGTCTTCTTCAGAACCATTTTATACAATAAAAAACGAACCCATTGAAGATGAAAAATGTCTTACAAATTTTCAATTACAATCCCAACAATTTAAAGACAACCAAACAGCAAACCTTTTAGTGAGTACTACATTTAATATGAAGAAAGAGGTAGATAGTGAAGAAGATATAAAAACTGAACTATTAAATGAAGAATGTGATTTATCATTAATTAAAAGTGAATATGTATTGGTTCCTACACAGTATTCGTGTCATAATAGGAATCTCCAAGAATCAAAGAAAGCAACCTGTAAAGAAAAAAATGGAAGGAGAAAATATTTTTGTTTAGTTTGCAATAATGGTATGGGTACAAATTTCATTATAGAATAATTGTTTTTAATGTAATATATAGAAGAATCTTTTTCATAATGTGATATATAACAATTTATTTTGATGTTTAACTTATTACTTCTATTTGATTTATATTTGTACATATTCAAGTATTCAACTTAAAAAAATTAACTAGAAAGTTTGACATTAAAAAAGTGTCTTTCTTCTCTAACAGATTAAATCTAAAAGAATTTAATATTTTAATATTAAAAAGTGGTGAAGAAGGTATAGTCATTAATCAAATTTTACACTATTTATCGATATCTATTCACTAATTATTTATTAATTGATGAATATTATGAAGACTTCCCTCTGCTAACAGTTTAATATTGAAACACATATTTAATGAAGTGTATTTTTTTTAGGTAAAAGATAATAAAAATAATTTAATATTATATTTAAATTTCCCTGAATTCTAGAAAAGTTAAAAAAGTTGATTTTAAAATGTACATTAGATTTAAAACCTAAACCCTAAACAATTAATTTTAAAAAATAATTGTTTTTTTCTATATTTAATTCAATATTTTTAATATTGTTTGAATTACACAATAAATCATTTGAATGTTTAATTTAAAGAGATTTGTATTACAGTATTTAAACAAATTGAATAATTCATCATATTTGCTCATAGTAGTAATGAATTTGTTAGTATAAAATAAATCTAAAGTTAACCTGTAACTGCTGCGAAGCCATTTTAAGTATTTGCACACTGTTACCAGTCAAATTAACCTGCATGCTTAAATAGTGTTTTACCTATATTATCTTTACATTAAAGGGTGATATGTTTCACTAATTACATCATTAGAATCTCCCTTATAATATTTGTTTTAACAAATCGCTTTTACCTCCATTCCTAAAATAAAATAAAAAGAACAACCCGACAAAATTAAAGCATTTATTCAAATTAACATAATCATATTACATTTATAAAATTAAAAATAAACATATTATACAGAAAAAACACATTCCTTGCAAATATGCCTAGAACATTGTGAGCTCACAAGTTTTTTGCAACCTATAGATACACCCAGGGGATGCTTTTCTTTCTTTTTTACCAGAACACAAATAACAAGTCTTGCACTTCGGCAATTTTCCTGTTTTAGTCTGTAATCCATCAGCTGCAGGTACAAGTGTATCCAATTTTAAAATTCTTTTTATAATAAATCAAAGTTTAGGTGGTGTACAGGGATTCATCAAACGACATTTCCGTTTCTGGTTTTACTAATTGGAGGGCTAGTTGTTTTATAAAATCTATTAGTTTCCATGTCAAATTATTTTTACATTCACTGTTAAGTATGAATGCATTAATACTACTTATATCTAATATTTTAAAAAATATGGCCATAGAACTTACTAAAAAAGCTGTTTTACCTTTCTTTGAAACATATTGTAATAAATGTTCACTTAATTATTTTAAACTAATTTATTTTCACAGGATATATAATACAACTAATTTATCTTTATACGGCACTATAAATTTATCTTCTTGCTGAATCTACCTGACTGAATCCCCGGTTCTCCACTGCCGCTTCTATTTATACTGCTATCCGTTCTGGAAGATTCTAGAGATGTTAAGAACATAAGCCATACCAGATCGACTAGACTTTTCTGTCATTACGTCATTTGAATTGGTTTTGAAAATCATATTACAGATTGAGACGGTTTAGGTAGCTGTTGTTCTTTTGGTAAAAGAGTTCGTATGTCTAATTCTTTCCCAGAATATTGTAACGATATTTAATCTTGGGTTCGATGATTTTAAACACTCAGTACAAAAACTAAATAATTTATTCTTATCTTGCTATACAGTAAATTCTTATTTGATAAATCACTTATATATTCACAAACCTTTACCTCGTCAACATTATAGAAAAACGCTTAGACTTATCGATTTTTTATTAAAGGGGGACACTCTTTTCCGGTATTTTTGACTCCCCAATATTTTCACCCACAAGCAAGAGTAGGTATTACTCCAAATTTTTTAAATGGCATTGGGGTCGAATAAGATGTCTTTTGAAAGCTCTTTACTCGTTTGGATGTACTGGAGCGTGATTCCATAATAAAACAACCTCAAATAAAATAATAAAAATGTATAACGTACTTACTGCGTCCGGTCGAATTGATCGGTAGGAAACGAAATTGATGAATATTTTGACAAATAACACGACCACTGCGCGTATATCAGTCGACTGACATTCAGCATGTAAGGAAATACACTGACGGATGAATATGTTACTAGAAAATTAACGGCGTTATTTAAATTTCAAATAGTGCAATGGTCAAATTAACCGACGAACAGCAGTTAGGGGTTAAAGAAATTTTGGTTAATGTAGATGTACTTAATTGATGCAAACAATTTCCAGACGATTTAGAAGAAATTAAATATGTTTGATTACCTTGTATACTTAAAGCAAAAATTAAGTTAGTTTCAATTTAACATTTGTTTTATTTACAGACTTCAAGAACGGAACGACTAGAGAAAATCACCTAAATGATCATTTTAATAAAAAATTGGTTACGTGTTCTCATTGTGGATGTTATTTCATGGATAAAATTTTGTATTTGATTCATTTTTTTCAGCATTTCCTAAAAAAAAGTAAGTTTCGATGCAAAAAGCTATTAAAATGCGATAAGAAAACAAAGAAGAATGACATTTTTTCAAAACAATTTTTAAAAAAAAAAACATTTCCAGTTGCAAACTTATTTACTAGTAAAATTTGTTTAAAACAGTATCCACTGTACGGAAATTTAAGGCGCGAAAAACCGTTCAAGAGTGACATTTGCTCGAAATTATTTTCGGAGAAAAATACTTTAAAAGATCACGCTCGCATCCACACCGACGAGAAACCATTCAAATGCGAATTTTGTTCAAAACTATTTGGACACAAATTCAGTTTGACTTGCCACATGCGCATACATACCGGTGTAAAATCGTTCAAATGCGAAATTTGTTCAAAAAAATTTAATAGAAAAAGTAAAATGCTGAAGCATAGGCTCATTCATACTGGCAAACAACCATTCAAATGCGAAATATGTTTGAAGCAATTCAACAATAGAGCCAATGTGCGGCGTCACATGCGCATTCACACTGACGAAAAAAAACCGTTCAAATGTGAAATTTGTTTAATACAATTCTCCAATAAAGCCTGCTTGCAGCGCCACATGCGCGTTCACACCGGCAAATGTGAAATATGTTTGAAACAATTCGACCTAAAATCCAACTTACGGCGTCACATGCGCATACATACCGGTGTAAAATCGTTCAAGTGTGACATTTGCTCGAAAGACTTTTCGGAAAAAAAAACTTTAATAGTTCACGCTCGCATCCACACCGACGAGAAACCATTCAAATGCGAAATTTGTTCTAAAAAATTTAATAATAATAGCGAGATCCAAATTCATAGGCTCATTCATACTGGCGAACAACCATTCAAATGCGAAATATGTTCAAAACAATTTAACCAGAAAGCCAACGTGAAGCGTCACATGCGCATTCACACGGGCGAAAAACCGTTTAAGTGTGACATTTGTTTGAAAGACTTTTCGGAAAAAAGAACTTTAATAGATCACGCTCGCATCCACACAGACGAGAAACCATTCGAATGCGATTTTTGTTTGAAAGTATTTAGAAGCAAATCCTCTTTCAATTATCACATGCACGTACACACCGGCGAAAAAATATTCAAATGCGAAATTTGTTCGAAAAAATTCGATAGACTAAGCGAAAAGCTGAATCATATGCTTATTCATACTGGCAAAAAACCATTTAAATGTGAAATATGTTTGAAACAATTTAACCATAATGCCAACGTGCAGCGTCACATGCGCATCCACACCGGCGAAAAACCGTTTAAGTGTGACATTTGCTCGAAAGACTTTTCGCAGAAAAATACTTTAAAAGATCACGCTCGCATCCACACCGACGAGAAACCATTCAAATGCGAATTCTGTTCGAAACTATTTAGACGCAAATCCGGTTTGACTCGTCACCTACGCACACACACCGGAAAAAAAATATAATGCGAAATTTGTTCAGAAAAATTCAATAAAATAAGCGGATTTCCTAATTATAGGTTCATTCTTACTGGCAAAAAATTATTCAAATGCGAATATGTTTGAAATAATTCAACGAAAACGCTAACATGCAAAGACTTTTTGGAGAAAAATAAATTAAAAAATCACGCTCACATCTACAGGGAAACCTTTTGAATGAGAATTTAAATAAAAAAATCGAAATGCTGAATCATAGGCTCATTAATATTGGCGAAAAACTTTTAAGAAACTGTTAATATTTATAATTATTTTATTTAGTATGTGTTGTGTCTCAACACCGATGTCAAAAAAATGTTTTTTTATTAGTTGAATGTCATACTGTATAATGTTACTGTAATTTTCTACTTTGTGGAATACATTTCTACCTCGTTAACTTCGAGTTTTATTTGACCACTGCTGCCGTTACAACAGGTTATGGGCCCAGTCAGCTTTGTAAGTTTGTTGGAATAAGCTAGAGGTCAAGTTGAATAAAAGATATTGTCAGCTAACCTAGTCAGTCCCCAGTGTAAGTCAGTATGCCATTATATGGAGAACTCTTCTCAGTTGACACCGTAAGTCATCCTATTCTTTATTTTGTGAGCTACAAATTGTCAGGAAAACTGCCGTCAAGAAGTGAAGTCATTCTGAAGAAGTGACAATAATTATTTTTAATATTTATAAGTCTATTATTAAAATTGTAAATTTTGTCAGTCAAATATTATTCATTTCACTATGGATTTAGTCGGGTCTGCATTAGAAATTTTGTCAAAAGATTCACAGGGAAATGTTAATTATGTATTATGGAAATATAAATTGAACTCAAATTTAAAATCGAAAGGGTTGTATTTAGTGGCCAGAAGGCACAGAAAATAATTATAATGTTGGAGCTTGGCTCAAACAAGATATTATAATTATTCTTGTTATATTTGTAATCAAAAGGACCATTTTGCAAGAGATTGTCCCAAAAAAAATTCAAATGGAAATTTTGATAGTAATTATCAAAATAATATAAATCAGATGAGTTTCCAGAGAAACTCAAATCGTAGAGCCTTTATCTTTCCTGGTTTATCAAATGTAAATGATATATTGTCAGAAAATGATTGCACCAATTGCTGGTATCAAGATTGTGGTGAAAGTCAACACATGACATCTCGTAACGACTGGTTAAGAAAGTGGAGTTAATGGCATTTAATGGAAAAGGATGGTATGAAGTAATTTTAAAAAATATACTATATGTACCTGAAATGTCTTAATCTATTCTCTGTATCACAAATGTTAGATAAAGAATATATTCAGGAAGCAAATACAAGTCAGTTAACTTACAAGAGTCGTGAAGATAATGAATTATAGCAATAGCTCAAAGAGATGAAAATTTATTCAAGATGATGTTTAAAAGAAATAAAACTGAAAAAGTCTTGTTACTGTGTCAATTAAACCTTGGCATGACAGATTAGCTCATCAAATTATAAAATATGTGAAAGACATTCCATAAAGAAATGAAATGAAGGGATTTAACCCACAGACCACCTACGGTCTGTGATTTAACCTGGACACGCCTGGTCTTTACTGGCATTTAACAAGAATCCAGCGAAATTAAAACTGAAACGACGAAAACAAACCTTAAATCCAGCTTCAATCTAATAGTTTAACACAAAAAATGAACTCAAATATCTGAGATAACTAAACTTTCCTTTATTAAAAACTTTGGTTTTACAAGTGATCAAATAAAAGAATATTTGTGTTTCACACCTCGATAAGGCATTTTGTCATTGACAGCGCCATCTTGCGTTACGTGATTTCTCCCTATAGTGCATAAAATACGAATAATTGCCTTGACTAATTGAAATGTCCATCTATCTTATGGGGAGCCGAACTAATCTCATCCGCCATGACAGTTTCGGTATGGGTTATAAGCATTGTTTAAAAAATGTTATACAATGCTATAAGAGTTTTCATTCCATCTGTGAAGTGTTTTCTATGGCTATGTTTGTTGATTATTTAAGTAAACATAGTTAGACAAGAAAAGATTCAAATAATGGAATCATTTAATAATAAAATCCCATTTTCAGCACCTTTTCGTAAAATAAAAAGCGAACCAAAGGAAGTTGAATCATGTCTTGTTCTTTCAAACATAGTTCAACAAGAACATATGCATTATATGGATAAAGTTAATAAAAAAGTGTCGTATTTGGAACAGTTTAAAGTAAAAAGCGAACTCATCGAAGATAAACCATCTCTTGTTCCTATAAACATAGGAAGTCAAAAACAGATTCATATAGAGATAGGTAATAATGAAGAGTCTTCTTCAGACCCATTTCATACAATAAAAAACGAACCCAGCGAAGATGAAAAATGCTTTACAAATTTTCAATTACAATCGCAACAATTTGAAGACAACCAACCAACAAACTTTTTAGCAAATACTATATTTAATACAAAGAATGAGGTAGATAGTGAAGAAGATATAAAAACTGAACAATTAAATGAAGAATGTGATTTATCATTTATTAAAAGTGAATGTGTATTGGTTCCTACACAGTATTCCTGTCATAATAAGAATCTTCAAGAATCAAAGAAAGCAACCTGTAAAGAAAAAAATGGAATGAGAAAATACTTTTGTTTAGTTTGCAGAAAAGGTATGGGTAAAAATTTCATTATAGAATAATTGTTTTTAATTTAATATATAGAAGAACCTTTTCATAATGTGATATATGACAATTTATTTTGATGTTAAACTTATTACTTCTATTTGATTTATAATATTTGTACATATTCAATTTACTCAATTTAAAAAAAATTAACTAGAAAGTTTGACATTAAAAAAGTGTATTTGTTCTCTAACACATTAAATCTAAAAAAAATTAACATTTTAATAATAGAAAGTGGTAAAAAAGGTATAGTTACTAATCAAATTTTACACTACTTATTAATATCTATTTACTAATTATTTATTAAAAAAGTTGATTTTAAAACATACATTATTTTAAAGACCTAAACCCTAAACAACTGATTTTATTAAATAATTTTTTTCTACATGTAGTTCAATATTTTTTAAACTGTTTGAATTACAGAATAAATCACTTGAATGTTTAATTTAAAGAGATTTGTATTACAGTATTTAAACAAATTGAATAATTCATCACATTTTTCATAGTAGTAATGAATTTGTTACATACATGCATAAAGTCACGCCTTTTTCCCATAGAGGTAGGCAGAGACCACTTCCTTCCAGTTGCTATAGTTCTTACACATATCTTTTGCTTCCTTTACTTTCATCAGTGCTCTCATACATGCTCGTCGGTTGTTGGTACTCTTGACCTGGCCTTTCTTCAAAACAATGTTGATCTGACCTCTACCGACTTGTCCATTCATACTCGCCTTATAAATTTGTTTCGTCAATATTCCTTCATCCATCCTTTCTAAGTGTCCAAACCATCTAAGCATTTCTTTATCTATCTTTGTAATTACATCTTCTTTTACACCACAGTGTTCTCTTATCTCACTATTCTTTACTTTATCCAACCAAGTCACTCTGGCTATACTTCTCAGACTACTCATCTCCGCAGCATTAATCCTATTTTCATGCTTTTCTGCCAAACCCAACATTTACTACCATACATAAGTGTAGGAACCAACACACCTCTATGCACCGCCAGAGTGCCTTTTTTGACACTTTCTGGCTATTTATAAAGCTATACAGTGCCCCATTCATTTGTTTTCCTGCTAACACCCTTTGCTCAATGTCACTTTCATACTTTCCATCTTTGTAAACTTTAAACCCAAGTACACAAATTTATTTACTTGTTCCACTCTTTCTCCCTCAATCGAAACTTTACAGTTTGTCATCCTTTCTTCATTTTTAAAAACCATTATTTTCGTTTTGCTTTATTTTCATCCCTTTGATTTTCAGGGCATCATGCATAACATTAACCATCACCTGCAACTCCTCTTTAGATAACGCTAATATGCCTTGATCATCGGCGTAAAGAATTTGTTATTATAAAATAAATCTAAAATTAAACTGGAACTGCTGTGAAGCCATTTTAAGTATGCACACTGTTACCAGTCAAATTGACCAGCATGCTTAAATGGTGTTTTACCTATATTATCTTTACATTAAAGGGTGATAAGTTTCACTTATTACATCATTAGAATCTCCCTTATAATATTTGTTTTTCACAAACCCCATCCCCCTCCATTCCTAAAATAATTAAATAAAAAGAACAACCCGACAAAATTAAAGCATTTATTCAAATTAACATAATCATATTACATTTATAAAATTAAAAATAAACATATTATATAGAAAAACTTAAACAGATTCCTTGAAAATATACCTAGAACATTGTGAGCACACAGGTTTTTTGCAAGTTATACACCCTTACGATGCTTTTCTTTCTTTTTTAGCAGGACACAAATATCAAGTCTTGTGCTTCGGCAATTTTTCTGTTTTGGTCTGTAATCAATCAGCTGCAGGTACAAATGTATCAATTTTTAAAATTCTTCCAATAATAAATCAAAGTTCTGGTGGTGTACGGGGATTCATCAATTCATTTCTGGTTTTACTAATTGGAGGGCCAGTTGTTTTATCAATTTGTTTCAATGCCAAAATATTTTTATGTTTACTGTAAAGTATGAATGCATTAATACTACTTATATTTAATATTTTCTTTGAAACATATGTAACCATAGTGATACCTGACGTAAAGCCATAAACACTTGGTCTGTGTTTGCTAGACTGACATTCTTCTGGAATATCTCTTATTCTTTTTTATGGTGCCAACATAAGTAAGACCCTTTGTCTCCAATAGTTGAACAAGGCCTATTGATTTAAACCAATTGTCAGCAATTATATTGCGGTTAGTCATTTGAATTGGTTTTGAAAATCATATTACAGATGGAGTCCGTTTAGGTAGCTGTTGTTCTTTTGGTGAAAGAGTTCGACCGTCTGATTCTTTCCCAGAATATTGTAACGATATTTAATCTTGGGTTCGATGATTTTAAACACTCAGTACAAAAACTAAATAATTTATTCTAATCTTTATGTACAATAAATTCTTGCTTGATAAATCAATTATATATTCACAAAACTTTATACTTTCTATAACAATATACTTTAAAGTAAACCTCTTCCGGAGCTACTATCCTTAAATACCCAACAAATTATTGCGCGAAAAAACGAGAATTCTCTTTCGTTCTTTCTGACATTAACGCGAATATTCTTACCGCCCGCGGCTATAAATCAACCGCTAAAATGTAAAATTTATTTTTGTATTTAATAATTTCAAAATTAAAAGATAAAGATCCCCTGTTAGAACGTTTCAATGTAGTTTATTCCATTCCTTGCTCACTATGTGACAAAAAATATATTGGTCAAACCAAGAGAAAACTTATGGACAGAATCTGTTCCCATAAGAGTGATATCAGAAATTTAAGCCATACATGCTTTAACCAAAGATCACTTGACCGATTATGCTAATGTGTCTATATTAGATAGTGAATCCAACTTATCAAAACGAACCTTTCTAGAAATGACTAACATATTCAAAGAACCTAAAGCTATGAATGCTAGAACTGATATCGACAATCTCAGCATTATTTATTCTTACCTGCTTAGTCTCCCTTCATATTTTCCAAAAATTCATATAATTGAAGGTTTTGAATAACCCCCCTTTAGTAGTTTGGCCAACCTGTTATTCATTCTGACAAATTTCTGTATGTCCTGTGTTTCTAGGGTTCCATGATAAAATATTCAACTTGTCAGTCTAGATAATTTTCCCTCCAAAATTCCACATGTGGTTTTAGGTTATGCTATGTTAATAATGAAATTTTCAAAAAAAAATTAGTATATAATGGCTAAAAAAAAAACCTTGGTTAAAAGAACTATTTAAGCTCTCTTTTTTCATGTATCACGCAATAAATCGTCTTGTGACGTCATCAAAAGATTCAGCATTACGCAAAGTGCGTCGACCATCACGTTAAACGTCATGTAAGTACGTCAAGCATCACCTTAAACGTCACGTGTGTATGTCAAACGTAAACGTCACGTGTCATATTAAAACACACATACCAGTTTGATTTAAACAATCTGCATGGTTGAAGCCCTATATCGAGCTGAACACTCGTTTAAGGACTACAGTTCATTTGCAAAGAAGCTCCCCTTTTTCATGTATTACGCAATAAAGTGTCTTGCAGCGTCATCAAAAGATTCAGCATTACGCAAAGTACGTCGACCGTCACGTGAGTACGCCAAGCGTCGCGAACAACGCGGTGTTCGGCAAAACAATGGAAAATAAACGCTTCCGCAGTTAGTAAGTTCATACGATTGTCGTTACAGGACAAAAAATTTAATTTCTAGAGCCAGATTTCACAATAGATCAATTTTTGATGATAATCTAATGTGCAAAGTACGTCGACCGTCACGTTAAACGTCACGTGAGTACGCCAAGCGTCACATTAAACGTCATGTAAGTTCGTCAAGCGTCAACTTAAACGTCACGTGTGTACGTCAAACGTAAACACAGCGTCACGTTCAACGTCACGTGTTTATGTCAAACGTAAACGTCACGTTAAACATCACGTGTTACATTAAAAAACACACACATACCAGTTTGATTTAAACAATCTGCATGGTTGAAGCCCTATATCGAGCTGAACACTCGTTTAAGGACTACAGTTCATTTGCAAAGAAGCTCCCCTTTTTCATGTATTACGCAATAAAGTGTCTTGCAGCGTCATCAAAAGATTCAGCATTACGCAAAGTACGTCGACCGTCACGTGAGTACGCCAAGCGTCGCGAACAACGCGGTGTTCGGCAAAACAATGGAAAATAAACGCTTCCGCAGTTAGTAAGTTCATACGATTGTCGTTACAGGACAAAAAATTTAATTTCTAGAGCCAGATTTCACAATAGATCAATTTTTGATGATAATCTAATGTGCAAAGTACGTCGACCGTCACGTTAAACGTCACGTGAGTACGCCAAGCGTCACATTAAACGTCATGTAAGTACGTCAAGCGTCAACTTAAACGTCACGTGTGTACGTCAAACGTAAACACAGCGTCACGTTCAACGTCACGTGTTTATGTCAAACGTAAACGTCACGTTAAACATCACGTGTTACATTAAAAAACACACACATACCAGTTTGATTTAAACAATCTGCATGGTTGAAGCCCTATATCGAGCTAAACACTCGTTTAAGGACTACAGTTCATTTGCAAAGAAGCTCCCTTTTTTCATGTATTACGCAATAAAGTGTCTTGAAGCGTCATCAAAAGATTCAGCATTACGCAAAGTACGTCGACCGTCACGTGAGTACGCCAAGCGTCACGTTAACCGTCATGTATGTACGTCAAGCGTCACCTTAAACGTCACGTGTGTACGTCAAACGTAAACACAGCGTCACGTTAAACGTCACGTGTGTATGTCAAACGTAAACGTCACGTTAAACGTCAC
The DNA here is from genome assembly GCA_950111635.1 of Agelastica alni. Lineage (NCBI taxonomy): Eukaryota > Metazoa > Arthropoda > Insecta > Coleoptera > Chrysomelidae > Agelastica > Agelastica alni. Next base: position 10,518,207 of record OX467718.1, read on the forward strand.
GTGTCACATTAAAAAATACACACACCAGTTTGATTTAAACAATCTGCATGGTTGAAGCCCTATATCGAGCTAAACACTCGTTTAAGGACTACAGTTCATTTGCAAAGAAGCTCCCTTTTTTCATGTATTACGCAATAAAGTGTCTTGAAGCGTCATCAAAAGATTCAGCATTACGCAAAGTACGTCGACCGTCACGTGAGTACGCCAAGCGTCACGTTAACCGTCATGTATGTACGTCAAGCGTCACCTTAAACGTCACGTGTGTACGTCAAACGTAAACACAGCGTCACGTTAAACGTCACGTGTGTATGTCAAACGTAAACGTCACGTTAAACGTCACGTGTCACATTAAAAAATACACACACCAGTTTGATTTTAAACAATCTGCATGGTTGAAGCCCTATATCGAGCTAAACACTCGTTTAAGGACTACAGTTCATTTGCAAAGAAGCTCCCTTTTTTCATGTAAAGTGACTTGAAGCGTCATCAAAAGATTCAGCATTACGCAAAGTACGTCGACCGTCACGTGAGTACGCCAAGCGTCACGTTAACCGTCATGTATGTACGTCTAGCGTCACCTTAAACGTCACGTGTGTACGTCAAACGTAAACACAGCGTCACGTTAAACGTCACGTGTGTATGTCAAACGTAAACGTCACGTGTCACATAAAAACACACACACACACACACACCAGTTTGATTTAAACAATCTGCATGGTTGAAGCCCTATATCGTGCTGAACACTCGTTTAAGGACTACAGCTACCAGTTCATTTGCAAAGAGTCAGAACGCGGTGTTCGACAAAAGAATAGAAAATAAACGCTTCCGCAGTTAGTAAGTTCATACGAGGGTCGTTACAGGACAAAAAATTTAATTTCTAGCGCCAGATTTCACAATAAATCAATTTTTGAAAGCGAACGAGCAAGATATTTTAAAACATTTTAGTCATTTGAAAATTGCAGGACCTCGAAAATTTAAAACTGCTAATCTTGATATCTACTTAGTAGAAAAGGAACTTGGACGCAAAGGAAATAAAATGTACGTCAAATGGTTAGGCATAAAAGGCAACAGTTGTTTAATTATGATCAAAAATCGACTTTTAAGTGGAGGGGAGGAAGGTTACAAATATGCGTGAGTTATATGCGTCATTTCCGCTGACTTCTATTAGAACCATTTTTGCGACGCAGCAGTTCTAGAAGCTTCCAGAAATTGCTTATCTAAAAAAAATGTCACGCTCGCATTTTCCTTTGTTTAACTTTATTATAAAATAAGCATTATGTATTAAAATTAATCAATTTTGACTTTATTTTCTAAATTTTTAGCTTCGTTGTTATATTTTTTATATTATATTTATAATTTTGTTAAAGTAAAAGTTTTTTTTAAAATAATTTAAAACGAACTATAAAATTCGCGTCATTGGCAGGTGGATGTCAGTCATCATGTGCAGCAGTCAAGACAGTAATCATTTTAGTATGACGTCGAGTAGTGATGATAGCGTGAGTAATGACTTTGAAATGTCCGAATTCGTATTGCCGGGGGCACCTTCCATAGAAACAATTGTTCAATCCTACGAAGATGCTGCCAAACGTGAAGTGCATTACTTACTGCTAACGACATATATGTTGTCAGAATATGAAGTTCGATGTGGCCTTAGTCCTGCGCGGATGTTTTCTCCGACAATCATTTTGGCTAAACATTTTGGGCCTACTAAAATATCTTTTGACGTTTTTGAATGGGGTACCCTCATCAGTATTTTGGAGAAAAGGATGGAAGATTTTTTTCATGAGATGTCGCCTACGTATCCCGATGAAGACGATGATAACACCCCTATAACGTTTCACTGTGGCGATTATTGTACCATCATGCAACTAGTTTATGATGATACCAAATTCCTGGTTTTAAGAAAACACGACGTCGAGTACTATTTGTGCGAAGAAGATGTTCAAGAAATTCTTAAAATCCACGCGCATTTGCTGACGCATCGAGTAAATTTATTAAACAAACTTAGTTTCTGTTCATATTATCACAATATTATTGGTTTTTGTAAACTGCATGGTGAATTATCGTTATCATTATTGTCGGAAATACTTCCAAATGATTTGTTAAATAGTGCATTGAGAGAGTTTATCTACTTTTATAGAATTACCACAATTAATGATTTAAATAAATAATTTTTTTAAAAAGTTTTGTTTTATTTGTTCCCCGAAATTTTAAGTTTCTATAAATATACTGTAAATAATATTTGTTAATCATTTAAGATGCTGTGCCCTACTTAAAGTTTGAAGAAACAATTGAAATCTCTACTATTAAAGCTAATTTCATTTTACGAATAACATGTAATTTTTTTTTAAATTGTTGATTTGTGCATGAAATTTTTTTAAAATCGATCTTTTCTTCATTTAACGTTCATAAACCATTAAGGCTTATTTGACTAGCCAATATGAAAACAATTGCTTAAATTTCAGATATTAAATACATTCTATAACATTTCTTCATATAATATAAGAGTGTAAGAATTTTAATAGTAAAATAAATATTTTAATTTTTTATGCGTGTTAATACTACTGGGAAACCATTACGTGAAAATGAATGGATGTACTGTTATGGCCAAGGCACGTGGGTTAGAGGTGATCCTCGTGGAAGCAAATATGATGGGTACATGAAATGATTATAATATGATATTGTTTCTTGAAAATATAATTGAATGCAAAAATTACAATTAGTCTTTTAATAACTGATGCTATTGCTGACATTGATATAAGTTTGACCTGGTAATTCAGGAATGCTTGAATCTACGTTTCTATAGAATATGTATTATAAATATATTTGCATAGTTGTTGCTCTGTTGTGTTTTCAAGTGTCACGCTTATTATGGGTAAGAAACATTTTTGTTAATTTTTATTTATTTAATTTCTATGTTAGAAAAAAATAATTGTAACTATTTTATTCTAAATAAAGAAATTTTGTCGGTGTTTTTAACGGACGATCAATTTTTCTATCGACTTTTTTTTTTAACTTTATTAAGCAATGGTTTTTTAAAATATAAAAATATTAAGTGATTTTAAGTTTTAAAGTAAAGAAATCAAATCTTGTAACACCTTCAATAAGTATTTATAATTAAAATATTGTGTTTCTGTTTTAAATCTTAAATTACACAGAGGACATCTTAAATGCATAATGATATGACGACGACTTATCTTTTTAAACGCTTTGTAACAGAAATTACAAATTTGTATTTTAAAATTAGCAAATTTATTGTTTTTGCACTAAATCTAAAAGAAAAACAAAAAAAAAACCGCATACAGTGACGACTTATCTCAAATATATTTTACCTACGGTTTAAAATCTATAAAAGGGAAAAATAAAAAGTGCATTTTTACTAGAATTTAAAACGAGATGGATAAGTAACTAAAACTTTTTTAATTATGTTGTTATTTTAAATTTTTACTCTTTACAAAATTTTTGCAAATTTTCAAAATACTTTTTTATTTATTTTAAGTTATTTTTCGTCATTTAAAAAATAATTTAAACACCACTCACAAATAAATTTTTTGTCTATTCTTAGTTACTCGACTATTTATTAATCTAGACAAATCTTTGATGCAGCAGTAGTTATATTTAATTTTACAATTCTCATCATTTGAGCTTCATAATTATTTAATTTTTGATAATACTGATTTTTAATCAAATTTGTTATTTTTTACACACTAGTTTTCAATTTAAAATTGCTTTACAGACAGACGATTAGAAGACGTTATAAATACTAGAGTAAGGGGAGCATTACCCCCGCATCAAAGAGTAAGTAAACAAAACCATTTGCTAATTATTTCTACCAATCTTACTTTGGTGTTGGTAGTTTTAACAATAAATTTAATTTTCAACTAAAATTTCTTATGCTAATTGGTATTTTTGTGATTTTAATTTCTACAGTGTGTTTTTAATATTTTTAATTTCTAATGAAAATTTGGATAATTTTTATTAAAAAACTCTTTTTTTGTACCAATTTTAGTATTAACATTAGGTTTTAATCATTTTAGATATTTTTTACTAAATTAAAAAATTCTTTTTCTGTCAATTTTAGTACATTAAATTTTAAATAAAACTTTTTTTACAGACCAAACCCATCATAATTATGATGGGTTCTCGTGGGGGCAACCCACCCCCATCTATGGTTTGTTTAGGGGATGTGGGCCCCTTTACCATATACATAGATACTGCACCGAGCTGTACAGTTGTTTGGGCTCTGAGGTATAAAAATTTATCTAAGATTTTGTATTTTTTATTAACACATGATTTTATGTTGCAGATAATAAAAAACTATTGCTTAATTATTTGTTTTATTTTATTAGATCTTAAAAATTTTTAGATTTTAAAAAACCATTGCGTGATAAAGTTCAATAAAAAAGGCGATAGAAAAAATTGATCGTCCTTTAAAACACCGACAAAATTAAAATCGTTACAATTATTCTTTTTCTAACAAAAATTAAATGAATAAAAATTAGCAAAAATGTTTCTTACCTATAATGAGCGTTGGTTTACGCTTGAAAAACACAAATAAAAAGAGCAACAACTAGTAACATTAATAATATGAATAATAAAAATTTGTTGTTTTGACTACCCTTATATATGTTTAAACATAACACGTCACTTGTTTTTTTTTTTTTCAAAATTGTTTGTAAGCTCTAGAATTTCCTTTTACAGGAGTTTATCAAAACCACAGACCTTCTACCTGTTTTTCAAAATTATATTGTTAATAATTAAAAACAATAAAATTTTCATACACCTTAAATGATTTAAATTAGATATTATTAGAAATTATAAGCTATAAAAATTGTTTTTAGGGTACAAAACCCCTTTTTAAATATGCTTTTAATTACCTATGTTCTTTCGTTCTTTACCCTTCGTTACACGGGTGGATTAGAAATACATATCACCATGGGTGAGGCCTACTAGGACCAAAAATGAATAGATTGAGACATTACCCTGGAATTATTGCTAAAATTTTAATTTTATCACCTATTTAAACACCTGTACAAACGCTCATATGTACAGTGTGGAACAGCCAAATGGAATAAATTCGATAACGAATAATTGAGAGCGTGTTGGGAAAAACGCTTGGACACGTCGATTTGTATTTTTAGATGCGCATTTTTTTTTTTTTAAAAAAAAAAATTATCTAGGGTGTGTCATGTGACAGTGGCCGATACTAACTTTCTTATTTTAAAAACAACCCCCTGTATATTATTTATTTTTTGGATTCTTCAGAAAATTCTAGACATAATTCATGTACAATGTCCCATACCTATCTTCAACTGTTTCGGAAATATTAAGTGTTTTCAGATGTATAACAAAAATTAACATTAAAAAAAGAAAATTATTTTATTTCACAAATTCGTTACATTACACTTAATACCTATTTCCCATTTAGCTCTTAATATTGAGAAAATAAGCAAAAACCATTAATGCGTTCCTTTTTACTGATTGAAATAAAAAAAAATACAAAAACAGTTTTGTTTATTTTCGTATAAAACTCATAGCCTTAGCAACTTGTCTGTCTGCATGACAGTAGTGATCAGTGTCAGTGCTATTGTCGTTTGGATTTTGTTAACTGTACGTAATAATATCAGAAAAATAGTTCATTTAACAAAAATGCACAAAATAACCATTCTACAAATGATTGGTTATGGAGATAACACACGGACACGCTTTATTCACGAAAAATTTCCAAATTTGCCGCCTATATCCCAAGAAAATGTACGTCAAGTGGTTAGGACTCGACAAAAAACATAACAGTTGGATAGAAGACGTCGATTTAGTATAGAATGGAAAACACGAACAAAGTTCTGCAGTCAGGGGGGGCCTTTTCATCTCCATCATCAAGAATCACAGTTCGGATAAGTCTGGGAAAGAAGGAGAGGGATATAAATATATGCATGAAGTTAATTTCAGTCTCATTCAAGTTTGTATCTAGCTATGTCGAGTCAAGATAGTGCTAGTATGCTAGATGTAAGCGACGTCGAGTTAACACCATCACCGCCAGCATCATTTAGCATCTGATGGAGACGAGCTGTTGGAAATGTTCGAGAGCAAAAATTACAATTGGTCTTTCAATAACTGATGTCATTGCTGATATGGAATATCAAGTGACATTGACACAAGTCAAAGTTTGAAGGAACAATTAAAATCTCTACTATCAAAGCTAATTTCATTTTACGAATAATTTGTATTTTTTTTTTTAATAAAATTGTTGATTTATGCATGTGTTTTTTTAATATCGATCTCTCTTTACACTCAAATAAAACTCAAAAATAAAACAATTTTTTTTATTAACTTACACATATGATAACATAATTTTAGTTTACACAGTAGATTACATAAAAATAGGTTACATAAAATTTTTTTTTTTTTTTTTTTTTTTATTTTTTTTTAATTATAAAAGTGGAACAGAATGAAATTATAAAAATAATGATGTCAGGAATGAGGAATATGTAAAGTTATTATTTTTTATATCTCTACGCAAACGGTTCTAAATCTAATTATTCTATACTGTAATGACCCCATGGTAGCGTGTTAAATGATCCCAAAATTAAATATCTTTTATCATCCTCAGGGCTTAAAGCAATTTTCGATTGTTCTATGCTAAATACGTCATGTTTATAGGATCGAATTGTGCACTGTGTAATATTTTTATGTTTAAATGTTTTAAGACAATCTACGTAATCTTCAAATGTCAATTTATTTTTGACAACATTATATTTTACCCCCTTAGACTTTTTAGTGACGTTTTTATCTCCCTGAATTTTAAACGCGTACATTTTTGATCGTAACCCAACAAAATGCGTAATGATTTTGCCGTTGGCTTCATCTTTCATAAGACCCGGTATTTTTTTGTTAAGTAACGGGATATTGTATATATTATTTCCACTATAATCGGAGGTATCAAATTTTTCGATATACCTACCGATTATGTCTTTGTAAACATTGATATTCATTATTTTGTAGAAGAAACTATCGGTGTCCGTGTAGTTTATGATACAATTGTTCACCCCTAGGGTGGGGAGCATAAAATTATAGTGGAAATCATACATACACGTTTTTGAAATGTCGAGAATGGACATTCCAATATATAGGGGTTTATCGAAAAGTAATTCAGACTTTTTTAGTTCGATAGCCATTAGATTTTCATCAAAAATTGATCTATTGTGAAATCTCGCGCTAGAAATTAAATTTTTTGCTCCGTAACGACCCTCGTATGAACTTACTAACTTTACTACCCTATGTAAGCGTTTATTTTCCATTGTTTTGCCAAACACCGCGTTGTTCGCGAGTTTAAACTGATTCTTTGCAAATGAACTGGTAGCTGTAGTCCTTAAACGAGTGTTTAGCTCGATATAGGGCTTCAACCATGCAGATTGTTTAAATTTTAAAACGCGATGTATCTTTTTAAGTATTAAACCATGCGCCAAAGCCTGTTTTAAATTTCGGTAATGTATAACATATTTTTCTTTATTATGTAGTGTAGTCATTAATTTCGGTAATTTTGATCCGGGTGGTACGCGGTGTTCAGCACAAAAGGGAAAGTCCTTATGCAAATCGTGCAACTCTTTAGGATATTCTAAATCAACCTGCAGGATGTATCCTTCTTCTGCATCGTCAGGTATCTGAGAGATATCAATATTTGTTTCCACCCATTGAAAGTCATCGTATGGCAGAGGTTGAAACATAGCCCACCCATACAGATTATTAACATCAAGGTAAAATAGATAACTTGTCGGCTTGGTGGAATCGTATGTTTCCATATACTCATTGTTTGCCTCCGTATATCGATTACTGCAAACCGATATTCCTCCTCTAATACCAGCTTCAATGAACAATATCATATCCACATCCTTTATAAGTTTGAGTTTACATTTAGTATACTTTAACATGCAGTCCCACGTATACCCAGGCATAGTATAATACCATGCAGGATCTAAATCATAAACTTTCAAAGCAGTCTCTCTAAAATTTTCCATAACGTCTGCCAAAAGAAGGATATCTGTGCGAAGGTATAAGTCGCTATATTCCCCCAAGTTTTTAATCCCGAACGATTGCCAAACGTTTTGCGCATGACCATACTTCTCTTCGCTAATATGCTCGTCATTTAGTTTATTGTAAAATTGTTTTTTAGATGGTAGTTGAATGTCATTTAATTTATCCAAGTTGTTTATATAATCATAGGGGAAAACACCTTTTTTTGTTATTAATTTAAAATTTTCTTCATTTAAATAGCTGAATTCTTTTTTTAAATTTTGCAAGTTTTCGACTTTTAGAGTGCTCACCAATTCGTCAAGACTGGCCCCCATAAATCTACAAGAATCTATAAATCTAAATTTGATGTTAGTCTCCGAGTCGTATTGAGTAAATGATATATATTTTTCCATATTAACAGGAAGTACACTCACTTGTCCACGCTTGGCAATGTCTTTTATAATGAAATGACTATCGTAGCCCGAAAGATTGTGAAATGCAATTGGCACAATAAATAATTTTTTAAATTGTAAATTGCATACTTGATGTGCCCAACCCCGAAAAGCTGCCGTAAAGTGATCATGATCACGAACAATAATATCTTTAATACTAAAAGGCTTTTCACATATGTGACAAACCTTGGCATTAATGACATCAGGCTTTTCCACCATTGGGATTATATTTTTGATTTTTGATTGAATAAAACTGGCTAAATTTGACAATTGATCGGCGAACCATTGCATGCAATCATCTCCCCGATAGCTATTGAAATAGGAAAGACTATCATCGTAAGAACATTTAAAATAGTAACCTGCATTAAAAGCCCGATGCTTTTGATATTTGACAGTTTTTTCGGAAACCTTATCATTACAATCTACCAACTGCGATTCAAAGTCTGCATAAATTAAAAAAGGACACTTTTGTTTATAAACGAAATTTCTAAACTCTACATAATCATATTTAGGAAATGAAATTTTACAGTCATTAACATTTTGACAAACCTTTTCGTGTTCGTTTAATTTATCACAGCTTGAAAAATAATTTAAACATCTGTCGCACAAGAATTTTTTATCATGACATTTATTAAGTTGACTTGAAATTAATCTAGACAAATGTTTTATCCAAACATAATGATATTTGATTTCAACATTTTCATTGTCGATAGGTGGCGCTTCATAATCATTTAGTTTCCGAAAATACTGATCTTGTATTAGTAACAAATTAACGTGACGTTTCATTTTATTTTTGGTTAAAACAACAGGTATAACCATGTAAAATGATCTCTTCTCTGTTTCGATCAATTCTAAAGCATAGACGTTAACTGAAATTTCGTTTAGTTTCTCGAACTTTGAAATTTGATTTAATTTAATTGGAATTTCCAACCCCTTTATATTAAGAACGGTGTCATAATGCGGATACTTACTTAATCGTTGTGGGTGTTTTGTGACTGGATATAAAGCGCTTACGATGCTCCAAAAGAAACATGCTTGGTCTGCATTTTGAACGTTTACGCAAGCATGTTTCTTTAAAATTTGATCTGGTAATTTAATGAAAGATGAACCGTTGCCGACCTCATATTTATTTATAGCTACTTCTAATAAAACGATTTTACTAAGTGCCCAACCACTATTTTTTTCAGAAAATTCTGATAATTTATTTAAGATAACATCGACTACATTATCATTAAACCACTGTGCTAAATCCGATCCTGCATCTACAACAGCATTTGGAGTAATGAAAAACTTTCGATCTAATAATTCGTCACTTGATTGCTGCTTTATAAAATCCCCCCAAAAGGTTGTATTTATTTTTAGCATAGGCATTGTTTTTAAAATATTATTAACTCTACTTTTAAATAAATGAAACGTGTCTTTTAAAAAATCTTTAATTTCTTTATGTTGTAAATTTATTATAACTCCCGTTCTAATTCTACTGTCGAAAATAGCAATCACATCTTCCCACTTAACTCTACTACCTCGTTTTAACCCTAAACCTACCTTGTTGGACATCGCTTTAATTAAACATCTCATCCGTTTTAATTCAGCGATTTTCGTATGAATTTTACGTTTTTCTCCAACAGAAAATTTAATTTTTTTAAAAGCTAGCGCACATTTTCTAATATGTTTGGCAATTAATTTTAAAGAGACATTAGCAAGATCATCGGAATAATTTTGATGTAACTTTTTAATAGTTTCGGTAACTTTGGACGACATTATAAACCACTTTTATAATTAAAAAAGAAAAAAAAAATTTGCTTACTAATTTTCTATGGATGTTTCGGATTAAATTTCTTTAATTTCAAATGCCGCAGCCAAATGGAGACGACTACAATCGTAAGATCCTCGGTATGATAAGCTGTATTTCCCTTTCTCGAAATGGCTTATATACGGCTCATAAGTAGCAGTCACTCTGTTGGGTAGGAAGGTGACTTTATCACCCAAGTCAAGAAGAACGCTGGTACCAAATGTTGTTTTGGTTATTTTCGCAGCATAAATTGCTTGAGGAACTCCTATTGGTAGCTCCTGCAGCTTTACTATAGGTTTCCCTGCTGTAATGGAGGAAACTTCGTTTAAATTTTCCAAATTCATCTAATAAAATTTTTACAAATAAGAATATTTTGTGAGACAAAACACAACAATAATTGAAACTTACTTTTTTCTTCTTGTAGCACTTGAACGCACAAATCTATCACCGTTTAATGTAAATAGTCAAATGGTACTGAACCGTATGGCTTTCTCCTTTTTATATCTTTAATTTTGATAAATAATGCTTATTTTATAACAAAGAAAATTACGAGTGTGACATTTTTTTAGATAAGCAATTTCTGGAAGCTTCTAGAACTGCTGAGTCGCAAAAATGGTTCTAATAGAAGTCAGCGGAAATGACGCATGTAACTCACGTTAAATCAACATATTTTCATTTAATTTTTATTATCTGGTAGTTCAAGGTTATTTTTAACATAATGATGTCACAAATATATATTTGTATATCCAATCTTGCACGATAAAATTAATATGCGAGTTATCTGAATGGTATAGCTAACTGTTTAGTAAGTCAAAGGATTAAGGTTCAAACCCCCGAGAAACCAAGTTTTTTTCAACGCTTACGTCACACCACTTTTCAACGTGCTTACGTAACCCTCTTAATCGAGTCGATGGGGACAATGTAAACAATGATGTTATATGTCAACAATGGCAACATGCCGTATGTCAACAATGCCGTATGTAAACAATGGCAACAATGTCACATGTCAACAATGTCACATGTCAACAATGTCACATGTCAACAATGTCACATGTCAACAATGTCACATGTCAACAATGTCATATGTCAACAATGTCATATGTCAACAATGTCATATGTCAACAATGTCATATGTCAACAATGTCATATGTCAACAATGTCATTTCCCCACTCCTTCACCTGTCACTTCCCCCCCACTCCTCCCCACTCCACCACTGCCCCCACTCTCACCCCCACTCCTACCCCCACCACTTCCCCCACTCCACCACTCTGACCCCCACTCCTACCCCCACTCCACCACTTCTACCCCCACTCCACCACTCCTACCCCCTCCACTTCCCCCACTCCTACCCCCACTCCTACCCCCACTCCTCCCCCCACTCCAAGTGGGCTTGAATTCCTGTTGTTTAACTACTCAACTGATTTTATTAAATAATTTTTTTCTACATGTAGTTCAATATTTTTTAAACTGTTTGAATTACAGAATAAATCACTTGAATGTTTAATTTAAAGAGATTTGTATTACAGTATTTAAACAAATTGAATAATTCATCACATTTTTCATAGTAGTAATGAATTTGTTACATACATGCATAAAGTCACGCCTTTTTCCCATAGAGGTAGGCAGAGACCACTTCCTTCCAGTTGCTATAGTTCTTACACATATCTTTTGCTTCCTTTACTTTCATCAGTGCTCTCATACATGCTCGTCGGTTGTTGGTACTCTTGACCTGGCCTTTCTTCAAAACAATGTTGATCTGACCTCTACCGACTTGTCCATTCATACTCGCCTTATAAATTTGTTTCGTCAATATTCCTTCATCCATCCTTTCTAAGTGTCCAAACCATCTAAGCATTTCTTTATCTATCTTTGTAATTACATCTTCTTTTACACCACAGTGTTCTCTTATCTCACTATTCTTTACTTTATCCAACCAAGTCACTCTGGCTATACTTCTCAGACTACTCATCTCCGCAGCATTAATCCTATTTTCATGCTTTTCTGCCAAACCCAACATTTACTACCATACATAAGTGTAGGAACCAACACACCTCTATGCACCGCCAGAGTGCCTTTTTTGACACTTTCTGGCTATTTATAAAGCTATACAGTGCCCCATTCATTTGTTTTCCTGCTAACACCCTTTGCTCAATGTCACTTTCATACTTTCCATCTTTGTAAACTTTAAACCCAAGTACACAAATTTATTTACTTGTTCCACTCTTTCTCCCTCAATCGAAACTTTACAGTTTGTCATCCTTTCTTCATTTTTAAAAACCATTATTTTCGTTTTGCTTTATTTTCATCCCTTTGATTTTCAGGGCATCATGCATAACATTAACCATCACCTGCAACTCCTCTTTAGATAACGCTAATATGCCTTGATCATCGGCGTAAAGAATTTGTTATTATAAAATAAATCTAAAATTAAACTGGAACTGCTGTGAAGCCATTTTAAGTATGCACACTGTTACCAGTCAAATTGACCAGCATGCTTAAATGGTGTTTTACCTATATTATCTTTACATTAAAGGGTGATAAGTTTCACTTATTACATCATTAGAATCTCCCTTATAATATTTGTTTTTCACAAACCCCATCCCCCTCCATTCCTAAAATAATTAAATAAAAAGAACAACCCGACAAAATTAAAGCATTTATTCAAATTAACATAATCATATTACATTTATAAAATTAAAAATAAACATATTATATAGAAAAACTTAAACAGATTCCTTGAAAATATACCTAGAACATTGTGAGCACACAGGTTTTTTGCAAGTTATACACCCTTACGATGCTTTTCTTTCTTTTTTAGCAGGACACAAATATCAAGTCTTGTGCTTCGGCAATTTTTCTGTTTTGGTCTGTAATCAATCAGCTGCAGGTACAAATGTATCAATTTTTAAAATTCTTCCAATAATAAATCAAAGTTCTGGTGGTGTACGGGGATTCATCAATTCATTTCTGGTTTTACTAATTGGAGGGCCAGTTGTTTTATCAATTTGTTTCAATGCCAAAATATTTTTATGTTTACTGTAAAGTATGAATGCATTAATACTACTTATATTTAATATTTTCTTTGAAACATATGTAACCATAGTGATACCTGACGTAAAGCCATAAACACTTGGTCTGTGTTTGCTAGACTGACATTCTTCTGGAATATCTCTTATTCTTTTTTATGGTGCCAACATAAGTAAGACCCTTTGTCTCCAATAGTTGAACAAGGCCTATTGATTTAAACCAATTGTCAGCAATTATATTGCGGTTAGTCATTTGAATTGGTTTTGAAAATCATATTACAGATGGAGTCCGTTTAGGTAGCTGTTGTTCTTTTGGTGAAAGAGTTCGACCGTCTGATTCTTTCCCAGAATATTGTAACGATATTTAATCTTGGGTTCGATGATTTTAAACACTCAGTACAAAAACTAAATAATTTATTCTAATCTTTATGTACAATAAATTCTTGCTTGATAAATCAATTATATATTCACAAAACTTTATACTTTCTATAACAATATACTTTAAAGTAAACCTCTTCCGGAGCTACTATCCTTAAATACCCAACAAATTATTGCGCGAAAAAACGAGAATTCTCTTTCGTTCTTTCTGACATTAACGCGAATATTCTTACCGCCCGCGGCTATAAATCAACCGCTAAAATGTAAAATTTATTTTTGTATTTAATAATTTCAAAATTAAAAGATAAAGATCCCCTGTTAGAACGTTTCAATGTAGTTTATTCCATTCCTTGCTCACTATGTGACAAAAAATATATTGGTCAAACCAAGAGAAAACTTATGGACAGAATCTGTTCCCATAAGAGTGATATCAGAAATTTAAGCCATACATGCTTTAACCAAAGATCACTTGACCGATTATGCTAATGTGTCTATATTAGATAGTGAATCCAACTTATCAAAACGAACCTTTCTAGAAATGACTAACATATTCAAAGAACCTAAAGCTATGAATGCTAGAACTGATATCGACAATCTCAGCATTATTTATTCTTACCTGCTTAGTCTCCCTTCATATTTTCCAAAAATTCATATAATTGAAGGTTTTGAATAACCCCCCTTTAGTAGTTTGGCCAACCTGTTATTCATTCTGACAAATTTCTGTATGTCCTGTGTTTCTAGGGTTCCATGATAAAATATTCAACTTGTCAGTCTAGATAATTTTCCCTCCAAAATTCCACATGTGGTTTTAGGTTATGCTATGTTAATAATGAAATTTTCAAAAAAAAATTAGTATATAATGTTTCAATTTAACTGTTCCATAACGTAATGTTTGAAGTGTTGTACCATATACACAGATAATTTTCCAAAATTGTGATAAGCATTGCTCCAGTTCAACCTCACTTTCGTAAATTTTCTGTTTGTTATTATGGTTTTTCCAAATATTTTTAATGTTAAATTGTTGAGTACCTAATGAAGAGCCAATAAAGACTCGAAAGCTTGAACAGAATCAAGAGTTTTACTTTTTCTAACCACAGACTGCATACTTAAAAATAAATTAGTTGCTTTATATATATAGGTATATTATAGCTGTAAGTGCCATTATTTTTATTCTATATTTACATGATTTATTTTGCATGTACATACAAGACTTGCATTTACCACGAATATTGACTAGCATTTCATCAATCATTATACATTCTCCCTCACCGTAAAGTTTCTGACAATTTCTTACAAAAGATCCAAACATACACGTTGACCAACCGAAAATGAAACAGCCATTTGCAGAAACTTCGTCAACATTTCAGAAATACGCTCAGGCCCGTCGATTTTTTATTAAAGGGGTATTTTTGACTCCACTACTTACAACCCCAAGCGAGGGTAAGAATTATTTCAAAATTTTTAAATGGCATTGAGGGTTGAATAAGATGTCTTTTGAAAGCTCTTTACTCGTTTCAATGTGATTCTATAATAAAACAACCTCAAATAAAATAAAATAAAATGAAATAATAAAAATGTATTATGTACTTACTGCGTCTGGTCAAATTGATCGGTAGGAAACGAAATTGATGAATATCTTGACAAATAACACGACCACTGCGCGTATATCAGTCGTCTGACATTCAGCCAGTGTTGTTCTCAAGGATCGGTCAGGCGTACCACTTAGAGTGGCCAAATTGTAACATAATGTAACATGGCTGGAATTTCAAAATCAAATCAAATCAAGTCATCAAAAGTAAAATGAAAGAAAAAACAAAACAAGATAATAAATATAAAATAAATATGAAAAACTGTCACAAAAATAGGAACAAAAAATAATAAATCACAAAACCAAAATAATCAAAAACTGACATTTTTCATTTCGGCCAACATTTTACTTCGCTCTTGTGAAGTATTTTTCGAAACTAGTTGAGCCGAAGGCTGAAAAGTGTAACATTTATTATTCCCCAGGAGTTCTTTGGTGTGCATTAGGGATTCACATGTTTCCACGAGCAAATTATTTCTCGTTTTCGACTTGATTAGGTACAGCTGACTGAAAACACGTTCTGTTGTAGCCGATGAATGGGGCAATGCCAGAAGTCCTTTAATGAATATAGTAAGATTTAGAAACACACATTCATTCAAGCCATCTTTTAACTCGAAAAAAATTCTCCAAAAATCTTCGAATGTAGATTCTGTTAAATTCTTCAAATCATCATAATCCAACAGGTGACACCATTCTGCATCTACCTTTTCTAAATTGGTGACAATCGAAGGAAATCGTTTCATAAGGAGTACCAATGAAATTATACTCGCAGACATTGCAACTTGGGGATCTAGTATGGGTAAACCTTTTAAAACTGGGTCACCAAATGGAAAACGTTCCATTATTTGGTTACATAACTCAATATAAAAAGACAAAAATTTCACTTTGAAATTTTTCAAATATTCCTTTGATATTGTTTCCTCTGAAATGATAAGTTGACAATTTGCACCACAATATACTATACTTTACATCTCTTACAACTTCCTTTTCCAATTTTTTCAAATATTTTGTTTTCATAAAATTTTGAAGAAGTGTTTTGTAGAGACTTGAAATTCTTGTTAATAATACATGAATTTTTGGCGATTCACTTTGAAATTCTACATTGATTTTATTGACAATACCCAATACGTATGAAAGAAAACTGAAATATAATTTAAATAGGTCATTTTTTAGTGCGGATAATATGGTTGATGGATTCAAAGTCAAATGTCTCATTAGTGAAATAGAGCATTAGTGCTGACCACTACTCAATTATTCTGTCAACCACTGCCTGGAGAGACAGCCAGCGTGTTTGGCTTGGTTTTAATAATCTGTGTGGTTTCAAATTCACAAATATTTGACACTCCTTCAGTTGTCCTTTTCTTTTGGAGCTATGAGCAAAATAAGATACAATATCTCTGGCTAGCTGTTCCACAGATTTAGAAAGTTTTTTACATGATGCACTAGAACACAAGTGCACCGAATGACACACACACTACAGTATAAAAATTTCAAGTGAAACACTTTTGAATTTGCTGGCCAATCCTTTCATATTACCCTGCATGACCGATGCGTTATCTGCAGCAAACCCTATCATGTTGCCTATAGGAATGTTATTTTTTCAAAAAACGAATTTATGCTGTTGAAGAGACCTTCACCTGTTCCTGTCTCAACTTCAATCAAACCTTGTTTATTTTATAATATCGCACCACCATCGCTAAACTTTCCTTGCTACTGATGTCCGTTGTTTCGTCCACAATGAGAGAGTACTTATTATGCTTAAGGTCACTCACAACGTTATTAACATTTTCTCTTGCTAATAATTTTGAACAAATGTTGGTTCCTTTTTTTCGTCCACATTTCAGGCGCATTATATAAACTGCGGCAAATGATCCAATAACAGAAACGGCAAATTATGTTCTGCCAAGAACATTACCATTTTGATTTCTGCTTCTTTCAACCTGTCCATTGATTTCTAATCTTTTGATGAGTGGACAAAATCAGTTACCTTATGACAACTTTTGGCAAAACCTATTTTATTTTTATGTCCCACTGACTCGGAATGTCTCTCGACATGAGTGAATCCACCTTCAAGGGTATTTTTACAAAACTTACAATAAGGTTTATTGACTTCTAGCCAAAGTGACAAATTTGGATTTTCTGCTGTCAATTTTGTTTTGAATTTACGTTTGGGTTTTTTTACTGCTCTTGGCACTTTCTAGTTTCTGCACTCCTGAAGATTTTTCACTGGTATTTATTTTAGCAATATCACATTCCATCTCCATGTCTTCATCTTCATCTGAACTCATTGATTCAGCGACCCTTACATGTTGGACTTGTACTACTTGCTTGCTAGATGAAGCTTCATTTTTTTTTGGGAGTGTTTTGAAATATCTACAAAACTGTTAACATTCATCACACTCAAAAAATTCATAATTCAATGCGAATTACCTGTTCAAATCCTTTTCAAAAAGATACACACATACAAGAATACTTTGCTCAAACTAACTGAAATCAGAGTGCCACGTCTTTTTCGTTCTCTAACGAGTACTCTGCTAGCGGTTTCTCTACGTGCAAATTATGCCCGATCTCAGCCGTAGAGGGTAGAAGAAAAAAATATAAAGTGAGCTGCGCCACCGACTTAAACGGTATAAGCCGGAAACCCCTAGATCTTATAGGCACTAGCAGAGACACAAGATAAACAACTATGATTATGGTGAACCAAATAAATAAAATTATAGCAAAAATATATTGGATACTTTACTCACACAATAAATCAAAGTACACAGCTCAATAGCAACATTATAACAAATATAGTCAAAATCAAAAGTCAACAATAAATCAAAGTACCCGGTTCAATAATAAACTTATAACAAATATAATCAAAATCAACAGCTAACAATAAATCAAGGAACTCAGTTCAATAATAACATTGATAACAAATATAGTCAAAATCAACAGCCAACAATAAATCGAAGTACTCAGTTCAATAATAAACTTATAACAAATATAGTCAAAATCAACAGCTAACCATAAATCAAAAATCCAAAGTTTACGATTCCATAAAATAACCAAAACAAAGGTAAGAGTAACAAACTTTACCAAGTTACCAAAAAAAAACGTATATAAGTCAACTAAATCAAACGTTTACATAAGGCTGCTAATTTACTCATGTTTTTACCATTTACATAAAGATTTACACTGCCAAAACAATCGAGTTTATTTAAAAATATTTCTTTTACAATGGCTGACCTTTAAAATATCAAAATTGTAGGATATTTACAAATAAGTATGAAGAAAATATATTTTTACTTGGACATAAAGAATTATTGAGAAGATTGTTTTAATCAAAGTTCAGCCTTGGCATATTATCCAATGCAATAAATAGTTTTCAACAATGTACCATATTAATAAATTAAAACAAAACTTAATCGTGGTGTCAAAAATAAGTCACGTCGTTAAATATTCAAAAATAATTCACTTGTAACCTTTGGGTAAACGTATATTGTAGATCAAATATAAAAAAAAAAGAATAACTTTAATCTTGATCACCTTAATACGGAGTTCCTGCTAAAAACACCAAGCAAGTCTTTATAACACTGCAATTTATCGTCGATATGGATGATACGAATGCACTACTCCTGGCCGGTTTGATTATGGAACGGCACCTGCTAATTAACCATGGCTTCCCTCAAATAAATCCCGCATGCGGTTATTTTAACTCGACACCAAAATCCAAAATATCAACAACGAAGGTAAGATAGAATGGTCAAGTTAAAAATTAAATGGTTTTTCTTCCAAATCCAATTAAGATGGCCCAAATACAGCCAGATATGAAAGATAAACCGTAGAGGTTTTGCACACGTGTTAATATTACACCGTCCCAAAAACTCTCACCACACCGCTCCCAAGACTGCCACCAAACGACTGCCACCTAACGACTGACTACCTCGCAAGCCGGATATCAAGAAAAATGACACCGAATAAACGTCAACCCACAATATTTGCAAATCTATGTTCCACACCAATAATCGCACTCGTCCGTGTTGATAGCCAGCCCCATCCACACAGAAATGCAAACCAAACAAAAATATAACCGACAACACACAACAATCGAGGCCAAAAACCAAAGCAAAATCTAATAACAAAAGCCCCCACTCCATCTCCATCGATTAACGAAAAATGTCATAGCCATAACAATCGAATCCTATCACTACAAGGTATGCAACACTATTTACAACGAACGATATATTTAAATTACAACAAAATACGGTAAGCGAAACTATTTACGAGTACCTGAGGAATACAAAACTATCAGAGACCCAATTAATAATGGAACTGTAGAAGGGAAAAAATAGGCACGTGACAAGAGTATAAAGTATCAAGTTTCGGTACGAACGATTAACGATATGCAGTACGCAGTATTAAACATATCATATCAGTTGTTAATGCTGGTAATACTCGAATAAATAGTCCTGCCATCTGCCTTCATAATTTTGTAAAAACAACCGACCGGTACAATAACGAATAGTCTGGAAACAAATAAACAAGTATAAAGCTTTGCCGGATGGATAAGCAGAAAACTTTCAAGAGTATGCTTATTTAGTAATATTCTTGCTTTATAGATGTCGCTTCTTGCTAGATAAAAAATGTAACATAGGCATATTTTAGGAGATGTAGTAACACCGTAACACGACATGCCGATTTTACCATTAATGTTACAATTGTAACACTTAGCACAACACTGCATTCAGCATGTAAGGAAAAACACTGACGGATGAATACGTTAATAGAAAATTAACTGGGTTATTTAAATTTAAAATAGTGCAATGGTCAAATTGACCGAAGAACAGCAATTACGGGTTGAAGAAATTTTGGCTAATGTAGTTGTACTTAATTAATGCAAACAATTTCCAAACGATTTAGAATAAATTAAATATGGTTTGATGTACCTTATAAGATTAAGTTAGTTTTAATATAAAATTTGTTTTATTTACAGACTTCAAGAACGCAACGACTAGAGAAAATCACCTAAATGTTCATTTTAATAAAAAACTGGTTACCTGTTCTTATTGTGGATGCTTTTTCAAGGATAAAATTTTGTATTTGATTCATTTTTTTCGGCATTTCATAAAAAAAAGTAAGTTTCGATGCAAAAAGTTATTAAAATGTGGTAAGCAAACAAAGAAGGATGAAATTTGTTCAAAACAGTTTTTAAAAAAGAAATCATTTTCAGTTGCAAACTTATTTACTTGTAAGATTTGTTTAAAACAGTTTACGCTGTACGGAAATTTAATACGTCACATGCGCGTACACACCGGCGAAAAACCGTTCAAGTGTGACATTTGCTCGAAAGACTTTTCACAAAAATGTCATTTATTACATCACGTTCGCATCCATACTGATGGGAAACCATTCCATTGCAAATTTTGTTCGAAAAAATTTCATAAAAAAAGTGAGATGTTCTATCATAGGCTCATTCATACTGGCGAACAACCATTAAAATGCGAAATTTGTTTGAAACAATTCTTCCAAAAATCCTGCTTGCAGCGTCACATGCACGTTCACACCGGCGAAAAACCGTTCAAATGCGAAGTATGTTTAAAACAATTTATCCAAAAAGGCAACTTTCAGCGTCACATGCGCATACACACCGGCGAAAAACCGTTCAAGTGTGACATTTGCTCGAAAACATTTTCGGAGAAAAATACCTTAAAAGATCACACTCGCATTCACACCGACGAGAAACCCTTCGAATGCAAATTTTGTTCGAAAATATTTAGACACAAAGTCAATTTGACTTGCCACACGCGCTTGCACCAAGACGAAAAAATATTAAAATGCGAAATTTGTTCAATAAATTTTAATAAAAAAAGTGAAATGCTGAATCATAGGCTCATTCATACTGGCGAAAAACCTTTCAAATGCAAAATATGTTTAAAGCAATTCTACGATAAAGCCAATGTGCGGCGTCACATGCGCATTCACACCGGCGAAAAACCGTTCAAGTGTGACATTTGCTCGAAAGAATTTTCGCAGAAAAATACTCTAAGAAATCACGGTCGCATCCACACCGGCGAGAAGCCATTCGAATGCGAATTTTGTTCGAAACTATTTGTATGCAAACCCCGTTTGACTTGCCACATGCGCAGACATACCGAAGAAAATATATTCGAATGCGAAATTTGTTCGAAAAAATTTAACAAAAAAAGCGAGATGCTCCATCATAGGTTCATTCATACTGGCAAACAACAATTCAAATGCGAAATATGTTTGAAGCAATTCAACAATAAAGCCAATGTGCGGCGTCACGTGCGCATTCACACCGGCGACAAACCGTTTAAGTGTGACATTTGCTCGAAAGACTTTTCGGCAAAAAGAACTTTAATAGATCACGCTCGCATCCACACCGACGAGAAACCATTCGAATGCGAATTTTGTTTGAAAGTATTTAGAAGCAAATCCTCTTTGACTTATCACGTGCGCGTACACACCGGCGAAAAAATATTTAAATGCGAAATTTGTTGGAAAAAATTCAATAAAGAAATCGAAATGCTGAATCATATGCTCATTCATACTGGCAAACAACCATTCAAATGTGAAATATGTTTGAAACAATTTAAACAGAAAGCCTACGTGCAGCGTCACATGCGCATACACACCGGCGAAAAACCGTTCAAGTGTGACATTTGCTCAAAAGTCTTTTCGCGGAAAGTTACTTTAAAAGATCACGCTCGCGTCCACAGCGACGAGAAACCATTCGAATGCGAATTTTGTTCCAAACTATTTAGACACAAATCCAGTTTGATTTGCCACATACGCAGACACACCGGAGAAAAAAAAACTTAAATGTGAAATTTGTTCGAAAAAACTCAATAAGAAAAGCGAAATGCTGAATCATAGGCTCATCCATACTGGCTAAAAACCATTTAAATGCGAAATATGTTCAAAGGAGTTTTACCCTCCACTTGGCAAACGGCGAAAAAAAACCGTTCAATAAAAAAGTCACACTAGCGAGAAACAGTTTAAATGCGAAATATGCTCGAACGAATTACATTCCAAAGCGAATTTGATGTATCACATGCACATTTACACCGGCGAATAACCGTTCAAATGTGACTTATTCTCAAAAAGTTTTTTAAAGAAAAGAACTTTGATGGATCGCACACGCATTAACACCAACGAAAAGCCGCTAGAATGTGAATTTTGTTTGAAACGATTTAGACACAAATACACTGTGACCAACCACGTAAGCATGCACACCGGCGAAAAAAACCTTTCTAGTGTGACATTTGCTCGAGCAAATTTTTGCCACATGCTTATTTAGTAACACACATCGATATCACATTGGTGAAAAATAATCTTGCCCCACCGGTACGTTTGCAGCTATGCGGATGCGTAAAGGTTCATTTAGGCCTCCATTTCACCGAGACCAGTCGCTGCCACCAACAAAATTTATACAACTCTATAGAGAGTATCTTCACTGGTGTCCGCTTGGTGGCGCAACCAATTTTGCGAAGTAACCATAATATTGGCAGCTCCGCCATTAATTGGTATAGCGTTGTATGGCTTCTCACTCACTTGGCCGCCAGTCGCGCTGAGAGTGACGTCTCCTTTTCCCTTTAGAGCGATTCAATACTTTTTTACTTTCGTACATACAATGCTTACTCGTCGACGTCCATTTTAATACTGTGGCCGTAGTGTGGTGATACTGGTGTCTCGGTGAACTAGAGCTCTTATTTCTACAGCAATACAACGTAAAGGTACCCATTCACGTTCAGGCGGCTTGTAGTTGGGAACTGACAAAATTGAGATCGACAGTTAGGACCATATACGTGTCAGTTAGCTAAAATGGTAATGACTTAAGATTTGTAACTGTCAGTTCGAGGACTGCAGGTGATTTGACGTCACACCATACACGTACAGCTAGTGAATTTTAAATATGGACATCAAAGTGTCATTTTCATGATATTTGGTAAGTTGGTTATTTACCTTAAAACCTACCCGTTCGTCAATATCCGTAAATCTTGGCGTAGGTTTTTCAACACCTGATATACCTTATTTATGTCGTTGAGTGCAGAGGTGGTAAAAGTAAATAAATGATCAAATCTAATTTTGTGGACATTGAAGCTGCTACATTTTAAGCAAACTCCGTAGTTATTCTTTGTTAAACTTTTTGAATGCGCATAATTCGTCTGCATTTTGTGCTCGAAAATTATTAAATGTTTATTATAATTTACATATTCTGTCATTAAGTTCTAACAACAGAATTAGATGTTTTTGTTAAAATTATGTTAATTTAGGGGTAAATTCTATATTTTTGTACACTTAGTTCATGATTGTCAAATTTGATTTTATTCAGTGTCACTTTTTGTCTTACTGAATGTCAAAACTATTTATACATCCTTCTTTGATATTGGAATGTTTAAATGAACTTAAAATTATACTTGGTGAAAATTCCCACCCAAATTCTTTAATCAATAAAATTATTTTTAGTATCTCATCACGGCACATACCTCCAATTCTAAATTCACCAGAAAGTAATATTATAAATAAAATAACCTATAAAAGTTTACCTTATATTTACCAACTGACTCCAAAATTGGTTAAAGTTCTCAAAAATGAAAATAATAAAAATAAATATTAAAACAATTTCCAATCTTCATACTAAACTAAAAACACCGATTCCAAAGGAATTCAAATCAAATATTGTTTATCAAATTCCGTGCATGGATTGTGACAAAATTTACATTGGTCAAACCAAAATAACTTTTGAAAGATCGAATCACAGGTCATAAAAGTGACTGTAGGAGGCACATCAAAATCATGTGCCCTAGCCACTCATGCTATTAATGATGTATTGATTATAAGAATACAAAAATTTAGATATGGAAAGTATTTTAACAAAAAGGCTATTTTTAGAAATGGTACATATCAATAAAAATAAGTATAAAATCATTAATAAAAGAAGAGATATTGATAACCTGAGAGCTATTTATACAAATATTCTTAATAAAAAAAACAATTAAATTTCAGATAACCATAATACACTAATATTTACATTTCTCATCTGTATAAATAGTTTTGACATTCAGTGAGACAAAAAGTGACACTGACTTATTATATCGTATTTCTTTCAAAAAAAAAACATCTTATGTTTGTCTTTGCGATAATTTTTTAATAATTTCATGTTAGTTAGTATATATTTTGTAAATTGATTTTTCATGTATTAATTAAAAATATTATAGAGTAGTTTTGAAAAATAAAAATAACATTTTCGAAAGCTTGACTAAAAAAATGAAGAATTTTTATTGAATTGGTCACTCCTAACTGCTACCCAAATAAATTAAAAAAAAAACCTCTAACGTAGATTCACAGTTAATATATTTTCTTACCTATATATTTATGATGAAATATCGATCCAGGATTGCATCCGTCTGTTAGTTAGAATCCGAATGGATTTTTGCAGACGTTTCGCCAAGATCTCACTTGGCATTTTCAATGCGTAGTCTTTGCTGGTCGGCTAAGGACCGAGATCCAAAATAATTATATATAAAGGTATCGTGAAATCTGTTTCCTCTTCTTTTGTGAATTGAATGTTCGGATTAAAACTATTGAATATGTTAACTATTTCTTCAATTGTGTCATATGTCACTAAACAGATTATATCATATACATATTTTTTAATGAAAGGTACTTAAAAGGAAAGTTTGGAAAAACAGAATTCCAGAAGATCATCCATAGATCCAAGATCAACATATTAAATGAAAATTGGTGAAACTTTAGAACCCATTGGGGTACCTAAAATTTGTTTGTAAAATGTATTTTTAAATACACTGTAAGTTGTGTCGAAAATTAAATTAATGGTTTCTAAAAACATAATTTGGGAAATTTTACAATGTACTTTTATTTTATTCCAATGTTTTTTATGCTCATTTTAATGATATTAATGGGTATATTATTGAATAATGAGGCAACGTCTAGACTTATGAAGACATAACCAGGAGGGATTTGTTTTTCTTGTATGAAGGTTGCAAAATCGAAAGAATCTTGTACATCTTGTACACATTGATTACGGTTTTTTCTTTTCTGTCAAGGTAATAATAGATTCAAATAATATTTCGATACCTTTCCTGTAACTGTGCATCTCTGTTAGAGTCTATCCACGTTGAAGGACGTAAAAGAAGAAATTGACCTGTTTAATAGGGCAAAATCACGGAGTGGGCGACATCTATTATTGATCGTATAAACTTTTCGAGGTGTGAACAACAAATTAACCTGAATTTGTTTATATGGATGAAAAGTGAACTTTATATAATATTTTTAAGCAATTTTAGCATTAAAAGTATTATATTTGAACTATATTTTGTGAAGAATTGGTGTAAATAAACCACAAAATCCGATAATGCAAAGGATTAAAAAAGGTGATATGGAGATAAAATCGCGAAAAATATGCTCTGTTTCACAATGCTCTACATATGACAATTCGATTATATCTTTGCATAAATTTCCTTCAAATCCTAAGGCAGCTCAGAAATGGAAATGATCTTAAAGATTGGAAAAACAATCTCTAAGTTTATGTTTGTTTGCAGAAAGCACTTTGTGAAAGATGATTTTTTTAGTAGTAAGTTTAATATTGTTGTCCAATGATCTATCATTTTATTTGTGATTATTCATAGTGACTTCAACAACACAGAGAGAGCGTTTAAAAGATGGTTTTTATGATTTTTTTATTGAAACCGTCAGTTCCAGATAAAATGATGTGGCCGGCCTTAAAAACCTCTTCAGCTTCCATAATTGGCCGAAAACGTTTACCCACACAATACAAGTATGTCCAAAATTTGATATTTCTACTTTCATAGGTATTGCAACAAGAATTCCAGGGACAACAGAACTGAAAATCTTCGAAAACAAACCAAAATTGATACTTGGACACACCTGGTCTTTACTGGAATTTAACGAGAATCCAGCGACAATAAAACTAAAACGTCGGAAACAAACCTTAAATCCAGCTTCAATCCAATAGTTTAACACAAAGAATCAACTTAAGTCTTTGAGATATAACTAAAATTTCCTTCAATAAAAACTGGTTTTACAAGTGATCAAATGACAGAATATTTGTTGTACACACCTCTATCTGATATTTTGTCATTCACAGCGCCATCTTGCGTTACGTGATTTCTCCCTCTCTTTTGAAATAAAACGTCAAACATTT
Source organism: Agelastica alni (assembly GCA_950111635.1). Taxonomy (NCBI): domain Eukaryota; kingdom Metazoa; phylum Arthropoda; class Insecta; order Coleoptera; family Chrysomelidae; genus Agelastica; species Agelastica alni. The sequence goes on from OX467718.1 coordinate 10,544,645, forward strand.
GTCAAGGCAATATACCTTACCTATTGATTTTGATTATTTAAACATAGTTAAGCATGAAAAGATACAAATTATGGAGTTAGTTAATAATGAAATTCCATTTTCAGAACCTTTTTGTAAAATAAAAAGCGAACCAAGGAAAGTTGAATCATGCCTTGTTCTTTCAAAAATAGTTAAACAAGAACATATGCATAATATGGATAAAATAAGTAATGAAGTGTCGTATTTAGAACCCTATAAAGTAAAAAGCGAACTCATCGAAGATAAACCAATTCTTATTCCTATAAACATAGGAAGTCAAAAACAGATTCATATAGAGATAGGTAATAATGAAGAGTCTTCATCAGACCCATTTCATACAATAAAAAACGAACCCAGCGAAGATGAAAAATGCTTTACAAATTTTCAATTACAATCGCAACAATTTGAAGACAACCAACCACTAAACTTATTAGTAAGTAACACAATTAATATGAAGAATGAGATTGATAGTGAAGAAGATATAAAAACTGAACTTTTAAATGAAGAATGTGATTTATCGTTTATTAAAAGTGAATATGTATTGGTTCCTACACAATATTTGTGTCATAACAGGAATCTCCAAGAATCAAAGAAAGCAACCTGTAAAGAAAAAAATGGAATGGGAAAATACCTGTGTTTAGTTTGCAGAAAAGGTAAGGGTAAACATTTTTATTGCAGAATAATTGTATCTAATGTAATATATAGCAAAAACTTTTTCTAACTAATAAATTGAATATAATTTGATGTACCTAGTGTATTTAAGGCATCTAAAAATATTAAGCTACTCTTAATTTAACATTTGTTTTATTTACAGACTTCAAGAACGGAACAACTAGAGAAAATCACCTAAATGTTCATTTTAATAAAAAACTGGTTACCTGTTCTTATTGTGGATGCTATTTCAAGGATAAAATTTTGTATTTGATTCATTTTTTTCAGCATATCATAAAAAAAAGTAAGTTTCGATGCAAAAAGTTATTAAAATGTGATAAGCAAACAAAGAAGGAAGAAATTTGTTTAAAACAATTTTTAAAAAAGAAAACATTTTCAGTTGCAAACTTATTTACTTGTAAAATTTGTTTAAAACAGTTTACGCTGTACGGAAATTTAATGCGTCACATGCGCGTACACACCTGCGAAAAACCATTCAAGTGTGATATTTGCTCGAAAGACTTTTCACAGAAAAGTCATTTAATAGATCACGCTCGCATCCACACTGATGGGAAACCATTCGATTGCGAATTTTGTTCAAAATTATTTAAACACAAATACGGTTTGACTTGCCACATGCACAAACACACCGAAAAAAAAATATGCGAATGCAATATATGTTCTAAAATATTCTATAAAAATAGCGAAATGCTTATTCATAGACTCATTCATACCGACGAAAAACCATTGAAATGCGAAATATGTTTGAAAGAATTTAACAAAAAATCCAGCGTGCGTATTCACATGCGCATTCACACGGGCGAAAAACCGTTTAAGTGTGACATTTGCTCGAAAGACTTTTCGCGGAAAAGTACTTTAATTGATCACTCTCGCATCCACACCGACGAGAAACCATTCGAATGCGAATTTTGTTCAAAATTATTTAGACACAAATCCAGTTTGACTTGGCACATACGTAATCACACTGGGGAAAAAATAATATTTAAATGCGAAATTTGTTCAAAAAAATTCAATAAAAAAAGCGAAATGCTAAATCATAGGCTCATTCATACTGGCGAAAAATCATTTAAATGCGAAATATGTTTGAAGCAATTCAACGATAAATCCAACATGCAGCGTCACATGCGCATTCACACAGGCGAAAAACCGTTCAAGTGTGACATTTGCTTGAAAGACTTTTCGTTAAAACATACTTTAAAAGATCACGCTCGCATCCACACCGATGAGAAACCATTTGAATGCGAATTTTGTTCGAAATTATTTAGACACAAATCCGGTTTGACTTGCCACATGCGCATACACACCGGCGAAAAACCGTTTAAGTGTGACATTTGCTCGAAATACTTTTCAAGGAGACATACTTTAATAGATCACACGCGCATCCACACCGACGAGAAACCATTCGAATGCGAATTTTGTTCCAAACGATTTCGACAAAAAGGAAGTTTTACCCTTCACATGAGCAAACATGTTGGCGAGAAAAACTCCGTTTGATAAAAAAGTCGCACCGGCGAAAATCCGTTCAAATGCGAAATATGCTTGAACGGATTCCATGCCAAAGGGAATTTGAATTTGATGCATTCACACTGGCGAAAAACCGTGCGACTTATTTTCGAAAAGTTTTTCGCAGATAAGAACTTTGGTAGATCACGCGTGCATTTACACCGACGAAAAGCTGTTTGAATGTGAATTTTGTTTGAAACGGTTTAGGCACTAATACACTACCACGTAAGCATGCACGCCGTCGAAAAACCTTTGGAGTGTGACATTTGGTCGAGCAAATTTTCGCGATATGCTTATTTACCAACTCATATACGCAATCACATTGGCTAAAACTAATTTTGACCTACCAGCAGGGTTTCAGGTTTGTTTAGGCCTCTATTTCACCGAGACCAGTTGCTGCCACCAACAAAATGTATACTAGTGATGTAAATATTCGGATCATACGGAATTGCATTAAAATAATATTTTAGTTAAATTTTAAATCGTAGCGAAAGCTAATGCGTTAGACACTAGCGGAGCGATAAATTGATAATTAATTAATTGATAAATTAATTAGTGATTGTGTTTGATAAAAAATTTTAGGGTAGGGCTTCCGGTCAAAAGTCATGCATTCGTGAGGTCTGGCATTCTTTATTAGGTCGGCAAATAAAAAATTTGCCACAAGTAGGTTACGTAATGAATTCTTAAATGTTTTTTAAGTATCTACTGGTAACTTAAGAGCACATATTATTAGAAAATATCCGATTCAATACAATGAACATATATAAGCAAAAATAATCTCAATATCGATGAGACTAATACCGACGATTTGCTCGTAGCTGAATCTCTAATCAAAACAAATGTTTCTCGCTTCATAAGCGAAGTTGAAATTGCAATTGAAACTACTAAAAGCCAAAGTCAGTCCACAGAATCAGAAAATATTCCTGGTCCTTCTACAAGAAAGAAACGACGTCCACAAAGAGAAGGTTTCAGTTCACATTCAGACTTCATCCAAATTCCCAAACGAGCACCTAGTTAAAGTTATTCGGCGGTAAAAAATTCCAATGAAATTACCGAGACCCATACATATTGGCTAATTAACAAAAATAAATATAAAACCATAAATAAAAAACGGATATTAATGATCTGAGTTCAATCTATACGTATATTCTTTTTAAAAATGAATGAATATTTTTATTTATTTAATTATTTTTAATATCATCCTGTATAAACAAATTGACATTGTCAAAACTAGTTTACTATATCAACAAAAAATATTTTGTTCTTTTATGTGCCCATTTATTTAAAAATTTAATGTTAGTAAGTATTTTGTGTAATAATATAATATGTTTTAATTAATATATTACTTTATAGATTGTCTCGAGAAAGAAAATAAAATTTTATGAAAGCTTGACAAAATAACGAAGAATTTCATTTAAATTGGTCATTACTGACTGTAGCCCAACTAAATAATTCGATATATAAAGGGTGTCAATTTGAAAATTTCCCAACCTAAATAACATGGTTCAACCCGCTAGGAGAGGTAGATTTTACCCTTAGAATCTTAAAGTGGAAGGGGGGTCAAGAGACACATCATTTTGATGGGCGTTTAAATCTCTTTCCAATGGTACCGCGAAATATTTATTTTTTGATGAGCAGTTTCCAAAAAATGTCTAAACTTACAGAAGTACTTAGAACTTGCCTGCACTGAAATGTATTATTGTAGTGACTCTCCTTTTAATAAAAATGTTTAGATTAGGTGGCATCGTTACAACCCTTGAATAACAGGAATAAATCTACCCTACACGTGTGATTTTTTAATTGTTGGTTATTTTACTTTTACAAAAAAAACTTAATTTGTGGAAAAGAAATTTCAAACATCTACTTACGCATTATCTTATACATCGTTCAAAATGTCCGTTTTGCTCTAAACATTAATAAGTGTGTTTTTGAACCCCTCTCTAATATTTCGGAAAACTTCACCGGGAATTGACCGGCATGCTGCTGTAATTCGTCTTTTAAGCTCATCAATTATCAGCAGGTTGTGTTTTATAAATATCGGAAGGAAAGAAAGAAATCTATATATATATATATATATATATATATATATATATATATATATATATATATATATATATATATATATATATATATATATATATATATATCGCGTTAAAACGTGCGTCGGCGTCTTGCGATTCCTAATCTCCATTCCTCTCTATTCGTCCACATGTCCTCTCTCAGATCTCTCTCTTCCATCTCTTTTTGTATACCTTCTCTCCAGCTCTTTCGTGGTCTTCCTCTTCTTCTTCTTCCTCTGGGGTTCCACTGTAATATTTTCTTTGGGATTCTGTCTGGTGGCATTCTTTGAACATGCCCGTACCATATCAACTGTTTAGTTCTTATTTCGTCTGTGATGTCGTGCTGTACTCCCATTATTTGTTTTATCCTCTCATTTGTAACTCTTTCTAGTCTTGATTTCCCCGCTGCTCGTCTCCAGTAATCCATTTCTGTGGCTCTAATTTTTCTTTCGATCTTTTCTTTCAAAGGCCATACTTCGCAACCGTACATTATTATGCTCTTCACTATCGTGTCGTAAATTCTTTTTTTGTTGTTGTTGCTTATTGTTCTATCCCACAGTACTCCGTTTAACATTGATATTGCTCTTCTTCCTTTCATATTTCTGTCCAATATTGCTTCTTCGAGTGTCCCATCCTTTGATATTCTCATTCCTAAGTAATTGTAAGCTGACGTGTGTTTGATTTTTTGTCCATTTGATAATTGTAAGTCCTGTTGCACTCCCCCAATACACATATATTCCGTTTTTTCTACATTAACCTCTAGTCCCCAAATTTTATATTCTTCTATAAGTTTTCGTGTCATATACTCTGTGTCGTCTATGTCTTGGCCGACTATAATTTGATCGTCTGCGAATGAGAGTGTGTATAATTTTGTGTCCTCATCTAAAGGTATGCCCATGTTTTGGCATTTCCGTTTCCAATTCGCTAGTGCCCGTTCCAAATATATTTTAAATAATGTTGGTGACAAGCAACACCCTTGTTTCAGCCCTTTTGTGATATTAAACCCTGTTGTTAGGTTTTGTCCAACTTTAATTCTTGATAAAACCAAATCAAGAATTAAAGAAAGAAATCTAAGGTAGTTAATTCCGGTGATCTCGGAGGCCATTCAACTGCTCCCCTTCTGAAAGAAAATAATGAGGTGGAGCACCGTCCTGCTGAAAATCTAACAGGTCGTCCTACAAAAGTAAATCACCTTCTACATCAATTAAAATTTCTAGCTCGTGAGTTATAAGAGAATCGATGGTCTTTTCAAGCATGTCAAGGTACAGATTGTCAGTCAAGTTTTCTTCAAAAAGTAAGGAAACAATAATGGCATTTCCTAAAATACCAGCCTAAACATTAACTTTTTGTGGGTGTTGTGTATGTCCTTTTTGGAAAATATGCGGGTCTTCGTCACTCTACTAGACAATTTTACAATAGTATAGTAACAAAACACATTTTTTTGCAACTTATATAAAAAGGGTAATAATTTTGATTTTTGTGTTTTTAAATATATTATATGTAAGGGGTGACGGTATTGCAGCAAACCAACCCAAATGACAACCGTGGTGCACCCTGCTAGATACCCGACGAGGCTCTGTCGACCGAGTGACTGCCGGAATAAACAGTCCCCCTCTTGTTGGCCAACAGCTTTGAGTGGAGTAGCTAATAAGAGGAAAGTGTACTCTCTTGTCCTTCGATCGAGAAATCGGTCCTAAAGGCGGATGAACTAATAAAGAGTCAACGACATGGGAATGCAGAAGGTACGGAGAAACCACTGCATTAAAGACCTGCATTGGCTGTCTCTAGTAGTATCAACATGACTATGTTCAGAGCTAAATCAGAATCCGGAGTTTCCAAGTTCCCCGATCGGATCTCCCGGGGGGAACGGTTTTGAATAATGTTGATACAAAGAAAACTTTTGTCAGACCGGGAATAAAGATAGGCACTTGGAATGTTCGGACTTTGGCCCAAGCTGGGAAAGTTCATAATGCCATCAAAGAAATGGAAAGATTAAAATTGAACATCCTAGGAATAAGTGAAATGCGATGGCCAGGCACCAGTTTCTGTAACATTGATGACCACGTATATATTACTCGGGAAGCACGAATGGAGAGTATGAACATGAAGTGGGTATTTTAATGAACAAGTCAGTTGCTGGATCTGTCACTTTGCTCCAATATCTGAAAGAATTATGTTATTACAGTTAAAATCAACACCAACCAACATAAATATAATAAGTAGGTATATGCGCCAACAACAAAACACTAAGATGATGAAGTACAAGAATTCTATTCCCAAATAGAAACTATTTGAAGGAATTGTCCAAACAAGAACTAACAATAATTATGGGGGATTTTAACGCAAAGATTGGGACGGGTAGGAAATATCATAGGACCGTATGGGTTGCTGACTTGATCGACACATGGAAAACATACATAGAACAACTCTTTAATGACACAAGACCCGAACCTCCCAAAGTAGATGATGATACAGGTCCAGATATCCTCATTGACGAGGTCAAAGCAGCAATAAAATCCATGAAGGAAGGAAAATCCCCGGGACCCGGTAATATAAATATAGAGTTCTTGAAACTTTTTGATGAAGACAGCATGAGGTGATTAACAATTGTGTTTAATAAGATATACAGTTCTGGTAAAATTCCGCACGAGTGGCTCACATCGGAGTTCATTACCTTGCCTAAAAAATCAGGAGCTAAAAAGTGTGAAGACTTTAGAACAATAAGTCTGGTGAGCCATCTACTGAAACTATTTCTAAAAATCATGCACAGAAGAATCTACAGAATCTATGAAGAGCAAATAGCACCTACACAGATTGGTTTCAGAGATGCAGTAGGAACACGAGAGGCCATATATAGCATCCAAGTTTTATTTCAGCGATGCAGAGACATGAACTGTAGCGTGTTTGCATGTTTTGTTGACTACTGGAAGACTTTTGATAGAATAAAACATCGAAAAATGGTAGAAATTCTGAAAAATGTAGGCTTGGATGGAAGAGACATAAACATAATAGTCAACCTGTACTGGAATCAATCAGCTTTTGTCAAAATTGGAAATGAGACAACAGGAAATAAAGATACTGAGGGATATAAGGCAAGGCTGCATCTCTCCCCACTATTGTTCAATATTTACTCAGAATTCATATTTACAGAAGCCTTAGAACACACAGATTCAGGAATATCCCTGAATGGAGAAAGAATTAACAATATTCGTTATGCAGATGATACAGTCGTTTTTGCCGACAGCATAGAGGGGTTACAAAATCTCATGAATAGAATAACAGAGTGCAGTCAACTATATGGCCTGGACATTAATATTGAAAAGACAAAACTAATAATTAAAAGCAAAGACAACATTAATAACTGTCAGCTTATAATCAGACAAAAATCGATAGAACTCTGGTGAACAAGCAATTGGATCATTCGCGGGAAATACAAAGCAGAATTGAAAAGGCCAGGACTGCATTCAGCAAGATGAGACATCTGCGCTTTTACGTGTTCTCTGTCCTGTTTTACTGGGTAGAAATTGGAAGCATTCGAGTTATGGTTATATCGTAGAGTATTGAAAATACCATGGACAGACCACATTACAAAAATTGAGGTTCTCAGCAGAATGGGCAAGGAAAAGGAAGTAGTTGATACTGTGAAGGAACGAAAGCTCCAAAATTTGGGACTCGTAATGAGAAATTAAAATATATTTCACTTATTGCAGACTATCTTGCAAGAAAAAGTACTAGGAAAATGAAATGTGGGTAGAAGACGAACCTCATGGTTAAAAAAATCTTAGAACCTGGTTTGGTATGAGTACAACTGAGTTGTTCCGGGCTGCAGTGAACAAAGTTAAGATAGCATGTGTGATAGCCAACATCCGAAACGGATAGGAATTATAAGAAGAAGAAGAAGAAATTAAAGTCATCCTTTTGAATTTTAGCTGTGTAATTTCAGCAACTAGCTAAAAGTTATTGGCAAACCTGTCTGTAATTGACAGTTGACACTGAAATTTATGCCAAATGTCAATTTCTCGTTTTTGTATTTTCTTGGAGGGAACTGCAAGTGAATTTTTGCGGCAAAGGAGGTGCGCGAGCTGATATGTGAGAAGAATGGATAAGTGTTAGAAGTAATATAAATTTAATTAAATATGTCTAGTATATTACAGCCTGTTGACGTAAATGTGGATAGATCTCCTTTACGGTAAGTAAATTACCCTGTAACTTTTCCTAAACTTTTTGAAATTTACTTCATCATCTAGGAAACGTGCAAGATATGATGAAGATGTTGATGAATCCACTAAAAATGAGAGATGGAGTTTACATAAAAATGAAGTAGTGCTACATGAAGTTTTTGATTATGGTGTAGGACGTTTGGATTGTGATGATGAGGAAATATTAACTGATGATGATACTATATTTCGAAGTAATGAACCAGGTGTAATTGATGTCTCTTGTGCTTCAATGACACCAAATACACGGGATAGGCAGGTAAGTTTGGATCCTTTATACATCAAAATAAAAAAAATCTTTTTAAATCTTTAACCCAGTTACTCTTGCAATAAAATTGTCACAGTACATGTGCTAATGTTTTACAAAAATGTATTTTTTAATGACTTAGGTTGTTTTAATTTTTAGCTTTCTCTATTAGAATCTACATTAACCAAAGAATCATTAGAAAAGTTATCTGTAGGAGAATGGGACACCCTAATAATGAACAAGCCATTTATAAGGCCAACCGATAAAACTAGTAAGTAATTCCTTTTACCTTCAGTAATTAATGTAAAAATATATTTATCACCATTGTATTGTATAATAAATATACAAAAATTGTAAATCTGGTTTTGTTATATGTCAACAAAAACAAATTTATTATTATAAAACTAATAATTTAAATTTTTAGATTATTTTGAATTGTTATCTGATGAAGTGATTTTACATGTATTAAGATGGTTACCAAAAACATATTTAATGGACATTGCATTGGTATGTAAGCGATTTTACAGGCTTACACAAGATGAAAGCCTTTGGACAAGAATGGATTTGTCTGGTAAACATCTACTAGAAGGTGAATTAGGAAAAATAATTAGTAAACAAGTAATCATTTTAAGGTTAACAAGATCAACGGTGAGCAACATAAACTTTTTTAAACTAATCTTTTATGTTCCTTTTTTTCTACCTGATAAGTATCTTATTTTAAAATATGTCTGTATATAAATATTTTCATTAATAGGTCAGTTTTCCACCAATATTACCTGGTTTCAAAGCTGCCAATTCAGATTTTAAATCAAGACTGCTCTATTTAGACTTAAGTATGGCATATATTTCTCCTCAAAGTCTGACTATATTGTTTAGTAAATGTAGACGCCTTAAGAAACTTAGTTTAGAAAATGTACAAGTTAATGATGATGTTTTGATTGCCCTTTCTGCAAATAAAGATATTGAAGTAATAAATTTTGCCATGTCAACTGGAATGATGGAAGATGGACTTAAATATTTTTTAACAAATTGTAGAAAGTAAGTACTTAGTTAACATCGATTGTATAAAATGTAGTTTGCAAAAAAGGTTTTTCAATCGTTTATGAAAAATAAGTTACTCAATACAAAATTTATTTTAGAATAAGAGAACTGAATATATCTTGGACATATTTAAGTGCTTCAAGTATCCAATACATTTGTGAAAATCTGCCTTCTACAATGGATAGACTTAACTTTTCTGGCTGTAGAAAATTATTAACTGATAAACGTAAGTTTTGGATATCTAATAAGTTATCATTTTTGTACTTAATCTTTCTTTAAATGTACTAAAATTGTTTCTCGAATTATTGTCCATAACATGGTTGGCGTTGAATGACAAATGCAAACAAAGTGTCAGGCAAAAGCTTATTGTATGACATTAGGTGCCAATTAGCATAGCGCATCAGTTCATCTATGTTAAATATTAAATTTTTTTCCATTGAGATGTTCGTGATTTTATAATAATAGTTTAAAAAAAACATAAGACAACACACATTATAGGAAAACCAAACTAAATTTATGTTTTTTTCTTAGAGAGTTTACTTTTACCAATATCTGTTTATTATCTAATATATTAATTGATATAGCGCACCCTACACTTTTGATTATTTTTTAGTTCGGTTTTCTTATAAAGCGTGTTGTCTTAGTATTTTTAAACTATTATTATAAAGTCACGCACACCTCAGTGGAAAACTGATGTGCTGATGCTAATTGGCACACACTTTTGTTATACAATAAGCTTTTGCCTGACACTTTATTTGCATTTGTCATTCAACGCCAACTATGTTAAGGACGATTTGTGAACTATGCTTGTACCTAAACATCAGTGCTTAAAACGTGGTTATGTATGCTTTATTCACAGATGTAGCTGATTTAGTAATAAGTTGTCCAAGACTTAGAGAATTGGACTTATCAGACTGTACTTCCATAACGGGCGAATCAGTAAGGCAGATAACAGTATTAGATGATTTAAACTTTTTAGCACTTTCCAGATGTTACTTAATATCATACAAAGCTCTGCTGTAAGTATTTGTTTTATTTACAAATTGCAAATTTGATTATTAGTTCCTAGATAAAGCTTTTTATCAATACTGTAATGGCACAGATAAATTAATTATGAAAGGGACACTGCGAGCGTCCTTTCTCCACTTTTGACTGAAGCGCACTTCGAGTGCCAAATTAAACCAAATTGGTTACCAATGTCGTATCATAAATATTTTGCAGCGGTTACCAAATTTAGGTAATGGGTATCTTAATAAGAGTGCACCATTTAAATTTTGTGTCATTTTTTTGTTTCCTGCAAGTGGCAACTCTGAAATTTGACTGCTGTCACCTATGATTGTTATGATTATTAATAAATAATAGTTGAAAAAACCTAAGACAACACACTTTAGAAGAAAACTAAACTAAATTTACGTTTTCTTCTTGGAGACTAGTTTTACCAATATCTGTTTATTATCAAGTATATTAATTGATATAGCGCACCCTACGCTTTTGATCGTAAAATTATTTTTATTTGTTGGAGATTATTTTTAATTTTTGAGTTTGGTGGTTTCCTTATAAAGCAAGTTGTCTTGGTTTTTTTATTTTTTATTTTTTAGTCCGGGTTATTTAAAGCGTGTAAAAACGTGAGGAGGTATTAAAATTACTAGGGTTAAAATGTTGATATGCGTTAGCGACATCTGTTGGAGAGTAGTTCAAGCGTCAATTGTATTTAAATTGAATTCATGGGGGATATCAACCATTTTTAATCCATATAAAACACTCTTTTTTAAATATATCTGATTCTGGCCAGGATCTTTGAACAAATTTATGAAATTATTGTATTGTCATCGGTACTTAAGAAGGATACAAAGTTTCAAGCTGATCCAATGTTTTTAAGTTGGCGAAAATCGTCTCCAAAGATTCCGTTACATAGATAGATACAAGTTAAGCTAATATAAAGCATATAAAAATGGAGCGCTACACAAAAGAAAACCCATTACAAAACACCATCCGGCATCGTTTTTAACAACTTCAAATTTCACGAAGCAATACGCAGCAAATTTTGATAAAAGACATCCACCTTCACTCTTACAAGATTCAGCTTACTCAGTGGCTCAAACCAGGAGACCATGCAAAGCGCCGGCAATGCGTTTAATGGGTAATTGTCGAATTGTCAGAAAATCCTCAAACAATCCATGATCCACATGTATCCACAACGAGCAACTGTCTGGTGCGGATTTTGGTCAGGCGGCGAAATTGGGCCTTCTTTTTTGAAAATGAGCCGGAAGTGCAGTGACTGTGAATGACATTCGTTACAGAAATATGTTAACAGATTTCTTGTGGCCTTAAATTGACGGCATGGATCTGGATGACATGTAGTTTTAGCAGAACAGCGCCACCTGCCACACTGCACATGAAACAATCCAGTTATTATTTATCAAAAAGTCATCCAAAATTTCATAAAAAGATCAATGGCTGATATTTTATTGCATACTTAATCTGTACATTTCTAATACAATAAAAATATCACAACTCGATCAAAAATATGTGTTTTTATTGTAACGAAGTTCATCGCACGGTACAGGCTTGAGAAGTATAGCCGGAGTGACTCAGTTGGATAAAGTAAAGAATAGTGAGATAAGAGAACGCTGTAGTGGTAAAGAAGATATGGTTACAAAGATAGATAAAGGAATGCTTAGATGGTTTGGACACGTAGAAAGGATGGATGAAGGAAGATTGATGAAACAAATTTATAAAGCGAATGTGAATGGACAAATCGGAAGAGGTCGTCCTCTGTAAACATCGATCTCGATCAGATCAACATTGTTTTGAAGAAAGGGCAGGTCAAGAGTACCAACAACCGACGAACATGTATGAGAGCACTGATGAAAGTAGAGGAAGCAAAAGATGCGTGTAAGAACCTTAGAAGTGAAAGGAAGTGGTCTATGCCTACCCCCACGGGAAAAACGCGTGACCATATGTATGTATGTACGGGCTTTGCAGATGGGGGCTAGGCGAAAGAAAATAAGATTTCTGTGTAAGATTCATTCCTTCACGAAACAGCTGTTGGGAAAAAAATAACTCGCATGCGCGTTCTGTTGAAGAGGAGTGGAGACGCGTATCATAGAAATACTTAGCAATGTGACCAGTGGCGTAGCCAGGAATTTATTTCGGGCGGCCAATACTGGGGGGTCTAGGGGTATGGAATACCCCCAGGAAAAGCGATGGTCCGGGGATAAAAAATATTTAAATATTTATAACAATACAAAATAAGTTATAAGTTTTCATAAACAAATCATACCAAAAATAAAAATCATTGATATCACCTGAAAGAAATAAGATCCTAAAACTGTACTAGTACCATAAGGTAATAATTTAAAAGGAATTGGGTGGTAAAGATAGTAAACCTTTTAACAAAAGTGTAATTTATCAAATAATTAATGTATTCTTTACAAAGAAGAGTAATTAAAATCAAATGTTTTGTTAAAGTGTGATTTGAAGTTTTCTGGTATGATGTCCAAGACTTCTTCAGGTTTTACTCCTATATCTTGATGTATGGAGAGGTGTGCCAAACCATTAAACGACTTTGAGAAGTTGTACTGCGTAGTTATGATTTTAAGCGTCGAAGGGTTGAAAATGATCTCTCGGCAGTAGCTGTTGTAATTGGAAATTTTGCCGCTGTTTTCAATCCTTTGAAAATTGATGGAAACATACGTTCATCACACTTTTTCGTGGTTGACACAAAGTCTTAAGGTAAATCAGCGTTAGTCTTTTCAAAATTGATCCAACTTCTCCACATTTTCATCTCGCCTTCAAGCTGGAAAGGATCGCACAAATAACTAAGCCATTGTTTTGAAACAACTTCACAGCATAATTTAATTCTGTCATCATCAAGTTCTGTACATTTTTTGGTAGTAAGCAGCACAAGCTTTCTAATACACTTTTGTGAGTTAAAAATATTAATATTTTCTTTTTTTTATTTCGGGAAAATGTATTGGAATTGAAAGTACTGGATAATAAATACTCTCGAGATTATTAGAGGCGTTAGTGACATAAAGAAAAATCTTTACTGTAAGGTTTTTCAACTTAAGTTTCTGCATTTTACAGAGGTTTATTTGTCGTAGAATGAGAACTATGCAAATATGTATCGGTATAAATGATCTCTTTCTTCCTCAGGATATTTTATTCTGTTCAAAAATTCTAATATATTTCGTATTATCGGTCGTTTTTTGCCGCTGAAAACCTAATTCTATGAGTACTTTTTAAAAAAGTCGGTCGTTGCTTCTATATTATAGGAAAATTATACACGATTTATTTAATTCTTTGTACCTATTGTGAAATAAAATACAAGGTCTACTGTCTATACTCCTTGAGCTTCATAGCAAATCTTCATAACATCTTTTTCGATATTCCCGTCGCAGCTAATACTCGTACCCTTTGGTTTTTAGGGTAATAACTAACAGATTACTTGGAATACAGAAAGTGGACTCATCATGTGCATATCTATATTTTTTGGCATAGGCCTTGATTGACTATGGTTTCTGTTTCGGAAGGACCAATGTTTATCTGGTTCCTAAATTAATGTTTAGTCTGGTTCGTGGACTAATGTTTATTCACTCGAAGGACCAATGTTTGTATTACTAATTCGTTTCGGCGGATTAGATTTTTGTGTTGTGTTTTTTCGCGTATCTTTGGGATTTGATTTTAAATGAAAGTAAATGTACCTACTGAAACTACGTATACACCTATCCCCCGATTTACACGGTAGATACGTTCCTGAGAAAAACGTGTAAATCGAAAATTAAAAATTTTCAAGTCAAAACCGTGTAAATCGAAAAGCTTGCAGAAAATGCATAATTTTGCTATTTAACAGTTGTGATTTTTTTCAATATTTTTAGGTGTACACAGAAATAAAAATAAAATGCATTGACAGGTTAAAATATGTAATATATTACGGAAACACTGTTTTTTTATTTAATTACAATACAATAGTTTCTAAAGAAATAACTTTTCTTTTAACTTCTTTCGACATTATAAGCCTATAATTTTTTTTAATTTATGTTAATTTATAATAATCTAAATTATGCACTCACTTGTAATTTACGAATATGGAAAATTAAATCTTTCTGAAACTGTCACTCAAATACAATTTTCTGTAGATAAAACTTTAATTTTATGCGAAGAAATACAGACACAGTGTGCATGTGCAGCAAGTCAGCACATAAGCTCGGGATTCCCCGTGAGATGTGTACACAGCGCACGTGTTCAAACACAGTAGCATTTAGTAGAGTGCGATAAAAACAAAAAAAAAACTTATTTGGAAAACCGTGTAAAAGCGAAAACGTGTAAAACAAGTACCGTGTAAATCGGGGGATAGGTGTATTTACACTATATATATACACTTAATTTGTCGTTACAAACCCAAAAGCTATATTGTATGATGTTATATTTTAAACGCTCATAAGTCGAATGTACAATGTTAAACGATCGGAAGCTAAATGTATATATGTTAAACGTTTGGAAATTGAATGTTTACTGATGAATGTGCTCGAAAGCTGAATGTGTATAATGTTTAATGCTAGAAAGCTAAATGTGTACTGATGAATGATCGAAAGCTGAATGTATATTGATGAAGGCTCGAAAGCTGAATGTGTAATGCTGAACGTTCTGAAAGTGAATGTTTACTGTTGAATGTTTGGGAACTGAATCTTTACTGATGTTACTGGTGTCTTAGGCAACTGAAAGCTTTTTGCCGTAAAACCATAAACTGTTACCTGATGGTAGGTACGAAATGGTCTGTGCCACATCTGTTTCTAAAGTGTAAATTTAACAATATAATAAAATCATAAACATAGCTAGGGTACTGAGTGGTCTTACCCTTTCATCTGTTTTTAAAAGTGCAATATAAATATATGATAAAAATAAAATCCCAGTTTCTTTAGACAATGCCCTATAAATTTGATTGTCATTCTTCAGTTTTGTCTGTTAAATATTTTTATTTTTTATATATATATATAATAAGTGCATCATTAACATTTTTTATAATCATTTTAGTTACCTTAAAAAATTATATAATCTCTCTTACCTCGACATTCATGGTGGCTATAACGACGTCGAGGAGCTAAGGTCAATTCAAGAAGGATTAGGAGCCAAGGTTCAAATTAATAAATTTAAGTTTAGTTCTGTGGCTAGACCTACAGTAGGTTTGAGAAGATCCAGTATTTGGAATATGCGAGTCAGAGACTGAGATCCGAAATAATAGGTATAAGTGCTGATTTGTGATGTTACTTTTAGTTGAATTTCTAAGTGAAAATTGGTCTCAAAATAGAAATCTAAGTGGTATATTGTTGAAAATGTTAGATTAATTAAAATTTAAAAGATTATGTATATTTTAATGTTTGTGGACACATTCTTAATGTTCAAATCCATATTTTTAATACTCCCAATATAATTGTATCCTTTGCGGCTCAAAATAAACAATTGTAACTTATGTACACTATTGTTTGCATATGAATATTATTCTTAATTTATTTCTGTAACAAGAAGTTTACCACCATCACGAGTGTATCTCAATATTGTGCCATGTAAAAATGCAATAATGTCATTAATATGTGAATTCGGAGTGATGTAAACACTCACAATTACTATTTTCCGTTTATTTATCGCACGGCACATAGAAAGTCAGCCTTATGAATCGTTACACATTTTCGTATAAAAGTTTCACTTTAAAAATCCTTTGTATTATGAGTGAATATGGTTATTTCTTAAGCTTGCTCCAGACTTGGCTTCCAGATCGCGCATGCGAAGTGTAGAGCCATTTCGCATATTCTACGCGGCTTTGCACTCTGTTCCTTGATTTTTGTCGGTTTTTTGTCCCGCATCAAAGGAACCGCTAAGAGCGAGCGCTTAAAGACTCCACACTCGCACTCTGCTTAGTGTCTTATCGTTAACTTTATAGTGAAGTGAAACGCGGAACAAGCTTGGAGCCGCATTAATAAAAGAAAGAAAATATATTTATATGTGTACAATAGTCAGATCGGGGTTACTCAAATCACGGTGAGATTAGAGCTAAATTACTAATGAGAGGGACACGTCATCTTTATGGTCTAAAAAAGCGGACCCCGAATGTCGATTTAAACCCGATTGGTTGCTATTATAAATATTTTGTAAACGGTTCTTCTTCTTCTGGTACCATGACCGTTCAACGATCGTTGGTTATCATGTTGGCTACCAAGTTAATAATTGTTTTATTGACAGCTGCTCGGAAAAGTTAAAATGTAGATTTTCCGTACCACTGCCTCAAATTCTTCAACCACTATGTTCTCCTTCTCCCTGGACCACACTTGCCTAGGATTTTTCCCTCTATGATAAGATGTAAGATCGGTAAACGGTTACCGAATATTTATCTACCAGAAAATGTAAATAAAAAAAAATTATAAATGGATACCTTCAATATTATTAGAGGTTGCTCTTTTTGCTAGTGGCAAAATAAAAAAAAAACGAGCCGTCGCAGGACGCCTGGCAGATGTGAAACATGGAAACTATTTTGTATTGAAAGTATGCATAAAAAGATAGTTTATTAATGGAAATAAATAATAATTTCTAACGAAAACAGTAACCTAAAATTTTTTAAAAAACTCGTTGTTTTTGACAACTGTCTATTGTCATCAGTAAGGTTTGCCAAGGTATTTTGGGTCGGACGGAAGACTGACGGTTTCCACGCCAACAGTCGCTTTAACTCTCACCCGCGGCATTAGATTTTTCACATCAAAAAACCAAAAATACTTTATAATAATGTCACAAATAGTAGTTTTATTCAAAAACTATTGGTTATATTATCAGGACATTGATTGAAACTGGCGGAGTTGAGTAAAAATATATTCAGTAGATGAAATAATTATTACTTGGTAAAAAAGGGGGTATGAAACGATTTCAGAGAAAAGTAGAAGAAAAATTTATTATGTTTCAACCCTTACCCTCTTAATTATTAACTTTTAATATTGACACTGCCCGGCGAAGATTACGAGGATGTAAGAGCGTAAGAGCTTCAGTAAACATTCTAAAAAGCTCGACCAAAAAAATAATTCTGAATAACAAAACTGGCGAAAAGAACTATTTTAAAAGACTAAAAATAACCGTAAATATAAGAATCTTTCAGTCCGATAACTCTTCTGCAAAACTCATGTAGAAATCCATCAGTGAGTTGGCTATACTTTTGTTGTTATCTGACAATATATCTTCTTCAAAGGACAATATATCATCCGATAATTCTTTCCGAGCTTTCGTCAGTCTTCTGTGTTTACTGTAAAAATAACACACCGGTTTTGGTCTTCTTCCTCGTCTAGCATCTGTACATATAGTGTTTTAAAAACGTTCAAACACTCCGTTAAATGTAACTATGTGCGGTCCCTTTCAATAATAATTTATTTCTATATGCAACATGTATTTTTTTAGGAAGTTGAAAGGGACTTTCCTTATGTTTAATTTTACTTGGACTTTTTTTAAAAGTACAGATGTTATTAGAATATTTTCGCTAGTAATATTAATGCATTTACACTACTGGCATGCGTTTTGTATTAGAAATCAGTGAGACTTATCTAGTTTAATCTTTTCTCAATTAAAGAATGTACCTAATCCCCTAATTTTAGGTTCGTCTATTTATCTTCATAGTTATTTTAAAACCAGTTTTAATTTTTTGTAAATAATACGATTGTAGTTTGAAACTCATAAATAATTAAATAAGTATTCTATTGGGGTATTAAAACTTCAGAATAAAACAAGTCATCATATTTTATGAAGGCCATGAAATGTTTTTATTAAACAACTGCAATTTTTGGAACGAAGTTCCACGGTACGGGCTTGGCGGATGGGGGCTAGGCGAAAAAAAGTGTAAGATTTTTTCCGTCACGAAACACGAAACAGCAGTTGCAAAAATAACGCGCATGTGCGATCTGTTGAAGAGTGGAGACGCGTAGATGTAGGGGGCGTCGTGAAGGCTATGCAGCCTCTCAAGCACCTCGACCTATCAGATCTTGTGCATAACCCTTAATCTATTCGACGCCTGGGATTTCGAGTCTTCGTACAAAGTTTATCAATTTCTTGTGAGCTAAGTTCCTGACATCGGAGGGCTTTAGGAAGGCCGATCTCAGAAACTTGAGCCTCTTGCAGAAATGTGCTGGCATTCGCAAAGCAAATGTTCTGCAGTTTCAGCGAAGTTCTCGCAGAAGAGGGCAGTGTGCAGTGAGGAGTCCCGTCACCAGTTTCAAGTATTTCTTGTCCAACTCTATCTGTTCAGCTTTCCTTGGCGAAAAAGGCTCTTTCCTTGTCTTTGTCCTATCACTTTATTCTGTTTCCCAGCGTTGAACCTCTTCTATCAAGTGGGCCTTGGAGAGTCCACAGAGGGGTTCTGAGCCGGAAAATTGTGTATTTGCCCCTTCCATAGCAAGGTAGTCTGCTTCCTCGTTGCCGGATCGATAAAAATCAATTGTTTATTGCGCAAAATATTTGGCATATGGCATTTTAAATTGTTTGCCATTTAAAAAATGTAGCGATCAGAATAAATGGAAATCCGATGACGCAATATCGGGCGTGTACGGTGGGTGAGGAAATACCTTCCACCCCAATTCATTAATTTTTTCTAGGGAAAATTTATAAGGCGAGTGTGAATGGACAGGTCGGAAGAGGTCGACCTCGGCGAACATATCTCGATCAGATCAACATTGTTTTGAAGAAAGGCCATGTCAAGAGTACCAACAACCGACGAGCATGTATGAGAGCACTGATGAAAGTAGAGGAAGCAAAAGATGTGTGTAAGAACCGTAGCAAGTAAAAGGAAATGGTCACTGCCTAACCCTACGGGAAAAAGGCATGATTATATGTATGTATGTATGTTCGTCTTGCATTATCCTGTTGCAGAATAACGCCTTTTCTGTTGATAATCACTGGCCCCTTTTCAATTAAAGATTGATTAACTTTGTTTTCTTTTGACCCAAACACTTGCTCTGGTTATTTTCACAATATGCTGCAAATGTTCTTGGATGGTCAACCAAAGTTGGTTAAGAGTGTTTGACAGCTCCTCGATTGTCTGACACGGATTTGCTTGTAACCTTGTGAAACTCGAAAGTATACAATGCCGAATATGTACTCTTCTGGTACTTGCCCTGCCATTCACTATAAATTGCAAAAAAAAATTACGAGTAAACAAGTCACTCTAACCTTAATATGTCTTTGGCACGACTTTGAAGTACACAGTGAGCTGATAAATGACAAACGAATATGGACATGCACAGAAACAACATTACTTTCCGGTCCCCCTTTATAAGTATTAGTAATGTGTACCAAGATAGAAGTGTGCAAAAAATTTGTACGCGTTAAAAATGAACACATAACATTATATTAAGATACTCTGCCAATAAGCAATGGTTCTAGTCAAATCTTTATGATATGGCTGTTTTAATTGTCTTGGAAATCAGTTTTATCTGAGAAAGTTCATGTAAATCACTCTAGAAATGTTGGTATATTTTTCCAGCGCAAAATTCGGGCGTTCAGACACTTATGTTCGTTATTTAATTTTAACATGACTTGATCATTCGCCTAGAAACACAGATCAGATTTTGTGTGGATACTGATTCAACGGTCTAGGTACTCTTGATATCTGCATCTCATCTTTTCATATAAGGAAAACTAAAATAAGCGTAAAGTGATTTTGCTTTAAAGGTATGTTAAAATTAATTGCAAGCACATACATCTGAATGGGGTACTGGTATGAGGTTTGGTTTACTACCCGTAAAATAACACTAGAAGTTATACTCTTGTATCCAGTCAAGAATGGTGTAAAATTGATCGTTAAACGGATACCACTGCATTAACAAAATATTTCGAGTCACGTTAATATAAATTTTGTTTTGAGACCATTCGATAGGTATAGGGTATAAATCCAATTATTATACTGCCTTTTTCGTTAAGCCGTCGTAAAATGTTAATATTTATTGTTCATAGAATTGTTTAGAGTTGTTTTTTGTATGACATAATAAATTTGATTTATTCATGTTATTTAATTTAATTAAACCGAACCCTTAAATAAGAAAGTGCATGCTATTGGAACGAAGTTCCTTAACGCGGCTTACGAGTAGTGCGATTTAGTAGAAATCGTCACGTAACGAAATTAATCGGTGGTTCAGTGGTAGAATGCTCGCCTGCCATGCAGGCGGCCCGGGTTCGATTCCCGGCCGATGCATTCTTTTTGTGCTTTTACCATTTAATACATCATTTTTTTAGAGAGTAGAACAAATCGAATTAAAAAGCGAAAAATAAATTATAGTTTAAAAAAACTAAAAAACACGCTTTTAGAGTTCATCAAACTAAAAAGTAAAAAACAATTCTTAACATAGGAATAAAATTACTGTCACTGTCAAAGAAAAAATGAATGTCAATCAATATCACTGCTTTGTATGGCATTTTTAACTAACTCATCGTTTCGGAATGAAAGCACCCCACGCTTTTAGAACAGTGACATTAATTTTCTCGTCGGTAATTTTATTCTCATGTTAAAAATTATTTTTTACTTTGATTCAACTCTAAAAGCGTGTTTTTTAGTTTTTCTAAACTATAATTTATTGTTAGATCATACTTGAATATTGTTTTATTATTGCAATTAAGTTTTGAAAAATGGAAACTGCAGCTAATGCGTGTAATACAGATTTAGAAAAGTAAGTTGATAAAATTGTATAACATGATACATTTACTGTTTACATTCGTTTATTGTACATGTGATTTGAGTGTTTACTATTTAAATTATGGGGAGGCAATAGTGAAATCATGTGTTCAGAGTCCAAAGAGTATGGAAAGCGCAAACGTCAGAGTGCAAATAAAATACAGAAAACCAATGCTCAACGCCAACAACAATTCCGGCAGAATTAAAATAAAACGAGCGAGCCTTACAGTAGTCGCATATGATGTGTAACATTAATTTGACATCTCACGTTAGTATTAAGCAATTTTTAAATAATATTCTGAAAAAAAAGTGTCAGGTATTATTTGAAATGATTTTTCATAAACAATAATTCTTTTTAATGAAAATTGTATTTTATTTAATTGACAGAATGACAGAAAACAACCTCAAAATTTAAAAAAGCTAAATACTGAAATATTTTATTCGAATAATTATTTATTATTACTTACCTTAATTTTTTATCAATGATCCGCCCTTTACTGAGACTTATTATTAACAGTAAATATTCATTTAGTTTACGCATATATCAGCAAACTTTATACACAACACTGTAACTTAAGTGCACACCTGATGGCTGACAGTAGGTACCGACCTCTCAGAAAATTGGTTGACGGCTATCTGATGGCCAACTCTACCACCGCGCGCTCATTCTTCAAATAAAATAGCGCAAGCTTTCGCGACTTCCTGTTACATTTTACGAAATCACTCCCAAAAATTGCGATAATGAATGAAAATTTCTGATGTAATTCGTTCCTTTAGATTATTTGCCTTGAAAAAACTGTTGGGTTGTGTTCACCTTGTAATTTAGCTCCAAAGAAGTCTATATTTTCTTTCATAAAGTCGCACAACATAAAAGTGTCTATTTTCGGCGGATTATCTCGTGCTTGCACAAAACCGTTGTCAATCAATGATGCATAATTTTTTTTCAATCAACGCTATAAAATTTTTAAAATTTAAAATGCTTTTAATTCACACAAATTACAATTATTATTTAAACTAACACGTTATTAAATACCCAATGGAGATTTCCATGTCATGTGACGTCACAACCAACAGACGGCCTGTTAAGTCACATGTTTTCTTCGATTATTTATTCATATTTTAAAGTTATACAAAGGGAACTAGGAAAGTTCTGCAATATGGCGCAACCCCGTGGCGCAGGAGTCAGAGTATTGGTGCCCGTTTATTGTTAAGACGTGTCAGCAGTGATAGTTTTAAGTGCGTGCTATGGCATTTTGGTCACCAAATGATATTCGGGTGGTTTTGCAGTATAACTTCGCTCGTGGTTTAAAGTAGACCAGTGCTTAGAAGAAATGAATCTTCCACTAGGTGATGATTGTCCACATCGTACGACTATATTCAGGTGGTACAGAGAATCCCAAAGGGGAAACTTCAGTCTGGAGGACGGGGAGGCTACCAACGTCCGTTACGAATGAAAACAACGGCTTTAAGGAAAATGCTTGATGAAGACTTACCACCAGATTGAGAAAACCTTAGGCCTCAATGCACCAACAATTCGTACGATTCTGAACGATCATTTGCACGTGACGAAAATTTGTTCTCTCTGGGTGCCGCATAGTCTGACTTAAGACCAGATGTCACGACGTGTGAAATGATGGAGATGCTGAAAATGTTTGATATGGGACTTGGCTGTACTATTATAGTGTGCAGACCAAGCTTCAAAACAAAGTTTGGGTATTTCACGACTGGGCGTAGCAGTAAGAAAATCACGATCAGTAAAAAAGAAAATGATAGCTGTATTTTTCAAATCGAGTGGAATTGTGAAGCGTGGTACACTGAACAGTGCCTTCTTAAAGTCATCGACTCTCTGAAGAACTGCCGACCAAATTCAAGAATGGACCGCGCGAAAGCCTGCACCGAATATTTGACCACGTACAGGATCGAAACTGCTTGAGCACCCTCATTACAGTCTAGATCAGTGTTTCCCAACCTTATCTGTGCCATGCCCCACCTTGGCTTTTCTAAAATTCTTATACCTCCCCCCTATGTAACATACATAATTTTTAATATTAAGAAATTGAATTGTTCACTAAAGAAACTTAGAAACTTAGGAAAAAATCCCTAGGAAATTGTTAACGAATCACAGCAAGTAAATTTTCAAAATATATAATGAAAAATGAAATTCAAATTCCAAATAATTTTAATAAAGATTTTTCTGTATTAATTTATTATTTTAATTTAGTGAGATCCTTGCGCTTGATGCACAGAGATTTTATAGTAGGTTCCAATTCGGTTAGCTTCAGTCTCAAGTCTCCACGTTGTGTTATATCCAGCCGATTTCTTTTTTTTACCAGTAAATCATTTACAGCACTAAATCCACATTCAGCTAAAAATGAAGATGGAAACGGTAGCAATAGTTTTCTTGCACATTTGGTTGAATATTTGGGTATTTGATTTCTGTTTCCTCACAAAGATATGCCATCGCTTATTTTATATTAACTCATCATTTTGCAATTCTGCGAGTTCTTCTTGATACTGCATATTTGATATATCAGATAAATCCACTATCATTGGCTGCATATGGCCCGGAGCGAAAGGGTTAAACTCGCGTCGAGTCCATTTTCGAATTGCCCCTCTTTTGATAACGTAAAATGGAAAAAGCTCTGGTCTATTATGTTGTCAATGGGTGTCCCAGACCATCTAGTGTATCTCATACAACAATTATATGATAACAATTCTGCACGGGTTAGGGTTGATAAATGCTTGCCTGATGAAGGAGCCATTTGCAAGGGTGTGAGACAGGGCTGTGTTCTCTCGCTGCTTCTTTTTAATATCTATAGCGAATTTATTGAGACAGGTTCTGAAGGACTGGCAGGGTGGAGTAAATATTGGCGGCGCAAAATTGTCTAACTTAAGGTTTGCCGATGATACGACCTTGATAGCTGCCTCCCAGAGAGAAATTCTGGAACTCCTGATGAGACTTGAAGATGTCAGTGCTCTTTACGGCCTAAGCATAAATTTAATAAAACCAAAATTATGATCATTCATAGAGAACATAACAACTACCCTGAAACTCCATTGTGAAGTTGTCAACAGTTTCGTCTATCTTGGAGCCCTAATAGAAAATACCGGGGGATGTAATGGCGAAATAAGACGGCGTATTCAGCTTGCTAGGTCAGCAATGACACAGTTAAATAAAGTATGGAGGGATCGGAATATCACAAAACAAACTAAAATCAATCTAGTGAGTACCTTGGTCTTTTCGGTCTTTCTATATGCTTCAGAATCTTGGGACTGTCGAAGAAGTAGATCGTCGTCGGATTGATGCATTTGAGATTTGGGCGTGGCGACGAATGTTGAGAGTGTCCTGGACCGCACATAGAACAAATGCTTCGGTTTTACAAGAAATACGTCCGTCGAAACGTTTGTCCAGTATCGTGTACTCTGCTTACTGTAAAGGGAAAACCTGAAGGAAACAGAAGGCGTAGCCGATCACCAAATCGATGGGTGGATGTTACCAAAAAATGATTAGATGCTACTCTCCCACAAGCGGCTCACATGCCATATAATCGAGATAAATGGAGAGATGCAATCAAGAGAGCCATCCAAAACATTGAACCTCGTTAATATAGGTCACAACACATCTGCAAAGATGTTATGATTAGGAAAAAAAGGGGCGTGGGCCCCACTTTGGGAAACACTGGTCTAGACCTTGCACCCTGCAACTTTGCACTGTTCCCCCATGTGAAAATGAAGCTAAAAGGGAGACAGTTTTCCAGTGATGAGGACCTTTTGGGAGCTTGGGACAACGAGTGCGACATAATCTCTAGCGAGACGTGGCAGATGTGGTTTAAGGATTGGTTTCGGAGGAGGAAAAGATGTATTGCCTGTAATGGAAATTATTTTGAACAAATTTAATAAATAGAGCTGTATTTCAAAACTTTCCTAGTTCCCTTCGTATATTTAATTGTTATTTTCTTATTCTCTAAAACTGACGTCTTATGTTTTTAATTTGAATTATTTCTTAAAAAATATATCTTCTGGATAATTCCCTACACAAGCACAATCTTCATTGTCAAATTGAGAAGGTTAAAAAGATTCCATGGTTTGTAAAAAAATCGGTCTTTATTTATAAGAAATTAAAGCACACTTGGTACATAAATTTCCATCACTATTTTTTACTTGCCGACATGCTTGTAGTAAAAAAACGATGTTATAAGTTTTAACCAAATTTTTAACAATACTTATATTCTGTTCAGGCTTATAATCGAACCGATATAAATTGAAACAATTGGAAACTTTATATCAAATCGATTATAATAAATACAAAGTGTTTTGTCGTTAAATATCACAATTTAGACACTAATACTGACCCGTCGAAACTGTGTATGTAAATTAAAACGAATTTTTCTTGTTAGGTACATTAATCATTACTACGACGTAGTAAAATAAAGTAGGTAATGACAATTCCAGCAAACGGGCAGTAGCCACTGCAGTCTATGTAATTATTAGAGGCAGTAAATTAAATTTACTGCATTGGCCAGCCTTTCCAAAATATTTACTGCATATATCGATATCCAAAGCAGACTAAATTAAAACAAATTTACAGCGTATATTTTGGAAACAAAAATGATGAAATAAAATCCGTATAAAAAATTGGAATAAAGTTTTAAAAATAAGAACTCGCCTATTTTTTTTTTTTTTTTGTAATAAGACATACAATTAGGTAATTTTGATCATTTATCGACAACACACTATGCTTAATAGAAAATAATGGCACTCATGGCGAATCGGCCATGAAATATATTTTTTTTTTATATATTTTTGGTATAAATTGATTGGGAAACAGATGGTACTGTGAAAGTACATTAATAAATGCCTTAAAATAATCTTACGAAAAAAAAGAATACTCCAATCTTTAGGGGGAATCTAGGATTTTTAAAGGATTTCATTCATACAATAATATCACATACATTTCAAATTCATTCGCTCCACTAAACGAGATGTCTCGAACCATCTTACATTTGCAACCCTGAGTGTTGGAAGAAACAAATACCAAATTTATTAACAAAGCACTGGGTTTTTATTCACAAATATTTATATTCCCTAAATTTATTGCAAACCAAGAATGTTACAGCCCGTATTCATAGTTCGTACTCGAGGCGTTGTCGATGCTTCAAGTACAGATAGTAATGCAAATTTGCAAATCTGTACTTGAAGCATCGGACTATAAATACGGGCCTAAAGTAAACAAAACAATCATATCTCCATATTAAGTTATCAGACTCTGATGAGGTTAACGTTCGAGGTTTGCGATAAAAATATGGTTACAATTTCAACCGCCACATACACGACAATATCAAATTTTTATCATCGTTTAGTATCACTTAAGAGTTAAGTATTTAAAATACGCAGGAATAAAATTTTTCGCACAAGTCGATGAAAATTGAAAGACAAGTGTAAAAGTTTTAATCACCACAAAATGAAATCCAAAAGATTTTATTGCTATTTTCGGTTGGGTAACTATTGGACCGCTAATGGTGATCAACATCGACTGTCAAAAGATTTTATTGCTGCATTGCCAATCCGGTCACACGAAACGCAGCCAATAATAAATTGAATCTATGTATAAGCATTCGAATTTATAGATGTAACCAGATTGTGAGTTTTTAAGTAGAAAAATATTGAAAAAGCGATATTTCGTCGTGTACATGCCAATTTGGTATTTGATTATAAAACTCGCCCTGGTTTGGATACCATATTCCAATCATAAGGAAATTTCTACACTTGAGCATTACAAAATTTTAAAAAAATATCCAAACTTACATAGGACTCTTAGAATACAAATGGACTGTCAGTACGTAACGAGGCCCGTTAGGGGGACCCATGGGGCTTTTAGCCCCCTTCATTCACATGTTCCGTATCTCAATGAAATTAAAGCAGGTACGGCGTTCTACAGTCTATCGTGCGCCTAACATCGCGCATCAGATGCTTATTTATTATCACAAATCGTAGACTGATTTCAATCTACTTTTAACACATACAAAAGTATTAAAAAATCAAGCGAGATATATCTAGGCCACAGCTGAACCATCAATGCATATTGAGGCACCATTAAAATATTATCCGGCCGATCACGCGCCTCTCGATATTTCCGAACGTTCTAATTACGTTTTAAAAAAAACACATTTTAACAACTACACAAAATTGAACGATTATAAATAATGCCTTATTTGAAACATTATTTTTAAGCAGAACACATTGCTTAATAAATCCACATTAAGGTCTATTTACACACAGCGGTGGCGTGGCGGACACGTGCTTCTGGAGAACCCAAAAATATTCTAGGAAATCGGGTGGTGTTGAATTCTCACACGGTGCTGCCGCCGTTGCTGTTTATTAACAACACTGATATTTTCTCACTTCAGTTAAAAGGCCCGTATTCATAATCCATACTCAAGGCAGAGGCGAGGCTTCGAGTACAGATTGTAATGCAAATCTGTACTCGAAGTATCGACTCCGTATTAAGTACGGACTTCTTGCTTCGTTTAAAATTATTTATTATAATTATTTTGAAAATTTTGCCATGGTGGCAGGTGTTATACAAATAGTGATGTGTGGGAACATACGTATCCGCAAAAGGTATTGATACTTAATATTTTTGTACTCGATACAACCAACGAGAGCGAACGTTTTCTGAATGCGCTTGCCAAAAAATATGGTGTACAAAGAAAGCATGTCTAATGCAAATACCGGCTCTTTTGATTTTCCACTTGTAACACCAACAACAGATACAAAAGTCATAATGGCGAAAATTTATTATAAATTTGACCTAATAACATTAGATATCGGTAGTTCAGCTTCTTTTGGCTCATAACCCTTGGTGGGCTTCGGCTTGTTCAACTATGTTCCTCCATCTGATTGTATCCTATTCTTAGAGCTTTTAGGTCTTCCTTCACATCGTTTATCCACCCTTTCGATCTTGTGTTTTGAGGTTTCCGTTTGAGGATTTTTTTCACAATTCACTCTTCCCCCATCCTGTATACATGTCCTAACCATCTTATCCTTTGATTTTTTATGCATCTTGCTATATCCTCTCCTTCTGTAAATGCATCAATTTCGTGATTCATTCTTATTCTCCTCATCGGTAGTTCAGCAGTGTCGTTATATTCCAACCTGATTCTAATGCTTATCTGTTTCGTCGTGTATTTAAGGTGTACGAAAATCACAGAAAAATGACACCACCAAACATCAAACGTTTCGACAAAGCTGTCGCTTTTCGTTGGATTATTATTCTCTGGCTTTACTAGGCATCAATACTTATTTATATCTTTCGATAGCGTAATTTTGAGCTTTATCGCCATTTCTCTTTTCGACGTATAGGGGTCATCCATAGGGGGGGGGGCAACAACGTGTGACAAAGAGAGGGGACGAGTCATAAGCTCACGTCACACGTATAAATCTCAAGTTTTAAAACTCTAACGAAAAACTTCAAAATATTACCAACTCCAAGTTTGATTTGTTTATTTTATAAAAAAAAGATTTTAAATGGATACATATAATTTTGGATGGCATAGATGAGGATGCCAGAAAGATTGGCAGCAGTCGGCAATGGACAGAACCGACTGGCGAAAAAGGCTAAGGAAGGAGCTGTAGTACCATCGATGTTGATGATGACATACAAATTTTGAAAGTGCCGTTTTAATTTAATAATTTCTAAATTCAGGGGGTCACACATATGTGACAACCTAGGACAAGGACGGGGGGGCTTCAGAAATGATGGAATTCGTGTGAGGTAATTTATGGATGGCCCCATAGCGCTATCTCTATAGATTCCTACCATAGCTTAATGATTAATTACAGCGTGGCAACGTCGAAAGTTTTTATCAATTCACGATGATTGTTTTAAAATTAAAATCGAATTGTCATATAAAGATCAAAATTGAAAGTTTATTGATGATTTAACAAATAATTGAATTAAACTTTACTATAATTCATCTGTATAGATTTTACTGTATAAAAAGAGTACACTCTACATAAATATTGACATTAAAAGCACCGGATCTTCTTCCCTGCAGTACTGCGTACGTTATTTATGTATTAAGGACGAAAAACTGTATATTATAGTCGAGAGTCTGCAAATTGATAGCCGAGGATAGCAAGCAGGCGAGAAATTGGACAGTTTTTCGCCGAGGTGCATATGACATTTTTTCGTCGACCTTTACATGAAGGTAATGAATGTGTTGTATCGTTTTCCGTAAAAAATTCGTGATTTTTGGGGGAGTAACTCCAACGTGGCCGTAGTTGCAAATTCCCGCAGCTCCAGAGGAGTCTTACTGATATCCATATCGCTATCACATCCATTTTTGATTATTATGAACACTAATATTCACACCCCACGGTCTTGTTCACACGTAAAATCCAGCGGTTTAAGTAATTAATTTGAAAACAGCAAATGACAATTATTGTCATAGACGCCTTCAAAAATAGTCGATTTTCGTCCGGAAATTAGTAGTCATTATTGTCAATTTTTGTAGAGGTCGACGAAAAAAGTAATTTGTATCATAGTCAGAAATAAGTATTGTATTTTTCTTTATAAAATAATATTACCAAATTAGCTACTTAATTTATTGATGTTTTTTTGCAATAAGATACGATTTCTAGGGTGATGAAGAAAGTACTCGATACTGAGTTGAAATTTTGTGGACCCATAGGAATGGACGTCAGAGAGAAAACATGGATGACACTGATACGCCACTGATCTGTGTAAAAGGACCTTTACGGTGTTAAACGGTGTTTTTTTTCCTTTCCGGGCGCTCTTTGACAGATTTAACAACGCGTTTACTATAAAACCCAACGAATGTACGTCTTTAAAGAAATAACTTCACTTCAAAACGTTTCGCCATATTTACACTTGATATGTAAAAAATTATGCTCACTTAAAAAACCTACAACGAAAAATATTTTGAACGAAATTTTTATAAAAATAAATTTCTTTAAATACGAAAATACAAAAGCAAAATAAATCTTGCTGGTTAATTTAAATCGATCACTTGGTAGTTTTTAGTTTTTATCGATACAAACGTTTCGTAAAACATCCCCATTTTTGTTCGCGAACATACTGCACTACCTCCCTAATATTTTATCATCTATCCTAGTTCATTACAAAATTATATTTGATTTACGGTATAAATTTTAGGATGTTATAGCCTCACGAAATTTTTTTGTTGGGTTCAAATCTTATTTCAAGGTTTTACATATTTTTTTTTAAATTTAAGAAAAAAGATGGAAATTATTGCGTGAGGCGTTTTACGAGACTGTTCAATTTGTAAATTAAATAATTTTCTGCACTTACAAAGTTATATCCCCAAATACGAATAATTTTTTAAATTGCTACCGATTACGAGAAAATTACACAATTTTTTTTTTATATATTAACCCCCTAGAAATAAGCAAAAGCAATTTTATATTGCTCCGATAGCAAGGACACATTTTTCCGAATCTGGTGAATTTTTCTTGCAATCTTTCAGTGTTATTTCGACAAAAAAGAAAACTAAATACTTAAAATAAATCGATCCATATTAAATTTTCGGGGTAATCGATAATTTTTAATTTGGTTTTTTTCTAATGAATTAGCAGTTTTTTAATTTTTTTTTATCTTAATCTATAAAATTAACCGAACAAAAATGGCAGCCTGGGCCATGATATAATTTTAAAAAAATATTTTTTGATTTGCTAATTCATTAGACGTACAAATTAAAAGTCAAGCAACCCCAATTGGAACACTTCACATGGATTGAACTTGGAAATATGCATTTTTTTTAACCAATTATTGTCATAATTACTCTTCATTGTAATTACTATTTTTAATGTAAAGTTGCATCGGTAGATAACAACTGAAAAAAATCGGAAAAAATCCACAAATTTGAAATAATCACACGATGAGTGTGTAAACATTTTTTTTGTAAAATTTAAGAAAATGGGACCAACAGGAATTTTCATGAAATTTTCACAGATGCTCTAAAATATGATAAAATCAATATAGCAATACAAATTTTGACGCAGAAAGACCTTTTACTCTTTTTTTTAAATAAATGTCGATATTCACTTACATATATACATATGGTCACGACTTTCTCCCGTAGGGGTAGGCAGAAGATCAATTATTTTCACTTGATACGGTTCGTACGGCAGAAAACACATATTCCACTTCAATACACGCACAAGTAGCAAAGGACAAATGACAACCCGTTCAAATAACTGGAAATTTGGAAGTGTAACGTTGTCAAATAAATTCCAAAATTAGTATATAAAACGAAATATTTTTAAGGGCCAGTTTATGACAAATCAGTCAATATAACAATTTCATTTTAAAACTTATTATAAATCAATGATTTTTTTTTTGGAAAATGAACAGAAGAGTAGAGAACACGTGCGCGTTCGGCCGACATTTCGCAAATTCGCGCTCGTGCATTTTTTTACTGATGTTATCATGTTTTAAAGCATCTGTATAAACTTCATCATCAAAATTTCTGCTTGTCCCATATTCATAACTTTTCCTTTTTTTTTTAAATATACTTTATTTTCAAGTAAAAAGAGCTACTTCTGAATTTCTATCCAGTGCATGTAGACTCTTGCTTACGATTTAATCAAAAAAATAACGTATCACAAATAATAACGATAGTACTTTTAATTCAAACTTATGCTTTATATGTTTTTTTAAACGAAACAATATTGAAATAAATGAAAATAAGCTATTCTTCCACAAAGAAAAGTTATCCTTCGAAATCTCGACGTCAAGTTAATCGAGAAAAAGATTTCTTAATAATTGATGAGTTGTAAAACAGAAGGATACTACCAGCTTTTTTTTGACTTAACAGGATCCACAAGGCAGTCCCAGTAACAGTTATAAGGGTATACGTTCATATCCAACCGTCTGTAGCTCGTACAACGGTCAAAAGATACCATAAGGTCCCAAGTATCCATGGGTCTTGTTTTGGGTATTATTGTTCACCCTTGTCTTCATCAGAGAAGGTTGCACTCAAAAGAATTGCATACAAAGGAAATTCAGCAATGGCTGCTATGAACAAAGAGATTACAGAATCGCAGAGGCGGTGAGGTCAAGTTGGTTCTTGCAATGGATCTCCAAATGCCATATTCCTACCAACTTTGACCAAAAGCAAAATGTTTTATACTGGACAGCTAAGAAAAATAAGAATCAAATGGTTCTTCTCTGAATGATTCATTTAGTTATTTTACTCAAATAAAACAAAAGTTATTGGTAAGTGATCACTACCCCTGTTGTGACCTTAACTTTGCGATTCTTGAAAAAAAAAAAAAAAATGAGCCAGCGGGACCCGTGGCAGAAATGAAACAATGAAACTATTTTAATAAATAACAATAACCAACAACTTCAAACGAAAACAGCAACCCATAAAAATTAAAAAAAAAAACGCATTGTTTTTGACAACTGTCATTTGCCATCAGTAATTTTCTTAATTTTTTGTTAAGATCTCATATTTTAGTTGCTGCAGCCAAGGTATTTTGGGTCGGACGGAAGACTGACGGTCGCCACACCCACAGCCGCTTTAACTTCCACCCGCGGCATTAGATGTTTCACATAAACAAGGGAGGACGTTGCACAAATGGTAAAAAATGCAAGGCATAATAATAATTTCAAGGCAGTAATAATAGAAAATTCTGACCTGAATTTTCAATCCTTGGCAAAACAGGGTATGATGTGAGTTGCACCGTTGGTACTTAGGGACTTTCTGCAATGGTTCCAGTTCATAATAAAGTTCCTATTAACTAGATAACCACATCAACCAAACGACGTGCAGAAACAATCAAGCAAAGTATTAATTTTGATTGTTTTATAAAAACTTGCCAAACCGTCTGGCCAACGTGGCAAGTTACGGTCAGAACCCCCTATGAAATGTCCAGCCCAGAAAAAATAATACCCCAGGCGAGTAGAGCTAGTGTCTCAGAATCTCGCACTGTGAATACAGTCTGCCTCACGAATTCTGGGGGAGGCAAGAGCTCAATTGTATATATCAGGAGTGAAGCACAAGACCGAAAGGAGTGGCAACGATTAGGGGAGGCGTATGTCCGACGATTGACGACTAGCTGACAATGATGATATACATTTTCGTCAATTTCCTAGGAGCAACATTTTCTACGCATAGACCTTTTTGATTTACAACTCTTTAAACTTATAAAGCACAAGTTTGAAATGTTATTGCTGAATTTAAAGTTCTAATATAAAAAATTTTAGTTCCAAATAACCCTGCTAATGTTTGTTTGTCAATATCGCTACACTAATTTAGTTATTGTCACCCTATTGAACTTATTAGATCTTTTCAGCTGCACCCATAAATATTTTATTTTGCCAAAAGTTAGACGGTCTACTTTAAAGCAAAACTGCTAATAAATTAACGCAAGTAAAATTTATGGTAATACTCTTTCACAATAATATTAAATCGTATTGCTTTAATTAAATTAAAGTTGTCATATTTTGACTATTGTGACAGCTTACAAGCCGAAAAATAACGAACGAGAGGGAGAAAAAACTGACTTCCTAAATTGCCATAAACACGGAATTAGTTTGAATGATAATCGGCGTGAACCGCTGTTCTGAATGTAATGCCTCAATATCGTGATCCGTCCAGCTTTACAATAGAAAAATACAAAATAAAACAACAGTAACTTGTTGTGCTACGATCATAAAATAGAACATAACACATAACCGAATTAACTCTCTGATAAAAATGCCAAAAAATCGAAAAAAAAAAACTTTAAATTTCAGAATTTTAAAACATTTTGACGAGATGGGCAGCAAAACTTCAACCACTTGGACTGGGTATGGCTGGCGAAGGCGCCGCCATTAAGAACTGACAAGACCCACCTTTGATACGCCTACGCATAAGATTACTCTCGCTAGGCGGACTCAGACCGAACAGTTTGGCCGAAGAGCAAGTCTTCAGCGGTTTCTTATCGGTAGGATACACGTTGGGCCTTTCCAAATAGTCCAATTTCATGCTGAAATGTTGTTGCACCACTCTATTCACAGCCATTGCGGACTCTGCGAACTGAGACAAATCTAGCGCAGAGTTGTTTCTTTTAATGACAGCTGGAGTTGTTAATGCAGCCGCCTCACTTGCTAGTTTTAGCCAAGGATGCTTGAGTACCTTTTCTGCGCTTATACGCTTGCTGGCGTTTTTTACCAGTAAACACGAAATAAGATCTTTCGCTTCATCTGATATGGTTTTCCATTCTGGTTCGGGGTAATCGTACCTTCCCTCTTGGATACTTTGGAACAGGAGTTCTTGACAAGCGTTGCAATTCTCTCCACGCTCCCATCCGCAATCCCTGCCGCATTTCCCGTAAAAAGGTGGATAACCACATAAAAGAATGTACATTATAACGCCCAAAGACCATAGATCGCATCTTTTGTCGTAAGAAGTGGTTTCTGATTCTCCGATAAATGCCTCTACGACTTCTGGTGCCATAAATTCAGCACTGCCAACCTAAAAAAATTAACATTGTTTAGTAAACAATATATTTATAACACACACAGTTAAACTCATAAATGGAATCACCTATTATCTCCTTTTTAAAAACAGTTTGTTAGAAAATGAATAGTTTATCCAAATAAATTTTTTTTTTTACTGAAAATAGTCGCAAAAGGGTAGACCTATCGTATGGGGATCGTATGGCCCTTTTATGAATGGAATCTAGAAGACGAAGAGAATGACTTGGCGCTGAACCCCACATGTGCGAACAATACTCCAGTAGAGGTCGGATTTGAGCCTTGTACGTCATCAACAGTTGATCAGGAGTAAAAAACTTTCTAGCTTTCCACAGAAAACCTAGCTTCTGGCTTGCTGACTTTGCGATGTTAGCAACATGGTCATGCAAAGACATATTATTAGACACCGTGACTCCCAAAATCGAGATGAAGGGACTTGATTCAAGGGTATTTCCGGACATTGTGATGAAATGATTTGAGGAATTCACTTTTTTGGAAAACGTGACGTTTTTGTTTTCTGGGTGATTCCACATAAGTTTGCTTGTATGTATATCGACTGTAAATAATTAAGTCACTGAGAATATTATGAAGTAAAAACTTTGTTGGAGAACGCTTGAAGATGTTAATCTAGTGTTTTGTGTTCCACTATTGAAACAGCACTATTCATTTATTTGAAATTAATATTACTATTGAAATTGAATAAGTCTTTTCAAAGAAAACATAGGAGTTTTGTACTTATTGATATATAGATAGATCTGTACAATTTGACGTCATTATACAATTTTTCAAAGTTATATTTTACTCATCATTCAAGTACCTAAAGGTCTTTAATTACACTAAATTCTCACAGCTTTCAACAATTACAAAGAATAGATATTATTTAACGAAATAAAACTTACAGGTGTTAATAGCTGAGGTGTTGCCAAGGGGCTGGAAACGCTGGACTGGAAGCGGATTCCGGAACCCAGATCAAAATCGCAAATTTTAACAGGACAAAGACGGTCTCTGTTTACGCATAGGATATTCTCCGGTTTCAAGTCTCTGTGCGCTATTCCCTTACCATGCATAAACTCCAACGCTGAGGCAACTTCTCGAATTATTTCTGCTGCAGCAGCTTCGCTGAAATACTTGTGCTCCTGAATCCTCCTCAGGAGCTGACCTCCGTTTATCTGTAACACAATAATCAATCAGCATTGAGCGACGTTTATCTAGCATTTGAATAATGTATTTAGGTTTTCAAAGTAATAATCAAAACGCAATTTTTTCTTCCATATAAAGCCATACTGAAGCCAATATGGACATAAGGTATAGAGCTATGGGGTTGTAGCAAACTATCCAACAACAAAATATTACCAACGTTCCAATCTAAAACACTTCGAACGATAGCTAATGCTCCATGACCCCCACAAATTGCGAGTAAGCGAGAGGAAAGATGTTACACATGCAAGAAATCAAGTGCATAGATGTTACACAATAATATTGACATTCAATTACACACAACACATACTACATAAAATAATTATAAATATGGACAGATTCTTAACACTCCTCCTTATAATTTTAGCTTTCAATGAAAAAAAAAAGATATTACAGTTTAAAGGCTTTGTTAGTATATCAGTAAGCTGATCACAACTCTGTACTTGTAACACTATTTGCAATACAAAGATAATCCAGGATTTAATGTTGTGGCAACTGGATTCATAATTTGAGTACAATATATATGTGCATTCATCTACTGTATCGTTTAAAAAAAAAACCCTTTATGTTATTAAAAATAAAATGCCCATTTGCTAGTAATTATAAAAATTATGTCATAAACCATTATTAGAAGTTTTTAATCTGTGAACATTTCAACACATTGAAGCTTTCAGATACAGAATGGGCAATACGGAAATAAAAATTCTCTGCTATGTAGATGACGCCGTTCTAATAGCCGAAAACGAAGACAATCTGCAAAAACTACTATATGCCTTTAACAAGGAAGCCAGGAAATGGAACATGGAAATCTCGAAATCAGAAACAAAAGACCCACTA
This sequence comes from Agelastica alni, assembly GCA_950111635.1. NCBI lineage: Eukaryota > Metazoa > Arthropoda > Insecta > Coleoptera > Chrysomelidae > Agelastica > Agelastica alni. Next base: position 10,581,639 of record OX467718.1, read on the forward strand.
AGATGTAAACTAGTAATTGATGAAATACCGATAGAACAGGTCATGGATTTCGACTACCTGGACTGCAAGATCTCTAGTCTAGAATCTATAAAACATGAGTAAGGCCAGTAATTACCTACGGAGCAGAGACAAGACCCTATACACCCAAAACCAAAAGAATGCTCAGACCAACAGAGATGAAAACGATACGCGCAATAACAGGCAACACCATTCTGGATAAGGAAAGGATCGAAGACCTAAGAAGACAAACTGACACCAGTGATATCGTAAGATGGTGCAGAGCTCGACAAAGATACTACTGGAACGCACACGTCAGCAGAATGAATGAAGACAGATTACTATGAATCGTCAGGGATAACATACCAACAGGAAGAAGACCGCAGGGCAGACCATCAAAAAGATGGAGAGACAGCTGGCAATCTACCTCACAGGAAAAAATCAGAGAACTACAGGGGGTACGCCTTCTACAAACACGGTTTCTATGTCCAGGTGCAGTTAGAAACGACCCTGTTGAACTTGACAGACTGCGACTTAATTTTATATTCAGCTCATTCCAAATCTTTTTTAAATATGTATGATGAATATTTTACAAGGCAATTGATTGAAGCAGTTACTTTTATTTATTTTACAAATATCTTGCATGTTATTTGCAAAACTAAAGAAAATTTTATGTGATTTGAATGAAGTTTTATTGAAAACTTTAAGGATTTACTTTTGTTGTAACATTACACAGACACAGAACATGCAATCATCTTCACGAAATAAAAAAACATTCTTTCATTAGCAAGGCACTTTTGCCCATGCCTTTCTTCGATCCATCTTCTCAAGTATGGCAGAAGCATTAATGACAAGAACCATTGATGTAGAAGAACATTTGTAAACACAGTACTGTGTTCATTCATTTTTATTTTGGTTGCTGCTGTTTTTTAACAAACTAACAAAGAGGTCACAATTTTCTTTGCTAAAATATGACTACTTAGAAACTAGCTTTGTAAGGTCATCAGACTGACCGGAGGGCGAGCGCCCATAAGTAGACTGCATGGTAAGATGTACAACGAGCTATACAAAGAATTGTAAACCGACCACATAATGGGAATGCCATCAGATAAGATGCTTCCTAAGTACACTACTGCTACTACTACTACTATAGCTTCGAAAAAAAATTCAAAACAGTTATAACCAGGCAGAAGTTGCAGTAATACATCAGTGTGAAGAAGAGTTAGAGGAAAAGACCATTGCCATATACTCTGACAGCCAAGCGGCTATAAAAGCAATTAGCTCCAAACTTGTATGGGATTGCTTAGAATCCCTACAAGATTTGGGCAGTCAAAATAGACTGTCTTTACCCTGGGTACCAGGCCACACAGGTTACAAGGGCAATGAAGATGCTGATTCACTAGCTCGAGAAGGAGCACAATGTGCCCCCAACTATACACATTTTTCAGCAATGAATCACTGTTGTGATTTATTTTATTTACAGCCTGAAATGGAATTTTAAATCCCATACATTAAATAAAAAAATATGCATCTTACCTTTTCAAAAACCAAGTAAAACTTTTCTTCATCCTCGAAAAACTCGGTCAATTGTATAATGTTCTGATGACCTTGACAATGATGGAACGTTTCTACTTCCCTAAAAACTCTGGCTCTGGCATGACCTGGGACCTTGTCGATAATTTTGACTGCAAATTCCTGATCGGTGAACAAGCTTATGCAGGTCTGAACGCTGGCGTAGGCACCCTCGCCCAAAATTTCACCGGTCAATTTGTACAGATCTAAAACAAAACGACCATTTATAATCCCACGATAATAGTAAATAGAACTTGATTTAAGAATAACTTTAAAGAATGCAAAAAATCGTTGATAATGTTCTTTATGTATGCAGTACCACACATTCTACACATAAAAACAAAAACAAAAAAAATATATGTAACGACCTAAAAAAAGTAAGATATAATATGTACCAATCACAAGTTATAAATTTAGATAACAAATCTAAGGCAGCTTGGCGGGGTAATAAAAGACATTTAAGGAAAATACAATAAGTAGTATACAGTTTAAAGGAGATGCAAAAAAAACAGCGAATGAATACAATGAGTTTCTCTTCAAGATGGTGAAGCAGGTGGTAAAAGAACAACAAAATACTTAGGTTCAGTGAAAAGCCTATATTTTTAACAACGGTTGACAAAAAACCTTGGATTTAGTAAAAAATTTAAAAAATAAAATGAGCTTTCCTCTAAAATTCTTTAACAGTACAACAGTGCATTGAAGAAGATGCAAAGAAAATAGCGAATGAATACAATAAGTTTTTCTTCCACAAGGTACGAGTAATGCAGTGGATGAGGTTCCTTCTAAAATTCTTTTAACAGTTCAGTGTATTGAAGGAGATGCAAAGAAAATAGCAAATGAATACAATAAGTATCTTTTCAACATGGTGAAGTAGATTGTTAATTCTTTACTTATTTTTCTTTGAAAACTTGGGATTAAAAATACTTTTAGGACAGTTTTCAAAGATTTTTTATTATGACATCTCTCTGGAAACCTTGAACATTATTTGTAAAATTAAAACAATATACAGGGCATAATTAACACAATGAAATAATCAATTTCCAACATAGATGGTAAAAGAACAACAAAACACTTATTATAAATATTATGGATGATACATACATAACGTCACGCCTTTTTCCCATAGTGGTAGGCAGAGACCACTTCCTTCCACTTCCGCTACGGTTCTTACACACATCTTTTGCTTCCTCTACTTTCATCAGTGCTCTCATACATGCTCGTCGGTTGTTGGTACTGTTTGACCTGGCCTTTCTTCAAAACAATGTTGATCTGATCAAGATATGTTCTCCTAGGTCGACCTCTATCGACTTGTCCATTTACACTCGCCTTATAAATTTGTTTCGTTAATCTTTCTTCATCCATCCTTTCTACGTGTCCAAACCATTTAAGCATTCCTTTATCTATCTTTGTAACCACATTTTCTTTTACACCACAGCTTTCCTTTACTTTATCCAACCGAGTCACTCCGGCTATACTTCTCAGACTACTCATTTCCGCAGCATTAATCCCATCTCCATGCTTCTTCTGCCAAACCCAACATTCACTACCATACATAAGTGTAGGAACCAACACACCTCTGTGCACAGCCAGACGTGCCTTTTTTGACACCTTCTGGCTATTCATAAAGCTATGCAGTGCCCCATTCATTTGTTTTTCTGCCAACACCCCTCGCTCAATGTCACTGTCATACTTTCCATCTCTCGTAAACTTTGAACACAAGTACACAAATTCATTTACTTGTTCCACCCTTTCTCCCTTAATCGAAACTCCATAGTTTGTCATGCTTTCTTCTCTTTTAAAAACCATTACTTTGAATGATATTCCTGCCAAAAAACACCAGCACCAAATTAGCACCTAAATAAGGTACTTTCGGAATCCAAATCTGAGAATTACAACACTCGGTAATACTGAATATAATTATCCTAGCATAGGTTAATCAAGACAGAAAAAGGTTTATTTTATAACTGTATAACAATGTTCAACAAACTGCCAAATAGAACAAAGCCGATGCCTAATACCAAAGGATTAATAAAAAGTGTGTTTGACCTACTTCTGAGGATAGAACCTTTTAAATTAGATGATTATTTGAATTACTTAAGAATTATATTAGATTCGTAATCACCTCTGACGTTATTTTGTTTAACTTGCAGGCTCAATGTATGCAACTTCTTTTAACAATAAAGTTTATTATTATTTTTAACTGCTTATTATTCTTTCCTCACCGGTATAAAAAAAATACACCCACAGGAGTTTTTTTTTAAGGTTATTTGTTAACGCAATGCGTAGGTGAACTTGAATATTATTTACTCGCTAATTATAATCTTGCTCCTTAGTTCAAATTGTTAATTAAAAAAGTAAACATGGTAAAAAAAATCAAATTTTATCTTTTATTGGATGATTAGTAGGTACATACTTGTTTCTAGTGAATAAAAATATGTACATTCGCTTTAATGCGTAGTATGTTTGGCATACAGAATTAAAAAATAAATATAAACATCCTTATCTACATTAATTTTTTTTGTTTAAAGCGAATAAGAATTTAATTTATTTAAATATTCTTTAAGACTTCTGCAGTTCTGAAAGGTGCGAAATTTTGGCAAACAGAACTAGCAAATTGATTAAATTCGATGGGGCGAAAGTATCTTTGGCGCCATCTCGTGTTTTTTTTTAAATTTTGGTTCACTCCAAACGAAAGTGTCACATACAGTGTCCGCCAAAATGTTGGAATCATACGGGAAACATTTTAACTAATGGTTAAGCGGGAATCCGCCGATATTCTAAACTCACTATAAGGTGTAGTTCTTCCAAAGTCAGTTTAAAAATGTATAAAAAATATCCCATAAAATCTTCAAAAGAAACCATTTTCAAAAATTATTTAATTATTTATTGAACGACACCGTGAGTGTCGAACTACGTTTCATCTAAAAGACTATACATTTCTATTACTTTCTATATAACTTAAGATCTGTCTTAAATAAGAAAACAATAAAAATCTGAGAAATTATTGAGGACCAGCGCGCGCTAATGTTTTGAAATGTGTAAAGAGTGAACACATGCAAGCTAGATAGTCGACCGATGATTTGAAAAATGCGTATTCTCTCTTCTTCGATTGCCTATCCACTATTGTCGGATGTTGGCGACCATATTTCCATACATTTCTCTGTCGGTTGCTGTGTGTACCAACTCTCCTATCGTTCTAAACCCCGTCCAATCTCTTATATTTCTTAACCATGACATTTGCTTTCTGCCTATCCCTCGCTTTCCCTCTATTTTTCCTTCGACAATAAGTTGTAGCAGTTGATATTTTGAGTTTCGCATTATATGTCCGAAAAACGATGTTTTCTTCTTTTTGGCATTAAGCATTAACTCGCGGTCTTTGCCGATTCTTCTTAGAATTTCATCGTTGGTTACTCTGCCTGTCCATGGCACCGTTAGCATCCTACGATACATCCACATTTCAAATGCTATTATTTTGTTGACGGAAGATGACTTCAATGTCCAGGTCTCTGCACCGTACAGCAACACCGACCATACATAACATTTTGCATAACGTAATCTTAGCTTTAATTTGATGTCACGACTAGTTAGCACGCTTTTAAATTTAAAAAGGTTATTCCGAGCTGCTTCTATTCTGCATTTAATTTCTTTGTCATCATCCCAATCTTCATGCAACCAGCTCCCTATATATTTATATTGTGCTACACGTTCTAAAGTTTGGCCGTCTGCTATTAATCTTGCATTGTTGTATGGGAGTTTACGTCTGCTTACTATCATGCGTATTAGTGACGTTGATATTCAAAAACAAGCTGTGCTATTAGAAGGGAAAGGGATTTTATAGAAAGGAGATGATTGTGGACCCGATTTTTGAAAAGTTGCAGGTCATAGTTCTCTGGAAAAAGGAAAAACTGATTTTGGAAGCTTGTTCCATTCCGTAGCAGCCCTGTAAAAGAAGGATTCTTGATGGAGATTGGTCCTTGTTGTGTCAATCTTGAGAGTAAACGGGTGAGACTGATCAGCGAGCCGAGTTCTTCGGCCGAATGTGGCCAATGGTGGTACAAGAGTTTTTATTTCTCTGGAACATCTGCCATGGAAATATCTGTAGAGTAATGACTGGTCTGCAACTCTTCTTCTATGTTCTATGACGCGAATGCACGAGATTTCACCCATCCAAAAGCGTCTAACACGCACAGCACACGGTCACTGCGCGTGCGTCAGTCATGAGCGTGTCGCATGTCGGTGACGCGAACCCATAAGTTTTTTCCCTACCAAAAAGTGCTCAACGCGGCTAAAGAAGTTTTCACTTTCGGTTCGACTTGAAAAGTGCTGTGCGATTGGAATAAAAATTCGTGTTTCATTACCTTGAAAGCATGACGATACCAAAGACGATCCAGTGCGTTTCTTCTTACGGCGCCTCCTTTTGGCCTCTTCCTTGCGGCGGGCGAGCTCCCTCTCGCGGGCATCGGCGTCCATCTGATCTCCGCTGTCGGATGCGCTACCGCCGCCGCCATTGCAACCGCCGATGCTATTGCCATTGCTGATTACGATGCCGTTGCAATCTGGAACAATTAAGAATTTATGTAAAACATTTATTTTATTATAACGTGTCAAAGTTGGTAAAAATGCCATCTCATACTATGTTGGTAGTACTAGATCCACATTCTGTGTATAGCATAAATTAAAGTTGACAAACTCGTACTGCGTGTTCGCATTTTTTTGAAAGTCAGTTTATACTGAAAGAGAAATCGAATATTTATACAAAAAATTTAAAGAGTAGCGTTTTGCATTTAACAATAATGTCTTCAACCCACTAATATTTTTTATAAATAAAGAATGAGACTACTCGACATAAATAACAACTGATAATGCATCTAGTATAACTAACCGGTTTATACGTGAAAGGTAGTGGTAAACTAGGACGAATTTACCAGCGATTATTTTACTGACAAATCCCACGTTTCATTATGTTCATCCAACTATAGAATGTGTAACAGATCAGTTTTTTGTTTACTGAGTTGCGGGACTATAAAGGTGGAAATTAAAAATTTTATTTTATTTTTACGGCTCTTTGACAAATCTGCCCGTCTGGAACATTTTTGGTGGGTTCATAAGAAATTAAAAAAAAATCCAGTTACATTAGTCTTAAAATAAAAATATTAAAATGTAACTGTAATACTGCGTAAGCTTTGGAATCAGGCGAAGTTAAATAATAATTGTTTGTTTGACAGTTCACCTTTACAACATACTACATACATATAGTCACGCCTTTTTCCCGTAGGGATAGGCAGAGACCACTTCCTTCCACTTGCCACGGTTCATAAACGCATCTTTTGCTTCCTCTACTTTCATATTTTACACGAATATTTGGACATGAAAAAACTCTCTGCGAGATGGGTGCCGCGATTGCTCACACTCGACCATAAGCGCAATCGTGTGACCACTTCAAAAGAGTGTTTAGCGATGTTCAGCCGTAATCCGGACGAATTTTTGCGCCGTTTTGTTACTGTGGATGAAACATGGATCCATCACAACACGCCAGAGACCAAGGAACAATCGAAACAGTGGGTTGCTCGGGGTGAACGTGGACCAAAGAAGGCGAAACAGAGTCTGTCAGCCAACAAGGTCATGGCCACAATTTTGTGGGATGTACGCGGTGTCATTCACATCGATTACCTCAAGAAAGGTAAAACGATCACCGGCGAATATTATTCAAAGCTTTTGAACAGATTCGACGTTGATTTGAAGCAAAAACGGCCGCATTTGGCAAAGAAGAAAGTGCTGTTCCATCAAGACAATGCACTTGTCTAGTCACGATGGTCAAAATCCACGAATTGGAATACGAACTGCTACCCCGTCCAGCATATTCTCCAGATTTAGCCCCCTGCGACTATTTTCTGTTTCCAAACCTAAAGAAACGGCTGGGCGGTAAAAGATTTGAGTCGAATGAAGAAGTCATTACCGAAACAAACGCGTATTTTGAAAGCTTTGAAAAAACTTATTATTTGGAGGGAATAAAAAAATTGGAAAAACGCTGGACTAAATGTATCGAGCTAAAAGGTGATTAAGTAGAAAAATAAAATGTTTATTTGTAAAAAAAAATTTGTTTTATTCAAAAAGTCACTGACTTATCAAACCGCCCTCGTATATAAGTCGTATGTAAGTCGATCCGATGTTTATTAAGTGGGTGAAAATCGTGTCCAAAGATTCCGTTACATAGATACTCAAGCTAATATAAAGCGTCACTGACAAGTGTTTCCAATTCAAGGAAATTTTGACCGGTCCGCAAAAAAAGGAGTGATATAATTAACCAAAATGATTTTTAAGAAGACTCTAGATACTTTATAATGTTGTTTAATGCGGAATTTTTTTTTTTTATGAAAATAGTCGCAAAAAGGGTAGACCTATCGTGTGGGCCGCGGACTATTAGAAGGGAGAGGGATTATAGAAAGGAAATGATTGTGGACACGCTTTTTAAAAAGTTGCAGGTCATAGTTCTCTGGAAAAACTGATTTGGAAGCTTATTCCATTCCGTAGCAGCCCTGTAAAAGAAGGATTCTTGATGAAGATTGGTCCTTGTAGTGTCAAGCTTGAGAGTAAATGTGTGAGACTGATCAGCGTGCCGAGTTCTTCGGCCGAATGTGGCCAATGGTTGTACAAGAGTTTTTATTTCTCTGGAGCAATCTGCCATGGAAATATCTGTAGAGCAATGACTAGTCTGCAACTCTTAATTGTTCATAAAAGAAAGAAAAACGGTTATGAAAAAAGTAAGGTTAAGTGTAAATAATTCTGCCACACTGAGAACGTTTTAACATTTACAACAAAGCAAATAAATTCAATAGCCCTTTCTCTTACTCAACAAGCACCTGTATATCTTGCTTCCTGTAATGGGGTAGTATACACGGTTATATATCAGATGTAATTCAATGCCTGTCGTAGGCATATAGCCAGAGGAGTATTTTGTTTCCCGATATATAATCGACCCACTTATATCTATATATTAAAAATATGTAGGTACATACAGCAGTCATAATTTTCACATTCCATTTTCGCTGTCGGGCTTCGTTATACTTTTATAGTTTATTGCAATAATGCAATTTTTTATAATTTTCGCATATATATATATATATATATATATATATATATATATATATATATTTCCTGTGAACATTGGCTAAATTTAAATAAATATTATGTTATTACACCCGAATGCATAAAACTATATGTATATATATATATATATATATATATATATATATATATATATATATATATATATATATATATATATATATATATATATATATATATATCGGCTTATAGCATTCTACGACGGCTTCCGACTACTAACCGCCATTCATCTCTATATTGCCATACGTTCTCCGGCAAGTCTCTTTCTTTCATCTCTTTGTCAATGCGCTCTCTCCAGCTTTTTCTTGGTCTTCCTACTCCTCTCTTCCCTTGGGGTGTCCATGTCAAAATTTGTTTTGGTAACTTATCGTCCGACATTCTTTGGACGTGACCATACCATATTAACTGTTTTGTTCTTATATCATCAACAATCGTGTGCCTGGCACCCATTATATCTCTTATTCTGTCGTTGTGTATCCTGTCTCTTCTTGATTTACCCGCAGATCTCTTCCAGAAGTCCATCTCAGTTGGTATTAGATTTTTTCTGTAGACTGTTTTATTTGCCATGTCTCACTACCGTAGGTTATAATGCTTTTAAGGATGGTATTATATATTCTTTGTTTATTAGCTATCGATATAGTTTGATCCCGTAGGATTCCGTTCATCATAGAGATAACTTTTCTGCCTTGTGCGTTTCGTTCTTTGATTGCTGTGTCGAGTAGCCCATCGTGTGTTAACTTCATTCCCAAGTATTGATATTAAGTAAGGAATGTTCTATCGATTAACAATCGATTTCTACAAAACAGTCGATGCTGTCAAATGAGATCAATTAAACATCAAACATTTACACCTAACCTAACTTATTTCGTCGACTTTTTTAAAAAAAAATTATTTTTTTTCGTTAATTTTCGGGAAAGTGCCGCTTCTAGACAATTACTCTATTATTTTATCCCGACAGTCCTTGACTATTTTGCGCACTGTTTTCAATAAATTTCATCTTACCGTTAAGATCGTAGAAATCATTCATATCTGATTTCGTATTGCACCACATTTTAACAATAAATAGAAATGTGACGACGCGACGGTGCTTAAAACCACGTTTTTAACACGGAATTAAAACGTTTATTTTAACTGCGTATTTTCAATAAAAACCTGCTGCCTGCCGGCCGGCTGAACTCAAAAACACTGAAATATTCGACCACATGTTTCGATTATTTTTAGAAACGATCGCACAGCCCGCAGCGTTGCTTGGCTCATCTTCAAGAAATTAACTCACGTTAATACATTATTTATAAGGATACTTATTTTTATATACAGCGTGTCCAGAAACTGTAAAATTTAGAGCTTATTTGATGTCGATGTTCATACTTTCCATCTCTCGTAAACTTTGAACCCAAGTATACCAACTCATTTACTTGTTCCACTCTTTCTCTCTTAATCAGAACTTCACAGTTTGTCATGCTTTCTTCTCTTTGCTTACATTTATTTTTGATTTTCAGGGCATCATGCATAACATTAACCATCGCCTGCAACTCCTCTTCAGATGACGCTAATATGACTTGATCATCGGCGTAAGGAAGGCTTTTGACGATCAAACCATTCATTTTCAATCCATACGCACTCTTTTTCGTCTACACATCCATGTATTTTTACCTCTGGCTGTTTTTAGGGACTTCCAGAAGAGTTTAATATTGTTTTGGAAATCGTCAGATAACCTTCGATCAAATTTATCTGTATCACTCCTTCTTTCTTGCCACAACCTCTTTTGCCAAATCTTTTAACCTTTTATACTCATTCTTTGCCTTGTTTACACATAGTTTCAAAACTTATGCATCACGTTATATACATTTCCATGATTCGGTTTCTTTATTACATATTTAGTATATATAAACATAAAAGTGAACATTTTTTTTGTAAAAACATTCGAATACCCATTTAGTCGTGCTGTTTTCACATTGTTATTAATTACACCAAATTTATTGCTCTTAATATTTAATAATAATAACTAGCAGTTTCCGCAAGAAAAGAATGAGAGAATCTGCCACAGGAAGATATTGATCGCCTTGTCAGAGCTCGGAATACAGGATTTACAGAATTTTACAAAACGAGCTGGAAAAATTTGGATCAGTGGACTGTGTTCAATAAAGACTAGAGATATTTTATTGGGCATACTTAAAAAAGTACGCGTGGGAAGATGATCAAAAGGTATTAGATTTGATTTAATTGAAAAAGGAAGAGTTGATTTTAATAAAGGTACAGCAATAATCGATGAATTTTTAATTATTTATATTTTGGTTAAGTCCTATAGCTAAGTGAATAAATCTCCTAATGATATCTATATGGTCTTTCCGGATGTTCTCCTCCTCTGAATCTGGAAGATTCATAGTTTGGAAATAAAAAACTTTTGTAATTCTTAAGGGAATTTTGATTATTAGTTACAATACTACTGAAGCAAAATCCAACACTTCACAACAGGAAGGTATTTCTTTACACCGATTTCATCTTTTTGTTTAAGATACTAAATTTCTGTTAAACATGGAGAAACGTGTCTGAAAATTGGAAAACCTATTACAAAATCCATGCATGTTTGTATGGCTGGAAATTTTATAAATTTCAAAAGTTTCTTAAATCATGAAATTAGTTGTTTTTATTTTAGTAAAATTTAGAGTTATAAACCACTACATATCCTTGAAGAAAAAACAGTAGTACCTTCAGCAAACTCATTACATAAATGGATTCCAGGGTTCATTTCCACTGGCCATGATTTTTATTTCATGTGAAAGTTGCCTAAGAGTTGAAGAATGTAAACAGCTCTTTACTATGGGTGTTTGTTCCTCATCCACCTTTAATGTCTAGCTTTGTAGACAGCTCCTTCCTTAAGGGTTTTATTTGGAGACGACGACGAGCTAGAGCATTACTCACATTCAACAAGAACATCAAAACTTAAAGTATGAAATTTGGTTTAACATTTGTTAGCGGTATCCTATAAATCTAATGGATTGGACTTTAAAAATATATAACATGTCCCTAGTGTTTTGCTTAGAAATGACAAAAATTTAGACATGAATTTAAGGAACTGTATCATGCCGATATCAAAGAAGAGTATAGTTAGACGCTAATATAATTTTTGGTATAATTATCTTTGTAGGCTTTTTAATTATCTATCACAAATAAAGGTGGGTTGCTACCAGGGTTGGGCTGATTAAAATCATGATTTAAATCAATTTTTTTCTTTTTTATTCAGAACCAGATAACAACATGATATAAAAGTTTTCTCAAAAATTAAAAGAAGTTTCTGCTTTTAGCAAAAACAACAAGAAGTACGTAATTTCAAATTCTTAAACTAAACGTAACACCTAAATTTTATTACTGTAGATTTTCAGTCTATTCATTTTCGTTATACAATTTAAACAAAAACACGAGTTTTCCTCCTTTTTCTATGCCTAATCTGTTTCTAATATCCGAGTGTACAAGACCAAAAGATCTAAATACGCGTTCTACTGAAGCTGAAGAAGCAGTTGCACACAGGAATTGTTTTATTATTGGCAACTGTTATAAGATTTCCGGCTCTTCATTTTGTGATAACCACCGTTTACATTTTTTATTACTTCGTCACAAGTTTTTGAGCCGCAAATTGTATTATAATTTTTAGATTTACATTAAAATAATTAACAATAATTTCAAAGAATCAAAATGTTCAAATTTTATATACAAATTTAAAAAATCAAATAAATCGTGATTTTTTTAAAAAAATCAATGGTTTTTGATTTTTTTAATAAAATCAGATTTTGCCCCATCCCGGTTGCTACCAAATTTTTTCAGGTGGGAAAAGCGTAGGATTCTAGTTTAAAAAAGCAATTCATGACAAAAAATTTTCCGGTGAAATAGAAAACATTTCAGAAAGTCGATTAATTTTAAATACCTATTACTCAGATGCAGGAAAAGCTCGACGTCAATATAAAGTAACACTAGCGAAATATTAATTTACTTTTTTTTTTATTTAATAATTACGAATATATGAGTATAATTATTTTCGTCGGTAGCATTAATGATACGGATAATTTTTTTAGATATATAAAAAGCCGGGTCGTTAGCCTCTTCGAAGAAACCTTCACTTTGTAAAGTCTGTTTTAAATATGCATGGAATTACATTTGCATTGTGCAACTAGCAGAAAAAACGTGAAACTATGTGACGTTTTGTTGGAATTTAAGAATTAAATATATATCAAACCACTTGTGTGATGAAAAGATGTATAGTTCTTCCATTATCAATTGCAAAACACAGTTATGTGAGGAGTAATCAATATTTAATATACAGTGTGGAACAGCCAAATGGAAGGTATGGGGTTATCAAGGATTTGGTCTTATCTATGTTCAGCGTTAGACCGTATTTTTCACCGATACTTTCACATGATACTTTACTGACCTAAGATATTCAACAATCCTATTTCTGCAATTTGATTACAAGGCACAATTTTCTAACTTTAAATTTAAAGTCGTTTAAAATTCTTTCGAGATACCTTCATACTTTCAATTATCTTCTTACGAATCCGAGATAACAAACAAGCAAGACAAACAGGGCACAGTTTTTGTTCCCAAGTGATTATTATTTACAAACTAGCTTTATAAATTATCCGTCAGGTGGCGTCCATACATTTGCAAACGCGAATACTCTGAAAGATATATAATGTTGGACATATTCGTCAAAACCTACTCTAAAAGAATAAATACATAAATTACCCCTTTCACCTGGCATAAGTGGTGTCTAAAAACCATCTGCTAAAGAGAGATTATAAATTGATAAAACTGTAAAGTACAAATTTTATCGTGTTTGGACGTCCATCAAACGGTATCTCCATAAAAAATATCTTGAAACAAGTATTTCGATTTCAAAACGACCAATTCACATTTCAAAAATTGTTTATTGTTTACCTTTTTTTTCAAAATTTGACTTTTTCTTAACGTCATCCGTCGTTGTTTATAAATAAAACAAATGCTATATAATTAAACAATAGTTTGCATTTATATGTACAGCCAGAGTTCTAAGCGACTTAAAATTCATTTGATAAAAACTTTTTGTTATCGCATAATATAATGAATGCCATTTAAAACATAACTTGTAAAAAACACCAAGTCCCGCAACTCAGTTCTTCTACCGTAAAAAGTTGTGAGATCCATGTAATGCCAAGTCGGTTAATTTATTCAGTCCCTACTTAAGGGTCCTCCTGTCTTAAGTTATTACGTAATTAGCTAACCTAACAACGCACCTGCCTTCGCCTAGCTGCTAGTATATTCCGCTACAACGTTGCCAAAGTTATATCTTAATGTCTAATGATTCGTGACTCTGTCTGTATAAGAGACTAGGATTCAACCCAAAATACGGATCTAGAGAGCTAAAGCGGTTAGCCCCACGAAGTGCGTTTTGGCCACCATATATAGATTATAATGATGCTAATTTTGTACTATTTTGAGCCACCAACAGATAATTTGATGCTTCAACCGTTTTTGAGACACAAGCGGTAATATATCTCGGAAAATTCGATTATTGCGATGTAAGGTCAGCGGATCTATTGCGATTTATACAGAGTGGACCAAAAGTCTGCAAACGGACAATTATATCGTAAATTGCTAGTCCAAATTGTACAAAATTTGGGATAAGCCTATTTTAAGATACGGAGATTCCAGATTTGACATTTGTAATTTTGTCAGATTTGCCGTTTGCGTCACTTTGGTGCATCAGCTGAAGTGGGCACAGCAAACTAATGCTGAAACAACCCTCACCTAAGCAGACACGAAAGCTGCTCACGCTAAGTAGGGAAAAACTTAGAACAGTTGAAGGGCTTTGTACCGGACACTTGTTTCTGAGGAAACATCTGCACAATATAGGCGTGTTTGACACAGAACCTATAGGCAGATTATGTAATGAGGAGGAGGAAACAGCCACTCATATTATGTTCGAATGTGAAGCCACCGCCCAATGGAGGCACTATCTGGGGCAATAGCAGTACATGAGCTTCTACTTCTTAACAGGAGAATTGAAGAAATGGGAGTAAACTAAGGAGCTGGAACGGTACAAAAATCAGACAATGCTACAGTGCCTAGGGAAAAATTAGACCTCTTCCTTAACTCCTATTTACACATTCACAAAATCACGTGAGATCCATTGCCAAAAGTGCATCCCAAAAACTTGGTTTTTTGTTTCGTGCCAAGAGCTATTTCACCTCCAGTCAGCTGCTTATGATCTATAAGGCACAGATCCGACCTGTACTGGAATACTGTTCCCATATTTGGAGTGCGGCACCTAAACATATCCTGAAGCTATTGGATTCTGTCCAAAATAGGGCAATTCGTCTCGTCGGTGATGCCTCGCTTACAAACTCGCTCACTTGTCTGGAACACCGTAGAAAAGTTGGCGATTTGTCTCTGTTTTATAGATATTTTCATGGGCGATGCTCTTCTGAAATATCAACAATCGTTCCTCCTTTGGCAGTCTGCCACGTCTTATTCGTTCTCTATAGAGTACTCTGCCAGCGGTCTCTCTACTGGCAAATTATGCCAGAGCTCAGCCGTAGAGGGTAGAAGAAAAAAAGAAAAAAGTGAGCCGTGCCACCGACTTAGACGGTTCAAGTCGGAAACCCCTAGGTCTTATGGGCACTAGCAGAGCCACACGATAAACAACTAAGATTATGGTGAACCAAATAAATGAAATTATAGCAAAAATATATTGGATACTTTACTCCTACAATAAATCAAAGTACACAGCTCAATAGCAAAATTATAACAAATATAGTCAAAATCAACAGCTAACAATAAATCAAAGTACTCAGTTCAATAATAACATTATAACAAATATAGTCAAAATCAACAGCCAACAATAAATCGAAGTACTCAGTTCAATAATAACATTATAACAAATATAGTCAAAATCAACAGCCAACAATAAATCAAAGTACTCAGTTCAATAATAAACTTATAACAAATATAATCAAAATCAACAGCTAACAATAAATCAAAGTACTTAGTTTTGGCATAATATCTAATGCAATAAATAGTTTCCAACAATGTACTATAAATAAATTAAAACAAAACTTAATCGTGGTGTCAAAAATAAGTCACGTCGTTAAATATTTAAAAATAAATCACTTGTAACCTTTGGGTATACGAATGCACTACTCCTGTGGCCGGTTTGGTTATGGAACGGCACCTGCTAATTAACAATGGCTTCCCTCAAATAAATCCCGCATGCGGTTATTTTAACTCGACACCAAAATCCAAAATATCAACAACGAAGGTAAGATAGAATGGTCAAGTTAAAAATTAACTGGTTTTTCTTCAAAATCCAATTAAGATGGCCCAAATACAGCCAGATATGAAAGAAAAACCGTAGAGGTTCTGCACACTTGCCAATATCACACCGTCCCAAAAATTCTCACCACACCACTCCCAAGACTGCCACCAAACGACTAGCACTCCTTTCCCAAGCCGGATATCAAGAAATGACACGGAACCGACGTCAACCAACAATATTCGCAAGTCCATGCTCCACACCAAGAATCGCGCTCGTCCGTGTTGATAGCCAGCCCCATCCACACAGAAATGCAAACCAAACAATAATATAACCGACAACACACAACAATCGAGGCCAAAAACCAAAGCAAAATCTAATAACGAAAACCCCCACTCAATCTCCAGCGATTAACAAAAATGCCACAGCCATTAACAATCGAATCCTATCACAACAAGGTATGCAACACTATTTACAACGAATGATATATTTAAGTTACAACAAACTACGGTACGCGACACTATTTACGAGTACCTGAGGAATACTAAACTATCAGAGACCCAATTATAATGGAACTGTAGAAGGGAAAAAAAAAGGCACGTTACAAGTCTCTTCGAGATTAACCCGTCAAGTTCAGTCTTCACACCCCTAAGTGGTCACTTTGGAGACCTGCAGAACATCACTTTCCAAAGACTCATTCATCCAACGTATTGCGAGGCTTTGGAACTCATTGCCTAGGGAGGTGTTCCCCGAGGCATACAACCTCCAGAAATTTAAGAGGAACACCAACTCCTATCTTCTTTTCCTTGGTTCCCACGATGCTCTCTGAACATTACAGGATATCCCTTTTCGTGGGAACCAGAACATAAAAAAAATTCATATCTTTACTTAAATTTGAGAAAAAAATTAAAAGTTAATTTTACTCACCACCTTTTAGGGGTGATATATCGGAAGAGAGTGGGCCGAGGAAATTTTGTTATAGGAAAGATCCATCATAATTTCATACAAGCAATTACCGCATAAATTTAGAAACACCCTGTATATACAAATAATATTCCCCATTGTTTTTCATTCTACACAAGTGTATTCATTTATTTGACAAATATTTAGTTGGATTCGTTTAGGATTAAGACTTAAAACACCAAATATTTATGGTAATGTTAAAGGATCAAAAAAAGTAAGATTGCATTTTTTTCAAAGGATAAGGTTTTCTTAAACGTTGCCTCAGAAAATTTAGCAATATGGCTCATCACCTTAGCTTTAGCCGTGAGTAATTAATTATGCTCGTTTTTTTAAATTATTGTAAATATTCCAATTTTAACACCATTTTAACCTTTGATTTCCATATAAATTACATTCGATGTAATTTTGAAAGCATTTAACTGTGACATTCACGCATTTATTAAAGAAATATTTCACTAGAATTCATTTAGTGTTCGCAAAGACAATAATTAGAAAAATTTCATAAATTTATTTTCAACCAATTAGAAGAAGGTTCCTTTTTGATAACGTTGATTATAGCAACGGAAGATTATAATTTTATAAGTTGCTATTAACTTATCAACTTATAATTTTTATTGATACTGTTACGAGCCCGTCCCTGTTGACCCTTTTCTGTCGCGACAGTTCTCTACCGTTCGAAAAGGGGGCTATCGCCTTCGAGAATAAGGTCGAAGTATGATTTACAGGTATAAAAAAGACGGCGGTTGTGGTGAAATGACAGTATTGATTTTAAAAGTGTTAATGAATTAAGAAATGTAAATAGTTATAAAGAGTTGTATATCTAAGTGATTAATAAGAGTAGAATTTATACATTGTTTTGTTACTGTATCGAGAGTTTTAATCGCCGAACCCGCAGAGGAACTAAAATTTATCCCAAAACTAACCAATTTGCTTTACATACCAAAAATTTTGTAATTCTTGCACTGCACCTTTTTTAACAGGCTAAAACTCGATGATTCTATCATTAAAAATTGTCTGTGTTTAAACAAATATACGTAATATTTATTCCGTTGGGCTTTGGACATCTTGTGGCTTTTTAAAATTGGTTTTAATTCCATATCAACTTTGTAAATTTTACCCGTAAAAATTTGACATCTACGCAGAATAGGTCGTAGGGTTCATCTTCTTATCATATTAAAAGCGACTCCAATTTATGAAATTTTCTTACCGAATCTCCCACGTAGCAGAATTAATTCCCGATGATTTTTTTCTCGGTTTCACTCATGTTTTTGTTGAGAGAAAATTTCCCTCAACTTCGACTCGTCACATTCGTGACCTCTAAAAAATGTATCGGTAATAATTCTGCTGCTAGGAAGATTATAACCCAACGATTAGCTGAGCGACAGTGGTGAGAGCCCACTCTGCGAGCTCAATAATCTGGTTTAAAACTTCAAATGATTAGATGCCTGTCATTGTACTTAAACTGCTATCAGTTTGCAAGTAGTCCATAAACTTCGGCAAGAATTCGCCACTGTTTACTTGCACTCCAAAATCTTCTACACTTGTAGGCGGTTCCGAACAAGAACATTGATCGTCCAGTAATAAATTGACAGTTTGTTTTATATTATCACTTTGAGTCAGTAGTGCAGAAGAATCTTAAGATCAGATTACTGGCGTCGATAGAAGAGCAGACTTGCATGAGGTTGGACATAGCTGGCATATCATTTTGACATACCACCGAGTTTTTATTTCTTTTTCTGCCTTCTTTTTTTCCTTTTAATGTTTTTTCAGCATCAATCATAATGCCTGAATCTCCCTTCTTATCATTTCTCTTTAATGGTATTTGCAATCGACTGCGCTGTGAAGGACCGCAAGTTCCAAGGGTTCGCCAAGTGCACTTGCACTTCAAAATCTTCCACACTTGTAGGCGGTTCCGAACAATAAGAACATTGATCGTCCAGTAATAAATTGACAGTTTGTTTTATATTATCACTTTGAGTCAGTAGTGCAGAAGAATCGGTAGTTCTTGAGATCAGATTACTGGCGTCGATAGAAGAGCAGACTTGCATGAGGTTTGACGTAGCTGGCATATCATTTTGACATACCACCGAGTTTTTATTTCTTTTCCTGCCTTCTTTTTTTCCTTTTAACGTTTTTTCAGCATCAATCATAATGCCTGAATCTCCCTTCTTATCATTTCTCTTTAATGGTATTTGCAATCGACTGCGCTGTGAAGGACCGCAAGTTCCATGGGTTCGCCAAGTGCACTTGCACTCCAAAATCTTCCACACTTGTAGGCTTTTCCGAACAATAAGAACATTGATCGTCCAGTAATAAATTGTCAGTTTGTTTTATATTATCACTTTGAGTCAGTAGTGCAGAAGAATCGGTAGTTCTTGAGATTAGTTTACTGGCGTCGATAGAAGAGCAGACTTGCATGAGGTTTGACGTAGCTGGCATATCATTTTGACATACCACCGAGTCTTTATTTTTTTGTCTGTCTTCTTCTTCTCCGTTTTAATGTTTTTTCAGCATCGATAATAATGCCTGAATCGCCCTTTTTATTATTTATCTTCAAAAGCATTTGCAATCGACTGCGCTGTGAAGGACCGCATGTTCCATGGGTTTGCCATGGATGATCTGACGACATGTTCGTAAAATAAAAATAAAATTATTTGTTACGAAATGGAGCAAATATTTAAACGTGATCGGCTCGGGATAATTTTCTATTAACAAAAACATTCGTGACCTTGAAAAATATTATCGGTAAAAATTCTGCTGCTAGGGAGATTATAAACCCAACGATTTGTCTGGCCAATGTGAATCGTTTTGTTAATTGTATTTTCATTTTAACATCCGCTTCTTTAGGTTTTACAGTGTGTGGCTATTTGATAAGAAGGCTATTATTATACCAGTACTAAGCGTAAAAGCAGTAGGCGGAGTCAGCCAATCGTAACAGGTAACCATCACGTTCACGCCTTCTTCATAAAATTGTTACCAATAGTTTAAAAACGAGTTTTTACTTGAATGCACGCTTTAAGTCCGGTTCACACCACAGCGGACTGCTCAAACTCCGATCGAGGAAATTCTAGAAATATATATCCCTTCAAACATATAAATGTGAAATAAGAGCCAAGTTTAATATTATGATAAACGCCTTGGTTGTTGTCTTCAATGACAAAAGAAGTGAGATCATCTTGGGTGCCAAGTTCAATGGTCAGTCCTGAAATATTTTAAATAAAATATTTTATAACTTAAAATATAATTTCTTCTAATAACTTGGGATAATATATTGAAGCCTAAGGGTCTGACTTGGCTAGTTCGAATATACGAATTATATTATAGCCTGCTCAAGTTCTAAAACTGCAAGTTCTTATTTTATTCTTCCGAAAATTTGGCTTGCTGGTAGAAACTAGCCATCGAACATAGGAACCTTCCATGACTGTTTTGGTAGGTACTTAATAATGATTCGTATATTCGAACTAGCCAAGTCCGACCTTTAGCTTCAATATATTATCCAAGTTATTAGAAGAAATGATATTTAAGTGGACCATTGAACTTGGCACCTATTTAGATCTCACTTTTTTTGTCGTTGAAGACAACTTAAACATTTATGTTTTTAATGAGATATCATTACTTTTTGTACAGAAATTATTAATAATAATAAAATTAATACCAAATAGTTTTTGTTATCCTACTGTATTTTCTTACGTTTACGGGGTATTATAGTTTTTTTTGTGTTATTTTCTATATTTTCTTGGACCTTAGAAATGTTCGAGTTCGAAGGGATAACGCAATTCCAGTGGGAAAATGCACTAATTATTATCTTACATAAAAAAGGAGATAATACAGATCTTGAAAATTATAGATCGATCAGCCTATTAAGTCAAATCTACAAATTGTACACGAATATTTTAACCACACGTTTAACAAACAAACTCGAGTTTTTTTCTTTCACAAGAACAAGCAGGATTTAGAACAAAATATGGAACAAACGACCACCTTCTCACAATAAAAGCTCTTATCGAAAAGTGCATAGAATACAATAAGCCGCTTATGCTGATTTTCGTAGATTTTAAAAAGGCATTCGACACAATAGACCAACAGAAACTATTATATATATATATATATATATATATATATATATATATATATATATATATATATATATATATCTAATATATAAAATTCTCGTGTCACAATGTTAGTTACCATACTCCTCCGAAACGGCTTGACCGATTTTGATGAAATTTTTTGTGCTTATCCGGTATCTATGAGAATCGGCCAACATCTATTTTTCATCCCCCTAAATGTTAGGGGTAGTCCACCCCTAAACTTTTTTTTTTTATTTTTTAGACAAAATTTTTAATTTCTATTTTTTTATGATACAACATACAAAAATACATACAATCCTCAATTTTCACCCTTCTACGATCAACCCTTATTTTTTAATAGCCATTTTAGTAATTTAATCATTTTTCCTTTCCGGTCGAAAACTGATCAATCGTCATTTAATTAGTTATCCCCGCCAGATGTCTACAGGTGTCACTTCTGACCCAGTAAACAGCACGGAGTAGGGATGAGAACAAAGCCGGTCTCCTTTCTTTCTCACTCCCTACACAGTTGTCGGCCATCATTATTGTTTATGCATCAAGTGTAGTAGTAACGTTGACAATTATTATTTTGCTATCTCAGTGTAACTCTCATATTAACTTTTAATCATTCCTATTTTATCAATAATAATTAAATTATCAATTCTGAGTGTATTTTGCACGATTAGTTAATCAAGTGATTTTATAACCTCAAAAGTACTCAACACGTGACACGAGCTTCCAATAACAACGGATTTTGTGTTGTAAGTATACTTTTTTTTATTTATATCGAAAATGTTGTTGATCTTATAAAAATGTAATTTTAATTTAATTTTATTAAAAAAATGTAATTGAACAATTAAGATTTTCATAGTTTCCAAAAAATCAATCATTATGAATCTTTATTTTGAAATGTCAATGGAAATATTGGTTGCATGAAAAAATTTTTTCCATAAAACTTATATTTTTGTTATAATTTCATAAATTAAAACTAATCATTTCAAAACTGCGGCAAAAATCCTGGCCCTAATTATACTTTAAACATTTTTCATCATTAAATAATTTCATTAATTCTATTTATGTATGTTTTGTACGGTGAGCAATGCCAAGAAAACGCAAAGGGGCTGATTTGAGCCGCAGTACAAGTAAAGCTCGAAACTTGCGAAATAGCAGATCCGAAAGAACAGAAGAACAAATCCAGCAACAAAATACTGATGCACGTGTCAGAATGGCGCAATTGCATCAAGAAGAGCCAGAAGATACACGAGCTGAACGCAATGAAGTCAGAAGATTAGAACAACGACAATCACATTCTTACATACATACAATATACACATTCTAACATACATACATACTTACAATAAGTAAGCTATTTTTTGTCTACACTAGAAATTACTAGGAAATTATTTATATGGCAAAATAACGTTTGCCGGGTCAGCTAGTATATATATACAGGACAGCAACAGCTCTCCCCTAAACTGTTCGTCACCTTGTTACAAAATAAACTGGGACAAAGAAGAATTAAGAACAGTGTTCCGATCCAAGGTATTCCAAGGTGTTTAAAAAGAAGGTATTTAAACAATGCGTTCTCCCGGTTTTAACATACGGCTCAGAGACTTTAACAATGACCAACAACAACATTCAGAAAATACAAGTCATGCAACGTAAGATGGAGAGATCCATGCTGGGAATAACCCTCCGAGATAGAATCCCAAATAGAACTATCAGACACAACACAGGAGTAAGAGATGCTATCGAGACCATTCTGCGTATGAAGTGGAACTGGGCGGGTCATGTGGCCAGAGTAACCGATGGTCGATGTACAAAAAAAATATTACAATGGAGACCAAGAGTGAAAGCATACAGAAACAGAGGACATCCACCAGCCCGATGGAGTGACGACATAATGAGACTCGCTGGAAACTGGATGCTGATGGCACAGGACCGGAAAAAATGGCAAAATATGAGAGAGGCTTTTGTCCAGCAGTGGACAGTATAGGCTGATGATTGATGATGTGAGGTCTTTAATGCTAACTGAGCCGAGATCAGATAAGTCATCAAAATTCGGTTGCCATAGTATAGAAAGTCGTTTTCTGCTTAGGGCAGTACTAAATATTTCAATAGTACTACTGCTTTGAAATATCTACCTCATTGATTGTTTTGGTTTTAATGTATCTAGAGTATATTCACATATAAGAAACAGCAGTGTAAACAAATGCACAGCGCGTAATCGGGCGAAAAATGCACCTCGGTTTGATTTGACTAATGAGCGCGTGGTTAGAGTTGGCCATTAATAAAGTGCATAGGGATGTGAACGATGATCCAGAATTGTCAACTTTTAAAAGAACGACATTTTACAAGTTATCAGTCATTAAGTTTTAAAAACGAAAAACATGGTAGGAATAGCATGCTAATAGACAAAATAAAATGGTGATATTGAGGAGAGAATATTTGAAGATAAAGTCATATAAAAATAAAAATAGTAAGTAGTTTGGGTACTTTCTTTGTATTAATTTTATTGAGGGTTTTGTTAGATTTGTTGTGGATGGATGTTGTCAGATTTTATTACCACGTATTGAGTTTGTTTTGTTTTATAAAGTTTAATAATAATAGTACGAAATTATGGGATTTCTTAGTGCGGTCCTGGCTATATTACAGTTCACGTGCTGTATTCATATTTATTTACGACTGGTGTTTCTTGGTTAAGAATAACCTTTATTACAATGCGTGCCGGATAGAATAAGTCGAGCCTTACGTTGCGATGTTTGTTTGAAAATCTAGCGCATAACCCCAAATGTCCCCCTCCAATTTTTTTATGGGTCAAAGATGTGGTGTAATATTGAATTAATTAAATAAATATTTTGAAAAATCGTAATCACTTTCACCTTGGAAAAGAAAAACGAAAATATCTCGATAATAAATCAAACAAGAATGTAAAATCGGTATTCACAAGTATATAGATAATTTATATTTTCATAAACTCTGATATTATTGAATAAGCGGCATCAAAATTAAGTCATTTAGACGTAAATTTAGGGGAACTAATACAGTTATGGGACTACTAAAAATTGAGTTATATTTAATATTTTAACTATGTATAATATGGTATAATAATACAATAAAACTACAGAGCTAACTAAATTTCAGCACGACCAAAAAAAAGTTTATAGATTTTTGTAAAACTTCGGATCATGTCATAAAATAAAGCCTTTTTTTTTGTAAAGCCCTGTACACGTTCCTTCACAACAGTCTTTTGTCGCTTCTTGTTGGTTTATTTTCGGTTCTTACTCTGTGTTACAATCTAACAGCCATCTTGTAAATGTATTTAGCGTTAAATTATCATTATTATCACATAAATTCGGTGTATTTTAAATATTTACGAAAAAAAAATTTATTGCAACACACACTATAAATTATCAACGCGACAATAAATTCAAATTTTTAAAGTACCAATTTTTATAAGGCCGAATATTTATTTAATTGTACATACATACATAAAGTCACCCCTTTTTTCATAGAGGTAAGCAGAGACCACTTCCTTCCACTTGCTACGGATCTCACACACATCTTTTTTTCCTCTACTTTCATCAGTGCTCTCATACATACTCGTCGGTTGTTGGTACTCTTGACTTGACCTTTCTTCAAAACAATGTTGATCTGATCGAGATATGTTCTCCGAGGTCTACCTCTACCGACTTGTCCAATCACACTCGCCTTATAAATTTGTTTCGCGATCTTTCTTCATCCATCCTTTCTACGTGTCCAAACCATCTAAGCATTCCTTTATCTATCTTTGTAACCACATCTTCTTTTACACCACAGCGTTCTCTTATCTCACTATTCTTTACTTTATCCAACCGAGTCACTCCGACTATGCTTCTCAGACTACCCATCTCCGCAGCATTAATCCTATTTTCATGCTTCTTCTGCCAAACCCAACATTCACTACCATACATAGATACTAATAGATATATACATATTGACGTTTTAACCTCCATTTTCCCGCGCTGTCATTCTGTCGAAAAACATGTTTACCAACTTACCAA
This sequence comes from Agelastica alni, assembly GCA_950111635.1. NCBI lineage: Eukaryota > Metazoa > Arthropoda > Insecta > Coleoptera > Chrysomelidae > Agelastica > Agelastica alni. The sequence continues at coordinate 10,606,697 of OX467718.1, forward strand.
CTTGTCCATTCACACTCGCTTTATAAATCTGTTTGGTCAATCTTCCTTCATGCATCCTCTCAAAGTATCTATCTTTGTAACCACAGCCTTATCTCACTGTTATTTACTTTATCCAATCGAGTCACTCCGGCTATACTTCTCAGTACTCCTCTATGCACAGCCAGACGTGCTCTTTTTGACACGTTCTAGCTGTTCAAAAAGTTATGCAGTGCCCGATTCCTTGCCAACACCTTTCGCTCAATGTCACAGTCATACTTTCCGTCTTTCGTAAACTTTGAACCCAAGTACACAAACTCATTCACTTGTTCCTCTCTTTCTCCTTCAAACATCACTTCGCAGTTTATCATGGTTTCTTCTCTTTCAAAAACCATTACTTTCATCCCTTCGATTTTCAGGGCATCATGCATTATATTAACCATCGTCTGTAATAAAAAATGTAATAGGACGATTTAAGATCTCTCTGTCGTAACGGTGTTTACACAATAAAATAAACAATTTCTTGATGGTGTAAAAAATCAAAAAGCTGAGTCGTTGGCAATAATTAACTAAGCACCCTACTTGGTATGGTATCATAGCATCCGTGTCCAAAGCAGATTTTATAATAAATGTAAATGCGCTTGGTCATAACGCCGCACCGCCTCCTAGCCTGGTGTCAGAGTATCGTACTCAGAAATCGAGCTTAGTGCGCCGTTATACATACTCCGTACAAAGCAGTGACGTATTAATTTTGCGTCCGTCGAATTAAAAAAACTTAACAAGTTTCAATGATAGCATTGGAAGTGTGTCGAAACCAATACAAAAATGGCTAATTATAAATTCCAATAGACTAAAAATATTAATTTAAATTTCTATTCGTGTCACAACGCGAAATTAAATCGTACGAAAAGTTTGGATAGCGAGCCGAGAATATTTCATGTGAAGAATTAAAATGGAAATTAGCACATTTTAAAAAAATGTGTTAAATTTAAGGAAACAACATTCGATGACCATTACGAAAATTAGGTTAATTAGTGCTTAGAAAGGTCGTCAGAGGGCACTCGCAGCGTGTTACGACTAACGACCGACCGAAGTCAACGAAATAGACTCAGACAGGAACAGGTTAATTCCATCAATGGAGATCTTGAAGCAATCGTCGAGTGGGGAACCAACAATCTCGTTCATTTCAACGCCCAGAAAACACAAAGCGCCACGTTTTCCAAGAAAGTGAATTACTCAAATCATTCCATCACAATGTCCGGAAATACCCTTGAATCAAGTCCCTTCATCTCGATTTTGGGAGTCACGGTGTCCAATAATATGTCTTGGCATGACCATGTTGCTAACATTGGAAAATCAGCAAGCCAGAGGCTAGATTTTCTGTGGAAAGCCAGAAAGCTTTTTACTCCTGATCAACTGTTGACGACGTACAAGGCTCAAATCCGACCTCTACTGGAGTATTGCTCGCACATTTGGGGTTCAGCACCAAGGCATTCTCTTCGTCTTCTAGATTCCATTCAGAAAAGAGCCATTTGCTTGATAAACAGCTCAACTCTCACAGATACCCTTCACCCTCTAGAACATAGAAGAAGAGTTGCAGACTCATTACTCTACAGATATTTCCATGGTAGATGCTCCATAGAAATAAAAACTCTTGTACCACCATTGGCCACATTCGGCCAAAGAACTCGGCACGCTGATCAGTCTCACCCATTTACTCTCAAGATTGACACTACAAGGACCAATCTCCATCAAGAACCCTTCTTTTACAGTGCTGCTACGGAATGGAACAAGCTTCCAAAATCAGTTTTTCCAGAGAACTATGACCTGCAATTTTTCAAAGAACGGGTCCACAATCATTTCCTTTCTGTAATCCCTTCCCATTCTAATAGTCGCAGTCCGCGGCCCACATGATAGGTCTACCCTTTTTGCGAATATTTTCATTAAAAAAAAATTACCCAAAGGAGACGCGAATCCCATTCATAGATCTCTCTTTGTTTTGTCGCAATGATTCATAAAAATTTAAAACAATAAAATAATCATATTTAAATGAGGTATGACTTGATACTAATTTAATTATATGTATATTGATGCTAAATACAAATATAATTAAAATATATTTAAAGTAATTTAGTTATTTATTTAAAAAAGCTACGTAATAGATATTAAACGACTATTTCATTTATAAGTAATATTTATAAATAAAATTTATTAAATAGTTATTTGACTAATATTTAACAAATAATTAATTTAAAACTTTTAAAAATCATAAATGGTACATGTAAATGTCCTCAACTCTCGAGTAAAATTAGTCTCTTTGTTTCAACGAGGACTCTGCCTTGTAGTCGAACATTTTACGTACCAATTCATATATTTATTTTAACAATAAGCAAATAGTTTGTTTATAAATTTATCATGAAGGAATAGTGTCCTGTGACAATTTCGTATAAAATATTACTTAAAACAAAAGTCAAAAAAGTTTAAAATTTGGGAGTAAATAACACTTCATTATAAAAATATATCTTTTAAATCCCACGGCATATAAAGCCTGAGTCTTCGTATCACAGTTGGTCTATGCGTTAGGTTTCGAGCTAATCTGTTTGGACGCTTATTTAAACGAATGTTGTAGTTATCGTAGTAGTTCGTTATTTACGATCTCACAGAGTTCATCTGCAGGTCTCTCGCTATTATGTAGTTTGGAACAAACCATGGAGCGTTGGTCATCAGTCGAAGAACCTTTGATTGGAAACGTTCTAAAATTTCTATGTTGGAGATTGATGCCGTTCCCCACAGCTGGATCCCGTAACTCCATATTGGTTTTAGGATGGCTTTATAAATTAGAAGCTTATTTTTCAAGTTTAGTTTTGATTTTCTTCCAATCAGCCAGTAGAGCTGCCTTAGTTTAAAACCCAGCTGCTTACGTTTTGAGAATAAATGTTGTCTCCATGTGAGTCGTCTGTCAGTGTAAACCTCGTAAGTATTTTGCTTCGTCATGGTGTGGTAGTTGACTATTGTTAAGTTTAATTGGTGGGCAGTTTCCACGACGGTTCCTAAATGTAACTTGGGACAGACTTGGTGATGTTAACTATAATGTGCCACTTACTGAGTCACTGTTCTATTTTATGTACGTGGTCTTGCAATTTTTGGGAAGCAATGTTTTTATCTTCATGAGATGTAAGGATGACTGTATCATCTGCGAATGTTGCCGACAGGCTCTTGTCGCTAGTATGTAAGTCGGAGGTATATAGAAGATATAATAGTGGCCCTAGTACGCTGCTCTGCGGAACTCCAGATTCTATTTTTTGCAAATGTGTGTATTCTCCATGGTGTTTTACTAGGAAATGACGGTTTGTGAGGTATGAGTTGAGGATAAAGTAATTTAGAGGTAAGGCTTTTTAGAGTTTGTATAGAAGGCCTGGATGCCAGACCTTGTCGAAGGCTTGCGTTATATCCAAGAAACCTGCAGCGCAGAACTTTTTTATTATATGTAATTTAAAAGAGCTTGCCCCTAAATAAATAAATAAAATACTGGGATTCGCGAAGGAAGCGAGATATTTCCAAAAATCTAATTTTTGCGACCTTTTCTCTTGAATATTTAAGGACGGTCCCACGTGACATTAGGTGACTTTTAAGACATTTATAATGTCAAAGCTTATTCCGTTTCATTCCGAGGTTGAACCCCTTATATAGCAACTTTCTAGCGTCGAAAAATAGACGATACGCGCGCTACGGGAAAGTTAACACACAAAATACGTATGCGTATTATCTTCCAACAAAACAAGGCGTGTAAAATATAATACAAAAGAAAGTTTTGTCGACCGTTGACCCAAACTGTAACCGCCAATATAGGTGATCATCACCGTACGTGCATCCTGAATAAGAGAGCGATGGCAAAATAGCAATGTAGGAGAGGATCGATAAACTTGTCTACATTGGAAATATAAATTAATTTAATCGTAAACTCGTACGTTGTTTAAACAAACGCAGCGATCATAAACATTAAAAACGAAATATTTATTAACACCACCGTTAATAGCTATAATTATTCAAATCAATCAATCAAATTTTCTTGCTTTCGATAAAGTACATTACAGGTGTTATAAATTGTATCTAAAATAAGATCCCAGTTAGAGCATAATGAGCCTAGGCAAATTTTGCCTGTCTTGCTCTATGCTCGATCTGAGGACTTTATAAGTTCAACGTACATTTTGTATTTATCATGTTAAGTCTGTGAGTAGATTATAGATTTAAAATATATTTGTTGAAGTTTTCATAATTCGAAAAATACTTTTTGTAGAGGTTTTACAGTGTCAAGCAGATGGTGCAGGAAGGTAGGCAGGTATAATTTTTTTTTTTTTGTCAAGTAGATGTTGATATCAATATATCGTAAAATATCTTTGGGTTTTTAAAATATACTGTTTTGTTTCAATATTATATTTTTTCTGGTTTGAAATTTTTCTTAGAGCGGTTGGGATGGCATTGAAAAATTTAGGCCCGAAGAAGAAATAAGATCTTTGTGTTAAGGTTTTTTTGAACAATTGTGTGTTGAGATTCATATTTGCATTTGATCTGGTTATTCTATTTTTTATTTGGTGGAAATTTTTATGATTTGTGTACGTTTTTTTTGAACATTGGTTGGCGAAAAGTAGTTTGATATTCAATATTTTTGTTTCCTGGTAGATAATATCAGTAGAGTAACGTTTGTTTTTTTTCAAGATAATTTTTAGGATTGTGTTTTGTGTTGTTTGTAAAATATTAAGAGTGGTATTGAAAGCCCCGTCCCATATTGTGATGCAGTAGGATAAGATTGATTCGGCTATAGAGGTGTATAACATCAGGAGGTTTTTAGTTGTCAAAATGTCTCTCAGGGTATAGAAATTATGGATCAGGGCTCTTAGGCGTTTGTTGACATGCATTATGTGGTCTGTCCATCTTATATGTTGGTCTATGATAACTCCGAGGTATTTTATTGATGTTACTTTCTCTATCATAGGGCATATGCAAGGGTTATTGTTTTTGCTTCATTAAAAAATGGGACTGTCCAATCGATTCAATCGCCCCTTAGGATGTTCAATGGTACTTTTAGAAATGTAGAGGGTAAAGGGCGTACTACTCTATGCTTTAACATAGACCATCAGCACGGTTACAAATATTAATTAAAAAAAAATGTATTAAAAATTATTTAATCGTTTAAATAAAATGTTTTATTTATAAAATTATAAAAAATTATAAAAAAAATTATAAAATGTATTTTTTAAATTCGTATTATGACGTTGTAAATGTGGCATCATCGCAAGCATTTGAATGTTGGCAGAACTTTTTACTCATAGTTGACGTCTGCTAAAACGCTAACCTTATACTTCTCTGACTACTCATCTACACAGCATATTACTTTCGTGCTTCGGCCAAACCCAACATTCACTACCATACCCACAGATTACGGACAGATGCGAAAGTTGAGGGTCTTACGGCGAGAGAGATAAACATTCAAACCAATTTAAATGTCCTCGTGTGTATTTAAAGAGCTTTTTTCGTGTGCGTTCGGGATGTTCGGACGTAAGCCTCGATCACACAGAAACGTTATTAAATACTTTGTGCAACGATTCGTCTTTAGATGATGCTAATATGACGTGATCATCGGCGTAAAGAAGGCATTTGACGATCAAATCATTCATGCACTTTCTTTCAAATATTTTAATCAACCGTCTATGAATAAGTTAAACAGCTATGGCGAAGCCACAAATCCCTGTCTGACACCTTTTCGATATTAAACTCTTTACACGTTCCGAATTAATTTCGGTATTTTCGGAAGCGAGAGGGGAATCCTTTTGACTGAGGAAAAGATTAATCAAAACCGTTTTAGACAGTCAAGCGCCCTTTTCAATCAAATTTTCCGGCAATTATTGACGCAAGCGTCAAACGGGTTCCTAGACGGTTAATCATGCTTGACTCGATCGATTGACGTGGCTTTTTGATCGAAATGATTGACCGTGAAGGGCTTAATAAATAATTGTAAGTAACATCGATAAGGATAGTCATAAAGTTACTAGATAAAATAATTGAAAAAAAAAGCTAAATTAGAATAATCATTAGAAGACTCGGAAGAGAAAAAAGAAAAATATACATGACCTACCTATATAAAGAAAAAGCTTTCAATGGCACAAAAATTTGGAAAATACTAAAAATTGCATGACACAAAAAAATATACTCCGTTCGCTTGGGGTGTGAAGCAGAACACTGATTTATGCAAACCCGCACATGTCCCGTTTAGCTGCCCCACTTTAGTTGCAATTTTTGTGGAATATTTTAAATTTTTTCTAGCATTCACAAAAAATATTTACTTAAGAGATAACCCATAGAAACTTTTATTATATTAAATTTTTTATCTTGCATATTATTGACATTTTTTTACATATACCAAGCGCAAAACAAACGTTGTTGTTAGGAACCTATCGATATTAATCTGCCGATAAAAAAATTTGTTTTCGAAAATATATAAGCACGTGTATTTAAGTTATTTTTATTCTTATCCACAAAAAATTAAATTTATTCTATAACTGAAATGGTTATTAATTATACAAGGGCAAAAAGTATTAGATTTAAGCTCGGTCAGATATTATATCACTTTTTGGCGAATGAGAACCCACTTGATTGCAATTTTAAAACAACGTTTGCTTCAAATGTCAGTATGGGTCCACAGTCGACTTGGCATACAGTTAGTAAACCAAAAGTTATTGTTAATTTGTAATTAGAATAAATATAATAAAAGTTCGTTAATTTAGCACAAGTGATGAAATAGGTTGATTCGATCAAGAATTTTTTTGTAATTCGTAACCCATTTTTTTGAATCACCACGTATATACATCAGGGTGTGCCAAACAAACTTTTAATTTTTGTTTCTTTAGTTAATATCGCCCAAGATGACGAAAAAAACGTTCTGGTAAAGTTTGAGCTGTTAATATTAATGAGGTTGTCGTGGTACAATATTGTCAGAAAATTTTAGATTATACGCGCGGTAAAAGTATATAAGCTTGTAGCGAAGTGAGTTATAATTATTATGCAAGACTGTACCCGTGGAGACGTTACCCATACAGTATTCACATGTATGCATATACTAATACTTCCGCATACTTTTAAAAATTCTAACCCGGCAACGTCGCTTATGCCCCACTAGTTGATATATTATTGGAGAAGAATCGATGTACAGTATAGATCTTCATTATCAACATTTATGTTTAATATGAAGATTATATTAATATTATTTTTTGTGTTGCTATTACATATATATTCTCTTTTGATTATAAGAAGTAACTATGCGATGCGCATACCTACACTTCTTAAAATAAGAAAATAAATTTGATAGAAATATATTAAATAAAAATATTGTACCAATATTATTTTTTTTATTAAAATTTGAAATTTTTTACCCGTAATAAATATATATGTTCTACTAATATAATTTTAAATATTGATTTCTTCATCAGTCCGTTTAAATTTACCGCGCAAGTAATATCTATACTCGCGTACAGCGTTGCCAAGTATGAATAATTGGTCGCTAGTATGTATACTTTTTTATACATTGAATTTTTATGAGTTGAACTTTACACGGTTATTTATTAACAACTAGCTGGTCGATTTTTTTTTAAATTTAGAACAAAAACATTGGGGCTGTTAGATTTTTGAAAGTTAGTTTTTTTCTAGAACTATTCAACTGGTACAGAAATAAAGCGAGCGTATACTTTCCATGTTAATTATCCAATTTTTAAGTAAGTTTTTCTCGGATTAGAGGAGGTCAATTGACTTCAAATTTTAAGGGTAATTTTATTATTATGTCCTTAATATATAAACAAAAATTTAGAATTTTCTGACATTACGCCTACACCACGACAACTACCTTAAGAGGTCGCCCATCGTGATTTTTGATTTCCCATTTAAATAACAGGTTTTTATTTATTTGGAATTTTATCGCGCTCCCACGAATTATCGGCCAGCGGAATTAAATACATACTTATAGTGAATTAAACGATCTACAAAAAAGATCTGATATGATTTTTAGCTTACTCGACTCGTTTAAAAAGATTATTTTTACAATTTGTTATACTTTTTCGCAAAATAATACTTTAAAAACCTAAAATATCATAATTACCGTTAAGTTTATCGAGTGTTTTTCGGTAAAACAATAAAATTTGTACGAAATATCAATAATCCTTGGAAAACCGATTTTTTCCTACACCTAATTTTTGAAAAAATTCTTCTTCTTGTGCCTTATTCTCAGTGAACGTTGGAGTTTACTATGGCCCATCTGATTTTATTTGCTGCAGCCCGAAATAGATCCATATATGTCATTCCTGTCCATTGTCTTAGATTTCGCAGCCACGATATTCGTCGTCTTCCAGGACCTTTTTATTGCCGTTAAGCTTGCCCTGCATAATAAGCTGAAGTAGGCTATTTTTCTGGTTTCGCATAACATGTCCGAAGTATGAAAGTTTGCGTTCTTTGATTATGATTATATAGCTAACTCTCACAGATATCCTTCACCCTCTAGAACATAGAAGAAGAGTTGCAGACCAATCATTGCTCTACAGATATTTCCATGGCAGATGCTCCAGAGAAATAAAAACTCTTGTACCACCATTGGCCGGCCACATTCGGCCGAAGAACTCGGCACGCTGATCAGTCTCACACATTTACTCTCAAGCTTGACACTACAAGGACCAATCTTCATCAAGAATCCTTCTTTTACAGTGCTGCTACGGAATGGAATAAGCTTCCAAAATCAGTTTTTCCAGAGAACTATGACCTGCAACTTTTTAAAAAACGTGTCCACAATCATTTCCTTTCTATAATCCCTCTCCCTTCTAATAGTCCGCGGCCCACACGATAGGTCTACCCTTTTTGCGACTATTTTCATAAAAAAAAAAAAAAACTCGCCGATAATTCGAGTTGTTTTTGTTTTAAATTTGACGTTTAAAAAATTGCCGATTTTAATTTTATGAATATAACCACTTATTTTTATACAAAATGTGCATCTTTATGTGTATCTTTATGCAATTCACTATGTTCGCATAATAATTACGGATAAAATTAAATAACTAGCATGTTGCTGGTGCTCTTCGCTTTGCACATGGAGGTCAAGATAAATATTGCATAGGTCAATGACCGCGCGCCAAAGAAATATTTACAATACGGAGTATCTAAAAAAAAAAACTATTATTATCCATGCATAACTAGTCTTATCGGTACATTTTTCTTTCGGAAAATAATAAACAAAATCCTGTGGACCAGGAGTGTATGCAGAGTTAGTGAAAAATGGGACAGGAAAAATTGTCAGAATACTGACACGACTATTTAATAACTACCTTAATGGCCAAGAAGTTCCCAAGGAATGGAAGGTCGCCTATATTTCATCAATTTACAAGAAGGGCAATAGAAGCGATAAGTAGACTATATGGACGAATATTTAGAGATTTAATAAAGGCAGAATATGTAGAAGAGGAAGAACAAAGTGGTTTTAGAAGTGGAAGATCTTGCAGTGATAACGTGTTTACCATAAAACAAATAATAAAAAAGAGATCGGCAGTGAACCTAGAAACACACATTTTTATTTATCGATCTTACAAAAGCATACGACAATATACCCACGTGCCTAATCTGGGAAACACTACACCATAGTAAAATAATCAGACACTAGTTGTGTAAACGCACGAGGGATCATTTTCATTGATTTTCTTCGAAAAAAAAAACAAACGTTTTGTTTCATGATAATGCACCACTTCGCCCATCCGTTATCGCGATGGTCAGTTACAGTTCGAATCGTTTCTTCGGGGCCACCCCATTTGCCAGATTTAGATCCGTCGGATTATTTTGAAAAAATGGTTCGGTGATACGAGGTTTGCCAAAAATAAAGAGCTCGATAATTCTCACAGCATATCGAAACTACTGAACATCGTTTATCGAGCTAAATAATATTTTATCCCAAAATTTTTGTTTTTTTTTTAATTAAGTCGGGCACTTCTGAGACCATGCCTAAAATGCAATTAGGACTTTACTTCCCGATATTAGGGTCAACGCAGGAGAAAGTTTTACCGGTGATATTTTTTTTGGTCCTAAGTTGTTACGGAATAACATTTTTATTGACCACGGTGAATGAATTATTAGTAGACCCGTCAAATTGCAACGCTTGCTTAGTTCCAGTAATATCATCGCAAAATGATTTATGATCTCAGTGAATGAATTATTCGGAGGACTTTTGAGAAAATACGTACTTACACCGGTTGTCCTACCATTTTTTCTTCGTCATATTGCAACGCTTACTTAGTTCTAGTGATATCATCGCAAAAATAAAATTTCGTGAATTGCCAACGGGTGTAACAGACGAGAAGTAGGTTTTAAAAGCACAGTCACACACCGAAAACCCAATTCAAAGAGTATTTTTCTTTAAGTTGACTGCCTACCACCCTCAAAATATACTTGTACATCGCGTATTGTTAAAAGTAGCAATTTAAAACGACACTGCGAAACAACTCCTTCATGTGTGCTTGGTAACAGTTGGAATTGTTGTTTTGCGTCTTCGAAGGGCAAACATGAGTTTGTCAAGACCTATCCTGTGATGAGAAGGGGCGCAACACCCCGAAACCGGTCCATAGGTGGTTACTTCGAATGGATAAATTTAATAATTCTTTCTTTTACTTAACAAGTATCTGCATATCACCCGAAATGGGATTATGTATCGGTTATAATTCAATGCTTGTCGTATGCATATAGCCAGGAGTGTAGTTGTTTGCTGAAATATAATCGACCCACATATTCCTATAGTATAGGTTAACATGCGGCTAATTTAAGTGGTTTCTTAAAAATCAGTTTTATTGTGTTTTTAATTATTTTAACATTGTCCCAATGGGAATAAGCTTTGAATATGAAACTTTAATAAGAATTCCCAGTAAAATTAAAAGTGTTAAATGTACACCATATAGGAGGGGGCTCGAAATAAAGTTTGGGAACCGCCAAGTTAAATCTATTTTAGCATAATGCGTAGTTCAAAAAATTATGCGCACCCTGTATATTTCAACTTCCGTAAATTTTATTCGAGATGGGATGAGAATTTAAATGCGTTAAAAATTTAAAGATGAAGTAATCTACAGCTGAAAGGAAGTTCCATAACGAGGATTTTATGGGTATCAATTACCGATACAAAAGCCACAAGTGTTTACAGATTGTGGGGCGTAAGGGTGCCTATGGGTAAATATTTTTGGTGCCTATACAACTAGGTTACAACCTACAAAGTAACAACAGTTGATAATAATACTTTAATAGTAGATTCTGTCACTCTGTGAATGTTGTGTATTACACAACAATACGCCCTCGTACACTTTTAAATAAGAAAAAAGTTATTGGATTTTTTTTCGAAGGGTTATTTGAGGAAAATAAGAATTTGCATGAAACATCTTGTTGAAATTGAAAACTAAACATCTTAAAAAAATATTACTTACGTACATACAAGGCAAAATTGTTTTTAAAACTAAAATTCCAGTTATTACAAAAGATATTCTACTTTTCCTAGGATGTTTAACAAGATAATTGATGAAATTAATTTTTTTTGGCACCGGCAAACATAACAAAGGTTAAAGCAGAAGATCAATTCACTGAAAACATCCCAACACCGGGAGGAATTAGGCAGGGTGACAGTTCAAGTCCCTTTTTGTTTAATCTTCTCATGGATAAAATTATAAATAAAGTAACAGATCTTAACTTCGGATACAGACTGGGCAACAGAAGAATTGGTATGTTGTGTTACGCCGATGATGCAGCAATTATTGCCGAATAAGAAAACGACCTACAGAGACAAATCTTACAATTCTTCCAAGTAAGCCGCCAACTCAATTTGAACATTTCTATTAAAAAAACCAAATGTATGACAATCCCATATAACAGGTGACCCAGTTAAAGACCTGAGGGGCCAGATTAACAAAGCATCCGCACTATCAGGATGCCTACGATATATAGTCTGGTCAAACCAGTTCATGCGCAAAGATAGCAAAATTAGAATCTACAAGACGAAACACATGCGAAGGGTGGCCGAAATGAAAACAATAAGCACAATAGTGGGGAAAAAAGAAGAGACAGAGTAAGAAATGTAGATATCAGAGAACAAGATATTTTAAGATGAGGAAGAGGAAGAGGCAGTGGTACAACCATGTAAGACGGATGGACGAGAACAGACTTCCGAAAATAGTTCTAGAAAACAACCCGCCCGGCTCAAGACCTCCCGAGAGGCCACCTAAAAGATGGACAGATATTTGGCAATCTACCTCTCAGGAAAAGATGCAAAGGCAGCTCCAGAATTAACAGATCGACAGATCTCCAAGAAGTAGAAGAAGAAGAGAGTTTTTTTGGAAGGGGTAAGTGGTAGGTACGTGGAAGGGGTTTGATATTATTAAGGCTAACTTTTGTGTGGTTTCTTGTAAAAACAAAAATGTTTTAAATAAATAATTTTTGAACACTAAATATTGACGTATTTATCAGTGATGATACTATTTCATTGTACTATGCGGTCCATATGTATGGAATAAATTTATTTTTAGTGTTATGTACTTATTTGTTAAAAAAAAACTGAAACAAGTCCATTGCCAATGACAATTTGACAATTCATAGTATGAAAATATCACCCCCTTCAACCCCCCTGAATTATGGGCAGCCCTTAAATTTTTTTAAATAAGAACCCGCGAGTGGCACTTCGCCCTGTTATTTCAACTTGCACAAAATTTTAAAAACTTAATAACTGACTAGATAATTGCTCGTTAAGATTAAAAATAGATCGATACCATCAATTATTTCAGTTTATACTCCATAAGTAAAACTCGTTCAGCCAACGTAAGTATAAACATTATCTAAGATTATGTAAAAACAAGTCATTAACCTTTGGCGTATGCAACAACATATGTATTGTTTTTGATGAAAGTGAAAAAGTAAGAAAACAAAATAAAAACGTATGTTTACTACCATCTGATTTCTATTTTAATGAATAATTTTCAAATTCCACGTGTATGTTAATATCGCCGGTTACCGGTATACACATTTTCAAGGTTAACAGCTCAATACAAGTTTTTTTACGTTTTCCAGAAAAATAATACGCATTTTCCATTAGAGCATATTTTTGCATAACGACAAGGCCAAAACACATCTTATATGTTACGAGACAACTTAAAAATTACTAATTTTGTCCGACGTAGTATCTGGTTTGCTTTTTAAATATTAATTATATTTTAGGAAACAAAATGTACAAATTCATAAAATTACTAATAAATTTTACACACATAACACTCTCTTTAAAAATTGACATCAGGTGTGTGTGTATAGAAACAAACTATTTAAAAATTACTATTTTTCTAATTTACATCGACATCAACAATATTAAAATATTTACAAAAATTGTTACACCATTTAGCCACTGAATTCCTGAGTTATAGTATACTCGACCGATGTAGTGTCTAAGGTTGAGTAATTCGCAAAACAAAATAAAATAAAATTTCATCCTTTAAGGTCCAATCCAGTTTACCTTAGATAAATAAAGATCCCCATTCACAATTTTCCAAGAAAAAGATATAAAACACAACAAAAGACAGCTGATCTAGATATATCCAAATTTAAACAAGATAGAACACGCTATAGAATGGATTTTATTCTGAAAAGTCCGAATAGGTTCGAGATGAAAATGAGAAGTTTAAAATAGCCACGTCATTTAACTAGATTTCATTTTTTGAATAATACCGAAACACTGATATTAACAAATATTTTAGTAAATTTTTTTCATATCTACATTTACATACTTTTCTAATTTAAGAATGTTTAAGTATTAGCAAACCATTGAAAAATAATTATTCATAATATTTCATCATTTTAACAAAAAGCCGGCAGTATGTTTTTGCCATTTCGGAAACTACTAGATATCAACCTTTTTATAACTAAATACATGGTACATGTAGGGGTTAGGAAAAATTCCTAATTAACTTCCCAGCCTGCTATGTATTGTAACGAACAATTCATTTATTCGTTAAAATTTATATGTTCATATAAACGCTTTTAAAAATTGGCCAACAACTAATGTGTTAAGTACAAGAATTTAGCGAAGCGAATAAAAAAGGGGTGCATATAAAATGTATAGGATTTTCAAGAACAAAGAACTTATCGATATAGCAACACTGATATAGAGAACGAAACGGTCGAAATTCAGGTAGTCGGCAATTAAAAGCAATGTGGAAATTTATATTGTTTAAAGAGGATTGATTCACTTCCTACAAAATGTAATCAAATAAAAGAAACTCACCGTAATTTTCAGTTTCTTCAATTATCCTTTCGACCATATTTGTTGATGTATTGTTTCTCAAAAAATAAGTTAAACCAAAAAACCTTGCAGGTTTAAAACAGTTGAAGTGAAAATTAAGATGAATAATAAAGAGAAAAAACGGCCGGTCACGACTACTTTAGGCACAAAGAAAAAATTCGTTGGTTCACACTATATTCCCATCGTTGTACTTCTACACTCCGTTGATGTTAAATTCCGACTGATTTCCAAGCGCCTACTTCATCTGTTGGTCACGTAGAACGTCTCGTTTTCTGCGTCTGCGTCGACTCCAGCTTACGTGGATCGTATGATTTGTGTTTATATGAATAAACAGCGATGCCAGGTATTACGATTTATCCTTTAATTTGCTCAAGTGTGTAGTGTCATAGGAATTTTCCTACGGATCAGAGACGCATTAAGGCAGTTTTACAAATATCTCGAGGATAGTTGTCGATGCTAACTGCTAACTATAGATCCAATAAGTCAGAGTGTTAACATTATTAGTTGTCGTGCTTAGCAATAATACAAAAGTTAGTATATATTTGTATCACATTTTAATAATCTTTGGTCTATCGAATTTTTATTCATGAAAAATGTACCACAGCATGTAAAATGATTAACATTTTAAACAATGACATGAAACTACCAAAAAAAAATCATAATTTTTCTCAAATAATAAAACACACTATTTATGTTAATCGTGTTGATCTAGTGCTAAACTTAGTCGTATTTACAGTTTTGCAGACATAATTTTAATAACCAGAGAATGGATAAGACTAAATAACGAGAAAATATTAAGGTACAAAATCTTTATAAAATATGATTTAACAATAATGAAAGCATTGTAATCGATTAGAGTGTCAAACAAAGCTCCTCGGACGTCAAATATATTTGTAAATAACAGCGTAAGATAATTTGAATGCTAGATGAATTGGGGGAACAAAAAATGAACTCTTTTCCAATAATACCCATTTACTTAGTGATTAAGATACATCTAAATCTAAAAAATTGAGTTTTCTTTCTACTTACTCGATTAATAATGCGTTAATGTTCTGTAAATATTTTTTAAGTCCACTTTAAGTACTAAGCCACCCACCCGTTTTTACGAAAATTTTCACATTGACCGCAATACAACCGATACCTTTCAGCACACATCGACTAGTGAGCAGATTCGATCTACAGGGCCCTATTTATATTCTGAAAGGGATGAAGAGACACGCCACCCTTAACTTTTGGGTTTTTTCCTTGATAGGTAGTTTTTGGCTCATCCCGCCGATAGTTAATTAGCTAAAATCCTATTAACTTGCAACGAATGTAAAAATTTTAAGCGAAGATGTTCTTAGAACGAATCATTTTTTTTATTATATAGCGTATTGTCCACGTTTCATTGCTCCCATCGCTGCCATTGGCTCCAGGTAGGTGATCCGCAAGGTCGTCGGTGCGAATATCACATGCTGTTAGATCTGGGCTAAGCGGTGGATGCGCTAGCTTCCCCCCGACTGATCTGTACTGCGTTTGTTCTTTGAGTGAAAATGATCGTTCAAAAGGAAATGTTTCAAATAAAATGTTACTAAAGATAAGATAAAAAAAGTTTGTTCTCACTTCTCAGATAGATTGGAATTAACTATAGATGAGATTTTTCTCTCTTCGCCTTTGCAAAAGATTTATTGATTTAACATATTTGTTTGAAACTAAAAGATCTATACTGGCTGATAGGTAGAAAATTTTCAATTATAAAAAATAAGGTACTGATCTACCAAGCAATCCTCAAGCCCATTTGGACCTACGATATCACACTGTAGGGATCAGCAGCCAATTTGAATATTGAAATTCTGGAGCGATTCCAATCGAAAGTGTTAAGAATTGTTGTAGATGCTCCATGGTTTGCGCCAAATTTTGTTACAGCCCGTGATCTTTAAGTGGAATCGGTCAAAGCGGGATTAAAAAACTTATGCAAAAGCTATAAAAATAGATTAAGATATCATCCAAGTTTTCCTAACTGAATCGTGTTCATGCCCCGGCCTGGGAAGAATAATGTTCAACATATTTGGATACACCAACCTAGAACCTACCGATTTTAAAAAATCTCACCCTATACAACCATGAACTTCGTGAGAAGGGTTGGATTGTGTGGTGAACTGTGACCTCTAGTGGTGAGCCACAATAGACCTACTAAGGGTCGCGGTGGAGGGGCGACCACGCCCCACTCACATGATACCTAGCCTAACCTAACCTAGTCACCCTGAATGACCCCTGGGTGTGAAAAGTATAGCCTTATTCCACCAAAGTTAAATAATATTAGTACTATAGTTACTGGATACATGGACATTACGTCATCCCTCGGCCATATAAAAAAATATATATCATCCAAGTAGACTGACATCTAACCTCATGGTAAAATCAGCAGCCCAGCGTAGACTTAAGCGTTATGATCCATACGACCTAATTAATAGGTTTTTAACGAGTGTTAGTTTATCCCCAATAGACAAAACAAATGAATCTAGTTATTAATTATAGCTGTAAGAGATAGTAATCACTGGATTCCTGTCGAGCATGTCAACTGAATTGTATTATCACACAATTTGCTTTTTATAATAGTTATTATAGATTGCAAATAATTAAAGGAATAAAAAAACATATTTATTAATTAATTAGGTAATCCTGTTTTAAGTTATGGCTATAAGCGATCGCACTGTATATACATTGTTAGGATACTTTTTATTCGTGTTTATGCATAACGTCTAAACTTCCTATTTTCAATGACTATTTACTTAAATATTTCGCATTTTATGGATGCATATTTAATGCAGTTTTGCTATTTTTAACATTTTCACGTTGACTCCATTATTTTAATTGCATGTGTCATTTATGTTTTTTTAAAAATGTTATTATCACACCTCTCATAAAATTTAACATTACTTTTCAACGATCCATTACAAACGGGAAATTGTTAAAATGACACTTATTGAATGGAGGCAAGTCGTCGCGTCAGCCAAAGCCCATCAGGGGCTGTAGCGCTACGGAGTAAGCCAGTATAATCGTACACAAGAAAATTTCAAACAAAGATGGATTTGCCGAAGGTTTAAGCATCTTTAGACAGACAAATATAGAAAATATTTAGTAAAGCATCGATTATAGTATGTGTTGCCAAATGCACTGTTTTTGATGTGAGAAGTAGAACGTATATTGTACCTGTCGACGTGGCAACGTCGCCGCACTGTATTAATTTGATGGGAGCACGGTGGAATTATAGTCGTGGCCTTCTTGTTTTTTCTCGAACGTTTTAGAAATACTGGATTTTGTACAATAACGTTGATAATTTTGTAGTTTTAGGTTTAAAATAAACAAAGTACCTACTCGGTGATTAGGAATAATAACAAAAACAATACGTATAAAGGAACGAATTGGTATGAGGAAATTAAAGCGACAATTGTGTACTAATTTATATACCTATCCTAATTAAAATTAATTGGAATGATTGTACCTACATAGGTATATTATTTTGTTCACTTTTGCGTTGGACAAAAACCATACCGATGTTGATTGAATACGGGGGTGCATCAAATAGTATAATTTAGAAGTAGGCAATTGCGATTTAAAATATCAAAAGTTCTCGCCGACAAATTTTAAGTTACATTTAAAAATTTTATTTAAACTTCAAAAACGTCGTTTGGAAATATTATGAAGAATTCATTGAAATTCTAGTAAACTAGAAGGGGGAGTTCAATTGTGATTTAGATTGTAAATTGTATGGTACAGAAAGAAGGTGTTTCAAAGTAGGAATAGGTATGTGAAATTCAATAGGTAAATTCTTTATTCTTGGGGCAAGTTTCGAGTGTTATAGGAGGATTAATTTCTTTCACAAATACTTTTATGAAAAATTTGGGGTCTTTTATTATTAAGAATTGCTTTGTGTAGGTACTTTTCAATATGTTTGTTGTGTGCAGCTCAAAATGTAGCCACGTCAGACGATGAAACATGTATACGAGGTGATTATTTAATGTTTTAATTTTCGATTTATAGGAATCTGTCCACTTGCTACGGTTCTTACACACATCTTTTGTTTCCTCTACTTTCATCAGTGCTCTCATACATGCTCGTCGGTTGTTGGTACTCTTGACCTGCCCTTTCTTCTAAACAATGTTGACTCATCGAGATATTTTCGCCGAGGTCGACCTCTACCGACTTGTCCATTCACACTCGCCTTATAAATTTGTTTCGTCAATCTTTCTTCATCCATCCTTTCTACGTGTTCAAACCATCGCATTCAATGCATCCTTCGTAGAAACGGGCAAAACTCTTGCTAAGAAGATCAAAAATGACACAAATTTTGAAATAAAAAGGTCATCCATCTCGAATTCATTCGTTTTTGAGCCAATTGATTCAAGAGAAATAAAAAATACAATATTGCAGCTCAAGAATAACAAGGCAACAGGGTGGGATGATTTAAAATCGGAAACAATAAGACTATTATCAGTTAACATTGTAGATCCTCTAACTTATATTCTCAATCGGTGTGTCGAAGAAGGAATATACCCTACTGACTTAAAAAAATCGATCATTATCCCACTTCTGAAACATCTATTATTACAAATTATCGTCCAATATCCTTAGTTACCCATCTATCGAAAATATTTGAAATAATTATTAGAAAGAGGCTTGTTTCATTTCTCAATAAATATAAAATAATTTCAAACAGCCAATTTGGATTTAGAGAAGACATTTCGACTCAAGATGCTATTCTTCAAAAATTACCGATGCTTTGAATGAAAGTAAACCATCTTTGTGCATATTCATAGACTTATCGAAAGCTTTTGACACTGTCAGTCATCATCTACTCCTACAGTCTTTAGATGATATTGGAATGAGGGGTAATATTTTGAAATTGTTTGAAAGTTATTTGACGGGAAGAAGCCAGAGAGTTAGAATTAATGACGTGTTGAGTAGCGAAATGGAGATCAACTGTGGTTCTGTGCTGGGACCAACTTTATTCAATATATACATCAATGGAATCTTTTCATTAAACAACAATGGAAACATAATCGGTTTTGCAGATGACACAGCCATCTTTTATAAAACCGATAACTGAAATTCACTAAAAATTAAAGCTGAAATGGAATTTCCTCTCATAAAACAGTGGTTGGATAAAAAGTTGTTAACTGTTAATGTTGATAAAACATGTTACCTTCCATTTTGCTGTAATTCGGTTGGAATGCCTCCATTCGATCTCTTAACGATCTTTACTGAAACACCATTCCATATACACCAAGAGCGTAAAGTGAAATATTTGGGTATAGTTATTGATATTCATTTAAAATGGGACCTTCATATTAAATATACTGTTAATAAACTGAGGACAATTTTATTCAAATTTAGGAAACTCAAAGAAATCCTGCCACTGAAGTACTTGAAAACTTTGTACTATTCTCTAGTGGAAAGCCACATTCGCTATGGAATAGCAGTGTGGGGTGGAGCTCTGAATACTCATATTCATGTTATTGAAATTATGCAAATGCAATTTTTAAAACTGATATTTTGTAAGAACAATAGATATTCTTCTAATAATCTATACTCTGAAACACAAATGTTAGACATAAGACAATTGTATTTTTTATGCACCAGTATTAACTATCACGCAAGCAAACATACAGCATTGCTTCCCTCTCATCAGTATAATACTCGTCAGAGGAATCACTTTATTACACCTCTAATGGTTAGGGTCGTTGCTCAACGCTCATATACTTATTTCGCCCCTAAATTATACAATAAAATACCAGAAATAATTAAATCTATAGTAAATCTTGACAGCTTCAAAAGAGCATTGAAAAAGCACATCCTTCAAAGCCAAAGAACTGAGATGCTACGACTATTCGATTAAGTGATAAAAAATGTATTGATTCATATTTTTAATTTTAATTTCCAACTAGAAATGTGTTGTTTTATTTACGAAGCTTCTACATGCATACCCTATTTTGTATCTATTAGACATGTTTTTGTAAACTCTTAACATTATTATTGTTAATTTTTCGTTGTATGGTATTGTTGTATTGTTCGTCGATCCTTGTATTGTATTGTTATTATCTACATTTTACACTTTACATTTTATATTTTTATATTATACATAGGTGTCTTAGGTTTTTTTTTTTTTTCTACATTTTGTATTTTTATATTTCACATCTAACATTTTATATCTTATAGTTCACTTTCTACACATGTGTATTTCTCCGCGAAACAAGTGCTTGCACTTATCGCAAGAGTTCCTTATTCACTTCCACCATGTATACTTATTCAAATTTTTGTATTTATTTATTTATTGAGTGAATAAAGTTATTATTATATTATTATTATCTAACCATTATTTCGCATAAAAAATGATTTCCTACGCATAATCCCCGATCACCAGTTTGACTTCCGACCAGAACATTTAACCACGGCAGCAGTCTTCTTAGATGTGAGACAAGCTTTTGACAAAGTCTGGCACGACTAACTTCTGTATAAAATCAAGCAACCCCCCTACAATTTTATTCGCTGATGATACAACCCTTATATGCTCTGGTAAACTCTGGCAACTCTGGCAAACTCAAAATATGATAGTTTCTTCAAACACAATTTACGAAGGGAAAAACATTGCGTTTGTTGGTCTCATCATCGATGATAGATTAAATTGGTCCAATCACGTAAATCATGTAGTTCGAAAATTATCTAGTATTCCGTTTTTACTGAGACGACTAAAACGTATTACGAATTGCAATACTTTTTCTGTACCGTCCAGGAGTTTGTTGGTTGCTTATTTAAAATTTCCGAATGGTACGGAGCATTATATAATACAATGACATTTGGTTCATGTAACGATGGTAATAGTTTCCACCTGCATGCACAATAATGCGTCTTTTTCCTTCACCGTCGGTGTGTTTTATATGTTATCCTCCTGCCAAATTTTTTTTGTTCCACTTTTAGCAAAAATCTAAGTCTCGTCCAGATAAACAAATGAAGAGCATTTTTATTTACAGTGAGTATAATTTCGTTAAATAGGTATAATACGATTTTAATGTAAGTACCCACTACAATGATAATCTCGGATTACTAATTACTTTTCTAGAAATCTAATTGTTGCGGAATTGGTATAGGCTAGTAATAACAAAAACACAAAAATGAATCAACAAACCAAATTAGAGTTTAATAGCTTTAGTTAATTAGTGAAATTTGTTTGGATTACTTATTTACCTCTTTTATTATGTACAATAAATAAAGTCATTAAGAACCGATTTGGTTGAAAAATTACCCTTACTCACGGATAAGAATATTGACTCTTAATTTCCAAACAAGAAGTCCCTTATTAAATAAAATTCGAGACCTACGAAATTTGTTTAAAAATATTAGGGCAATTTACAATCGTACTTCTTAAATCTACAGTTGAATACTGGTTATCTAGTTTCTAATGATAAAACTATATTCGTGAAACATGCTTTTTCTACAACTGCTTAGCAAAGTAGCCTTTGACGCTTTCAAATTTCAACGCAAAGTTGACGTTTTCCGACAAACGTCATTTTGCGACAGCTTTGCCGCTCTAGCGCGGAAATATTTCAAAAACGCTTGCATCTCTTACTCATTCTTTTATCACGGAAAATAGTGATAGTAAAATATCGAACACACTCCTGATGTAGCAGAAAGTGCAAAAAATGTAATTTTAAATCTCCTACCAGAGAAATCGAGAGCAAAATGTAAATTTCAATACATACATACATATAGTAACGCCTTTTTTCCGTAGGGGTAGGCAGAGACCACTTACTTCCAATTGCTACGGTTCTTAGATTCATAACCTGGTGTCAATCGAAGAAGATCAATAAGTATTCAGAAAATGTGTTACTGGCTTATTTTGGAGAAAAATCAAAGACATCGAAGTCATCAACTCTTTGATCCATATATTCGATGATACGAACATGCTTGAAAGTTAAAAATAACATCGAAATCAATAAGTATCCTAAACTCATCGCATTTCTCAAAAAACAATCCGTTGGATAGAAAGCGAAAAAATCCAAAACATTTACCACTGAATATATTCACAAATTTCTACGAGAAGCTACCGATGTAGAATATCTACTAAAAAAGGTCAATTTCAATTATATCTTACGCTCTCTGTAGTTTGATGAGCAGTTAGAATAGTTTCTTAGTTGAATAATACCGTGACACTCTTGATTACTTGAGCAGTCATATTAGCCTAAAGATCTGAAGCTCAGGCATTTCAAACTGTTCGCTTGGGTTCACTTTTTTTTAATTTACGAGTTATTTTTCCTTCTATTTCGTTAGAAATATGAGTTATTGGATTGATAGCAATTTGAATAGCTTATACATTTTGGATAGCTATTGACTGTTAATTTTTTTATAGGTAATTCTAATTATGGGTATTGCTGGTGCCTGCAGACGCGTTGAATTGGTAAAAATGAAGATCGGTGACATAGAAGATAAAGATTCTATTTTAATAGTCCGAATTCCAGATTCGAAAACGAGAATTAGCCGTGTTTTTACGATTGTTAGTCATAATGAAGAAAATTCAGTTGATTATCTATCAATTTGTAAAAAATACATTGCAATCAGAGAACTTTGTCAAAATAACAATAATACTCCCCGACGCCTATTTTTACTTCATCAAAAACATTCCGATTCACACTAATATAACACAAGATCAGCTGATTTACTGACTATTCCACGACACAGATTAGCTGTCTATTGAAAAAATTTCTTGAACCTCAATCTCTATAACATCCCTGATAACTCTGTTAAAATATTGGAATTTAATAGATTTAAAACCGTAAAAAACTTCTGCTGTCATTGTTTTTAGAACATTGATAGCTATAAAGTCTTTGCCGGTTCATTATGAATTTAATTTTAATCTTTTTTTACCTCTCTTAATGTTTTTCATCTCGGTTCTCTTTATCTAGGTACTTGACCTACCAATTGAGAAGGAAGCTCAAAGGGGATTCTCCCAAAATCACCAGTCCTGTTTTTCATAGAATGACAGATGAGATCTTCATATACCAACCGTTTAAGACAGAAACACTAAACAAAACGCAAAAATAGAAGACCATGACAAGCCTCCCCCTTCCCTTCCGACTATTTGTAATGGAAAACACCAATAAAAGACTGAAAAAGACTTTAAATGAGGTGGAAGTGGTATTCTAGACGGAGAAACCTCATCAGGACAGAGAGGAAACTACCCAAATAGTTTCTAAGCCAATAAAATAGCTCAAAGACAAAACGAACAAATTCATTAAAGGAAAATTTGGTTATTTAGATGGCTACTTCACTAGTATTAACCCACAGCTTTTAGCGTATTATTACAACCCGGACCTGTTTATTTATCGGCATCCGAGCATCGACCACAACGAGGGTGCATATTAATGAGCCCTTTGTCGGCTTCCGCATCCGTCTAATAAACTCTCGCCGCGCCTAGAGACTTCTAGATGGTTCTGTCGCTTTCGCGAAATAGTCTGAAATTGTGATTGAGATATATAAAAAGAAGAGTGGTCGTGAAAAAGGGCAGTTTTTAAAAAGTGTTTTTAAGTTATGAAATTTAAATAGTTGTAAAAGTTGTAATTAGTTGAATATCTAGGTTAGGTTAGGTATCATGTGAGTGGGGCGAGGTCGCCCCTCCACCGCTCACCCCTAGAGGCTACAGTTCACCGCACAATCCAGCCCTTCTTACGAAGTTTATGGTTGTATAGGGTAGGTAGGTTCAAGGTTGGTTAGGTTAGGTTGAACCTTATTCTTCCCAAACATAGTATATGGTCAGCAGTTTCGTCTTCCACGCAGCAAAACCGACAGTCCGTTTGTTGGTTCAGACCTATCTTTCTGAGATGGTATCTTAGACGACAGTGTCCTGTAAGCAGTCCCGTTAGAATACGTAGGTCATTTATGCTCAATTCTAGAATCTGCTTAGTTGCGTTTCTCGAAGGTTTACGTAGAAACGCATGCGAGTGAGTTAACCCTGGTATATCGGACCAGTACGTGAGTATTTTCCTCTCCGCCCAGTCCAAAATAATTGTTTTGGCGGCACTTGTGGTGACTCCAAAAACCGGTTCTGGTCCAGTGAACGCAGATTCGGCCCCCTGTTTTGCAAGGATGTCGGCTTTTTCGTTTGCCTCCACCCCCCGGTGCCCAGGTACCCACAGTAGGGTCACCCTGTTGTTCGCACCAAGGTACTCTAGGGATTCGATGCAATTCCATACAAGTTTAGAATTTATCTTGTTGGAGCACAGTTCTTTTAAAGCAGCCTGGCTGTCTGATATTATACTTATGTTTTTGTTTGCTACAGGTCTGTTGGTCAACTCTCTTGCACACAATTCGATAGTTAAAATATCTGAGTGATTTATAAAAGTAAAATTTATTCCGTAAAAGTATTGAAATAAAAATTGTTTTTTTACTGTATCGAAAGTTTAAAATCACCGAACCCAAGAAAGAAGTAAATTTCGTAGCAGCATGGAATTTTTTTAAATGGACATCCTGTAGATAATGAATTTCGATCGGAATTAAATAAAAAAAAACGCGTCCCTGATTGAAACGTTGCACGAGAACCCCTTTCGACAAAAAGTTTCACACTGAAAAGCTTTAATCTCTCCCCAACGCTTAGGGTTGTGCGGGAATAAAACCATGCGTCATATTTAGTATGGATTCGAACAGGGCCTTGCTTCCTGTTTCACGTGTTTAAATGAAGGTTTGGAATGATAACACACCAGCAAAAAAATAATAAGAAATCGATGTTGAACTATGTTGCAAAAGAATGACAGCTTTATTTTAAAATATTCTGAAAGTAATTGCTGCAAAATTTTTTTTTGTTTATCATGACAGGCGACGAGTTCCTGCGACAACTGTTTTGATTCTGGTTCCGGTTATTGGTTACTGAAGTAGTTCCAATAAGCATGGCGACTTTGTATTCTGCTTCAGATATTTTAGATTGAATGATTGAAAAGCACTACAAGTGGTTATTCGTCTGTACCTTGACTTTTTAGCGCCAAGATTTCACACTTCCTCGGTGAATTTAATAAATTTTCACTAGTAATACCACTAGAGGTAAAAAATTTCCGGATATTAATTTGACCTCGCGTGGTATTCGGTAAGAAAGTTCCACACCGAATTGTGGTGGAAAATCAAATATTTTTAAAATTTATTTTTCGATTCTCAACAATGCAAATTATTTTCTTTATCAAGCAATTATTCAGGCCTTCAAATTGGTAATTTCTACTCATTGTAGTTGCATGGGAATACCATTTCAAGATAAAAAATGGTATATTCTTCAATTTTACATAAGTTTTGAGTAACTACGAGTGGTAGAAAATTGTTTTTTTTGCGTTTTTATTAACGTACGTTATGCGCGCTTTAATGGTACGGAATTCATAACCAGCGTCAGCGAGCATCAATCATAGGAGGCTGTGATCATTGTATTTTGACACTTAAAAACATCAAAAAATCTCGCGATTTGTTGCAATAAAGAATATTGCACAATCAGTAAAACCAATAAAATTCTTTGCTTAAAAAATAAATCGATTTGAAAATCATACTATACGCAAAATTGTCTGATGTAATGATCAATCGTACCATGACTTATTTATTCGCATTAATAGAGGATGTTGGCTGCAACTAGAAGAAAGAAAATTTGTTCCGAATTGTCCACGAATATTTGCATCTAAACTACGCAAAATTGAAAGTACTGAATGGGAAAGAGGTAATTAAATTAGGGTCTAAATATTATATATATTTTATTAGACATAGACACTTAATTGAAAACATTCAAAGTCCTGCATTTTCGCCATTAAGAAGAGAGGAGGTGTCCGAAGAATATAGAAAACATCTTAGGTGTGTAATTAAAATGTATCAAAACTAAATATTATGGGAACAAATAAAACCCAGTCTGTCAAAAATGGTCTGTTATTGTAAACGTCAAAAAATTTCCAGTATAATTCGCTGTTGGGTATCCCACGAGAAAAAAATTTCCACTAAAATACCTCCGTTGCCGTGGTGATCTGTCAAAATAACGTATTTTGATTGGTTCAAAATTGCAAAATTGGCTAGAAGTCAGAAGGTCTATTGCGCTTTTATAGACTTGGAAAAGGCCTATGACAGAGTGGTGAGGAGTGAATTGTGGTATACATTGTCTATGTATGGGGTGAGTGGTAGTTTAATACGAGCACTGAAATCACTTTACGAGGATTCCACTGCTTGTGTCAGGATAAACGGAGCTTGCACGGACTGGTTTAACATCGAAAAAGGTGTGAGACAGGGATGTGTGGCTTCGCCATGGCTGTTTAACTTATACATAGACAATTGTGTAAAAGATCTGAAAGAGAGTGCGTATGGATTAAAAATGAATGATTTGATCGTCAAATGCCTTCTTTACGCCGATGATCAAGTCATATTAGCGTTATCTGAAGAGGAGTTGCAGGCGATGGTTAATGTTATGCATGATTCGCTGAAAATCAAAGGGATGAAAATAAATGTGAGCAAAACGAAAGTAATGGTTTTTGAAAGAGAAGAAAGCATGACAAACTGTGGAGTTTCGATTGTGGGAGAAAGAGTGGAACATGTTAATGAATTTGTGTACTTGGGTTCAAAGTTTACGAGAGATGGAAAGTATGACAAAGACATTGAGCGAAGGGTGTTGGCAGGAAGACAAATGAATGGGGCACTGCATAGCTTTATGAATAGCCAGAAAGTGTCAAAAAAGGCACATCTGGCTGTGCATAGAGGTGTGTTGGTTCCTACCCTTATGTATGGTAGTGAATGTTGGGTTTGGCAGAAGAAGCATGAAAATAGGATTAATGCTGCGGAGATGAGTAGTTAGATAAGAAAACGCTGTGGCGTAAAAGAAGATGTGGTTACAAAGATAGATAGAGGAATGCTTAGATGGTTTGGACACGTAGAAAGGATGGATGAAGGAAGATTGACGAAACATTTATAAGGCGAGTGTGAATGGACGGAAGTCGGTAGAGGTCGACCTCGGCGAACATCGATCTCGATCAGATCAACATTGTTTTGAAGAAAGGCCAGGTCAAGAGTACCAACAACCGACGAGCATGTATGAGAGCATAGATGAAAGTAAAGGAAGCAAAAGATGTGTGTAAGAACCGTAGCCGAAGTGGAAGGAAGTGGTCTCTGCCTACCCCTACGGGAAAAAGGCGTGACTTTATGTATGTATATATGTCAAAATTGCAGGTGTGGAATTTTCTTAAAAATAAATAGCTATTACAGAAATTTTAGTAATTTTGAACGGCCACGTTCAGACGGCCGAGCCGCCGCTGGTGTGCTCCATCTGCCGTGTCGTTCATATAAAAATACTATTTCCAAATAATTTCCGTTGCATACTGACGATTGCTTAATTTTGAATCTTCATTTTCATGCGACTGAGTACATTTACTGCAAAAATCATTTCACGACGAGTTAAAAATAACTTTCTCAAACGAATCGATACACTCGAAGCTTGAATTATTATCTAAATAATGCACTTCCACTTGAGACAGGTCGCGAACATTAAAGCCGGCTGGTTACAAAAGTTTTGACACTATTTTACATGCAAAAACAGTTGCACATTTAAGTGAGTAACGCTTACAGATTTTATGGTATTAAATACAGGGTGATTCTTTAGAAGTTTCAATTAGACGTTTTAGAGAAACTTTGGATATGCCGAATTGATCTAAATTGGTTAGGTTAGGTTAGGATCTAATTGATCTAATTCCGGTTATACCGGAAGTTAACTATAACTTGCTTATTTTAAATAGAACACCCTGTATATTTTTACGTATTCCGATAAAGCTACTCTTGGGGATTCTCCCAATACAGGGGTTAGCTACCTTACACTGAGTGTTTTACGAGATGTGACCATTTTTATAACGAAACAGTGTCCGATTTGACACCCTGTATCATTATAGTTAGGCTGGTCCAATCACTCATTTTTTCTATCGCGACATATGCAGCAGAGACTTGAACAATAAAAATAGCAGATCGTCGAAGAATTGATTCATTGGAAATGTGGTGCTATAGACGGCTTCTTCGAATACCATGGACTGCTCGTCGCACCAATGAATCGATTCTAAAACAACTGAACATGCAAACAATATTGTCGACCATTGTCAGTCAACAGTACCTTTTTTTTTTTTAAGAAAATAGTCGCAAAAAGGGTAGACCTATCGTGTGGGCCGCGGACGGCCCGCACTGCGACTATTAGAAGGGGAAGGGATTATAGAAAGAAAATGATTGTGGATACGCTTTTTAAAAAGTTGCAGGTCATAGTTTTCTGGAAAAACTGATTTTGGAAGCTTATTCCATTCCGTAGCAGCCCTGTAAAAGAAGGATTCTTGATAAAGATTGGTCCTTGTAGTGTCAAGCTTGAGAGTAAATGGTTGAGACTGATCAGCGTGCCGATTTCTTCGGCCGAATGTGGCCAATGGTGGTACAAGAGTTTTTATTTCTCTGGAGCATCTGCCATGGAAATATCTGTAGAGGAATGACTGGTCTGCAACTCTTCTTCTATGTTCTAGAGGGTGAAGGGTATCTGTGAGAGTTGAGCTGTTTATCAAGCGAATGGCTCTTTTCTGAATGGAATCTAGAAGACGAAGAGAATGCCTTGGTGCTGAACCCCAAATGTGCGAGCAATACTCCAATAGAGGTCGGATTTGAGCCTTGTACGTCGTCAACAGTTGATCAGGAGTAAAAAACTTTCTGGCTTTCCACAGAAAACCTAGCCTCTGGCTTGCCGACTTTGCGATGTTAGCAACATGGTCATGCCAAGACATATTATTGGACTCAAATATTTTGGACACATTGCCAGGAAAACAGAGGGTATGGAAAAATTAATCATCAAATCATGCCCAAGATAGGGAGTCCTGGAAGCAGCTCGTTCAAAGAGTCGCGACATAATGTCACTACAACCTTAAGAGGATTAGATCGGGAGAGAGATCATTATAATTAATGTATTGCATTATGTTTTGTTATTAAAATTATTGTACAGTGTGATCCAAAACGCATATTTAAAAATGTCTCAACTTTCTTAAATGGATCATTCTGTAATTTATAACATTGTTCGACAGAACTTTTACTGCCCTTTAAGTTTCGTTAACAACTTCCTATACCTAAATCAAACTGTTATTGAAATATTCAGCTTTCAAATTATGAATTGTGAGTTAGTATTTTATTTGCGGTTTTTTAAACAAAAAACAATGAAATGAAAAACATCTAATTATAATTTAAAACTTTTAAGTAAATACCCAAAAACCCTGTTGATGCTGTCAACTGTCAACTAAAATTATAGCAATATTTTTGTTTTCTATGGCACTCAACAATAACATAATACAAACTCATAATCCATTGGTTAAAATAACGGTTTGATTTAGGTATAGGAAGTGGTTAACAAAAGAGCAGTAAAAGTTTTGTCTAACAACGTTATAAAATACAGGGTGATCCATTTAAGAAAGTTAAGAAATGGAATGCGGAAAGGAATGCGGTCCATGTTTCGCAAGAGTACAACAGAATAGACCATACATAACACTTGGTAAACCTTTCCCGGAGATGAATGTTAAGTTGCTTGGCACAGAGTAGCGGCTTGAGATTCAGAAATGCTCTTCTAGCTATTTCTATTCTAGCCTTGATTTCTTCGTCTGGATCCATCGACTGATTGATCCAGCTTCCAAGATATTTAAAGTGCTGAACTCTTTCTATATTCTCGCCATCAAGTGTTATTCTTTCCGGGCCAACATTCATTTTGCTAACAACCATAAATTTAGTTTTTTTTGACATTCATTTTCAGGAAGTAGTTGGAGGCTCTTAATATTTTAAATCAATTCGGCACATCCGAAAACCTTTCACCTCAAATATTCAGATTTAAAGTATCTCTAAAACGTCTAATTGGAACTCCCAAAGAATCACCCTGTATATTACAACGTCACAAGGTGTTAAAGTGTCATCAATTTGGAAAAGAGATTATAATCAAACCGGTGAAACGCCACAGTGCAGGGCTGCATGTTTTATCCAAATTTACTACACCACTGGAATAGATTATAGAAATAATGCACTTCCACTTGAGTTAGGTCGCGTACATGAAAGCTGGCTGGTTTTAACGCGATGTTACGTGCAAAAATGGTTGAAACATTGAGTGAACAACTTTTACAAAGTTGACATTATATACAGGATGTTTCAGATTTAAATGTAGATACTTCTTCTTCTTCTACTAGATTTAGATGATCTGTTGATTCCGGACTTGCCTTTGTAATATTTCCTGAGATGTGGACTGCCAGCTGTCTCTCCATCTCTTTGGTGGTCTTCCGGGTGGACGGGTCCCTGCTGGTTTTCCCTCTAGTACAATGCGTGATAGTCTATCTTCGGTCATTCTCTTCACGTGGTTATACCATTCTCTTCTCCTCTGCCTTCCCCATCTCACCACATCCTGTACGTCGCATTGTGCTATAATGTCAGTGTTTCTTACGTGATCTCTTCTTGTTTTCCCGGCTGTTGTTCTCAGTACTGACATTTCGGCGACTCGTAGCATCCTTTTGGTCTTGTTGGTATCCTCTCTCGCTTCTATACCATATGTCATTATTGGCCTGACGCATGTCTTATATATTTTGATTTTACTCTCCTTTCGCATGTAAGGATTAGCCCATACAGTTTCCCTTAGACATCCTGATATTATGGCTGATTTGTTTGGTTTCTCAGGTCCTTTACCGGGTCGTGAGCGCTGGACATTCTATGCCCAGGTATCTAAATTGCATGACCTGCTCTATGGGTTTATTATCTATTACCAGCTTGCATCTCATTGGCTCCCTAGCGATGGTCTTGGTTTTCCTTTTACCTATGGATATATCCATATCGAGTTGCTGACTGATCTGGTAGAACTAAAATAACTGTCTCTGTATGTCATTCTCACTTTCTGCGAATATTGCAGCGTCGTCGGCGTAGCAGACCTTGCTGATGGCCCTATTGTTCATTCTGTATCCCGAATTCATGGATGTTACTTCTTCTATGATTTTGTCTATCAAGAGGTTGAATAAAAATGGACTAAGGCTATCTCCCTGTCTAATTCCTTCTGAAGTGGGTACGCTAGATGTAATATTCTCTCCAGCTTTGATTTGCGTTCTGTTAGTAGTGTTAAGGTTGTATACCGTTGTAACTATGTCGGCAGGGGATTCCTTTTTATTTAGGATTTTTATGACGTCTTCCAGGCGGACTTTGTCAAATGCTATAGTAAGGTCGACGAAACAAATAAATGCTGGTGATTTGTACTCTATTGCTTTTTCCTTTATTTTCTTGGTAATGAAGATGGCATCGGTTGTTGATCTTTTCTTTTTGAATCCTTGTTGTTCCTTTCTGGTTTTTATTTGCTTCTCTAGTTTGTCCTTGAGCAACCCTGTAAACAACTTCATTGTTGAGCATAATAGAGTTATTTCTCTGTAGTTTTCAGGCTTTTTTTTTGTTCTTTTTTGTATATGGGGAATGTGATGCTGGTGTGCTAGTCCTTCGGGATTTCCGTAGTGCTGCGAGGTCCTTCACTTCTTGACAGAACCATGGTTTGGTGGAGTTTTTTGCATTTATGTTGATTTTTCTTTTTCCAATGGATTTTTCGGCCCCCTGGCGTATACACTTCTTTATTTCATTCCAGCATGTTTCAACATTTTGGTTAGTGAGGTCAATCTTACTCATTTTTTGCATTAATCTGTTTTCGTATGTAGATACGATACCTTTAAATAGAGGACACTTTGGTGGTTCAAAATCACCCCCATTAATAAGTCTACCGTCTTTCATAACTGAGATGCAAGACGTTATCTTGATATTGGCAAAATCTTCATGTGGTCTTAACTTTTGAAGCACTTTGTATAATCTATTTATACGTGGTAGATGTACGTCACTTATATTACCCATTAAAACTAAATAGAGATTGGAATCAGAATACAGGTCCGTCTTCAGGAAAATCTAAACAATTCTTATATTCAAAAAACAATACCCTTTATAGAAAAATTTTGTAGATCCGTTTTAATATCTGAAAAAAGCGGAAAAACCTGAACTACTGTTTTAGTTAGATATATATTAAATTTATTTTTTAGTTTGATATCAACATTATTATTACATAATATATCTTCTTCTTCCAGTGCCTGTCCGTTACCGGACGTTGGCGATCATTATGGCAATAATTTCTTTATCAACTGCGGCTCTAAATAGACCCGTGGTGGAGGTTGCAAACCAAGTTCTCAGGTTTTTAAGCCAAAAGATCCTCCTTCTGCCTGGTCCCCTCTTTCCAAGCACCTTTCCCCGTAGGATAAGCTGCAACAGACCGTATCTTTCGCTGTTTCTCATGACGTGTCCTAAGTATTCCAATTTCCGACTTTTGACTGTACTCATGATGCCCATTTCCTTGTCTAAAATGTCGAGTACTCTTTTGTTTGTAACATGAGGGCTGTCCAAGGGATTCTTAGTATACGTCGATACAGCCACATCTCAAATTCGTCCAACCTTTTACTTTCTGCATCTGTTACAGTCCATGACTCAACTCCATATAGGAGCACAGGAAACACAATACATAATATATAAAAAATGTTTTTTATTTGAAAATGTCAAGCCACACTTGCCCCTGAGTTTTTCCTTCTTTATTTCTGTCTACAAGAATGAATTAGAATTAATCTTTATCACCTTTTTATACCGGTTTAAGAAAATAGCCATTAATTGGAATTATGCCTTTTGTAACGTGCCTTTTTTTTCCCTTCTACAGTTCCATTATAATTATATCTCTGATAATTTTTTATTCCTCAAGTACTCGTAAATAGTGTCGCGTACCGTATTTTGTTGTAACTTAAATATATCATTCGTTGTAAATAGTGTTGCATAGCCTCGATTTTTGTGTATTATCGATTATATTATTGTTTGGTTTACATTTCTGTGTAGATGAGGCTAGCTATCAACACGGACGAACGCGATTCTTAGTGTGGAACATAGACTTGTGAATATTCTTGGTTTACGACAATTCCGTGTCATTTCTTGATATCTGGCTTGGGAAGTAGTCTAGTCGTGTGGTGAAAGTCTTGGGAGTGGTGTGGTGAGAATTTTTGGGGCGGTGTGATATTAACAAGTGTGCAAAACCTCTACGGTTTTTCTTTCATATCTGGCTGTATTTGGGCCATCTTAGTTGGATTTTGAAGAAAAACCATTTAATTTTTAACTTGACCATTCTATCTTACCTGCGTTGTTGATATTTTGGATTTTGGTGCCGAGTTAAAATAACCGCATGCGGGATTTATTTGAGGAAAGCCATTGTTAATTAGCAGGTGCCGTTCCATAACCAAACCGGCCACAGGAGTAGTGCATTCGTATACCCAATGGTTACAAGTAATTTATTTTTAAATATTTAACGACGTGACTTATTTTTGACACCACGATTAAGTTTTGTTTTAATTTATTTATAGTACATTGTTGGAAACTATTTATTGCATTAGATATTATGCCAAAACTAAGTACTTTGATTTATTGTTAGCTGTTGATTTTGATTATATTTGTTATAAGTTTATTATTGAACTGAGTACTTTGATTTATTATTGGCTGTTGATTTTGACTATATTTGTTATAATGTTATTATTGAACTGAGTACTTCGATTTATTGTTGGCTGTTGATTTTGACTATATTTGTTATAATGTTATTATTGAACTGAGTACTTTGATTTATTGTTAGCTGTTGATTTTGACTATATTTGTTATAATTTTGCTATTGAGCTGTGTAAACTTTGATTTATTGTAGGAGTAAAGTATCCAATATATTTTTGCTATAATTTCATTTATTTAGTTCACCATAATCTCAGTTGTTTATCGTGTGGCTCTGCTAGTGCCTATAAGACCTAGGGTTTCCGGCTTGAACCGTCTAAGTCGGTGGCGCGGCTCACTTTTATATATTTTTTTTCTTCTACCCTCTACGGCTGAGCTCGGGCATAATTTGCCAGTAGAGAGACCGCTGGCAGAGTACTCTATAGAGAACTAACAAGACGTGGCATTTTAAATAAAATTTTATTTTCAAGCATAGTACATATGACAATGTCTATGGTGAACAATTCTTCATATCTACTGAATATACGTTGAGTCGACAACAGCGCAGGAATATTCATAAACAACGTGAAAGTTTCACGAAATGCGCATGCGAAATCATAGTAGAATTTGTGGTATTTCTTTCTTGACATAAAACGAATGCACTGTCCTTCTAATTCCAAGTTTGTAGTCTTTATCGATGTGGTTGCGACGCCCCACTTTTTCCTTCACTCCTTAATTTATGTATTGATGATTTTGAAACTTCCGTCATTTGCGAACACATTTCCACCACAGTACCAACACAATACAGAGATGATTTTGGTGTTTGAAAGCGTCATGTACAGTGCAACAGAAGTACCTTGGCGGGCGACTAGCCTCCAAAATAACAAATATTCGGCTGAATATACTTCACATTCGTGAACTTCTTCCTCCGATTGTACTTGAGACTCACGATTACTGAAAATTTCGTCGTCGCCGATAGGATCGTTATTCGAATGTTTTCGTTGTGCGCAGATTTTGTGTTTCTTCGCCCGTCAAGCTACTTCTGTGGCACTGTACATTAACCGAATAGAAGCGTTTGAGATGTGGTGCTACCGTCACCTGCTACGAATATCATGGGTAGACAGAGTCCGAGACAAAAAAGGGTGCTTGCCCGTCTTCAGAAGCAACTAGAAGTCATGTTTACCATTAAAAAACGTAAGTTGGAATATTTTGGACATGTTATGAGAGGGAAGAAGTACCGTATCTTACAGAATATCATGCAAGGCAAAATCCAAGGAAGAAGATGTCCAGGAAGAAGACGCTCGTTAACGAGCAATGCTCACTCGTTTCACTGAAATGAAAACTGAAGTAATTAACTAACACACTAGGCCTATTGAAAGAGTAAGACAATACAAATACCTAGGCACGATTATTAATGGGAACAATGACAGCTCCCAAGAAATACAAGTCAGAGTAGAACAGGCGAGAAGCACCTTTACAAGAATGAAGAGGCTTTTCTGCAGCAGAGATTACAACCTTGATTTAAAAATACGACTGATGAGATG
Source organism: Agelastica alni (assembly GCA_950111635.1). Taxonomy (NCBI): domain Eukaryota; kingdom Metazoa; phylum Arthropoda; class Insecta; order Coleoptera; family Chrysomelidae; genus Agelastica; species Agelastica alni. The sequence goes on from OX467718.1 coordinate 10,642,106, forward strand.
CTATGTGCTGTCTATACTATACTATGGGATGGAGGCCTGGACACTGCCGACATGAGGAGACTGGAGGCATTTGAGATGTGGATATACCGGAGAATATTGAGGATCTCATGGGTAGAGAGAATAACCAACGTGGAAGTGATGAGACGTATGCATAAGGAGAGAAAAGTGATTCCGACAATTAAAAGAAGAAAACTGCTGTACATGAATTCCAATGATTTCAATAGATTTGCCATTTAATTCCAAGCTATTAAAGTTTCCAGTACGTCTGGCTTTCGCCCCGGGTTCTGCTAGTTTTTATATAAAAACGCATCACCCGGCAAATTTATTAATTTTATTATTTCGTTGATGGTGCATTATTTTCATGAACATATTATTACACCATAAACATTTCTATTCGACTCGTTATAGAAATTGATTTTTATTCAACGAATCAATAAAGTAGGAAGCTATTTATGTACCATTAATGCACTTCCGCTTGTGGTAGGTCAATTTATATATCAAACATCGCTTATACAAATTATGAAGTCATTTAATGTATTAGGGACGTCTTCAACTGCGTGTCGACATGTTTATATATTATTAGTATTTAACCATTTTTGTATAATTTTTTTTATAAATATACGTGGTTCATGAAACAAACATTTTGATGTGATAAAAATATACAGGGTGATTCTTTGGGAGTTCCAATTAGACGTTTTAGAGAAACTTGACATAATTAGAATTCGAAAATTTGAGGTAAAAGGTTTTCGGATATGCCGAATTGACGTACACACATACATATAGTCTCACCTTGCTACACACCTTCTTACACACTTCTTTTGCTTTCTCTACTTTCATCAGTGCTCCAATACATGCTCGTCGGTTGTTGGTACTCTTGTTGATCTGATCGAGATATGTTCGCCGAGGTCGACCTCCACCGACTAGTCCATTCACACTCGCCTTATAAATTTGTTTCGTTAATCGTATTTCATCCATCCTTTCTACGTGTCCAAACCATCTAAACATTCCTTTATTTATCTTTGTAACAACATTTTCTTTTACACCACAGCGTTATCTTATCTCACTCTTCTTTACTTTATCCAACCGAGTCACTCCGGCTATACTTCTCAAACTACTCATCTCCGCAGCATTAATCCTATTTTTATGCTTCTTCTGCCAAACCCAACATTAACTACCAACACACCTCTATGCACAGCCAGACGTACCTTTTTAGACACTTTCTGGTTGTTCATAAAGCTACGCAGTGCCCCATTCATTTGTTTTCCTGCCAACACCCTTCGCTCAATGTCACTGTCATACTATCCATCTCTCTTAAACTTTAAACCCAAGTATAAAAATTCATTTACTTATTCCACTCTTTCTTCCTTAATCAGAACTCCACAGTTTGTCATGCTTTCTTCCCTTTCAAAAACCATTACTTTCGTTTTGCTTACATTTATTTTCATCCCTTTGTTTTCAGGGCATCATGCATAACATTAACCATCACCTGCAACTCCTTTTCAGATGACGCTAATATTACTTAATCATCGGCGTAAAGAAGGCATTTAACGATCAAATCATTTTCAATCCATACGCGCTCTCTTTCTAATCTTTTACACAATCGTCTATGTATAAGTTAAACAGCCATGGCGAAATCACACATCCCTGTCTCACACCCCTTTCGATGTTAAATCAGTCCGTGTAAGCTCCGTTTAGGGAATTTGCATATTATTTACTGAAAGGAAGATATTAAGGGTGGGAAGTTTTCAAAGTGACACTCTGTATTTTTATAAACATCAAAATGTTATCAGAAATACTTCATACTTTTCTTTGATATTTTAAATGTGAGTACTAAAGCATTGCAAATTTGTAACTAAATATTTTAAACGAAACAATGACCTATAAAAATTTAAAAAAATGCATTGTTTATGACAGCTATATTTTGGGTCGGACGGAAGACTGACGGTCGCCATGCCCGTTTAACCCTCACCCGCCCCATCACATGACATCAAAATGTTATCGGACATTTTTATAAACGTTGCACTAAAAATTAAGCTTCTTTTTACCATTTTGAGACCTTTGATTCGTGCCTCATGAACCCTTGTGGAAAAGACAAAACTGCAGGTAATAGAAAATGTCCTGATGAAAAATAAATTTTGTTTTTAAACTAGACAATCGATTTTCCAAATGATTCCTGCGCTCTCTACCAAAACTTTTGGTTATAATAGAGGACGCTCCTAATGAAAAACAAAATAATAAAAAACTTTACTAACTTAAATTTTTGAAACCTATTTATAACTTTTATAAATTGATAATACCTACTGTTAAAGTCGACTGACTACACTGCTCGTGTTTAATGAAGTTTAACAATTATTTTATAAATGGTTACATTGTTTTTTGAGTAATTTAGACAATTGGAAGGATGTGGGTTGACATATATGGAATTATGGGTGCGGGTGATTGTATACAGAAGCAGAAGAAAATGTTTCGAATGCGACAACTAGTAAAATAAGATTTAAAAAGGTGTGTGTTCATTTTTATTTAACAGCTTTTCCATCGTATGGAATTGAAATTCAATAAACCGTATAGCTAAAACAAGGATTATTTTTTTAATCATAATATCATTTATTTTATCCTGGTTTATTTATGATTTTTGGTATTGATTTTACACTGCTTCAAGTAATTAACGAACTACTTAATATTTTTGAAAAAAATATGGCCATTCGAAACAATTTGTAAAATATTTCATTACATTTTGCAAGACCCCTGCATGTTTATTATTTTAAAATAAGCTTATTTTAATAATAAACTCTTTATTCTATATTGAGTAATACCCCATTTACAGTTTCGCAGACGATAGCACACTTGTCTCAACTTTCACATCCTATCAATCACTTTCGGTGAATGATACAAATAGACTCAGGCAAGAACAGGTTGATTCCATCAATAGAGATCTTAAAGCAATCGTCGAGTGGGGAACCAACAATCTTGTTCAGTTCAACGCCCAAAAAACACAAAGTGCCACGTTTTCCAAGAAAGTGAATTCCTCCAATCATCCCATCACAATGTCCGGAAATACCCTTGAACCAAGTCCCTCCATCTCCATTTTGGGAGTCACGGTGTCCAATAATATATTCTGGCATGACCATGTTGCTAACATCGCAAAGTCGGCAAGCCAGAGGCTAGGTTTTTTGTGGAAAGCCAGCAAGTTTTTTACTCCTGATCAACTGTTGACGACGTACAAGGCTCAAATCCGACCTTTACTGGAGTATTGCCCGCACATTTGGGGTTCAGCACCATTCGGTTAATAAACAGCTCAACTCTCACAGATACCCTTCACTCACTAGAAAATAGAAGAAGAGTTGCAGACCAGACATTACTCTACAAATATTTCCATGGCAGATGCTCCAGAGAAATAAAATCTCTTGTACCACCACTGGCCACATTCCGCCGAAGAACACGGCACGCTGATCAGTCTCACCCATTTAATCTCAAGATTGACACTACTAGGACCAATCTTCATTAAGAATCCTTCTTTTACAGGGCTGCTACGGAATGGAATAAGCTTCCAAATTCAGTTTTTCCAGAGAACTATGACCTACAACTTTTTAAAAAGTGTGACCACAATCATTTCCTTTCCATAATCCCTTCCCCTTCTAATAGTCGCAGTGCGGGCCGTCCGCGGCTCACACGATAGGTCTACCCTTTTTGCGACTATTTTCATAAAAAAAAAACCGATAAATTTAGCTAAACATATCAGCCGCCTCTTTTTATATTATTACAACCCGGCCCTGTTTTTATTTGTCGGCGTCCGAGAGTCGATAACAATTAGGGTGCATATTAATGAGCGCTTGGTTATGCCAGTCTCCGCGATCTCAAACGAGAAGGTAAAATGATTGTACCGGACTCTCGAGAAAAAGGTCGATTACTGTGTAATTATGATTTAGAGGTATAAAAAGGACAGCGGCCGCGAAGAGGACAGTTTTTAAGTCTTAAAAGTGTTTACGAGTTATGAAATTTAATTAGTTGTAATTAGTTGAATGTCTAAGTGAATATCTATGTGATTTGTAAAAGTAAAATTTATTGTGTAAAAGTATTGGATTAAAAATTGTTTGGTTACTGTATCGAGAGTTTAAAATTACCGAACCCAAGAAAGAAGTAATTTTATAACAACATGCTACGGGTAGCACAGCTTATTTTTGAATATCAACGTCGCTAATACGCATTCATCAAATCATCGGTCGACTATCTAGTTCGCAGGTGTTCACTTGAAAAGGAGTTGGTCAAATCTTTGGACATTTCAAAATATTAGCGCGCGCTGGTTCTAAATAATTTCTCAGGATATTTTTATTGTTTGCGTTTTATTTTTATTGTGATATTTGTAAAATGACTTTTTGGAGACCGTTCGAGGTAAATGATGAATCTAACGAATTGCTTAATATTTAAATATATATTCATGGTTAAAAGCTGAAAATGTCAATTTAACTCAAGATGAAATATGAGATAAGAAAACGCTGTGGTGTAAAAGAAGATGTGGTCACAAAGATAGATAAAGGAATGCTTAGATGGTTTGGACACGTAGAAAGGATGGATGAAGGAAGATTGACGAAACAAATTTATAAGGCGAGTGTGAATGGGCAAATCGGTAGAGGTCGACCTCGGAGAACATATCTCGATCAGATCAACATTGTTTTGAAGAAAGTCCAGGTCAAAAGTACCAACAACCGAAGAGCATGTATGAGAGCACTGATGAAAGTAGAGGAAGCAAAAGATGTGTGTACGAGCCGTAGCAAGTGGAAGGAAGTGGTCTCTGCCTACCCCTACGGGAAAAAGGCGTGACTTTATGTATGTATGTATGAAATATTTAAAAGAATACGCAACTTAACGAAAATTACTTATTCCACAATTTCTTCTTTTGGCTCATAACCATTGGTGGGTTTTGGCTTGCTCAACTATGTTCCTCCATCTGGTTCTCCTTCAGTTTCCTATTCTCAGAGTTATTAGGTCTTCCACCACATCGTCTATCCACCTTTTCTTGGGTCGCCATTTCGGTCTTGTGTTTTGAGGTTTCCATTCGAGGATTTTTTTCACAATTCTCTCTTCCCCCATCCTGTATACATGTCCTAACCATCTTATCACTTGACTTTTTATGTATCTTGCAATATCCTCTCCTTCTATAAGTGCATCAATTTCGTGTTTCATTCTTATTCTCCACATACCGTTTTCATGTATTGGGCTGTATATTCTTCTAAGGATCTTGCTTTCAAATATTCCCAATTGATTTTCATCGTTGTTTGTTAGTGTCCACGTTTCACATCCATAGGTTACTACTTAGGTCTTATAGGTGTTTCATAAATTGTGATCTTAGATTTTCTGTTGAGTATACTGCTCCTTATTAGTTTAAGATAGACACACTCGTAATAGCATTTATTTCCTTTAAGGTTTCTTGCTTTTTTTTTATCTTGGACGTTACCATTATTGATAATTTTTGTGCCAAGGAAATTGAAAGTATTGACGCTTTCGATCAGACCGCCGTTTACATTAATATTTGGTAGTTGTATTGGGGGATTCCTGCAGCAGTACATATATTTCGTCTTGTCTTTGTTCAATTGCAGGCCTCCTTTGTTTACCTGTGGCTCAAGCTCTATGGCGATTTGATTAAGTGAGGCGAGGTCACGTGCAATTATTGTAATGTCGTCCGCATACCCAAGTATTTGTGTGGTTTTATTTACGATGCTTCCAGTTTTATCGATTTTTTTGATAGCTGCTTACAGCACTAGGTTAGGTTCTGGAATCTCAGAAGAGTATGTGGCAAATCTTGGGGAATGAACCCCAAACAGATTTACTGGATTTATCAAACAATGATAATATCTACGGTCACGTATGGTTCAGTAGTCTGGTGGACCAAAGGGTTACAACAGACAGCTAAAACAAAGCTTGCTGGCCTTCAGCGGCTGGCATGCCTGGCCATAACTGGAGCTATGTCCAGCACACCAACGGCAGTGATGGAACACCTCCTACATCTCCCTCCCCTAGATATTCTCTTAGAGAGGGAGGCCAGGATAGTTTCCTATAGATTCCTGTCTTTGGAAAAGCAAATAAATGGAGAGCAACTTGAGGATCACTCCGGGATACTGAGTGAAACAAAAAACCACAACATTCTCGGGATGGTTCCTGACTTGCTAGCCACAAAAATACACGTAGAAAAGTCGTTCAAAGTCCTCTTTCCGAAGAGAGACGAATGGATGAGGGGACAAATCCTTTTCCGTAATGTACACAGACGGCTCAAAAACCCCAGATGGAGTTGGGGCCGGTGTTTTCAGCAGGAAACCAAAGATTGAAATATCTACCAGTCTTGGCAGGTATGACACAATCTTTCAGGCTGAAGTATTCGCTATCGAATTGTGTGCAAGAGAGTTGACCAACAGACTAGCAAACAAAAACATAAATATAATATCAGACAGCCAGGCCGCTTTAAAAACACTGAGCTCCAACAAGATAAATTCTAAACTTGTATGGAATTGCATCGAATCCTTAGAGAACCTTGGTGCGAACAACAGAGTGACCCTACTGTGGGTACCTGGGCACCAGGGGGTGGAAGGAAACGAAAAAGTCGACATCCTTGCAAAACAGGGGGCTGAATCTGCGTTCACTGGACCAGAACCGGTTTTTGGAGTCACCACAAGTGCCGCCAAAACAATTATTTCGGACTGGGCGGAGAGGAAAATACTCACGTACTGATCCGACATACCAGGGCTAACCCACTCGAAGGCGTTTTTACGCGACCCTCGAGAAACACAACTAAGCAGATCCTAGATTGGAGCAGAAATGACCTGCGTATTCTAACAGGACTGTTTACGGGACACTGTCGTCTAAGATACCACCTCAGAAAGATAGATCTGAACCAACAAACGGACTGTCGGTTCTGCTGTGTGGAAGACGAAACTTCTGTGAACATATACTATGTTCATGCCCCGGCCTGGGAAGAATAAGGTTCAACATATTTGGTTACACTAACCTAGAACCTACCGATTTTAAAAAAATCTCACCCTATACAACCATGAACTTCGTAAGAAGGGCTGGATTGTCATTCAATTATGGATCACCCCTGATAATATTTTGTATGGGACACTAAGTAGTGTTATTCCTCTATAGTTTCTACAGTTGGTCTTATCACATTTTTTGTGTATCGGGAGGATAATTCCTAGTTTCCAGTCATTTGGCATCTCTTCTTGCTCCCAGATGTGTAGCATCAGTTTGTGAATTTGTCTCCATAGCCTCTCTCCTCCGTTCTTTATTAGGTATATTTCATCAGCAGCTGATGCTTTCCTGTTTTTTAGATCTTTTATTACTTTCCACAATTTATTTAGTAATTAAACTAGGCGTTGTGATTGAATACAAAGAAGATCAAGTCCCAACATTAGAAATTATATTTAACAAATCGCAAGATTTTAAAGATTTTAAATATAAATCATTAGAAACACAAATTTTAATAGCATGTGGTTTTAAGTATAAGTAGTTAGATAGTCGAATGTGTATTATGGAATCGTCTCGTATTGTGGTACTTCGTCAAAATTATTTAAGACAAATTTTAAGTTATAGAGAAAGTAATAGAAATATAGTTTATTTAGATAAAAAGTGGTTCGACACTCACGATGTCGTTCAATAAAAAATAAATAATTTTTTAAAATATATCTGATTTAAAAAGAAAATTAATACGACACTGGTCGGTTTTTTTTGAAGATTTATTGGCCGTTAACGAGATGTTTTTTATATATTTTTAAACTGACTGAAAGAACTATACTAGTAGCTTAAATTGAAATGCATGCAATGCATGCAATCGATTGCATTCAAAGAATATACAAAAACATTAAAATTGTGGAGTTTTAACTCTTTTAGCAACGATCGTTTACGCAATTTTATAGAAGATTAAATATAGTTTTGGATAAAAGTATACAATATAATTTTATTTACAAAATAAGATAAAACGTCGAAGTCGGAGAATATATTATCAATAATATAGTTGTATTTGTTGTGGATTTTTTTCACCCGTCATTGTGATAGTAGTGTTTATAAAGATATTTCTTACAACTAATTTTATCTCTCGAACAGAAAATTGTAATATTTTGCGTTGATCTCGTTGTGTAATGGATGTAAACAAGTCTGAAGACAAAAATATTGATATTTAAAAAAAAGTCTAGATCAATAAATTATGCAATTAGCCAGTGGTTCCCAAACTTTTCCAAATCTCGAAGCGTATGGATTAAGAATGAATAATTAGCATCATATTAGCATCAACTGAGGATAACCATCAGCAAAAACACCAAACTAAGATTGTTGAATTCACTTGTGTTCCCTATTGCCACTTATGGAGTAGAAACCTGGACACTCAAGAAAAGCGATACCAGACGGATAAATGCCTTCGAAATGTGCGCATACAGACGGCTACTGCGGATACTCTGGACGGCCCACCGCACAAATGAATCTGTTCTTCAAGAACTAAATATTCAACTAAATCTGTCAAAAAAGATAAACCGAAGCTTTTTGACATATATCGGCCACATTGCAAGAAGGACAGATTCATTGCAACTACGAGGGCAGTTTGATAAGTCAGTGACTTTTTGAATTTCCCGCGCAGTTACTCCAAATGCAACAGTGCTGTCGTCAACTATAATCATCAGTGGGCAACTTTCTAATTTTGAGCAAGCTACGTCGTGCAGTTAGTGTTTGATAGCCGTTCAAAGCAGACAACCTCGTGAATTTTTACGAAAATGGAAAAAAGTGAATTTCGTGTGCTGATTAAGCATTACTTTTTACGTAAAAAAACCATCACTGAAACTGAGGAAAGACTTGATAAATGCTACGAAGACTCGGCACCATCAATTTTAATGGTTAAGAAGTGGTTTACAGAGTTCCGTTGTGGTCGCGTACCAGCACTAGTGACGCCGAACGTCCAGGTCGCCCAAAAGAAGTGATCACGCCGGAAATCGTCGATAAAATCCATGAAATGATATTGGATGATCGGAGAATGAAAGTGAACGGGTACATCATATTTTACACGAATATTTGGACATGAAAAAACTCTCTGCGAGATGGGTGCCGCGATTGCTCACACTCGACCATAAACGCAATCGTGTGACCACTTCATAAGAGTGTTTAGCGATGTTCAGCCGTAATCCGGACGAATTTTTGCGCCGTTTTGTTACTGTGGATGAAACATGGATCCATCACAACACGCCAGAGACCAAGGAACAATCAAAACAGTGGGTTGCTCGGGGTGAACGTGAACCAAAGAAGGCGAAACAGAGTCTATCAGCCAACAAGGTCATGGCCACAGTTTTTTGGGATGTACGCGGTGTCATTCACATCGATTACCTCAAGAAAGGTAAAACGATCACCGGCGAATATTATTCAAAGCTTTTAAAAAAAATTCGACGTTGATTTGAAGCAAAAACGGCCGCATTTGGCGAAGAAGGAAGTGCTGTTCCATCAAGACAATGCACGTGTGCACACTTGTCTAGTCACGATGGCCAAAATCCACGAATTGGGATGCGAACTGCTACCCCATCCAGCATATTCTCCAGATTTAGCCCCATGCGACTATTTTCTGTTTCCAAACCTATTATTTGGAGGGAATAAAAAAATTAGAAAAACGCTGGACTAAATGTATCGAGCTAAAAGGTGATTATGTAGAAAATAAAATGTTTATTTGCGGAAAAAAATTTGTTTTATTCAAAAAGTCACTGACTTATCAAACCGCCCTCGTACTAATAGTCGAAGGAAAGGTAGAGGGAAAGCGCCCGCGCGGAAGGTCACCCAAGAGATGGGTGGACCAAACTAAAGATCTAATCGGCCAAGGCCTACATAAATACTGTAAATATGGCCCAGAATAGAGAGGAGTGGCACAATACTACAAGTGTTACTATAGGAGCATCATAGTCACTAATCCCTTCTCAGGGAAATGGACCAAAAAAAGAGAGAGGATGAGTTGCAGGCGATGGATAATATTATGCATGATGCCCTAAAATTCAAAAGGGATCAAAGTGAATGTAAGTAAGACGAAAGTAATGGTATTCGAAAGAGAAGAAAACATGACAAACTGTGAGGTGCTGATTAAAGAAGAAAGAGTGGAACAAAAGAATGAGTTTGTATACTTATGTTCAAAGTATACGAGAGACGGAAAGTATGACTGATATGGAGCCCTGCAATAACTTCATGAGCAGCCAGAACGTGTCAAAAAAGGCACGTCTGGCTGTGCATAGAGGTGTGTTGGTTCCTACACTTATGTATGGTAGTGAATGTTGGGTTTGGCAGAAGAAGCATGTAAATAGGATTAATGCTGCGAAGATAAGTAGTCTGAGAAGTATAGCCGGAGTCACTCGGTTGGATAAAGTAAAAAATAGTGAGATAAGAGAACGCTGAGGTGTAAAAGAAGATGTGGTGACAAAGATAGATAAGGCAAGTGTAAATGAACCTTTTTTACTATAAATAATGGCCTAAAACAGGGAGACGCCATATCCCCACTCCTTTTTAATATAGCCTTAGAGAAGGTAGTGAGGAAGGCAAAAACGGAGACTCTTCTTTTCAGAAATCGGTGCCCCTGTCTCAAATTGGCCTTTGCGGATGACACGGACATCATTGGAAACACAACTGTGAAAGACAAAGAATTTATAAAAAAAAGAATCTGCAGCGAAAAATGTAGGATTAAAAATAAATGAGAGTAAAACCAAGTACGTGACCAATACAACTTTAAAAGTGTCCATTAATTTAAATATCTGGGTGCCACTATCACGTCAGACAATAACATGACCAATGAAATTAACATCAGAGTGCAAAGTGTCAATCGCTGCTGTTTTGCGTTACAGAAAATAATAAAATCCAAAAATGTATCCCCTACGACTAAAATAAGAATATACTACTCCATTATGACGTACGCCTGTGAGACCTGGACCATGACGAAACAAAACGAGAACAGATTGAGGATTGCAAAGAGGAAAATAGAAGAACTGTGTGATCAACCGGACATTGGAAAAATAATTGAAGCGAAAAGACTGAGATGGGCCAGCCATGTCAAAAGACAGAAGAGAGAGAGAGAGAGAGAGAGAGAGAGAGAGAGAAAGAGAGAGAGAGAGAGAGAGAAGAGAGAGAGAGAGAGAAGAGAGAGAGAGAGAGAGAGAGAGAGAGAGAGAGAGAGAGAGAGAGAGAGGGGTAGACTTAGGTGATCAGTTTAGATAGAAATAATTGTTTTAAAGGAAACCCAGTTACCAGCAACCTACAAGTTTAATTATAATTTTATTTACGACTTTTGTACCCATGGGGTTGGCTTAAGCCAATTGAATTTGTGTAACTCTGCCTTTGCCCAGTTAGGACCATTTCGGGGTGAAAAATAATATATTTTCGAAACTTCAACGACTGTCTCCGTTACGTCGTTATAATTCTAGTGATAAAAAACACAAAATTAAAGTTATGTTTCCTTAGAAACGACGTACATATTATGAAATAGTTAATTTGCAAATCGTATATGCGCAGAGATATAAACAATTTTCAGTTTTTGTGTAAATACTACGCCTTATCGAGTCATCGCGCCTAGTGCATGGTCTATAAATAAACTATTTTATTGCGTAACATACAAAGTTCTCTTGCACTACGAATGGTTAATGCCTTAGCGGTAGTAAAACACTCCTTTGAAACGTAACATTCATGTTTGTTTTTAATCTTCGAAGGCGCACTCAACTTGCGGTCAGTGGGAAAGAGCGGAGCAAAATCTACTATCTGAGTCGTTGGCTAAATGCTGCAGGTAGACAGTATGTTTTACCCATTTTTAATACACCTTAATTTCATTTTATACCTTCTAAATTTATTAATCTGTAGGGTAATTATTACTGTGACTAATTTAAAGAATTTCACAACTTCTTCTTTACCACCACTCGAGAGGTCCGACGGCACGACAGCCGTATCTTCCAAAGAAAAAGCGGATCTGCTGGCCGAAATGTTCAGCTCTAACTCAACCCTCGATACCAATGGAAAACAACCCCCAACGATACCTGGAATAAACGCATCAATGCCTGAGGTCGCTATCCGCCATCGCACTATCAGGAAAATCCTACGAAATCTTGACTCCAATAAGGCAGTAGGACCAGATCGAATTTCGACAATTGTCCTGAAGACCTGTGCTCAAGAGCTCACCCCAGTTCTCTGTAGACTCTTCAAGTTATCATACAGCAAAGGAGTATTTCCGTCCATGTGGAAAAACGCTAAAGTCCAACCGATTCCGAAAAAAGAAAAGAAGACTATTCCTGCAAATTATCGCCCTATTGCATTGTTCTCAGTCCAAAGTTATGGAAAAAGCGATTAACACAGAACTCATCAAATATCTGGAGAAATTTGAGATAATCCATGATAGACAATATGGATTTCGACAACTTCGGTCTACTGGAGATTTGCTGGCTTATGTCACTCAGCTCTGGACAAACACTATTGAAAAGTTTGGTGAATCCCGTGCAATAGCCTTGGATATATCTAAAGCCTTTGACCGCGTTTGGCACCAGGCATTGCTCTCAGTCATATCCAAAGTTATGGAAAAAGCGATTAACACAGAACTCATCAAATATCTGGAGAAATTTGAGATAATCCATGACAGACAATATGAATTTCGACAACTTCGGTCTACTGGAGATTTGCTGGCTTATGTCACTCAGCTCTGGACAAACACTATTGAAAAGTTTGGTGAATCCCGTGCAATAGCCTTGGATATATCTAAAGCCTTTGACCGCGTTTGGCACCAGGCATTGTTAAGCTAATTATCTGCCTACGGCCTCCCAACCAAACTGCGCCAATGGCTCGTGAACTTCATGCAAGATCGCTCCTTACATGTGGCAGTTGACAGAATTTCTTCTGATGCGTTAAAAACCAATACCGGAGTCCCCCAGGGTTCCATCCTGTCCCCCACCTTATTTCTTTTACACATCAACGACCTCTTGAAAACCACCACGAACCCCATTTACAGTTTCGCAGACGATAGCACACTTGTCTCAACTTTCACATCCTATCTATCACTTTCGGTGAATGATACAAATAGACTCAGGCAGGAACAGGTTGATTCCACCAAAAGAGATCTTAAAGCAATCGTCGAGTAGGGAACCAACAATCTTGTTCAGTTCAACGCACAGAAAACACAAAAAGCGATGTTTTCCAAGTAAGTGAATTCTTCAAATCATTCCATCACAATGTCCGGAAATACCCTTAAATCAAGTCCCTCCATCGAAATGGAGGGCATTTTGATTTTCGGAGTCATGGTGTCCAATAATATGTCTTAGCATGACCATGTTGCTATCATCGTAAAGTCAGCAAGCCAGAGGCTAGGTTTTCTGTGGAAAGCTAGAAAGTTTTTTACTCTTGATCAACTGTTGACGACGTACAAGGCTCGAATCCTACCTCTACTGGAGTATTGTTCGCACATTTGGGGTTCAGCACCAAGGCATTCTCTTCGTCTTTTAGATTTCATTCAAAAAAGGGCCATTCGGTTAATAAACAGCTCAACTCTCACAGATACCCTTCACTCACTAAAAAATAGAAGATGAGTTGCAGACCAGACATTACTCTACAAATATTTCCATGGCAGATGCTCCAGAGAAATAAAAACTCTTGTACCACCACTGGCCACATTCGGCAGAAGAACTCGGCACGCTGATCAGTCTCACCAATTTACTCTCAAGATTGATCAATTTTCATCAAGAATCCTTCTTTTACAGGGCTGTTCCAGAATGGAACAAGCTTCCAAAATCAGTTTTTCCAGAGAACTATGACCTGCAACATTTCAAAAAGCGGGTCCACATTAATTTCCTTTCTATAATCCCTCCCCCTTCTTATAGTCGCAGTGCGGGCCGCCCGCGACCCGATAGGTTATTGCGACTATTTTCAGTAAAAAAAAAATTGGCAGGATCTTTCCTTTTGCCATATAGAGGTAAGCTAAAAACGGATTTTATAAAACTCCACCCACAAAGGAAATTGCGGGGGCGTTAGTGATAAAAAAATTTAACTACAGCTCTTACAGACTTTGGTAGCAACCTCTTTTTTGCAATGTTAAGAGCAAATAAGAACGGATTTTATAAAATCCTTCCCAAAAGAGACTGCGGAGGTGTTAGTGAAAAAAAGAGTGAAAAAAAAATTATGAACTATAGCTCCTACAGACTTGAATTTGGCAAGAATTTTTCTTTTGCGATATTAAGACCAAAAAACACGGCTGACGCGATTCTAATGAAATTTGTAGGCAGATTAGTCCAGCGGGCGATCCTGTAAAGTTTGGTAGCGATCGGATCAACAAAAGTGGTGAGATGGGATTGAAATATAAAAAAAGCGCGTAGAGTCCTACGCGAAGATGAAGTAAAACTTCGCACTGTGAATTTAGAAATATTTCTTGTAAAAACTGCGTCAATGGTAGTCCCTCCCTGAGTTGTGCTCTGTATTCACGTTAAAATTCCGAAATTTTTTCCGTTAATCTAGTTGTATATTTTCGGGAACTTTATCTGTCAAAGATAGTACATTTTATTCGAGAAAAAGTGTATACATTTTTAAAGGACATCAAGCTAATCTATCTTTCATTGAGAGAGTTTTTCGCGAGCGGTATATACAGGGTGTTTCATTACTAATTGGAAATATTTCAACTATAGAATCCTGAACTCAAAATATGAATATTCAACCCATATCACCTAGATAAAATGTGTCTCCTATCTGAGTTACAGGGTGTTTTATTTAAAAATTTAAAAACTATTTGTGCCCAGTACTTTAAAACTATTCGAAGTTTTATTGTCATATTTAGTGGGGAGTGTAATTACTATAATTATGTTAAATAAACGTTTCTGGCTACTACCAGAGGCGTACGACAGGGGAAAGTGACTGGTTGATCCCTGTCAAATTCTACGCCACTGGCAGAATTGCAATTTTATCACAATTTTTCGATTTTCCAATACTTTCTACGTGAATATTGTACTCTTTCTCCCTGGCGATAAAGTTATTATTTTTCATGATATTTCGGGTTAAACATGAAGCTGCACAATTATTTTGATTTCAATGTGGATTAATTATGTCGGTGATTTGGTCATTTGATTGCATTTATATATATATATATATATATATATATATATATATATATATATATATATAAAAAGATCAGCTTAATTAGGGTATGCAGTCTTTGGCTAGAAAAAGTGTAACTCTTTTTTCTGTTCAAGCTTTCGAGTCTTTATTGGCTCTTCATCAGGAACTCTACAAATAACATTGAAACAATTCATTGGAAATCCATAAAAGCAAACAGTACTTACAAAGTTGAGATTTGAAAGAAGCATTGTTCATTATCACAATTATATAAAACACTTATTTAAGTGAAACATCATCTCTTACTTATTTATCATTATATAGACAAACAATTGTAGGACAGAAGTTGTAAAAACATTAAAAAAATTTTTTTGTTGTAGGTTTCGGAAAAATTATTCTCATTATTAATAAATTATAACCTTAAAAACCACCATGTGAAAAATTTTTGGCGGGAAAGAAAATGAAAGATTAATTGACAAGTTGACAATTCATGACATGGAATCATAGAAAACTATGTCATTCATATGTTGTTTCAATCTGATAAATTCAACTTCTGTCCTACAATTGTTTGTCTATATAATGATAAATAAGTAAGAGATGTTTCACTTAAATAAGTGCTTTTATGGATTTCCAATGAATTGTTTCAATGTTATTTGTAGAGTTCCTGATGAAGAGCCAATAAAGACTCGAAAGCTTGAACAGAAAAAAGAGTTACACTTTTTCTAGCCAAAGACTGCATACCCTAATCAAGCTGATCTTTTCTTAACTCAGACAGTCGTTGCAATCCTTCCCTCTCCTATATATATATATATATATATATATATATATATATATATATATATATATATATATATATATATATATATATATATAAAAAGATCAGCTTAATTAGGGTATGCAGTCTTTGGCTAGAAAAAGTGTAACTCTTTTTTCTGTTCAAGCTTTCGAGTCTTTATTGGCTCTTCATCAGGAACTCTACAAATAACATTGAAACAATTCATTGGAAATCCATAAAAGCAAACAGTACTTACAAAGTTGAGATTTGAAAGAAGCATTGTTCATTATCACAATTATATAAAACACTTATTTAAGTGAAACATCATCTCTTACTTATTTATCATTATATAGACAAACAATTGTAGGACAGAAGTTGTAAAAACATTAAAAAAATTTTTTTGTTGTAGGTTTCGGAAAAATTATTCTCATTATTAATAAATTATAACCTTAAAAACCACCATGTGAAAAATTTTTGGCGGGAAAGAAAATGAAAGATTAATTGACAAGTTGACAATTCATGACATGGAATCATAGAAAACTATGTCATTCATATGTTGTTTCAATCTGATAAATTCAACTTCTGTCCTACAATTGTTTGTCTATATAATGATAAATAAGTAAGAGATGTTTCACTTAAATAAGTGCTTTTATGGATTTCCAATGAATTGTTTCAATGTTATTTGTAGAGTTCCTGATGAAGAGCCAATAAAGACTCGAAAGCTTGAACAGAAAAAAGAGTTACACTTTTTCTAGCCAAAGACTGCATACCCTAATCAAGCTGATCTTTTCTTAACTCAGACAGTCGTTGCAATCCTTCCCTCTCCTATATATATATATATATATATATATATATATATATATATATATATATATATATATATAAAAAGATCAGCTTAATTAGGGTATGCAGTCTTTGGCTAGAAAAAGTGTAACTCTTTTTTCTGTTCAAGCTTTCGAGTCTTTATTGGCTCTTCATCAGGAACTCTACAAATAACATTGAAACAATTCATTGGAAATCCATAAAAGCAAACAGTACTTACAAAGTTGAGATTTGAAAGAAGCATTGTTCATTATCACAATTATATAAAACACTTATTTAAGTGAAACATCATCTCTTACTTATTTATCATTATATAGACAAACAATTGTAGGACAGAAGTTGTAAAAACATTAAAAATTTTTTTTTGTTGTAGGTTTCGGAAAAATTATTCTCATTATTAATAAATTATAACCTTAAAAACCACCATGTGAAAAATTTTTGGCGGGAAAGAAAATGAAAGATTAATTGACAAGTTGACAATTCATGACATGGAATCATAGAAAACTATGTCATTCATATGTTGTTTCAATCTGATAAATTCAACTTCTGTCCTACAATTGTTTGTCTATATAATGATAAATAAGTAAGAGATGTTTCACTTAAATAAGTGCTTTTATGGATTTCCAATGAATTGTTTCAATGTTATTTGTAGAGTTCCTGATGAAGAGCCAATAAAGACTCGAAAGCTTGAACAGAAAAAAGAGTTACACTTTTTCTAGCCAAAGACTGCATACCCTAATCAAGCTGATCTTTTCTTAACTCAGACAGTCGTTGCAATCCTTCCCTCTCCTATATATATATATATATATATATATATATATATATATATATATATATATATATATATATATATATAAAAAGATCAGCTTAATTAGGGTATGCAGTCTTTGGCTAGAAAAAGTGTAACTCTTTTTTCTGTTCAAGCTTTCGAGTCTTTATTGGCTCTTCATCAGGAACTCTACAAATAACATTGAAACAATTCATTGGAAATCCATAAAAGCAAACAGTACTTACAAAGTTGAGATTTGAAAGAAGCATTGTTCATTATCACAATTATATAAAACACTTATTTAAGTGAAACATCATCTCTTACTTATTTATCATTATATAGACAAACAATTGTAGGACAGAAGTTGTAAAAACATTAAAAATTTTTTTTTGTTGTAGGTTTCGGAAAAATTATTCTCATTATTAATAAATTATAACCTTAAAAACCACCATGTGAAAAATTTTTGGCGGGAAAGAAAATGAAAGATTAATTGACAAGTTGACAATTCATGACATGGAATCATAGAAAACTATGTCATTCATATGTTGTTTCAATCTGATAAATTCAACTTCTGTCCTACAATTGTTTGTCTATATAATGATAAATAAGTAAGAGATGTTTCACTTAAATAAGTGCTTTTATGGATTTCCAATGAATTGTTTCAATGTTATTTGTAGAGTTCCTGATGAAGAGCCAATAAAGACTCGAAAGCTTGAACAGAAAAAAGAGTTACACTTTTTCTAGCCAAAGACTGCATACCCTAATTAAGCTGATCTTTTCTTAACTCAGACAGTCGTTGCAATCCTTCCCTCTCCTATATATATATATATATATATATATATATATATATATATATATATATATATATATATATATATATATATATATATAAAAAGATCAGCTTAATTAGGGTATGCAGTCTTTGGCTAGAAAAAGTGTAACTCTTTTTTCTGTTCAAGCTTTCGAGTCTTTATTGGCTCTTCATCAGGAACTCTACAAATAACATTGAAACAATTCATTGGAAATCCATAAAAGCAAACAGTACTTACAAAGTTGAGATTTGAAAGAAGCATTGTTCATTATCACAATTATATAAAACACTTATTTAAGTGAAACATCATCTCTTACTTATTTATCATTATATAGACAAACAATTGTAGGACAGAAGTTGTAAAAACATTAAAAAAATTTTTTTGTTGTAGGTTTCGGAAAAATTATTCTCATTATTAATAAATTATAACCTTAAAAACCACCATGTGAAAAATTTTTGGCGGGAAAGAAAATGAAAGATTAATTGACAAGTTGACAATTCATGACATGGAATCATAGAAAACTATGTCATTCATATGTTGTTTCAATCTGATAAATTCAACTTCTGTCCTACAATTGTTTGTCTATATAATGATAAATAAGTAAGAGATGTTTCACTTAAATAAGTGCTTTTATGGATTTCCAATGAATTGTTTCAATGTTATTTGTAGAGTTCCTGATGAAGAGCCAATAAAGACTCGAAAGCTTGAACAGAAAAAAGAGTTACACTTTTTCTAGCCAAAGACTGCATACCCTAATCAAGCTGATCTTTTCTTAACTCAGACAGTCGTTGCAATCCTTCCCTCTCCTATATATATATATATATATATATATATATATATATATATATATATATAAAAAGATCAGCTTAATTAGGGTATGCAGTCTTTGGCTAGAAAAAGTGTAACTCTTTTTTCTGTTCAAGCTTTCGAGTCTTTATTGGCTCTTCATCAGGAACTCTACAAATAACATTGAAACAATTCATTGGAAATCCATAAAAGCAAACAGTACTTACAAAGTTGAGATTTGAAAGAAGCATTGTTCATTATCACAATTATATAAAACACTTATTTAAGTGAAACATCATCTCTTACTTATTTATCATTATATAGACAAACAATTGTAGGACAGAAGTTGTAAAAACATTAAAAATTTTTTTTTGTTGTAGGTTTCGGAAAAATTATTCTCATTATTAATAAATTATAACCTTAAAAACCACCATGTGAAAAATTTTTGGCGGGAAAGAAAATGAAAGATTAATTGACAAGTTGACAATTCATGACATGGAATCATAGAAAACTATGTCATTCATATGTTGTTTCAATCTGATAAATTCAACTTCTGTCCTACAATTGTTTGTCTATATAATGATAAATAAGTAAGAGATGTTTCACTTAAATAAGTGCTTTTATGGATTTCCAATGAATTGTTTCAATGTTATTTGTAGAGTTCCTGATGAAGAGCCAATAAAGACTCGAAAGCTTGAACAGAAAAAAGAGTTACACTTTTTCTAGCCAAAGACTGCATACCCTAATTAAGCTGATCTTTTCTTAACTCAGACAGTCGTTGCAATCCTTCCCTCTCCTATATATATATATATATATATATATATATATATATATATATATATATATATATATATATATATATAATTTTTCGTGAATAAAATAAAATTTATTGTGCTGAAGGACGTCCAGCTATCCTATAATATTTTTTGGGGTCGCTGACTTTGATAGTGACAGTCCCAATTATGTTAGCACCAATACAAAATGGGTAGGAAGGGGATGAAATATAAGAACTATTAAATAGGCCGATTTAGTGTCGAATTAATCATTTTTGGGGTCGCTGAGTATAACAGTGATATTCGCAAAGCAGGCAAGCTAACATTCGGACATGACAACATCTGTCGGGTTCTGCTAGTTTAAATATAAATTAATATCCTTAGATTACTTCCACGTGTGTAGTTGCGTCATCTAAAAGTTGTAGAAAATTAAATGTTGGTAAAAAAACGATTTATTCGAACAATGTTTTTTTTGTTACACTAATTCACCCTACGTAAGCAGCGACTCTTTCTCTTCGTTTACTTCGTATTGCGTCTCTTTTCACCTGCTATACCCGTCTGTGACTGGTATATTAATACAATTCAAAACCTTGACTCTTTCACAACACGAGCTCTTTAGATTGTTTTAATACGTATCTCGTAGGATATAGCTACTTATATATTGGCGAAACGAAAAAATATTACAAGCATTGTTGAAACACCGCACCGTTGCATCTACCTACACGAAAAATTGTGAAGATTGTTGAATAGTCGAATAGGATAACTTTTTTATGTAGTTTTGCGGATTAACCATGAAAGGTTATTAACACGGTACACTATACACATATAAATTTATCATATCTATAAATTTTGGCTAAGTACATCATACACAAACATGAAAATATTCTAAGGATATTAATTTATGTTTAAATATTATCAAGTTGGTTCAGTAAATATACAGGATGGACCATAAGTCGATTGTCGCTAGAAATCCTTAGTCTTTGTGTTGCCTAACTTGGTAGCCGGTTGTGAACTGACTAGTGTAAGAAATAATAAAAATGTATTCCACTCAAAAATTATATTTATCGTCCCTTCATCAAGACTGCCGCAAGCCTCTTTCTTGTCCCTTTCTCCAGATACCTGGCCTCCAGATGTGTTCGTGCATCCAAAAGCTCTCGTCGACTATGGGGGCGAATCCAAATATATCTTA
Source organism: Agelastica alni (assembly GCA_950111635.1). Taxonomy (NCBI): domain Eukaryota; kingdom Metazoa; phylum Arthropoda; class Insecta; order Coleoptera; family Chrysomelidae; genus Agelastica; species Agelastica alni. Next base: position 10,663,104 of record OX467718.1, read on the forward strand.
GACTAGTCTGTAGTAGCGATGGGCATGAAGCACTTACTGATATACAAGCCGGCATTATTATAAATGGCGAAATCATAAACAACCTTCGCTACGCAGACGATACGGTACTGTTGGCCTCCAGCCATGAAGATTTACAACGGATACTGGATGCAGTCATCGAAAAATGCGCAATGGCTGGACTGGGATTAAATGCAAAAAAGACCAAAGTATTAGTAATTAGCAAGCAACCTAACATCATAGCTAACATTACAGTTGGGGGTAAACTATTGAAGCAAGTAAACCAAATAAAATATCCAGGCAGCATAATAACTAACAGCGCGGATAATCAAACTGAAGTGAAATCAAGGATTGAGCAGGCTCGAGCAGTATTTAAAAACATGAGTAGGTTCTTGTGCTGTAGAGATCTAAAGTTAACTCAAGGAATCCGACTTCTCAGATGTTATATCTTCTCCACCCTGCTGTACGGCATGGAAGCCTGGACTATAAACAAGTACGAAGAAAGAAGACTTGAAGCCTTTGAGATGTGGGCTTACAGGAAAATATTAAAAGTTTCATGGACGGAAAAAGTATCCAACTTGGTAATACTCCAACGTCTGAATAATTCTTACCACTATCAAAAGAAGGAAACTGCATTATTTCGGGCATGTTATGAGAGGCGAAAAATACCGATTCCTGCAGAACATCATGCAGGAAAAAATTTATGGTAAAAGAAAGTCGGGCCGCAGAAAAGCATCATGGCTCAAGAGTCTACGTGACTGGTAAAAACTCAACTCAAGCTCTCTGTTCAGACTTGCCGTCGACAGAGTGAGGATAGCCTTGTTGGTGACCAACGTTCTAGAAGGACATGGTACTTAAGAAGAAGAAGTGGCTTGTCGGCACAGATAGAATTAAAATTGCTGACGTTGAGCTGTTCTCGGGCGGCGAGAACCGAGTTTTCAGGAACTAGACCCGAGGGTACTCCTTTACTTACTAATTTATTAGTTTTAGTTGCAAATTTTCACAACATATGACCACATAACATTGCAACTGGTTTACTCTGCACGTCTTAAGTCCGTTTTCCCCCCACTAATTTTTGAACCACCTGGTATATCGCAACGAAATTTGGAGGGATTAAATAGGAGATAAAAAGAAAAAAAAGGCCGTTATCGTGCCGCTTTACAAGGGAAAAGGTTCGCAGCAGGACTGTAAGAACTACCAAGGTACTAGTTTACTAAGCATAATCGGCAAACTGTATGCAAAGATATTGATTAAAAGAGTAACGAATGAAACTGAGAAGATGATAGGGGATGTGCAAGCAGGATTTCGAAGAGGAAGGAGATGTATGGATGAGGTCTTTTCATTACGAGGTATAGTTGACAAATTCTTGGCTAGAAGTCAGAAGGTCTATTGCGCTTTTATAGACTTGGAAAAGGCCTATGACAGAGTGGTGAGCAGTGAATTGTGGTCGACATTGTCTATGCATGGGGTGAGCGGTAGTTTAATTAGAGCACTAAAATCACTTTATGAGGATTCCACTTTTTGTGTCAGGATAAACGGAGCTTGCACGGACTGGTTTAACATCGAAAAAGGTGTGAGACAGGGATGTGTGGCTTCGCCATGGCTGTTTAACTTATACATGGACGATTGTTTAAAAAGATTTGAAAGAGAGTGCGTATGGATTGAAAATGAATGATTTGATCGCCAAATGCCTTCTTTACGCCGATGATCAAGTCATATAGCGTCATCTGAAAAAGAGTTGCAGGCGATGGTTAATGTTATGCATGATGCCCTGAAAATCAAAGGGATGAACATAAATGTAAACAAAACGAAAGTAATGGTTTTGAAAGGGAAGAAAGCATGACAAACTAAAAAGTTTCGATTGAGGGAGAACAAGTAAATGAATTTGTGTACTTGGATTAAAAAGTTTACGAGAGATGGAAAATATGATAGTGACATTGAGCGAAGGGTGTTGGCAGGAAAACAGATGAATGGGGCACTGCATAGCTTTATAAATAGCCAGAAAGTGTCAAAAAGGGCACGTACCGCTGTGCATAGAGGTATGTTGGTTCCTACACTTATGTATGGTAGTGAATGTTGGGTTTGGCAGGAGAAGCATGAAAATAGGATTAATGCTGCGGAGATGAGTAGTCTGAGAAGTATAGCCGGAGTGACTCGGTTGGATAAAGTAAAAAATAGTGAGATAAGAGAGCGCTGTGGTGTAAAAGAAGATGTGGCAACAAAGATAGATAGAGGAATGCTTAGATGGTTTGGACACGTAGACAGGATGGATGAAGTAAGATTGACGAAACAAATTTTTAGCTAAAAGTTTTAAAATGGCGGCTGAGTGCCATCTTGAATTACTTTTTTAAATAGAACAACCTGTATATTATTCCATTTTCGAAATCTGCTCATAATTCTTAACATTTTTTTCTACTACACTTTACTCCTAAATTTAAATGATTTCGAAATATTAACGTTCATAAAGTGACATTTTGATTAATTTTAAATCCAACAAAGACACGAATTCTGCTATTAATCAAGTTTGCATTAAAGAAACAAATCGTTGTTGGGGTATCTCACATCTTGTTTACTGTCAAACTTAACTTTTAGCTGTCAAATAGTCCGTTGAGCGCCTTAATTATTTTATGGAAAGTGTGACCATGGCTTGTAATTTAGACGAAATATTTGAAGCAGTTTTGATATTTGAAGAAGCTTGAAGAAATTTTTATATAGCAGTCCGTATGATTTCCCAAAAACCCTATTTCTAGGTCATATTTGCGAAAACTTGTAAATAAGCTCCAAGAAACCGGTACGTTGAAAGATTCTCCAAGATCGGGTAGAGATTGTTGCTGAAATGGTAATCAATCCGACGTCTACAGTTGCTGAATCCCGCGGAATAGGTTCTAAAAGTGTCCAAAGAGTCTTAAAAAAAGAAAAGTTTTATCCCTATAAAATAAATATGCTACATGCTCTCACGGATGATGATCCAGAAGGGAGAATGAGCATTCCTAAAACGTGTATGTTTCCCATACGAATGCACGTTTTTTCTTAATCGAAAAGTCAATAAACAAAACGTAAGATACTGGAGCGATACTAATCCGCATATTTTTAGAGAGTGTATGAAGCAACTCTTTCGATTTGCTGGTTTCTGATAGTAACTTGGCACGGTACATTGGTTACATCCGGATTAATAACTTCCCAGTGAAAGTTATAGTAATAAATCCGATTTTGCGAATCCCGAATCTTGACATCTCCACATTTCAAGGTCCTCAGAGTCGAATACAATAGTTATTAAGGGGACGTCTGTGTGTGAATTTGTACGTATGTGCGTATGTTCGTATGTGCGTTCGGAATTATTTTTCGTCTCGATTATCTCGAGAAAAAAAATGATATCGACGTGGGACCAATTGCATTCGACGTATAATTGCGCAACTTACAACTAATTAGATTTTCAGCAAAATCGGTCAAGCTGTTTTTTATGGAGAATAAAAAAACTGAAAAAAATGGTATACTTTCGAAATTATTTTTCTTCTCAATTATCTCGAGAACAAAAAATGATATCGACGTGAGACCAATTGCATTCGACGTGTAACTACGCAACTTAGAACTGATTAGATTTTTAACAAAATCGGTTAAACTGTTTTTTATGGAGAATAAAAAAACTGAAAAAAATGGTAAACTTTCGAAATTAGTTTTGTTCTCGATTATCTCGAGAACAAAAAATGATATCGACGTGAGACCAATTGCATTCGACGTGTAACTACGCAACTTAGAGCTGATTAGATTTTCAGCGAAATCGATTTAGCTGTTTTAATGGAGAATAAAAAAGCTAAAAAAAATGGTGAACTACCTGAATTTTGCAATTTATAAATTATACTATTTTTAATACAAAATTTTAAGATCTTTTAAATAATATGGTTTTTGTTTTGTTTTTTTTTTGATTGCGGGATAATATGATAATGATATGATGATATAATATGATATGATATAATTATTGCCTGTTAGGAATATTGTTATGACAATTATATTTATATAAACAATTTGAAATCATTTTTTATAATAATTTTAATAATAATAATTATAACAACAAAACATATTGGATTTTTTCATTCTTTCCACTGGGAAGTTAGTCGTGTAGACCTCTCGGGTCGCACCCACACCAATGATATTCATAAATTTGGTCTTATCTATGTTCAGCGTTAGACCGTATTTTTCACTAGTATCTTTGACTCTTGTCATGAGTTCTTGTAGGCCTTCTACACTGTCAGCGAATACTACGGTATCGTCCCATTGGTTATTGTTTTTTTTTGTAATACCTAACATATAATCGCATTTTGTCTTATTACGAGTATTTATTAATGAAAATCTGTTGGAACGAAAAAACGATATCGTAAGCATGCGTTTTCGCAGACAAAAATAATTCTGACGCCGCAAAATATTAGAGGCTTTTCAACTGAAACAACAAACAATCAATTGCAAATAAAAACGCGACACATATTATTCGAAAATAGACTTTGGCATTAAGTGCTCTATGCAACGTGGCGGAAATCATAAAGAGATGTATTTTGGGTCAATCTACGCAAAATGTTTTCGTTACTTTGACGCGAATCCACGTCAAAAGTAGATACCCAATAAAACAATTATAATTGGTGTTGCAAACACTTTCCAATCAAAATTTGAGAGTAACAATTTGATGTTAAAATGATGTTACGATATTTATTCTTGGGCTCGTTAATTTAAAACACAGACCATTTCTTAGTAATAAGAGGTCTCTATGCGGTGGCGCCATCATGTGCAGAAATCAAGTAGTGTTCTAGAGCGTATAAAAGTTGGGAATTTGCAAGAAGAATGTATAAAAGAGGAGTTCGTTAATAAATTGATCGAGAAATTTGACAATTTAGATGAAGCATGTGAGGTTGAAGAATTGTGGAAGCCATTTAAGGAAGGAAGAAAAGGATGTAAGCTACAGAAAATGTGCGTAGGAGTTCAAAAAGCAGTGTCAGAGAAGAAGAAAGCCTGACTGGATTGGCTGGCTACAGAAGCCAATCAAAGAACGCAAAAGGCAACCATTGAGGATTTAAACAAGGCAAAGAATGAGTGTAAAAGGTTAAAAGGTGTGGCAAAAGAGGTTGTGGCAAGAAAGAAGTTGAGTGATAAAGATGAATTTGATAGAAGGTTATCTGACGATAATAATATTAAACTCTTCTGGAAATCCATAAGAACAGCCAGAGGTAAAAATACCACCTCGCAACTGGAAAAAATCAGAAACCAAGATGGTAGTATGGTAAAAGGAGAGGAATGCGTTTTAAAGAGATGGATGGAATACTTCGAAAGTTTATCTGAGAAAGAGGATATAAAGTACAGGCCCCATTTGGAGACATGAGTAAAAGTTGTAATAAAAGTACGACAGAGTGTTAAAGTGTTAAACAGTATGAAGTTAGGTAAAGCTGCTGGGTATGACAGGAAAACAGTTGAAATTCTGAAGGCAGGACAAAGCGTAGTAACTAGTCTGCGGTACCGCCTTTTTAACCTTGGTTGGAGGAATATTGATTAAAAGAGTAACGAATGAAACTGAGATGATTTGGGATGTGCAAGCAGGATTTGGAAGAGGAAGGAGATGTATGAATCAGGTCTTTTCATTACAAGATATAGTTGAAAAATTCTTTGCTAGAAATCAGATCTATTGCACTTTTATAGACTTGGAAAAGGCCTATGACAGAGTGGTGAGGAGTGAATTGTGGTCGACATTGTCTATGCATGATATGAGTGGTAGTTTAATACAAGCAATGAAATCACTTTACGAGAATTCCACTGCTTGTGTCAGGATAAACGAAGCTTACACGGACTGGTTTAACATTGAAAAAGGTTTGAGACAGGGATGTGTGGCTTCGCTATGGCTGTTTACCTTATACAAAGACGATTGTTTTAAAAGATTTGAAAGAGAGTGCGTATGGATTGAAAATGAATGATTTTATCGTCAAATGCCTTCTTTACGCCGATGATCAAGTCATATTAGCGTCATCTGAAAAAGAGTTGCAGGCGATGGTTAATGTTATGCATGATGCCCTAAAAATCAAAGGGATGAAAATAAATGTAAGCTAATCAAAAGTAATTGTTTTTAAAAAAGAAGAAAGCATGACTAACGAGAAAGAGTCGAATGAGTAAATGAATTTGTGTACTTGGGTTCAAAGTTTACGAGAGATGAAAAGCATGACAGTGACATTCTGCGAAGGGTGTTGGCAGGAAAACAAATGAATGGGGCACTGTATAGCTTTATGAACAGCCAAAAAGTGTCAAAAAAGGCACGTCTGGCTGTACATAGAGGTGTGTTGGTTCCTACACTTATGTCTGGTAGTGAATGTAGGGTTTGGCCGAAGAAACATGAAAAAGGGATTAATGCTGCGGAGGTGAGTAGTCTAAGAAGTAAAGCCGGAGTGACTCGGTTGGATGAAGGAAGATTGACGAAACAAATTTATTAGGCGAGTGTGAATGGACGGAAGTCGGTAAAGGTTGCCCTCGGCGAACATATCTCGATCAGATCAACATTGTTTTGAAGAAAGGCCAGGTCAAGAGTACCAACAATCGACGAGCATGTATGAGAGCACTGATGAAAGTAGAGGAAGCAAAAGATGTGTGTAAGAACCGTAGCGGAAGTGGAAGGAAGTGGTCTCTGTCTACCCCTACGGAAGAAAGACGTGACTATATGGATGTATGTATATATTATTATATTACATATTATTATTCGTAATTTAAGTTTTATTTGTACAACTAATTTTAGCTTATTTGATACGTCATTAATAGATTCGCAAAAAATTTGTTAGCGCAAGTTCTAACCCTATTTTTGATAATAATAATAATAATAAAAAAAAGGAATTTAAATTGAGGTCCAACGTCAATAAACTTTCGGAAAGCACCAAAGTCAAATTCGTTCTAAAATTAGGACCACGCTATTTCGGGAACTTTTACGCGGAAGATAATTGCCGTATCATGCGAGTGGGAGACGACTACATGTTCATATTTTTTTTGTATTAATTTTGTTCGAATATTTACACCTGTTGATAATTTCTTGACTTTAAAATGTAACAAGTATCAGCAACTGTTATTATTATTATTAAGATAAAACGGCCCAACAGGCCTAAGTGTCACCGGAGGTAATAGTCAGACGGACCTAAATAGGAGTTTTTAGTTAGTAGACCTGACACGGCCAGTGGAGTCTTTTGGGCTCATAATCAAAGCGGTTTGAACTAGACAGAGATGATAGGAGACTAAATAGCCTCAGTTTGGTGTTCATAAACATTGTAAATGTGAGCTGGAGCGGGCAACAAAAAACGTTGGCCTTTGTACAAGTCATCAAAAAACAAAAATCATGACTAACTTGGTACTTGGTGGAAGTATATCTCTTAAGGACAAAATCATTGAAGTGGTTAAAAAATACAAATATCTAGGTCACGAAATTAGAATAAGTCGAGACAATCAAACGCAGGAACTACAAAGAAGAATCTTTCTAGGGTGGGCTGCATACGGTAGACTAGGGGATGTGTTTAAAGGCAGCATACCAATAAGCCTAAAATCAAAAGTCATGTAGCAAGGAGAGACGACGAGAGATGAAACACCAAAATAATACAAAGGAGACCATGGCTGGGAGGAAGATCGAGAGGTAGACCGAATACAAGATGGTACGATGACATCAAGCGAACTGCAGGACTAAAATGAATGGAAATAGCTAAAAGCCGCGAGAGATTGAAGTCGTTAAGGAAGACCTATGTTCAAGTATGGACGCAAGGAGGTAAAAAAAAAATTGGCCGAATTTAGTTGAAGAAAAACGATTTATACTAAATGTGTACGATGGGTTAAATTTAAACTCGCATTTTGTATTTATTTTTTACCATAGTATGATTAGTAACCTTTCAAATACGATACGCTCGTGAAGTCAGCTTCAAGTAAGAGCCGAATTCATGGACGATACGGGCGATGAGTCACTTTACAGAATATTGACTTTAGAAATCACAATTATTAGCTAAAGGGAACAATGAAACTAGTAACTGTATTTTGCAGCTACGCATTAAAATTTTATCGAAAAAATGTGATAAGAAAGTCTGTTTTTTTAAACAAATATTGTCAAGTGCGTCAAAAAGCAGACGGTGTGTTATTTATCATGTTGTTTGCGTGTAATAGTTGTACTCGTTAATCTTATTTATTAAAAAAATATATAAAATAAAAAAAATCTCTTTTTATCGTACAACGCGACGTCCGATGTGTTTTTTTTTTTATGAAAATAGTCGCAAAAAGGGTAGACCTATCGTGTGGGCCGCGGACTATTAGAAGGGGAAGGGATTATAGAAAGGAAATGATTGTGGACACGCTTTTTGAAAAGTTTCAGGTCATAGTTCTCTGGAAAAACTGATTTTCCATTTCCTAAATCGCATCTCACGAAGCCTTTTGTTACGGCTTTGCCAACTGAAAGACTGTTCAAGCATCTCATTTTGGTATGACCTAGCTTCTCTTTTGAAAATATTTAGGCCGGTGCGGTGTGTTTGACAGTTCACAAATTTCGTAACCCGTTAAATAGAAATATTTCAGGTAGCAACAATTCTTGGGTTAGCTGGAGCATGCAGACGGGAAAAACTAATGATGGAATCATCACAAATTAATTTGAAAAGACACGGTGGCTGGAAGTCTACCAATTTCGCTGAAGGATATATATATATATATATATATATATATATATATATATCTGTAAAATTTATAGAAAACTATAATATTATTATAGTAGACTATAAACATTTTACGACAGCGTCAATAGATGGGAAAAATATATAACTGATTTTTAAAAATCAGCTAATTCTGCTGTATGTCACCTATATTATAGGTTCATTTGGGTCGATTATGTATTAAAAACAACTACTCCTCTGGCTTTATGCCGCGTCAGGTATTGAATTACATCTGATACATAATCGTGTATAATACCCCATTTCGGGTAAGAATATGCGGATGCTTGTTAAGTAACAGAAGGAACTATTAGATTTATCTATCCGAAGTGACCACCTATGGAACGATTTCTGGGTGTGTTACCCCTCATCAGCATAGGGCAGGTCTACCTCGACTGGACACATCAACAGCTTCGACTCCTACCAAGTATACATGAAGTGCTACGCAAAAAGCGCCAGTCACGACATCTATACTTTTTAACAAGCACCACCCGGTGAATAACTTCTGCGAAGAAGTATTGTAATCTGTAAAATTTATAGAAAACTATAATATTATTATAGTAGACTATAAACATTTTTCGACAGCGTCAATAGATGGGAAAAATGTATAACTGATTTTTAAAAATCAGCTAATTCTGCTGTATGTCACTTATATTATAGGTTCATTTGGGTCGATTATGTATCAAAAACAACTACTCCTCTGGCTTTATGCCGCGTCAGGTATTGAATTACATCTGATACATAATCGTGTATATCAGATGTAATTCAATGCCTGCTACATCACAGGAAAGTTATAAATACAATAAAATAATACAACAAATTGGATACAATACATTGCAAACAATTGCACGCGCCTGTGATTTTTCTCACCAGGATATTCGGAGATTGTCTGGTGCAAACAATTGCATGCGCTTGCGCCCGTGATTTTTCTTGCCAGGAGATCCGGAGATTGTCTGGCGCCTCTTATGTTAGTTCATTTAGCGTTACCCAGGGTGCACCACGAGGAGGCGAACTAACTTTACACTATTTTTCATAAAAGTGGTCCACACTTAACTTTGAACTTTTAATTATAATTTATAATTAACGAAAATTTTCAAAATATAGTTTTGGATTGTTGTAACGATGTCAACTGTGGAATGTTTATGAAGATTTATTTTTAGGGGTGTAAACACTTGGTGTTACGTAAATATATACGTGGGAATTATTTTTTCCATCGTCGATATGTAGAAGTGGTCGCTGTCTATTTTTAAAGTGCCTATCGTGCATTTCTCAGCCTCATCAGGAAATACACATATGCAGTGTGTTTTTTAGTTGTTGGTGGGGCGTAGAGGGTTAATGAAAATTTAGTTCCCATTTTTGATATTATCATCTGCTCGGGAAATATTGTTCAATTAAAGTTAATAAATTCACAGCCTAACTATACAGTGTAAAACATTATTTCAATTATTTCAAAGTTGAGTTCCATGACTAACTTTCGAAATTGTAAGAAATTAAACCAGGGGTACCTCAAGTAAGTATACTGGGACCAGTCTATGCTGACTTACCAACATTGACAAAACTAAAGAATGAATTTAAATCTGAAGAATGCACGCAAATCAAACATTTACGTATTTACGCTCAGGAAAGAGACGCTTGTGACAATCAACATACATACATATAGTCACGCCTTTTTCCCGCAGGGGTAGGCAGAGACCACTTCTTTCCACTTGCTACTTTTTTTACACACCTCTTTTGCTTCCTCTACTTTCATCAGGGCACTCATGCATGCTCGTCGGTTGTTGGTTGTTGTCTTTCTTCAAAACAATGTTGATCTGATCGAGATATGTTCGCCGAGGTCGACCTCTACCGACTTGTTCACACTCGCCTTATAAATTTGTTTGTTTCAAAGTAATCTTTTTTTATTTTTTTTTTTTTTTTTTTTAATCTAGAATTATCTGGATACGTTTGGAAACTTGTTGTCTTTTCTTGTTTTGACGTTAATATATAAATTGGCATTCGTCCGCCGAAGTTAGTTAGTCAGTTTCTGAAGTTTGATTATTGTGTTTTCACTAGTGATTAAAGTAAAACGTTACAGTACTGTAGTTGTAGTGGTAACGTTTATGCAAAGGTGCACAAAAATATGAGACTGAATTGGTTGAAGAAGAACATATATACTTTGACGATAACTCATAGGAAGAATTATGATGAATTGTTTTGTAAAGAAGTCATATTGTCAAATAATAACAAATAAAAGTGTATCTAATGTACAATCGACCTACATTAATTCACCCAACTCAATGAGGGACTAATGAGTTTCACACACGAGTTATCGGAATTAATAATTTTCTTGTAAGTGGTTATTTTTAATTTATATAGATATGAAAAAATATTTGTGTAACATAGAAATTTTAATGCAAAACGTTGAGGTGTATATGTAGTTAATTATTTAGGACGTTAAATTAGCCATTATTTATAGCTGTAGCATCTTGAGTTATTTTAAAGTGGTGTATTCTCTGCAAGAACGAATAGAAATAATATTATTTTTTTTTTATGTTCTGGTTCCCACGAAAAGGGATATCCTGTAATGTTCAGAGAACATCGTGGGAACCAAGGGAAAGAAGGTAGGAGTTGGTGTTCTTCTTAAATTTCTGTAGGTTGTATGTCTCGGGGAACACCTCCCTAGGCAATGAGTTCCAAAGCCTCGCAATTCGTTGGATGAATGAGTCTTTGGACTGCAGGTATCCAAAGTGACCACGAAGGGGTGTGAAGACTGAACTTGACGGGTTAATCTTGAAGAGACTGCCAAAGGAGGAACGATTGTTGATATTTCAGAAGAGCATCGCCCATGAAAATATCTATAAAATAGAGACAAATCGCCAACTTTTCTACGGTGTTCCAGACAAGTGAGCGAGTTTGTAAGCGAGGCATCACCGACGAGACGAATTGCCCTTTTTTGGACAGAATCCAGTAGCTTCAGGATATGTTTAGGTGCTGCACTCCAAATATGGGAACAGTACTCCAGTACAGGTCGGATCTGTGCCTTATAGATCATAAGCAGCTGACTGGAGGTGAAATAGCTCTTGGCACGAAACAAAAAACCAAGTTTTTGGGATGCACTTTTGGCAATGGACCTCACGTGATTTTCTCAGGAAAGGTTATTGCTGATAGTAATACCAAGCATCGATATGGTTGACTTCAGTGGTATGGTTACTCCTGACAAAGTTATGTTAGGCACAGTGAGATCGGCTTTTCTAGAGAAAAGACATGCTTGTGTTTTGTTTGCATTGAATTCTACCAAGTTATTGGATCCCCATTCGAGAATTGTTGCTAAGTCCATATTTATATTGTTAACATTTCTTCCTCGTTCATTTCTGGTTTCACGGGCTGATATAGGGGCCCTGGAAGAGAAAGCGGTATGGAGGGTACTATCATCGGCAAAGCTGTGTACGGGACATGAAGTTGCTTTCAATAGGTCGTTGATGTGAAGTAAAAATAGTGTTGGTGCTAGAATGGATCCTTGCGGAACACCAGCATTTATGAGTAGAGTGACAGATGAAACTCCATCGACCACTACATGGAGAGACCTGTTTGAGAGAAAAGAAAAGAAAATCAGTCCATTGTTCTTTGTTAATGCTTTTGATCTCTATGTGTTCATTGATAGCTTTTTTCATCCCTCTTAACATTCATCCATACTCTCTTTTGAGTACCGTAAAGGTCGTTATCCATTTCCATCCCTAGGTTTTTTCAGTATTCCCGGTTAGTAAGTCGGACTCTGTTATGACAGACCAGAAACCCCGAAAATTAAATAATAACGTTATCAGGACCAAGTATATTAAAGAGTGAAATTAAACATGCCATAACTCTAATGAAAAATAACAAAGCTCCAGGCCCTGATGATATGTACTCAGAAACGTTTCATTTGGTTAGCGAACAAAACCGACTCTTTAACAATATTTATGACACTGGACATATTCCCGGGGACTGGCTCCGCTCTAGATTTGTCACACTTCTGAAATCAAACAACGCAACTGTATGTAAAAGACTACCGTCTCATTAGCCTAATGAGCCATTTCCTCAAACTCTTTCTTCGAGTTCTACACACGAGACTGTATAGGAGGTGTGAGGAAGTAAGTGGTAAGTTGGATTTAAGAGCGGTTTTGGAACAAGAGAAGCCATATTCAGTCTTCAAACATTAGTGCAGAATTGCCAGGATCGGATAAAGGACGTCTTTTTGTGATTTATTGACTACGAAAAAGCATTTGACAATGTTAAACACGATCTCCTCATATCAAATCTTAGGAAATTGGGACTGGATGGAAAGGTTATCAGACTTATAAGTAATTTGTACTGGAACCGAAGAGCGGAAATCCGAATTCAGAATGCAGGAACAACTGAGGATTTTAAAATAAAAAAGGGCGTCCGCCAATGGTGCATTTTGTCTCCGATGTTGTTTAACTTGTATGTGAAAAGAGCATTCACTGAGTCAATCTCCGACAGTCCCATAGGCATAAAAGTTAACGGAATTTCCATAAACAATATTCGATATGCGGAGGATACCTTGATATTGGCGGATAGTGCAAATGATCTAAAAACTCTACTAGATAAGGTCAATGAAGAAAGTCAAAAATTGGGTCTGAAAATTAACATCCGTAAAACCAAATGTATGGCCATTAGTAGAAACGATACTTCAAATACCACAATATCCATAAATGGAGAGAGCATTGAACAAGTCACTCAATTTAAATACTTGTGATGCATGATCAACCAAAAATGGTACCCAGATCAGGAAATAAAATGCAGAATCGAGCAAGCTCGAACATCGTTTTTGACAGATAAAAACTTAAATCTCACTCTCAGATATAGGATGGTAAAGTGCTACGTCTGGTCCGTTCTCTTGTACGGAGTCGAGGCATGGACGTTGAAAACAGCAATTATCAACAAACTTGAGGCCTTCGAGATGTGGACCCTGCGACGAATGCTGAGAGTATCGTGGGTTGACCATGTGATGAACGAGGACATACTGAGAAGAGCTGGTTTAGTAGACCGTGAACTTTTCGGAAACATTAAAAGAAGAAAAACTGGCTATCTTGGACACATATTACGTGGAGAACGTTATCATTTCCAACGTCTTATTCTCCAGGGTAAAATAGAAGGAGGAAAAAGAGGAGTAGATAGAAGAAAATTATCCTAGCTACGAAACATATGACAATGTACAGGAATACAGGACTTCCAGGCACTGCAAAATGCTGAAATTTATAGAATCATGTGATGAGAGAAGCGATGGACGCCTACGCGGAAATCTGCATGACACTTTAAGAAGAAGAAGAAGCGCAATAATTGAAATAATAAATGTATTTCATTTAGCTCTTCCACTCTGGATATTTATAAAATTGAAAAAACATATTTTATCTACTTGTGTATTTCTTTCTTCGCAGTAACCATTTTTCGAATGGATTATGATGAAATGGGTTCTTAATTGTAACAACTAGGTAATTATAATTATTCTACGTTTCAAAATGTCACGGCTAACTGGATCTCCTTAAGAAATGTCTGTTACAATAATTAAATATCTGCATATTGATTACTATTTGTTTACAAATTTTTGTCTGCGATTTTTTACGCGTAATATTTTTTTACGACAACCATGAATGAAAGATACTTGTTTCCCGAAGCAATTGTATTAACTATATAGTGATAAAATATAGATAACAAGACGTTAAAAACAACTAACGTTAATTTATAAAGAAATTTTGCTGCAAAGATGGAATTTTTGAGGATCATTTTTAACATGCTTTTATTAGTTCCAACTGTATCTTGTTTGTTTGCTTGTATGTATGCATGTAACTGACTCTTTGGCCTCGATTTTGCCCTATTACTTTCGCCAGGATTCATAAATTTCTTTAAAGATCCTTTGCGCGAACTACGCATGCTCGCAGAACAAATTTTAACACAGTTCATCGCATCGGTGGTTCAGTAGTTGAATGCTCGCCTGCCACGCGGGCATCCCGGGTTCGATTCCCGACCGATGCATTCTTTTTGTGCTTTTAAAAAAACTAAAAAACACACTATTAGGATTAAATCAAAATAAAAAATATTTCTTAACATAGGAATAAAATTACTGACGAGAAAATTAATGTCACTGTTCTAAAAGCGTGGGGTGCTTTGTATGACATTTTTAAACTAACTCTGCGTTTCGGAATGAAACCACCCCCCGCTTTTAGAACAGTGACATTAATTTTCTCGTCAGTAATTTTATTCCTATGTCAAGAATTATATTTTACTTTTGATTAACTCTAAAAGCGTGTTTTTTAGTTTTTTTTAAACTATAATTAATTTAATGTGCTGTTGCTTTCCATACATAGGTATGTATATATATATATATATATATATATATATATATATATATATATATATATATATATATATATATATATATATATATATATATATATACTTTCATCAGTGACCTGGCCTTTCTTCAAAACAATGTCGATCTCAAAGTCGACCTCTACCGACTTGTCCATTCACAGTCGCCTTACAAATTTATTTCGTCCTTTATCTCACTATTCTTTACTTTATTCAACCGAGTCACTCCGGCTATACTTCTACTACTCATCTTCGCAGCAATAATCTTACTTTCATGCTTCTTCGGCCAAACCCAGCATTCACTACCATACATAAGTGTAGGAACCAACACACATTTATGCACCGCCGGACGTGCCTTTTTTGACACGTTCCAGCTGCTCATAAAGTTGTACAGAGTCCCATTCATTTGTTTTTTTGCAATACCAAATGCTTAATGTCACAGTCATACTTTCCGTCTCTCGTAAACTTTGACCCCAGTTATACAAACTTATTTACTTGTTCCACTCTTTCTCCTTTAATCAGCTCCTCGCAGTTTGTCATGCTTTCTTCTCTTTCAAAAACCATTACTTTCGTCTTACATTTAATATTAATATTAACCATCGCCAGAAAATCCTCCTCAGATGATGCTAATATGACTTGATCATCGGTGTAAAGGAGGCATTTGACGATCAAATCATTCATTCTCAATCCATACGCACTCTCTTTAAAATATTTTAAACAATCGTCTGTGTATAAGTTAAAAATCTATCAAACATCCCAGTCTAACACCTTTTTCACCTTTAAACCAGCCCGTGTAAGTTTTGTTTATCCTGACACAAGCAGAGGAATACTCGTAAAGTGATTTCAGTGGTCGTATCAATGCTCACCCCAACATAGACAATTTCGACCACAATTCAATTCTCACCACTCTGTCATAGGCCTTTTCCAAATCTACGAAAGCGCAAAGACCTTTTGACTTCTAGCCAAGAATGGCTAACCGGTGAACTAGTACAAATTAGTACAGGGATTTATGGAACACTAGAGGCTGGAGTGTGGTTGATAAATGACAAGCATATAAAGTAGAGAAGGAATCTCTTTCGTTACCTATTTCATTGACCACATTGGAAATTTTAAAATTGAATTTTAACTATTTTTAATTGGTAATTTGCACTTATCACTTTAACATTATAACTGTTGTAGGTATTTTAACTGTGAAAATTTGAATAACATTTACAATCTGTTTAAACAAATAGGTAGTCAAGATAGCAACAGAATGTTTTATGATGTTTATTACCACAAAACAATGTTCTTATCGCTATTGATTGCTTTCAAGCAAAGAAAGTTTTTTTGTAAAATTTAAAATCAATTAAGTTATATCGAACTTATAAAAAAACGTTTCATTGATGTTCACAACTTATCACATTAAATGAAAGATAATTTTGCTTAAACGATCGGATTTCTACGGCACAGAGCTTCTGTTTGAAGAAGCAAATGTTATAAGTTTGAGATTACTGTATATTTTCAGTTTCAATCAATTTTAATATTAATTGTCAAGTAATGAAAGGTCCACTAGGGCGCAAAATTTAAAAGGTTTATTCCAATATTCCTACTATGAAACTTTTTCGTAGTCAAAAATAGAGAATTTTTATTATAAAAAAAATTTTAGCTGTCGCGGGACGCCTGGCAGATGTGAAAATTTGTATAAAAGAATGGTTTATTAAAGGAAATAAATATGGCATAATCAAAAACAAAATATTCAGATAATATCAAAAATATACAAGCACTCATGTACACACATAAATGTACACCCTTATCATCATCATCTTCAGCTTCTCTTCGTCCAATTTCGGACATAAGCCTTACCAATTCGTCGCCATTTGCTTCTGTCGGTCGTCTGACTAATTTTTTTTTTTACTGAAAATATTCGCAAAAAGGGTACCTACCCAACAGTCCTTGTTACCCCCCATGCCATAAGGTGTTTCGCATAAAAGAATTACTACCATTAGATTCAGAGTGCCTCCAAATACTTGTGATCAAAATTTCATAAAAATATATTTATTAATAACCAAGCTACGACTGAAAATTTGAAATCTTGCTGGGCTAACAGTCACAAAAGAACACCATGTATCAATAGATAGCCTTGGAAATTTTTTTTATTAATTGTATCAATAAACCACAAAATGATGAACAAAAAGTTCCAACCGAAACTCCTGGTTGCATCAATTTTGTTGGCTTCATTCCGAAGTCCGGAACTGTCCGTGGGTGGTGACTAACGGAAAATCCCTCTAAGTGAAAAGTAACGCAAAAGCCTTAAAGTTTGCTAACGCGATTATGTCGCAATGGTCCAGTTGGATACTTACGTAATTTTCACTATGAAATAGAGATATTCGAAAATTAAAATACTATAATATCTATTGGTAGATCATCCACATTTTTCTTTAATCCCAATAAAACACTTATCTAATATTCAGGGTAAAGTTTCTGAATAGCCCCAATATCCGACGTCTTTTCCTAACTAGTTGAAAAATTTATTCCTCTATTAACGTGGTTAGGAGCGTTTAATAACGCCCTACCACAGTCACTCTATACATCAATTAGGGATAAAGGAATCGACAGTCAAATCTGTAACTGGATCAAAAGCATCAGCTGCTGAGCGAGCTTTCCATGTGGGGAGTAAATTTTCAATGCTATGCGGATGATTTGGTTATAATAGTTAGAGGGAATTTGAAGCGACGATTTCAAACGTCCTCCAAGAAGCTCTCATCACAGTATGCAGATGGTGCGAGAGAGAAAAGATGTCTGTCAACCCCCGGAAAACTGTAATTATTCCTTTAACAAGAAGGAAAAAGCTAAATCAGCTTTAGCAGCCTGTCCTATACGGAGAGAGCATTCCATTTGCGGAGAAAGTGAAATACTTGGGTGTAGTTCTGGATAAAAGACTCACCTGAAACGCCCACCTGGAAAAAACAATCAACAACAGGTTACAACAGACAGCTAGAGCAAAGCTTGCTGGCCTTCAGCGGCTGGCATGCCTGGCCTTAACTGGAGCTATGTCCAGCACACCAACGGCAGCGATGGAACACGTCCTAAATCTTCCTCCCCTAGATATTCTCTTAGAGAAGGAGGCCAGGATGGTCTTTTACACTAACTGGATGCAGATTGCTCAGGATAGGGAGATGTGGAAGCGAACAAGGGAGGCCTATGTCCAGCAGTGGACTTTAGCGGCTGGTTGATTGATTTATTGATTGCTTTTTAGGTAGCTTATATTAGACTACCTATAATTTTCTCACAGAGTTTGTTAAAATTACATTCTTCAGGGTTCAATAGTTTGCTGTCGAATCGTCTCTTACATAGAAATACCGTGCTTTCATCGTCAAAACTATCAAAATTGTATTTGGTTGTATCTGCTGTGTCCATGAGTATTGCATTGCTCTTTTGTTCCTCTTTGTTCATGTTCATTTTCCTAAATTGCATCTATATTTTGGCTCTCACTAAAAAAAATGATCTGACCCGCAAGTTGGGACTCTAATGTCTTTTATTTTTATGTTTGTTTCTTGTTTGCTATATGAGTATTAAAACCAATACGATGAAAATTTTTGATTATAGTAAAGTTTCTGGAAGTGAATGAGACGTATGCATAAGGAGAGAGATGTGATTCCGACAATTAAGAGAAGAAAACTGCTGTACATGGGACATGTCTTGCGGGGAGAAAAAGATCAAATTCTACAAATAATTACGCAGGGAAAAATCCAAGGCAAGAGATCTATAGGAAGAAGACGAAATTCATGGCTGAAGAACCTTAGGGATTTAGGGATTGGTTTGGATGCAGTAATAATGAACTATTTAGAGCTGCGGTCTCAAAAATAAGAGTTGCTATGATGACTGCCAACCTTCGAAGCGGAGACGGCACCTAGAGAAGAAGAAAGTTTCATTAATTATAGATATGAATTGCTGATCATTTAAAATGTATACCAATAAAAAGCATTGAAAAGACTGAATGAACAAGACCAAGACCAAGACCGGATAAGTAAGACCGAGACCGATAATAAGACTGTATTGGTCTTGCTTTGCTGATCACTACAAACAGTGGATTGTTGATGGTAACAAAGAAGATAGGTAGGCTATAAAAAGTTTGGTAGAAGAGGTGGAAAGAGATTTAGGTAAAAATCCTAAATATTGAAAAAAATAGTAAATAGGATAAAAAACGTTGTTGTAACTGTAACTAATTTTGAATTTTTTTTAAATGGATTTATTTGCTAGCAGCGGTATTGTTTGTCGCTCTATTTTCGAACCACACTGTAGAGGATACAGTTTCTGTTATGTAACAGAGTTCATTTTACCTAAAAATCCATTCGACTACAAAAATTACGCAAGTTTTGGCATTTATTAATGAGATATTCTCTTCTAATTTATATAAATATATCCCTATTGACCGACCAGCGAATGCTCTTGTAAGCTTTCACTTGCTCTACAGGATGCACAAGGTTTTAATAGTTAACCAGAAAATAATTTGTAAAAAGTGATCGTAGGAAATACATTTGACTTTGGTAGTTACACTTTGTGCAGAGTATGTCGTAATTTCACCGACTATAGAAATGTCCCACCTTGTTGTGCCTAACAATAGTCAAATCTGTAAAACATGGAATTTTGTGAAACCACGATAAAAAAGCAAAATGAAAATTATGGTTTCTACAAAACATATTATTTACAGACGAGTCAACAATTTGTATGAACCTTTATTTCGTGGGATTTGTAATTTTTTTTTGGAGATCACACTTTTAGGTTATTTTATGTTATGTTTTCAATTCGTAGAATAATTATTTTATTTTCCGGGCTGTTGTGATAAGGGGTAATCACATTTTTGGAAGAGAAATTTTTTGATCTCTTGCTTGCGTCGTAGTATCTTTCCTAATAGGTCAGGCGTGCACACCGCCGCTAAACGTTTCATACTGATTTCAAGCGAGAGAGAGAAATATTTTGTGTCAAATAAAAACTTTAAAAACCAGAGAATTGTGATTACTTCCAGTCCATTAATTATCGAAGTTAAGTAAAAATTTTCCCGTGTAGAAAAAGGGAATTTGCATACATACATACACATAGTCACGCCTTTTTCCCGTAGGGGTACGCAGAGATCATTTGCTACGGTTCTTACACACATCTTTTGCTTCCTATACTTTCATCAGTGCTCTCATACATGCTCATGGTACCCTTGGCCTGGCCTTTTTTCAAAACAATGTTAATCTGATCGAGATATGTTCGCCGAGGCCGACCTCTACCGAATTGTCCATTCACACTTGCCTTATAAATTTGTTTCGTCAATCTTCCTTTATCCATCCTTGCTACGTGTCCAAACCATCTAAGAATTCCTTTATCTATCTTTGTAACCACATCTTTTTTATACCACAGCGTTCTCTT
Source organism: Agelastica alni (assembly GCA_950111635.1). Lineage (NCBI taxonomy): Eukaryota > Metazoa > Arthropoda > Insecta > Coleoptera > Chrysomelidae > Agelastica > Agelastica alni. Next base: position 10,683,530 of record OX467718.1, read on the forward strand.
ATCTCACTATTATTTACTTTATCCAACCGAGTTACTCTGGCTATACTTCTCTTCGAAGCATGAATCCTATTTTCATGCTTCTACTGCCAAACCGAACATTCACTACCATACATAAGTGTAGGAACCAACACACCTCCATGCACAGCTAAACGTGCCTTTGTTGATACTTTCTGGCTGTTCATAAAGCTTTGCAGTGCCCCATTAATTTGTTTTCCTGTCACTGTCATACTTTCCATCTCTCGTAAACTGTGAACCCAAGTATACAAACTCATTTACTTGTTCCAATCTTTCTCCCTTAATCAGAACTTTACAGTTTGTTATGCTTTCTTTTTTTTCAAAAACCATTACTTTCGTTTTGTTTACATTTATTTCCATCCGTTTGATTTTCAGGGCATCATGCATAGCATTAACCATCGCCTGCAACTCCTCTTCAGATGACGCTAATATGACTTGATCATCGGCGTAAAGAAGGCATTTGACGATTAAATCATTCATTTTTAATCCATACGCACTCTTTTCCAAATCTTTTAAACAATCGTCTATGTATAAGTTAAACAGCCATGGCGAAGCCACACATCCCTGTCTCACATCCTTTCCGATGTTAAACCAGTCCGTGTAAGCTCCGTTTAGGGAATTTGCATATTATTTACTGGAAGGAAGATATTAAGGGTGGGAAGTTTTCAAATTGACACCCTGTATTTTTGTAATTTATAAAATGCTTGAATTCCATCCTACAAGCGGCCCGATAAATATCTGATAATGCCATTATTTTCCCAAGTCTGATTTAGTGGATGCGGCGAATTAGTATTACAGTTATGTAAGATATATTTGGATCCACCATGTATCTATGCAAGGTCCATCGGTGGAGTCATAAACGAGGGTTACTTGAACAGAAAGATCTGTTTTGCTGGGTACCTAAAATAGGAAGAGGGTTGCGGGATAAAGCAGGTAGTTTGGCATTTTTTGGTAAGAGACTGAAGGGTAAAGACGCATTTTATAAGAGATTGATAGTTTTGACTACGTTATACGATAAATATAGTTTTTGAGTAGAATAAGATATTATTATTTCTTACAGTTAGTTTAAGAATATAAAACTAAATTGACGGAAATCTTTTAAATATGTTCGTTATCATAAAACATGGAGAACAGCTAAAACTAAAGGCATTTGTTCGTTTTAAATCCTTCATTTTAATCCTCATTGCAATCGAATAACATTTTTCGTCAGCTTTTGATCGTAATATTTTTCTAGCAATAGATAGCGAGCGAATTGGGGGCATGTTGAAATGTTACTGTACGTGACATTGTCATACTCCGGTAGGAAATTTATTTACTGGTTAGACTGCGGTTCGATAAAATCACCTGCGCATAATTTTTATCGAAAAACTTAAAATATCACAATGTTTTTTGCGCGGCGAAATATGAAATCATTTCGATAATTTTATTAAAATTAAAAAAAAAACAATAACATTTAAATTGCATCATTGTTCTTTTTTGACGGGAAACACACATTATTACATTTGTAAAGGTCAAGGTGTTTGGTTACCTTGAAGTACCAAATTTTGTAAAAACCAAAATACACAAGTCTACGAGATCCGACGAATAAAGTACTAGAACCGGTAGATATAGCTCATTTCACCAATATACGACGGTATCTGACTAGTCACCGAGGCATCGACTTAACGGGCGCACCGTGTTGAGAGGTACATCAGTAAATTCCCCTAAGATTTAAACACGAACATTTTTCGTTTATTTTTATGATTTTGTTAAAAGGTTTTATTTTATTTTTATTGTCAACAGAAATCTTTGGTGTTGCTCTCGATGAGTTTTTTGGTTAGAAAAAGAATTCACAAAAAAAAGCATAATAAAATCTTTAGTATACCTACCGTCTTCGGAGAGGATGATGATTAATTTATTCGCATGAAAAAAGTGGAGAATATTTTGAAAAGCTTTAAAATAACTTTTCAATTCATTTTGGTCACGTTGTGTGCTGAAATTTAAGCAGCACCGCCGATAATAAGTGATGCTCTGATTTCTATGCATCATCACGTTTAACGTTTCCTACGATATATACAGTATGACATAAATTTACAAGGATTTATCTCCAGTCCCCTATTCTTAAGTGTGTTTGACGTAGTAGCAGAAAGAATACAGTTAGAATTTAGCATTACATTAATTGTGAAGTACGTCTCAAAACAAAAATTCAAAATTCTTTACATTTTAATATTACATACATATAGTCACGCCTTTTTCCCGTAGGGGTGGGCAGAGACCACTTCTTGCCACACAAACTATGGTTTTTACATACGTCCATTGCTACATCCTATCGATCATTTTTGGTAAATGATACCAATAGACTCAGACAGGAACAGGTTGACTCCATAAATAGAGATCTTGAAACAATCGTCGAGTGGGAAACCAACAATCTTGTTCAGTTCAACGCCCAGAAAACACAAAGCGCCACGTTTTTCAAGAAATTGAATTCCTCAAATCATTCCATCACAATGTCCGGAAATACCCTTTAATCAAGTCCCTCCATCTCGATTTTGGGAGTCACGGTGTCTAATAAGATGTCTTGGCATGACCATGTCGCTAACATCGCAAAGTCAGCAAGCCAGAGGCTGAGTTTGTGTGGAAAGCTAGAAAGTTTTTTCCTCCTGATCAACTGTTGACGACGTACAAGGCTCAAATCCGACCTCTACTGGAGTATGGCTCGCACATTTGAGGTTCAGCACCAAAGCATTCTCCAAATGCAGTTCTGATTTGCTTGAGGTATTAGTGATTCCACTTTTTTTTAGTATTTTTTTAAAAAAAACTATATTATTACTATTTTATAGTACTATAAAAGTAAATATTTCGTAACATGTTTTATAATTAAAAAAAGGTTTAATCAAACATTAGAATGTGGTCTTTTAGATAGATTTCTCCGGATCTACTGCATCTTCAAAAAAGGGAACATTTTATGCATAATGTATCATCATTCATGGTCGAAACATTTTATTCTTTTTATCACGAGATAATTTTCAACAGATCCAGAACGCAAACACGCCTTTTTCTTTGCACGTATTTTGCTAGTCATTGTGCATCTTGCGCTCATCTTGTTTTATGTATCATTAAACATTCTTGACCGTAAGAAGCGCAGGTTGGACAACGCTTATTAATGCTCTCCATTTTTTCCAACTTACTTAAATCCTGTTTTCGTACTCGCTTGTTAGCCCATATCCCAGATATTCGTTTACTTTATTTACAGGTATATTATTTATGAGAAGTGGGGTCTTGCTTTCTTTAAGCTCTCTACTTTCCAATCAATTGCACCCCAAGAACAATTTTTTTTTTAAATGAAAATAGTCGCACAAAGGGTAGACCTATCGTGTGGGCCGTGGACGGCCTGCACTGCGACTATTAGAAGGGGAAGGGATTATAGAAAGGAAATGATTGTGGACACGCTTTTTAAAAAGTTGCAGGTCATAGTTCTCTGGAAAAACTGATTTTGGAAGCTTATTCCATTTAGTAGCAGCCCTGTAAAAGAAGGATTCTTGATGAAGATTGGTCCTTGTAGTGTCAATCTTGAGAGTAAATGGGTCATGCCAAGACATATTATTGAACACCGTGACTCCCAAAATCGAGATGGAGGGACTTGGTTCAAGGGTATTTCCGGACATTGTGATGGGATGATTTGAGGAATTCACTTTCTTGGAAAACGTGGCACTTTGTGTTTTTTGGGCGTTGAACTGAACAAGATTGTTGGTTCCCCACTCGACGATTGCTTCAAGATCTCTATTGATGGAATCAACCTGTTCCTGTCTGAGACTATTTGTATCATTCACCGAAAGTGATCGATAGGATGTGAAAGTTGAGACAGCTTCTCTACAGACTCTGACTAAGTACTATATCATCCGCTTCCAATAGTATCCATGGAGCTGACTGTGATGATGTTGAACAATAAAGGACTCAGAGTGAAACGCTGGTGCACTTCCACCATCACATGAAATTATCCACTTAAACCTACAGGACTGCGCACCCTTCTTGTAATATTCCGATACATATCCATAATATGTCCATATCAGATCTTTTGGGACTGTTTTCTAGTTCAATGAAGACGAAATGGGGGATCCTCTTAAGTAACTGTACTGTACAGTAGTATCGAAATAAGAAAATATTTATTTATTACTTAAAAAAAAATTGTAACTTGATGTTCGCATTGCTTTACTGGCAGTTGATTGAAAATGAAATTGAATTTATAATTTTTAATTAAAGTATATATTTCGTATGCTACTGCGTCTGCATTCTCGAAAATATATACAAAAAAAAAGTGATATGTAGGTTAATTGTCAAAAACTATTTATCTGATAAAAATAAGCAGGAAATCTATAAATAGAATCGTTTATCACAACAATGATGAAATGTTTGTAAAAAATTACATATTTTTAATTTGAAATTTCATCAGATTTAATGTTTGTATTATTTTATTGATGAAAAAACAGAATTGCTTACAGCAAAACAAATAATACTGATGAGTACTATGAAAAGGCTTCAATTAATGGTACCTATAACAATAAAACCATTCGTTCAAATTTTGTAAATAAATGAGTAAATTATCTCAAAAAATGTTCTTTGTTGTTTAGACCGGTGTTTCCCAAAATCGCCACGGCTTACACCCCCAGGTGACGGATAGGAGAATGCCTCCTAGATATAGGTGTTAACGGGGAAATGAAATACTCGGGGCGGACCAAAACTAACAGCAGCGACTGACCCAGAGTGGACAGCTGCAAACAGCGTCGGACCCAGATTGGGCGGCTGAAACTTATAACTCACCAACCCACTTGGCCAGCGTTTTAGTTTATTTAGTTTTACGGCTAAATACCCCCTAAAATGTCGAACTTAAAACAAAGAGAAGATGTACCCCAGGTGGGTAGGACAAAACCAAAATCCCACATCGGACAACCGTTCAGCCTCACGGATTCTGGGGGAGGCAAAAGCTCGATAAAGACCAATCAGAAAAATCACAGAATGCACATAGCTACATATAACATCAGATCCATGGCTCAAAATGAAAAATTGTACGAACTCGAAGAAGAGTTAAGTAAAATAAAATGGGACATAGCAGGACTATCAGAAGTTAAAAGAAGAGGAGAAATATAAGTAGAAACGGAGTCAGGAAATCTCCTCTATTACAAGGGAAAAGAAGAAGAAACGTACGGAGAAATTGGATAATCAAAAAGGAAAATAAACAAAACGTTATCAGCTATTAGAGCATATCAGATAGAGTAGGATATATAATCCTAGAAGTTAACAGAAAAACAAGAATAAAACAAATAGAAGTATATGCTTCAAGAAATCGACGAATTCCACGAAGATATCACCACAGCACTTGAAGAAGAAAATATAAAACCAACAATCATTATGGGAGATTTTATTGCCAGAATTGGAAAGAAAGTGGAAGACTCAGAAAACAGAATAGGTGAATATGGATTTGGAACGAGAAATACCAGAGGTGAAAGACTACTGGAGTTTTTGGAACTATTTTGACACCTACCTAGAGCTAATTTTAATAATCAGATCACTGTTGTGAAAATTAAAATAAAAAACACAAAAATGAAACCCAAGAAAATTATTTAGTATCTTTGTACTCAATTTTGTTTTTTAAACTCCAAAAAGGTAGTATTTATCCCACTTTAAAAAACATACATACATATAGTCACGCCTTTTTCCCGTAGAAGTAGGCAGAGACCACTTCCTTCCACTTGTTACGGTTCTTACACACATCTTTTGCTTCCTCTACTTTCATCAGGGCTCTCATGCATGCTCGTCGGTTGTTGGTACTCTTGACCTGGCCCTTCTTCAAAACAATGTTAATCTGATCGAGATATGTTCGCTGAGGTCGACCTCTACCGACATGTCCATTCACACTCGCCTTATAAACTTGTTTCGTCAATCTTCCTTCATCCATCTAAGCATTCCTTTATCTATCTTTGTAACCACATCTTCTTTTACACCACAGCGCTCTCTTATCTCACTATTTTTTACTTTATCCAACCGAGTCACTCCGGCTATACTTCTCAGACTACTCATCTCCGCAGCATTAATCCTATTTTCATGCTTCTCCTGCCAAACCCAACATTCACTACCATACATAAGTGTAGGAACCAACACAACTCTATGCACAGCCAGACGTGCCTTTTTTGACACTTTCTGGCTGTTCATAAAGCTATGCAGTGCCCCATTCATCTGTTTTCCTGCCAACACCCTTAGCTCAATGTCACTGTCATACTTTCCATCTCTCGTTAACTTTGAACCCAAGTACACAAATTCATTTACTTGTTCCACTCTTTCTTCCTCAATCGAAACTTTAAAGTTTGTCATGCTTTCTTCTCTTTCAAAAACCATTACTTTTGTTTTGCTTGCATTTATTTTCATCCCTTTGATTTTTAGGGCATAACATTAACCATCGCCTGCAACTCTTTTTCAGATGACGCTAATATGACTTGATCATCGGCGTAAAGAAGGCATTTGACGATTAAATCATTTATTTTCAATCCATACGCACTCTCTTTCAAATCTTTTAAACAATCGTCTATGTATAAGTTAAACAGCCATGGCGAAGCCACACATTCCTGTCTTTCCTCTTTTTCGATGTTAAACCAGTCCTTGCAAGGTCCGTTTATCCTGACACAAGCAGAGGAATCCTTATAAAGTGATTTCAGTGCTTATATTACACTACCGCTTATCCCATACATAGACAATGTCGACCACAATTCACTCATCACCACTCTGTCATAGGCCTTTTCCAAGTCTATAAAGGCGCAATGGACCTTCTGACGTCTAGCTAAGAATTTTTCAACTATACCTCGTAATGGAAAGACCTGATCCTTCCTCTTCTAAATCCTGCTTGCACATCCCATATCATCTCAGTTTTATTCGTTACTCTTTTAATCAATATCTTTGCATACAGTTTGCCGACTATGCTGTGTAAATTAATATTGGTAGTTCTTACAGTCCTGCTGCGAACCTTTTCCCTTGTAAAGCGGCACGATAACGGCATTGCACCAGTCATTTGGTACGCTACCACATAATAAAACTTACTCTTACATACCTGTCTTGATGATTTCTTCTGTATTATCGCAGTCTGCCTCCTAAAATAAAAAAAATTTTAACAATAAATAATATTATTTTCGATAAACTAGGTTTATAATTACCGAAAGAAAAAAAAAGTAATTTTATGAATGCATTATGTTAAAAATACTTCCGTGAGTCATGAACAGTATAACTTAAATTCCAAACTACTGATAAAATTGTATCGTTTAAATATTTGCAAAAAAAACACCGATAGCCGATATATTTATTGCACTGTAATTGTTTTTGTGAAATGCCGCAAATAATAAAAAATAATTTTCTGGTAAACAAAGAAAAAGTTCAATACTATTTTCTTCTCTTCTTCTTTAGGTGCCCTGTCCTCCTCGGACGTTAGCAATCATCAGCGCTATCTGAACCTTGTCTACAGCTCGGCGGAAAAATGTGGTAGTGCTCACTCCATACCATTGTCTTAAGTTTTTTAGCCAGGATATCTTTTTTATACCCGGGCCTCTTCGTCCTTCGATCTTTCCTTCTATAATAAGCTTTCAAAGTCGATACTTGTCATTCCTTAAGATGTGACCAAAATACTTCAGTTTGCGCTTTTTTAGTGTAAACAGAACTTCCAGCTGCTTTTCGAGGCGTTGAAGTACCTCGGTGTTACGCACTCTTTCTACCCAGATTCTTAATAGCCTTCTGTACGTCCACATTTCGAAGGCCTCCAATTTTTTGCACATCGCATCTGTCAAAGTACAAGCTTCCATTCCATAAAACAGTATGCTGAACACGTAACAGCGAAGCATTCGGACGCGCAGAGGCAAGCTTAAATTTCTGCTGCAAAGTACCTTACGCATCTTCAGGAACGAAGCACGAGCTTGTTCTATTCTGGCACGAATCTCCTGCATGCTGTCCCACTTCTCATTTACTTGACGCCCAAGATATTTTAAAGTTTCTACTCGCTCAATTGGTTGACCGTTAATTGCCAGGTGTCCGTCCCCGTTGTTTGATTTGCTAACTGCTAGCCACTTTGTCTTTCTCGCGTTCAGGCTAAGTCCGGCCTCTAAGCTTGCAGCCGTCACGCGGCTTACCAGTTCCTGCAGTCCTTCCAGGGAGTCGGCAACAAGAACCGTGTCATCCGCCTACCTAAGATTGTTTATATTAATCCCATTGACAGATATCCAACGCCTCTTAAAATACTATTTTGGCATATGAAATTTAAAACGGTTGGTTGGTGTCAAATGCGTGAAGCTGACGATTAGGTCATTGTTTTTCTTGCTTCCCAATATTTTTCGTTGATATTATTTTGTTCTAAAAGGTCTAGACAAATGTTCGGCGGTCGTTTCTGCCCCTTGGTTACACAAGTGACAGGAGGGAGAGTCTTTACAACATATTCCGTGAGTGTGTTGGGTCTGGCAGGCCCAACACACTCACTTTTGTTAGAAGTCTTAGGTTGGCTACTGCTTCCTTGCGAGTTAGTATAGCAGATATTGAATCTGAGTTGTCTCGGGGTTTTTCCCCTTTATTTTCCTATTACTAACTTGTCTGTAATTTTAATTATTTGTGGTTTTATCAGTCTTTTGATAGAATGGGAGGTTCATTATCGTGTATCTCACAGTGAAGCACTATTGGTTTCTTCTATATCATGAGTTGTAAAAGGGGAACAGGTCACATGTCTCTCCTGCTTTATTTGCCATTTTTACTGTAATTTTTTAAATACCAACTCACTCTCACATTCACTGTCAAATACTTCATGTCAGTGCATTCTAGATTACGTTAAATTGTATCAAGCCAGAATAATTAATACGGAATGATTAGTGAATTTTCATGCTAAATGGCTGTAATTGCATATTTAAATATAACTTTTAATTCAAAATAACTTTACCTTATAACAACCTTCTGTATTGCAAAAAATAAAGGTACTTTAATTTTGGTTAAAAATCACATTTTTTTAAAAAACTTTAAAAAATTTATATCTGATGGTTGCGTTTTAAGTGTCGGACTATGCAGAACTTTTTATCAGGTATAAATTTTTTTCCAAAACCAATAATAATAATAATATTTCGAAATGGTACGAAGTATTAAATCCTGGAACGAAAACTAAAGTAGCCATTTTTATTGACACACTAGGTACGAGGGCGGTTTGATAAGTCAGTGACTTTTTGAATAAAACCCATCTCGCAGAGAGTTTTTTCATGTCCAAATATTCGTGTAAAATATGATGTACCCGTTCAGTTGAGATACACCTACAGCATGAGCCAACTCACGCAATTTCATTCTCCGATCATCCAATATCATTTCATGGATTTTATCGACGATTTCCGGCGTGATCACTTCTTTTGGGCGACCTGGACGTTCGGCGTCACTAGTGCTGGTACGACCACAACGGAATTCTGTAAACCACTTTTTTCATTGAAATTGATGGTGCCAAGTCCCCGTAGTATATAACAAGTCTTTCCTTAGTTTCAGTGATGGATTATTTACGTAAAAAGTAATGCTTAATCAGCACACGACATTCACTTTTTTCCAATTTCGTAAAAATTCACGAGGTTGTCTGCTTTGAACGGCTATCAAACACACCAACTGCACGACGTAGCTTGCTCAAAATTAGAAAGTTGCCCACTGATAGATTATAGTTGACGGCAGCACTGTTGCATTTGGAGTAACTGCGCGGGAAATTCAAAAAGTCACTGACTTATCAAACTGCCCTCGTATAAGTATATTTTGTCGATCTAACTAGAGCATTTGACCGTGTCCAGCTGAAAGACGTCCTGCATCTCCTTTACAACAGGCAAATCCCATACAATCTCACCAAAAACATAGAGAAGATATACACAAACAATAAAATACGAGCACAAATAGAAGAAGACCTCACAGAACCAATACCAGCGGGTAGCGGTATTCGCCAGGAAGACTCACTAAGTCCTACCCTTTTCAATTTAATAATGGAAGAAATTATTCGAAGTGTTCAAGGACTAAAGGGATACAAAATAGAGAATAAAAAAATCAAAATAGTGTGTTATGCTGACGATGCAGCTCTCATTGCAGAAAATGAAGATGACTTACAAAAGCTATTACACTTATTCAACCTAACAGCCAAGTCTCTAAACATGGAAAAAAAGTGAGTGTTCAGCCATTTAACTATTGCCGACATCACTTCGTTATCATCACCAAAACGGATTCCACGAAGATTTTCTTTTAATTTTGGGAATATATGGTAGTCGCTGGGGGACAAACCTGGAGAATAAAGGGGTTGTTCAAAAATTTTAAATCCCACATTATGAATGGCAGCCATTGCAACACAACTTTTGTGGGCCGGAGCGTTGTCTTGGTGGAAGAGCACACCTCGACTCAATTTTCCTCTTCTACTTTCTCTGATCGCTTCGCGTACTTTTGGTATTAATTTCGCATAATATTCACCTGTTATGGTGCGCCTACGCGGTAAATAATCCACGAAAATAACACCTGCAAAATCCCAAAAAACTGTAGCCATGATATTACCAGCTGATGAGACAACACGAAATTTTCGTCGCCATTCCATGCTCTGTTTTTGGATTATGGATGAAAGTGATGAACGCATGTTTCGCCGACAGTAAGAAATATTCGTTTAAATTCATCTTGATTCCTGTTAATGATCTCCAAATTTATCTCCGCTGTAACCTGGCGAACACGCTTCTGGTCTGCCGTCAGCATTTGTGAAACCCAACGTGCAGAGAGTTTTTTAAAACCCAATTCCTGGTGTAAATTTTTTTCAACGCTTCCAGCAGAAAACCTACATGTCTCTGCTATAGCCTTGACTGTAATTCTTTTGTCATTTAATACCATGTCATGGACTAAATTCACATTTTCTTTGGTCACCACAGTTTTGGGGGCTCCTGCAACCGGTAAATGTTGATAGAACTCTCTTTCCAGTTTGAAATCTCGTGACCAGTTCTTGATTACCTGGTACGAAGTGGCAGGAGTCACGCAATACTTCTACCATGTACTTATAAATTTCTTGCGGTGATAACCCCTTTTTACAGATATACTTTATCGCACCTCTTATTTCAATTTTGTCCATTTTTATAAAATCACGCATAGCTCAATGGAAAAAAAATAATATTTTTTTTTTTATGAAAATAGTCGCAAAAAGGGTAGACCTATCGTGTGGGCCGCGGACGGCCCGCACTTCGACTATTAAAAGAGGAAGGGATTATAGAACGGAAATGATTGTGGACACGCTTTTTAAAAAGTTGCAGGTCATAGTTCTCTGGAAAAACTGATTTTGGAAGCTGATTCCATTCCGTAGCAGCCCTGTAAAAGAAGGATTCTTAATAAAGATTGGTCCTTGTAGTGTCAATCTTGAGAGTAAATGGGTGAGACTGATCAGCGTGCCGAGTTCTTTGGCCGAATGTGGCCAATGGTGGTACAAGAGATTTTATTTCTCTGGTGCATCTGCCATGGAAATATCTGTAAAGTAATGACTGGTCTGCAACTCTTCTTCTATGTTCTAGAGGGTGAAGGGTATCTGTGAAAGTTGAGCTGTTTATCAAGCGAATGGCTCTTTTCTGAATGGAATCTAGAAGACGAAGAGAATGCCTTGGTGCTGAACCCCAAATGTGCGAACAATACTCCAGTAGAGGTCGGATTTGAGCCTTGTACGTCGTCAACAGTTGATCAGGAGTAAAAAACTTTCTGGCTTTCCACAGAAAACCTAGTCTCTGGCTTGCCGACTTTGCGATGTTAGCAACTTGGTCATGCCAAGACATATTATTGGACACCGTGACTCCCAAAATTGAGATGGAGGGACTTGGTTCAAGGGTATTTCCGGACATTGTGATAGGATGATTTGAGGAATTCACTTTCCTGGAAAACGTGGCACTTTGTGTTTTTTGGGCGTTGAACTGAACAAGATTGTTGGTTCCCCACTCGACGATTGCTTTAAGATCACTATTGAGGAATCAACCTATTCCTGCCTGAGTCTATTTGTATCATTCACCGAAAGTGATCGATAGGATGTGAAAGTTGAGACAAGTGTGCTATCGTCTGCGAAACTGTAAATGGGGTTCGTGGTGGTTTTCAAGAGGTCGTTGATGTGTAAAAGAAATAAGGTGGGGTACAGGATGGAACCCTGGGGGACCCCGGCATTAGTTTTAAACGCATCAGAAGAAATACCGTCAACTGCCACATGTAAGGAGCGATCTTGCATGAAGCTCAAGAGCCATTGGCGCAGTTTGGTTGGGAGACCGTAGGCAGATAATTTACTTAACAATGCCTGGTGCCAAACGCGGTCAAAGGCGTTAGATATATCCAAGGCTATTGCACGGGATTCACCAAACTTTTTAATAGTGTTTGTCCAGAGCTGAGTGACATAAGCCATCAAATCTCCAGTAGACCGAAGTTGTCGAAATCCATATTGTCTGTCATGGATTATCTCACATTTCTCCAGATATTTGATAAGTTCTGTGTTAATCGCTTTTTCCATAACTTTGGATATGACTGAGAGCAATGCAATAGGGCGATAATTTGCAGGAATAGTCTTCTTTCCTTTTTTCGGAATCGGTTGGACTTAAGTGTTTTTCCACATGGACGGAAATACTCCTTTGCTGTATGATAACTTGAAGAGTCTACAGAGAACTGGGGTGAGCTCTTGAGCACAGGTCTTCAGGACAATTGTCGGAATTCCATCTGGTCCTACATTTCGGCCAGCAGATCCGCTGTTTCTTTGGAAGATACGGCTTTCGTGCCGTCGGACCTCTCGAGTGATGGTAAAGAAGAAGTTGTGAAATTTAACATACACGAACTGATTCGCTGATGCTAATTGGCACACACTAATGTCAAAGAATAAGCTTCTGCCTGCAATCTTTCCTTAGTACATTTATCCCTTGTAGAGATCAGCAATTGGAAAGGGCGGTTAAATTTAAGTTCTGGTACTATATAGTCAGACGGCATTTGTATGTAGTCTTCCGCTATATTACAGCTTATCCTGGAGTGACCTCTCTAGAGAAACATGTGTAATAAAAACTTGTATTTTTAGAACTTTTCGATAACAAGGATTTACTAAAAATGCTTTAATTACACATCATAGAGGATTGAATAACAAACAGTTATTTATCGGTCTTTGCAGAAATTTTACATTGTCAGCATTCTTTTACTAATTGTAAGTTAACATTGATAATATTATTCTGTTTAATTAAACAATCTAATGCAAAACATATTTATTGCATAATTAACAAATAAAAATGTATACAAACAAATGCACACAAATAAAGAAATAAGTGGCTTCGACTGTCTATATGCATCCGTTATTCGTAAATCATATTATAATACGTCTTATTATTATTTAACAATCAAGTCGGGCCTGACGAAAGCCACGGGAAACAGCTTGGCCTTAAGATCCTTACTAACACCACTCAGATTATTTATATTTCTGGAGTGTAGCTAAACCATCGAATATTAACACACGACTAGAAGTATCACTCTTCGCTGTCGGCAAATTTAAAGCCGACAAATTCTAGCATAATTTTGGAATGGACTTTGCACTTTGCAATACAGGCTGTCGCGAAGTGGGATATTTGTACGGTATTTTACGTGATAGTCTGCCGGCTGGAATCTTCTGTTTCCCAGCGTCAAACCTCTTTTTTCAAGTGGGCTTTGGAAAGTCCACAGAAGGGTTCTGGGCCGGAAAATTGTGTATTTTCCCATTCTTTGGCAAGGCAATCTGCTTCTTCATTGCCTTTAACTCGCTTGTGACCTGAAACCCACATCAGAGTAACCTGATTGTTCGCTGCCAGTTGTCTCAGGGACTGTTTACAGTCCCAAGTCAGCTTAGACTCACATGTTTATGACTTCAGCGCTTTTAGTGCTGCTTGGCTATCTTGAAAAATATAGATTTTTGCCTTTCGGGAGTTTCTTTCGATGCACTACTGGGCACTACTGGGCTCTATGGCATGTAATTCTGCTTGAAAGATGGTTGGGGTGTTACCAAGCGGTTTTGAGAGCCTAAAATTCGGCCCTATAACGCCCAATCCAACCCTTTCATCCATCTTGGATCCATCAGTGTACCAAACTACAGCATCCCTTCCTAGTTGAGGTCAGTTCTCTGTGCAAACTTGGTGGTTGTTTACAACCACTTCAAACTGCATTTCGAAGTCGTACCTAACTGGCATAATATCCGTCGGCTTAGACATGGATTCTAGGGAAATATTTTTCAAAATCTTCAAATGTCCATTCCGATTTCTTGCTCTAAGATTTATTATCCGGCTCAGTCTGAAGGCACTGATTGCTGCTTCTTTCATTACACATAAGTGCAGTAGGGCACACCCTGTATATAACATATATATGAAATATATTTTTAAAATTCACTCATTTTGAAAACGAATTCAACTTCGTAGAACCTGGGTTATGTTTACCACACAAAAATGCTGACTTTCTCGCATTTATTGAAACTCCTACGTAAACAGAATGTAAATGAAAGTGTTTCATGGTTTACTTCCTTGTTATGTTGTTGTTCTCATCATTTACATCTAAGAAATAAATGGTTCCTTAAATTAAAAGTGTTGCCGAATACGGCCCTGTTTGAAATCGAAACGAAATATAGATTACAAATAAACTTAACGTTTTATTGGTTTTTACCTACAACGCAAATCGGACAAGTAGGGTAACAATTTGTCAACTGTATCCTTTCAATTGAAGGATAATAGTTTGTTTTTATGCGGTAGTTGAAGTGCGCTCAAAGTCAAAATAAATAGGCTTTAAAGAAAGACAGCCACAGCATGGCATCCCTTCTGTTTTGTTTGCAATGTTGTAAAAGATAAATAAACATCGAAACCCCTTTAAAATTAGGTAATCGATCCTTTTACCAGAATTTCTTAACACAGATTTGTGTTATCTAAAAGATCGTCCATCTTGCACTCATTGGGACAAAAAAACTTAATACTATGAAGTTTTTTTGGATTATCAAATTGTTAGTATTTTTAAAAATTAAAATTTGACTTGTAAGAAATAATAATATCTTATTCTACTCGAAAACTATATTTATTGTAAAGCGTATTCAAACTATCTATCGGTTACGTCTATTTACTGTCGTCCCTTCATGAAGACTCCCTTACTACCTGCCGTATCCCGCACCCCTTCTCGTCTTCCTATTTTAAGTACCTGATCTCCAGACCGTTTTAAGTTGCGTAATGATACGTCGAATGCAATTGGTCCCACGTCGATATTATTTTTTGTTCTCGAGATAATCGAGTACAAAACTAATTTTGAAAGTTTACCATTTTTTTTATTCTCCATAAAAAAAAGTTTAACCGATTTTGTTGAAAATCTAATCAGTTCGAAGTTGCGTAGTTACACGTCGAGTGCAATTGGTCACACGTCGATATCATTTTTTGTTCTCGAGATAATCGAGAAGAAAAATAATTTCGAAAGTTTACCATTATTTTTAGTTTTTTTATTCTCCATAAAAAACAGTTTAACCGATTTTGTTAAAAATCTAATAAGTTCTAGGTTGCGTAGTTACACGTCGAATGCAATTGGTCCCTTGTCGATATCATTTTTTGTTCTCGAGATAATAATTCCGAAAGTTTACCATTTTTTTCAGTTTTTTTATTCTCCATAAAAAACACATCGGCCGATTTTGCTGAAAATCTAATCAGTTCTTAGTTGCCTAATTATACGTCGAATGCAATTGGTCTTTCACATACGTACATAAACACACAAACAAAGACGTCCACTTAAAAACTATTGTATTCGACTCTGGGGACCTTGAAATGTGGAGATATGTCAAAATTCGGGATTCGCAAAATCGGACCCATTACTCTAACTTCCACTGGGAAGTTAAATATTCCCATATTGATTTATCCTTTTTCATTAAATACTTTACTCTATCACTAACAAGAGATAGATTTTCTTGCCGTGTGAAAATCGGACTTTTTTGAGAAAGTTGCGTTTTTCTAATACATATCAGTAAGGATATTGCTTATTCTAAACACAATAAGCAGGGTAATTTTTGTTATCAAAGAAAGATTTTTTATTTGTTTACTAATAATTTAATTTAAAACACGTAAAACAAACATATGATAAGATATTTCTGTGAAAAAATTGGATAAAAATAAAAAAAAACCAGAATTTTAATATTTCTCTTATTAATCACGTACTCTTTTATGCATGATGCAATAATACGGAATTTTTAAAATATTCAAAAATGTTCTGCTAAGGTTAGGTTGCTATCACTGGCCAGACGTAATAATGTTTTTGCAATCAAATTTGGACCTTTTTGAAAAAAAATACGCCAACCAAGCATGTACGTACTACGAGGGCGGTTTGATAAGTCAGTGACTTTTTGAATAAAACAAATTTTTTTCCGCAAATAAACATTTTATTTTTCTATATATACACCTTTTAGCTCGATACATTTATTCCAGCGTTTTTCTAATTTTTTTATTCCCTCCAAATAATAGGTTTTTATAAAGCACTTAAAATACGCGTTTGTTTCGGTAATGACTTCTTCATTCGACTCAAATCTCTTACCGCCCAGCCATTTCTTTAGGTTTGGAAACAGAAAATAGTCGCAGGGGGCTAAATCTGGAGAATATGCTGGATGGGGTAGCAGTTCGTATCCCAATTCGTGGATTTTGGCCATCGTGACTAGACAAGTGTGCACACGTGCATTGTCTTGATGGAACAGCACTTTCTTCTTCTTAGCCAAATGCGGCCTTTTTTGCTTCAAATCAACGTCGAATCTGTTCAAAAGCTTTGAATAATATTCGCCGGTGATCGTTTTACCTTTCTTGAGGTAATCGATGTGAATGACACCGCGTACATCCAACAAAACTGTGGCCATGACCTTGTTGGCTGACAGACTCTGTTTCGCCTTCTTTGGTCCACGTTCACCCCGAGCAACCCACTGTTTCGATTGTTCCTTGGTGTCTGGCGTGTTGTGATGGATCCACGTTTCATCCACAGTAACAAAACGGCGCAAAAATTCGTCCGGATTACGGCTAAACATCGCTAAACACTCTTTTGAAGTGGTCACACGATTGCGCTTATGGTCGAGTGTGAGCAATCGCGGCACCCATCTCGCAGAGAGTTTTTTCATGTCCAAATATTCGTGTAAAATATGATGTACCCGTTCAGTTGAGATACACCTACGGCATGAGCCAACTCACGCACTTTCATTCTCCGATCATCCAATATCATTTCATGGATTTTATCGACGATTTCCGGCGTGATCACTTCTTTTGGGCGACCTGGACGTTCGGCGTCACTAGTGCTGGTACGCGACCACAACGGAACTCTGTAAACCACTTCTTAACCATTGAAATTGATGGTGCCGAGTCCCCGTAATATTTATCAAGTCTTTCCTTAGTTTCAGTGATGGATTTTTTTATATAATTTTATATAATTTAAAAGGTATCCTTTTACACTTCACGGACCTGCTGATTCAAGAAAAAAGAAAAGCTAGAAAAGTATGGCAAAGGACATGAACAAAATAACTGAAATAGGCACAACTACAAAGAGGAATCACAAATATTAAACATGAGTCATTTAACAAATACCTGAGTGAACTAACTGATGATAAACGCCTTTGGAAGGCGGTCAAACAGATAAACAAACCAATTCAAAATATACCTTCAATTGGTATCACGTTTTAGGATCGAAGTGACAGTGCGGACAAATGTCAAACTATAAAAAGTCAGGAAACAGTATACAAGGTGATTTATTTAGAATGGGCAATCTCTGAGCTGGATATATTACACACCAAAATATTGGCGATTGAGAGATTGAGATGGCGATGTCCTATACAAATGTTGCAGGTTTACGAGATCCACAGGGTATTTAAAGTTGGAATTTTAATTTGAAATTTCTTAATAATTTTGTGTTTTTAAGCAGCATCGTCTTGAAAATTGGCAACTTTATGTTTTTTGGCATGAAAATTACGAATTTTATGCTGAATTTAGCACTATTCATACAGGGCGTTAGTTACACCCTGTAACTTGGGTAAATTACAACATATCTTTTTTGCCTAATGAGTTATGGCTAAAACAACTAGGAAATCTAAAAGGCAGTTTATTTTTGAATAAAAAGGGTACTCTTGTTTATTTCATGTAACTCTATCAGTTTTTGAGTTATTTGCATTTTAAAAATTCAGCGTAAAGACTCCTAGGCCATCGTTATAACATTGACTTTTTTTCAACTAGGCTTGTGTAAGGAAATATTTGAAAATGTTACTGTCACTAAGTAAGAGTGTATTATTTGCAGTAAAATAAATAAATTTTCCAACAGTGAAATGCGTGATATAATTTGTGTTCTTGCTCAGTCAAATTATGGTGCAGCCAGAAGGTATTTAGAATCATACCCAAATCGAAGACAACCCAATCACAAACGGTTCAGACGTATTTATACCTGCCTAGGCGAAACGGGGTGTTTTCGTCCTAAAAGCTTAAATGGTGCTCCAATGTTTTGATGACTGTAAATAAATATTATTTCTAGTCGTACTTGCGGAGAATACACCATTTTAAAATAACTCAAGATGCTACAGCTACAAATAATGGCTAATTTAACGTCACGAATACCTAACTAAATATACTATTAATATTTTTGAAACAAAGAAACAAAATTGCAAAAAAGGTAACGTATTCAGAAGTAAGTTAATTAATCCCTAATTAGACATCTACCTGTCCGACAGTAACGTAGGTCGTTTTTGTTATGGTCTTATGTTATTTCACAAAATTTGCATTTTTAAAACTCCCCCTTTTTAGGTTAATTTTTGCAATTAATTTGTAAACAATAACATTTGTTATTAAGGAGAACGATCACTCAAAGGGGTTTAAAGTGGGGATGCATTTTTTGTTGTTGCAGGATGTCATTTTATAATCTAAAATTAAGGCGAATTGAGATAATGTGCATAATAATTTAAATAATAAAATTATTCCATTTGGCTGTTTCACACTGTATAATTGAAAAACTTGATAATTCGTTAATAAATACGAATATAAACGAGTCTTTTTAAAATTAATGTCATAATATTTAACTAATCAGCAAATTTTAATAAATATTTATGTAATCCACTAATTTATTATTATGACGGACTAGATATTAGTTAAAAAATTAAACAAAACAAATTTCGTTTCACCAAAATATACATTTAAAATGCAGTGGAAATTTCTTCAGTTGCGTATGAATAATTCGAATCTCTTGTAAACAAGTAAATTTCCTTTGGGGAGGTTGGTCATAATATTCGAAATGTTTAAAAAACAAGTAATTTAATTTAGTAGTAAACTAATTTGTAAACTTCTAGGAGTGGAGAAGAAAGAAAAAGTAAACAAAATCTCTGGCTCTTGAATTTTTCTTAAAAAAATGTTAAATTTCTTATTTACAAAAATAATTCTATTGAAAATATGATGAGTGCCCTGAAGATTTTGTTCAGAACAATTTGTTCGCGAAAATTTTGTTAATACTTTAACAGAGTTATAAAACAAGACAAAAACCTAATTTTAATGAATATTTTTTGACAGTTCTAACGACCATTAAAATTTTGTCATTTTGTGTCATAAATAAATAAATAATTTCAAAATGTCACGTTTTGGCAATGCGAATGTTCAAAGTATAAATGCGCTAATCAAAGAAAAAATTCCCAGAAATACAACCTACATATACATATAGTCACGCCTTTTTCCCGTAGGGGTAGGCAGAGAACACTTTCTTCCACTTGCTACGGTCTTTACACACATCTTTTGCTTCCTCTACTTTCAACAGGGCTCCCAAACATGCTCGTCGGTTGTTGATACTCTTGACCTGGCCTTTCTTCAAAATAATGTTGATCTGATCGAGATATGTTCGCCGAGGTCGACCTCTACCGACTTGTCCATCACACTCGCATTATAATTTTGTTTCGTCAATCTTCCTTCATCCATCCTTTCTACGTGTCCAAACCATCTAAGCATTCCTTTATCTATCTTTGTTACCACATCTTCTTTTACACCACAGCGTTCTCTTATCTCACTATTCTTTACTTTATCCAACCGAGTCACTCCGGCTATACTACTTAAACTACTTATCTCCGCAGCATTAATCCTAATTTCATGCTTCTTCTACCAAACCCAACAGTCACTATCATACATAAGTGTAGGAACCAACACACCTCTATGCACAGCCAGACGTGCCTTTTTTGACACTTTCCGGCTGTTCATAAAGCTATGCAAATACCTACCAAACTTTAATAAATACCGATTTCAATAACATGGAATTATTGTTTCGATACAATGATTAATTTTTGTTCGTAAACGAATTTTGAATAATAAATTTAAAAACTTATTACTTTTGTGACATAATACCAAGTCAACACGGTCTTTGACTCGAAATCGAGATGAGTCAAATTTCAATGTCATGCGTAATTATGTACATATCATTTTCACGTGTTCATATAACTTGTTTAACAAATTGTGTGAAATCGTGAATTTTTTATGTGAGTACATACTAACCGGCGCACATACGGGTATGCGGTGTGAAAGAAGATGTGGTTACAAAGACATAAAGGAATGCTTAGATGGTTTGGATACGTAGAAAGAATGGATGAAGAAAGATTAAAGAAACAAATTTATAAGGCGAGTGTGAATGGACGGAAGTCGGTAGAGGTCGACCTCGGAGAACATATCTCGATCAGATTAACATTGCTTTAAAGAAAGGCCAGGTCAAGAGTACCAACAACCGGCGATCATGTATGAGAGCACTGATGAAAGTAAAAGAAGCAAATTGTCTGTGTAAGAACCGTAACAAGTGAAAGGAAGTGATCTTTCCCTACCCCTACGTGAAAAAGGCGTTACTATGTATATAGGTAACAGACAGCGAAATTAGATGATAATATTTCCAGTTAAATTTAAAATATTTCTAAGAAATTGAAAATACCTACACTCATATTATGTTTATCAACAAAATACCTATAATCTATATTTCTTAGACGTAATCTAAAGTAAATTTAGTAAGATAACATTTTTTTTTAGTTATCAACAATATATTTCACTAAAATTGATAACTCCTTGCAAGGTTTGGTTGTTATGCCTAAAAATTGCGTCTTATTTTAATGTGTATATAAATATATCTGCTATATGTGGTTTGGGTGATAACTTTTACCATAAAAAGTTATCTCATTAATTAATTTTAGAAGCCATTGTTTAATTTAAATGAAATATTTTATTTGAGATATGAGTTTTATATGCGATAAATAATAATCCATAGCAACTACCAAAAGCAAAGTCAATTTCAAACAAAGCTAAAATAAAAGTCTACACTTTCTGGCTGTTCATAAAGCTATGCAGTGCCCCATTCATCTGTTTTCCTGCCAACACCCTTCGCTCAATGTCACTGTCATACTTTCCATCTCTCGTTAACTTTGAACCCAAGTACACAAATTCATTTACTTGTTCCACTCTTTCGCCCTCAATCGAAACTTTACAGTTTGCCATGCTTTTTTCTCTTTCAAAAACCATTACTTTCGTTTTGCTTGCATTTATTTTCATCCCTTTAATTTTTAGGGTATCATGCATAATATTAACCATCTCCAGTAACTCCCCTTTAGATGACGCTAATATGACTTGATCTTCGGCGTAAAGAAGGCATTTGACAATCAAATCATTCATTTTCAATCCATACGCACTCTCTTTTAAATCTTTTAAACAATCGTCTATGCATAAGTTAAACAGCCATGGCGAAGCCACACATCCCTGTCTTACACCTTTTTAGATATTAAACCAATCCGTGCACATTATCTCAATATAAAACAAATGGTCAATATACACTAAAAAATAATAATTTTATTGTTGATGAATTTCGAGGTTTCCCAAATGACCTCAAGAAAGTAGATCAATTAAATGATTTTCTCATCAATTCTCTTCCAGCTATTTCCCAACTCCTGAACTTTTAACTTTTTATGACTCTAATTGTTTGACCGAGAATAAGTTTGTGTTCTAGACGGTAAATGATCCTTTCGCCTGTGAAACAATTTTTAAAATTGAAACAAATGCCACGGGATGTGACTACGTTAACATAAAACTTACAAAATTGTGCTGTCCCCATATGTTACCCATATAATAAATGCGTGGCTTACCCAAAATATATTTTCCGAGGTTTAGAAAAAAGCCAAGTAGTGGAGCGAGCAATGGAAATTCAACTACGATCATAACTCGAGAAAAATTCTTTATTAGTCAATAACATTGATGAGATCATACCATCTCAATATAAAACAAAGGGTCAATTCCACACTTATTTAACACTAAGATCAGGAGTACTCCAAAGATCCATTCTAGGGCCCCTATTATTCACTATGTATACCGTAAATCTAGTAAAATGCTTGCAATATTGTTTAGTGCATTTAAACGCAGATGATAGGCAAATGTATTATAGTTTTTCCCAAAACGAAGTTGACAATGCTCGCTCATCTGTAGAGACCTTCAATCCTTTGCCTAAATCGTAGCCAACCATTTGCATCAAATAGATTATAAGGTCTACAGCTTGTTATTGCTTTCATTTTTCCTATTTTGTAAATCTGTATAAATTTTCTATATTAAATAATAAATACTATGGTTTGACGTCTAAAAGAATTGCAGTCATATTATTTCCTCTGTTATCGGACAAAATGAAAAAATTTGTCCACACCGAGAACGACTCAAAAAATGGATAGCAGCACCACAATATTGTTTCTTAAACCTTAATAAATGTCAAAATGCCCACTCTAAACTCAAAAAAAAACAAAAACGCCCAGAAAACCAAAACGTGCACGTTACCCATCTGAAGCTGTGACGTCACCCATACCACCAATGTCAAAAAGTGGCCTCGTGCTGGAAGTCACCCGCAGAAAAAGCTGGCACGTTGTCTAAGAGACGAAAAGTTTGGAGACCTTTGATTTATAGAAAAGACTATAGTTACTATTTTTATAACATTTGTTTGGTATTTCGCAAAAATTGATTTCCTCCATCGAGAATGGTTGTAAATTCCCAATCTGAAACATTTTCATTAACATTTTATCATCCTTAAACTGACCTGAGGGTTTTTATTGAAAATAATTTCGAAAACTTTTATTCCTGCAAACTTTTATTCAGCAAAAAGTTTGGCGATACTGACAACGATGGTATAATAACTTCTACTCTACTTTTCCCGTATTTTTATTTAACAAAACTGGAAACTTTCTTAATTCGTACACAACGTAGATATTCTCTCTTGAGGTTCGAAGCGGTTTCCGTTGAAATTTAATGTTGTTGTGGAAAACTTTGTTAACAGGAATTTTCCTTATTACCTTTTTTATATTTGGAAATTTTAACAGATTTTCAGCCTAGCTTAAACGTAATCAGAATTCTAAAATGCAGGGTGATTCATTAAGGATGGGCAATCTCTGAACTGGAGATACTACACACCAAAATATTGGCGATTGAGCTTAACATGTCTTATACAAATATTGCAGGTTTACGAGATACAGGGTATTTAAAGTTGGAATTTTTAATTTGAAATTTATAGTTGTAGTTGGTGCTCTTGACCTGTTCATTTTTAACCTAAGTCGACCTCAACCGACTTGTCCATTCACACACGCCTTGTCACGTGCCTATTTTCTTCCTTCTTCGGTTCATTATAATTCTTACTCGTATTCCTTGTTGTATACAGTACACTATGCTATAACTCGAATATATCATTCGTTGTAGATAATGTTGCATAACTTTCGATAGTTGGTTTGCAATTTCTGTGTGGATGGGACTGGATATCCACACGAACGAGGCACAGATTTGAGAAGATTGTGGGTTGACGTTTATTCCGCGCCATTTTTCTTGATTTCCGGTATAGGAGCGTCAGTCGTTTGGAGAGCTTCATCGAAGTCGGAGGTGTTGGTGAAGGTTGTTGGGGACGGTGCGTTATTAGCACGTGTGCGGAACCTCTATGGGATTTATTTCATATCTGGCTGTATTTGGGCCATCTTAATTGGATTTTGAAGAAAAACCATTCGATTTTCAACTTGACCATTTTGTCTTGCCATTGTTGTGGATATTGTTGGAGTTGGTGTCAAGTTGAATAGCCGTTAACGGGATTTGTTTGAGGGAAGCCATTGTTCACTAACTGGTGCCACCCCCATAATCTAACCAACCCCCGGAGTAGTTCAGGAGTAGCACAGGAGTACATGTGAATTCGTTTACCCAAAGGTTATCAGTGATTTATTTTTAAATATATAACGCTGTGTCTCATTTCGACACCACCAGTAAATTTTGTTTCAGTTTATAAGTATAGTACTTTGTGAATTCGTATATTCAAAGGTTATAAGTGATTTATTTTTAAATATATAACGCAGTGACTCATGCTGACACCACTATTATGTTCTGTTTAGTTTATTAGTATAGTACATTGTTGGAAACTATTTATTGCATTAGATAATATGCCAAAACTAAACTTGGATTAAAGTAAGTAATAATTCTTTATGTCCAAGTAAAAACATATTTTCTTTCTACTTATTTGTAAATATCCTACAATCTTGATATTTTAAAGGACAACCATTGTAAAGATATTTTTAAATGAACTCGATTGTTTTGGCAGTGAAAATCTTATGTAAAGAGTTAACTAATATATATGTTTTACCTTTTGTTCTTTGCCTTCATGTAAATGTTTGAATTAGTGCTATTAATGAGTTAACTTATATATGTTTTACCTTTTATTCTTTGCCTTTATGTAAATGTTTGAATTAGTGTTATTGATGAGTTAATTTACATATGTCTTACCTTTTTCTGTAACTTGGTAAAGTCTGTTACTCTTACTTCTGTTCTAGTTATTTTATAAAGTTGTAAATTTTACATTTTTGTTTTGTTTTAGCAAGGAAATTTTACCATAGCTGTTAACTTTGACTATATTTGTTATGATGTTGCTATTGAACTGTGTACCTTAATTATCTATTGTGTGAGTAAAGTATTTAACCTATTTTTGCTATAATTTTATTTATTTGGTTCACCATAATCATAGTTGTTTATCTTGTGTCTCTGCTAGTGCCTATAAGATCTAGGGGTTTCCGGCTTATACCGTCGGTGGCGCAGCTCACTTTATATTTTTTTCTTCTACCCTCTACGGCTGAGCTCGGGCATAATTTGCCAGTAGAGAAACCGCTAGCAGAGTACTCGTTAGAGAACGAAAAAGACGTGGCAAATTTTTGGCGCCCAACGTGGGGCGTGTTTCGAAAATCTCCTTTCATCCATCCTCTCTACGTGTCCGAAACATCTAAGCATTCCTGTATCTATCTATGTAACCATATATTCTTTCACACCACAGGGTTCCCTTATCACACTATTCCCCACGTTATCCATCAGAGTACCTCCGGCTATACTTCTTAGACTACTCATCTCCGTAGCATTGATCTTACTTTCATGCTTTTTCTGCCAAACCCAATATTCACTACCATAGAAAAGTGTGGGAATCGATTGATTTTGGATAAACTAGTAATATGTTCTCATAGTCATTTGTGGAACGAGGTCAACAGAGATGGCGTTAATTTCGTCTACAACTCATCCAACAAAGGTTAAAAAGACGGTACAGCAGACTAGTTACCACGCTTTGGTCAGCCTTCAGCATTTCAACTGTTATTCTGTCGTACCCGGCAGCTTTACCCAATTTCATACTGTTCAACGCTTAAATTAAATTTATATGGTAATACCAATAGTTACACCACTACAGGTAAGAAATAGCCCTTTTGCTGATTATTTATTTCGTATTGGCTTAATATTCGTTGTCGTGGCACGTGTCGTTGTGTCAAATCGATCCACGTGGAAGAAGTATAATTAATTTCGCGTATTCCAGCGTTGTTTTTTAATTTAAATCTTTTTAAAATGGTTTTTGAATTCCTTTTGAAAGTAATGAAGATAACTTCGATCATATTGTTGACCGTAGTAAATGTTCCTTCTGTCGATATCTTCGCCTCTACAACGGACCGATGAACCGAAGAAGAAACTCGTCGGTTCCGAGCGTGCAATTTCGTCATCTTCCACATCGAACGGGTTTTCACAAGAAATATTATAAATAATTAATCGATGCAAGCCGGGCAATTTTACGTATGCAATTCTTATGCGATTGCGCCAACTGCGCAAAACGAAATGGCCCCAAAAAAAATAATCGAGTCGGTAAAATGTTATCATTTAATGTGCCAACTTTTTATTACATGATATATTTTTAAATGAAAACAAACTGTAATATTTGGTAGGGTAAAAGAAGTTTTTGTTAGTTTTACCTATAAGGTGCTTTCATTTTAAAACCGGCCAGTCCAAATAACTTTTGATTTCGTGTAAATATAAAAAAAAAACACGTTGAATTTTAAATCAAAGGGGAGGTTTAAAAATGTAACAGAAACTAAAATAAAGTTAATTACAAACAGCTCCTTAAATGTATTTACGGTAACTGTCTATATATATATATATATATATATATATATATATATATATATATATATATATAAATAAATGAAAAAAAAATGGACTCTGTCTAATTATGTTCCGTTGACGTAGACACTAGCAACTTGATTATGAACTCCTTTGCTTATTAGCATGTATTTGGTTTTTGCCGTGTTTATTTTCAAACCAAATACTTCGCAAGCTTCACCCTATTGATAAGTCTCTGTAGATCATCGATGGACTGCGCGAGTATTACGGTGTCATCCGCGTATCTTATGTTGTGGAGAATTTGTCCATTATCACAACTCCCAAATCCGTGTCTTCTATGGCCTGCCCAAATAACTCTTCAGAGTATAAATTAAAAAGGAGTGGAGACAATATACATCCCTGTCTCACACCTTTCTTCACTTCAACATCTTCCGTCAGGTGACCGTTAATTCTGACTTTGGCAACCTTGAGCCAAAGTTGTTTTGAGTATCTCCATAAATTCGTCATGTCGCACTTTGTCAAAGGCTTTTCAAAATCCACCGGGCACACGATCACATCAGAGTCAACGTCTGTTAATTAATACTTTATCAATATTAACAGTAAGACGTTTCGTATTTTCAGAACCACCTTCAACTTGATTTTTCCCAATACGAACATTCCTTCTTGACGTTAGTTTTTCGTATAAACCGTTCAGAAACATTTACAGCTTCATGGAAAGACATTTCAGTCGTAACGTTACTCAAAATATTTTTTATGCAACGTAAATTATTCTCGTGTTATGAAAGATAATAAAAACTCGAAACAGCAAGCAAAATCGTTCGATATTACAAAATGTGAAATGATGTAACAAAGAATATCAAGCGAGCATTGAGCAATACGTAAGTTGAACGAACAGCTAACCTACTCCTTTCGGTGTGTTCCGACGTTAAAGGTTTGCAATTAGTGAATCATAATGTTTGTTATGCGTCGAATGCAGTTATGTGTGCATTTTACCGGTATCCGATTTTATATTAAACGTGAGCTTGTCCCATTGGAAACAATCTTTCACCCAGCTAACCTATGAAAATAAATTCTGATAATTTGAATTTTACGAATCAATTATTGTTTAATAGGAAAAACATGTAAAAAAGCTAAAAAATGTAAAAAAAAGTTATTTCTTACTGATATTCAGGATCTTTGGCATTTAATTAAGAACATTTGTTTTATTTTTTATTTTACGAGGGCAGTTTGATAAGTCAGTGACTTTTTGAATTTCCCGCGCAGTTACTCCAAATGCAACAGTGCTGCCGTCAACTATAATCAATCAGTGGGCAACTTTCTAATTTTGAGCAACCTACGTCGTGCAGTTGGTGTTTGATTGCCGTTCAAAGCAGACAACCTCGTGAATTTTTACGAAAATGGAAAAAAGTGAATTTCGTGTGCTGATTAAGCATTACTTTTTACGTAAAAAATCCATCACTGAAACTAAGGAAAGACTTGATAAATACTATCGGGACTCGGCACCATCAATTTCAATGGTTAAGAAGTGGTTTACAGAGTTTCGTTGTGGTCGCGTACCAGCACTAGTGACGCCGAACGTCCAGGTCGCCCAAAAGAAGTGATCACGCCGGAAATCGTCGATAAAATCCATGAAATGATATTGGATGATCGGAGAATGAAAGTGCGTGAGTTGGCTCATGCTGTAGGTATCTCAACTGAACGGGTACATCATATTTTACACGAATATTTGGACATGAAAAAACTCTCTGCGAGATGGGTGCCGCGATTGCTCACACTCGACCATAAGCGCAATCGTGTGACCACTTCAAAAGAGTGTTTAGCGATGTTCAGCCGTAATTCGGACGAATTTTTGCGCCGTTTTGTTACTGTGGATGAAACGTGGATCCATCACAACACGCCAGAGACCAAGGAACAATCGAAACAGTGGGTTGCTCGGGGTGAATGTGGACCAAAGAAGTCGAAACAGAGTCTGTCAGCCAACAAGGTCATGGCCACAGTTTTTGGGATGTACGCGGTGTCATTCACATCGATTACCTCAAGAAAGGTAAAACGATCACCGGCGAATATTATTCAAAGCTTTTGAACAGATTCGACGTTGATTTGAAGCAAAAAAGGCCGCATTTGGCTAAGAAGAAGAAAGTGCTGTTCCATCAAGACAATGCACGTGTGCACACTTGTCTAGTCACGATGGCCAAAATCCACGAATTGGGATACGAACTGCTACCCCATCCAGCATATTCTCCAGATTTAGCCCCCTGCGACTATTTTCTGTTTCCAAACCTAAAGAAATGGCTGGGCGGTAAGAGATTTGAGTCGAATGAAGAAGTCATTACCGAAACAAACGCGTATTTTGAGAGCTTTGAAAAAACCTATTATTTGGAGGAAATAAAAAAATTAGAAAAACGCTGGACTAAATGTATCGAGCTAAAAGGTGATTATGTAGAAAAATAAAATGTTTATTTGCGGAAAAAATTTTGTTTTATTCAAAAAGTCACTGACTTATCAAATCACCCTCGTATTATATTATTTGTATAATGAGACATGTACATGAATGCATTTTGTTTGTAAAAAAACTACCAATAAAATGTAAAACACCTCATAACTATTCAAGGAAACATGTTTTGCTGTGACCAATGTGAATTATGTTATTTTGTTTATGACTTGTTCCTGAATATCTTTAAAATTGTACGTTTTTGAATTTTAAAAATGTGAAATAAACGTTTATTACAAATGCTTATTTATTTAATCTAATTTACAGAGAAATATGAAATTTAAATTTAAACTAGGCGCCAAAGGTATATGTCAAACATCTCTCTTCAATATTAGTTTCTTCCAGACCGAAAGAGAGCGCTTTAATTCCCCAACAGGATATATTACAGTGTCCTACCTTCAGCTTGCTGTATATATATTATCTATGGTTATAGTCAATATTTTCTTGTATGCTTCATACCTTAACGGCAAAGTTCCATTCTCGGGCTTTCGCATAGCATTTCAAGTCTAAATGGCGGAGATAGATGTATGTATGTCTACACCGTTGGGTTGTCATCCTTTTTCAGACCCCTACTAGCAATATAGGAGTATTAAATATATGGCGAAAATATAATAAGCCATTAGTAAAGTTAGGTTATAATCAGCCACTAGCTGTACGTCATTCTTCTGTTGCTGACACTATACAGGCATGGGCGACTTTAAGGAGGCTCAAAAGGAAAATTTACCCCTCCTGGAAGTGTTTATTTGTTAATGATGTAAACGATTCCTATGCATTTTCCATTCTGGCTGACGAGAACGCTGATATTTCGAATAATTGCCCAGGAATATTAGCCTGAATTAGCTCCAAACCGGGAACAAATTAGGACGTGAAATTTTATTAATGATATCGACACAGAATTTCATGCTTTTCAACGTTTCAAATTCAGTTGGGACATAAGTTACCTAGTTTTTTTGATATTCACATTGGAAACTTGCCCGTAACAACTGACATGGTTGTCATACTGTCTTCTCTAAAATCTTTTGACATGGTTATTTTAAATACCTATTTGGTTAAGGGATGAGTAACTAATTGTATATTAACTATCCAAAAAATATGGCGTGAATCCAAAGTCCTAGCAATCCTAAAACCCAGGAAAGAAAATAACAACACGAAGGACTTCCGTCCAATTTCTATCCTCTGCCACACATACAATATTCTAGAAAGGATAATTTAAACAGGAAGCTGCAAATCAGCTGGAGAGGAGAGACTTTAGAACACTGCCCCAACCCCAAATACCTGAGCATATCATTGGACAGGGCTCTGACCTACAAGAAGCATTCCATTAACATCAAGATGAAAGTCAGTGGCAGCGAAAATTAACCGGTTCCATCTGAGTAGCTAAACCAAAGATTCTAAAAGCCTCCGCCCCGGCCCTCTGCCACTCCACTGGTGAATATGCATGCAAGCAGAATAATTACAGGTTGTCTAAAACCCACCCCCTTGGAAAAGGTTCACCTGCTAGCTAAAATGACCCCCCCCCCGAAGTACTAAGAGAAGCAGCAGCATGCAGGTAGAGACCAGCGAAAGACCCCCTTCACAACGCACAACCAGCCCCTCGTTTACTTGTTCCACTCTTTTTCTCTTAATCAGAATTTCACAGTTTGTCATGTTATCTTCTCTTTAAAAAAACCATTACTTTCATTTTGCTTACATTTATTTTCATCCCTTTGATTTTCCGGGCATCATGCATAACATTATCCATCGCCTGCAACTTCTCTTCAGATGACGCTAATATGACTTGATCATCAGCGTAAAGAAGGAATTTGACGATCAAATCATTCATTTTCAATCCATACGCACTCTCAAATCTTTTAAACAATTGTCTATGCATAAGAAAGCAGTGGAATCATTGTAAAGTGATTTCAGTAAACTAATATCTCGGCAGTTCT
The DNA here is from genome assembly GCA_950111635.1 of Agelastica alni. Classification (NCBI taxonomy): domain Eukaryota; kingdom Metazoa; phylum Arthropoda; class Insecta; order Coleoptera; family Chrysomelidae; genus Agelastica; species Agelastica alni. The sequence continues at coordinate 10,714,384 of OX467718.1, forward strand.
TACAGTCCTGCTGCGAACCTTTTCTCTTGTAAAGCGGCACGATAACGGCCTTGCACCAGTCGTCTGGTACGCTACCACTCCACGCTTTGTCCAGCCTACAGCATTTCAACTGTTATCTTGTCGTACCCAGCAGCTTCACCCAATTTCATACTGTTCAACGCTTTCACAATTTCTGTCGTACTTATTTCACTTTCGTTGCATCTTTCACTCATGTTTCCGAATGGGGCCTGTATAATGCTCGATATTTAACAGAAAAAGGAAAAGGGACGGGAAACTGTAATTGAAAAACAATAACAAGGCCGGGTTTTTCAAGAAATTGGAGATACCCATCTTTCTCTTGTCTGTATAATGATGACGCACATCGGAAGAAAAATGGAGGCTGTGAAAAATAATTCGCAACCATCGGTAATATGAATATTGAGTTTCTTTTGTCGTATCTATTATTCTTCGTATTAAATTCGAGTAAATCGAAATAATATCGTTTGATTGAATCGTTTCGAGTGAATTAGTGCTAATGTTATTAATCTTTATATTTATGGAGGGTTGTTACCCTTTACACATATTAGTCGACCAACCCAAAGGTGCGTTTTAATTACTTAAAATTCTTTTAATAGTGTAGATTTTCGTCCAAATAAATCACATTTATATTCTGTTTTTTAACACCAACAATCACAAGGTGTCTCGTCAGTAGCAGAACATGCAATTGAAGATACTTAGACATCCAAGTAATATCGACAACAATAAAGATTAGACTCAGAAACCGTGACCGTCGCGTATTAGAATATCGAGTAAAAACATTGGATTATTGGAATTTACACTCGCATTATACGAGGGCGGTTTGATAAGTCAGTGACTTTTTGAATAAAACAAAATTTTTTCCGCAAATAAACATTTTATTTTTCTACATAATCACCTTTTAGCTCGATACATTTAGTCCAGCGTTTTTCTAATTTTTTTATTCCCTCCAAATAATAGGTTTTTTCAAAGCTCTCAAAATACACGTTTGTTTCGGTAATGACTTCTTCATTCGACTCAAATCTCTTACCGCCCAGCCATTTCTTTAGGTTTGGAAACAGAAAATAGTCGCAGGGAGCTAAATCTGGAGAATATGCTGGATGGGGTAGCAGTTCGTATCCCAATTCGTGGATTTTGGCCATCGTGACTAGACAAGTGTGCACACGTGCATTGTCTTGATGGAACAGCACTTTCTTCTTCTTAGCCAAATGCGGCCTTTTTTACTTCAAATCAACGTCGAATCTGTTCAAAAGCTTTGAATAATATTTGCCGTTGATCGTTTTACCTTTCTTGAGGTAATCGATGTGAATGACACCGCGTACATCCCAAAAAACTGTGGCCTTGACCTTGTTGGCTGACAGACTCTGTTTCGACTTCTTTGGTCCACGTTCACCCCGAGCAACCCACTGTTTCGATTGTTCCTTGGTCTCTGGCGTGTTGTGATGGATCCATGTTCCATCCACAGTAACAAAACGGCGCAAAAATTCGTGCGGATTACGGCTGAACATCGCTAAACACTCTTTTGAAGTGGTCACACGATTGCGCTTATGGTCGAGTGTGAGCAATCGCGGCACCCATCTCGCAGAGAGTTTTTTCATGTCCAAATATTCGTGTAAAATATGATGTACCCGTTCAGTTGAGATACCTACATCATGAGCCAACTCACGAACTTTCATTCTCCGATCATCCAATATCATTTCATGGATTTTATCGACGATTTCCGGCGTGATCACTTCTTTTGAGCGACCTGGACGTTCGGCGTCACTAGTGTTGGTACGACCACAACGAAACTCTGTAAACCACTTCCTAACCATTGAAATTGATGGTGCCGTGTCCCCGTAGTATTTATCAAGTCTTTCCTTAGTTTCAGTGATGAATTTTTTACGTAAAAATTAATGCTTAATCAGCACACGAAATTCACTTCCATTTTCGTAAAAATTCACGAGGTTGTCTGCTTTGAACGGCTATTAAACACCATTTGCACGACGTAGCTTGCTCAAAATTAGAAAGTTGCCCACTGATAGATTATAGTTGACGGCAGCACTGTTGCATTTGGAGTAACTGCGCGGGAAATTCATAAAGTCACTGACTTATCAAACTGCCCTCGTATGTAAGGGGATTTTTTCCCTCGGCAAAACCATCAGGCCAACTCCGATGATTGAATCGAATTATAATTAAGTCACATTGTACTATTCTGTATTTGTATATTTTCGGGAATTTTATCTGTCAAAGAGAGAATTATGCGATTTTGACGGTTGTATTTGTAATTTAATAGATTATGAAAAACTAAAAATATATACAGGGTGTACCATTTAAAAATTTATGTTAATAAGTTATTGTGTAGTAACGGTGCACCTTGTATACTTCTAGTCGACTTATGCAGATGACCTGAATTATTTGAAACAACTTTTATTCGACATTTTGTTTGTAAACCCAACAAAAATCGAAATATTAGTAAGTTACGTTGCTTTATGTACACACTGTAGGAGTAACATAATGTATATTTTTAAAATATAATTCCAAATATTTAAATTAAGTCGCAACCCAAGTGCTTGCCCAGAATTGTTCTTCTTCTTCAAATAGCACCATAACCCTATGTGGGTCTTGGCTGCAAGCACAATTTGCCTCCATCGACTTCTATCTAGCATTGTTTCCTGTTCATCTTCCGCGTATCTGATAGAACATTGTCTCTCCATCCCCTTTTAGGTCTTCCCGGTAGTCTTCTACTCGTCGGTGCTTCCTGCTATGCTATTTTCAGCATTCTGTCATCCGGAGATATAGACGCAGAAGAAGGCGATTCTGGGTTTATCACTACTTATATAAATTATTATTTATAATTGTATAAAAAGGTAATTTTTCCAATTCCTGGACAAATTTTACGTTGAAACTTTGTTTCATTCATATTTTCGTGTGAAATATCCAAACAAAATATCCCTCGACTGCCGTCAGTGCTGGTCTCTTGGCGAGTAATCACTTGCAAGTACGCTACCGATCCGTGACCGGTACGTCCGTGTACGAGATACAATTTGAATCAACACGCACAAGAAACTGGCGAACTGACGAAAGTATTAAAACAGTCAGAAACCAGTTGCTCCGTGGACGAGGGGCCCAAGTTTTCACTCCTGTCGGCAGTCCACATAACTGCCCGGCTCTTTTTTAAAAAAAACTGGCACTTTTTAAAAAAAAAACTGGCCCTTTCATGTCACTCTTCCCCTTGGTAACAATTAAAATGAATTTTTTTTAATTATAAATAATTTCAAATAAAGACTATATCAACTACAGGATATATCGGATGTCAGGTTCTTATGGATTCCTTCTCACCAAGGAATAAACGGTAACGAAGAAGCTGACAAATTCGCAAAGGAAGCCGCAGTCGGAAATAGTGCTCATAGAGTTAACAGTGCTGTTATAAGTGACGTGAAAGCATTCATCAAAACAAAAATCGTTTCACAGTGGCAATCGGAGTGGCAAGAATCAGTTAGACATTTAAGGCAGATAAAAGAAAGTGTGAAACAGTGGCCGAGAATAAGCAGTAATCGTTCCAAACAGGTCGTAATAACTAGACTTAGACTAGGACACACTAAAATTACCCATGAGTACTAAGCAAGTCAGACAAACCTAGGTGTATAAATTGTAACTGCGAACTCTCTGTTAAACATTTACTATTAGAATGTACATTATACACATTGCAAAGACAACAGTACAATTTTCCAGATAACATTCAAATCCTTTTAGGAAAATATTGCAATGTGACACTGCATAGCTTTATGAATAGCCAGAAAGTGTCGAAAAAGGCACGTCTAGCGGTACATAGAGGTGTGTTGGTTCCCACACTTATGTATGGTAGTGAATGTTGATCTTGGCAGAAGAAGCATGAAAATAGGATTGATGCTGCGGAGATGAGTAGTCTGAGAATTGTATAGCCGTAGTGACTCGGTTGGATAAAGTAAAGAATAGTGAGATAAGAGAACGCTGTGTTGTAAAAGAAGATGTGGTTACAAAGATAGATAAAGGAATGCTTAGATGGTTTGGACACGTAGAAAGGATGGATGAAGGAAGATTGACGAAACAAATTTATAATGCGAGTGTGAATGGACAAGTCGGTAGAGGTCGACCTCGGCGAACATATCTCGATCAGATCAACATTGTTTTGAAGAAAGGCCAGGTCAAGAGTACCAACAACCGACGAGCATGTACGAGAGCACTGATGAAAGTAGAAAAAGCAAAAGATGTGTGTAAGAACCGTAGCAAGTGGAAGGAAGTGGTCCCTGCCTACCCCTATGGGAAAAAGGCGTGACTATCTCTTTGCTTAAAAAGCTGTAAATCTATTAATTTATTATTTACCAAAACCACCGCTAATAACCAATATGGTTGATGCGGTAAATCATAAAAAAAAAGTTACTATTTACTATTTATTTAGTAGTTTATTTTTTATTTTTAACGAAATAATTGCGGTATCAGTCATCGTTTACATAATTTAAAAATTCAAAAATGTTTGTCATGACACAGTCGAATATTCCTTATCACATACCTACAAAATTTGGTAAACAACCTGATGTTTTGCTATCAATTTCCGTTCAAAAATACTCAGGCGCACGTGCCACGTTTACACATTTCGTCGAACAAAACCGCAAAAAAACATCCGATATGCAGAAGTACTGCGTAGTGATATACGTATAGATAGAAATAAACCGCATAAAAATAATTTGCACCTAATTTCAATTTTTTATTTCGTAGCGATATATCAGTAACGATTTGGTGATGTACCGCGTATGTTTGGTAATATTATATAACTATAAACATTTTAGAATTCGATACTCCGCACTCATCGAATGAAAAAGACGTGATTAAAATCTATTTCCATGCATTGTGGCAAAATTATTCTTCAGCTTCTTCTCATGACGCCCTCTCCATTCGAAGGTTGGCGATCCACATAGCTAACATTGTTCTGGACACAGCAGCTCGAAAGATTTCAATGGAAGTGCACCCAAACCATCTTCTGGGGTCTTTCAACCAGCAGTTCTGACGTCTACCAACAGATCTTTTCCCTTGAATCTTTCCTTTAATTATTAGTGTCAGCAGTTCATACTTATTGCCTCTCATAATGTGGCCTATGTATGCAGTTTTATTTTCTTTAACGAGGGCCATTAGTTCTTTCGGCTTCTTCATTCGTCTAAGCACTTATTCGTTCGTAATTCGTTTGGACCCATCAGATGCGGAGCATACGGCGATATAAGTACATTTCAAACGCCTTTTGGTTAGAAATAGGCACATATTTACTAATGTTAAAAGGGAATGCAACAAAAATAAATTATCGGTACAAATTTAGTACGTATCAGATTTATAGAATTTATAATCGGAATCACAGTCGTCGCTATCCCCATTCGGATTGTAAATGATAACAGGATTAACTGCTTGGATGCGGTTTTTACGAACCCACCATTCCTCTATTAAATTTTTACATTCTGTAACACATTTTTTTAGAAGTGGCAGTATTAAAAGCTCGTTGCTAGGTTTCCAAAACAGCCTCATCACTGTAACCATTATATCCAATGTTCTTCTTCTCTTCTTCTTTCTTCTAGTTAGGCATAATACCTGTTCCTCATCGTAACTCGCCTCCCCGAACGTGATTTATCTCTGGCAATCTTCACTATTCGTTCTTCGTACTTCAATATGGTCATTCCGCTTTACAGTTACCTGATATGTTCCTGTGTCCGGATACCCAGACAATGTGAACTCTAAACTTAGCTGCTATCTCATTCAGTTCGGTTCGGCATTGCACCGCTGCCCTAGAGGTCAAGTAGACTGTTCAGTGATTTGATAGCAGCCTGGCTGTCGCAAAGAATGGATATCTCGCTAAATTTTTGTTTATTGCGGAGTTTCCAGACAGCTGCCTCGGTAATGGCTGTCATTTTGGCTTGATACACACTGCAGTAATCAGGAAAACGAAACGACAGGCTAAGTGAGGGATCTCCTGAGAAGACACCGCAACCTACTTCTACCTTAAAGCCGTCCGTATAAAATACTGCGCCCTGAGGTTTAACTAGATTCTCGGCTCAATCTTCTCTGGATGGGATTTCCAGGGACAGGTCGCCTTCGAATATAGGGGTAGGTTTAGTATAGTCAGTGTTTTTCGGGCACAGGTCGTATTCTCTAAGAATTCTAGAGTGACTATAGTGCGTTTCTTCTGTCCATGGGGACACAGCATTGAGTCTGAGAGACGCACTAGCTGCGCATTTTTTCCCAAACAGATCTACTGGTAGTAGATGTAGAATCGTTTCAAGGTCTTTTGTTGGGGTGGTCCGTAGACATGCCAATCTCTGGACTTTTCCTACCTTTCTATGGTTGACTCCCTTCTCTAGGGCTGGCCACCATACTAACGATACATTAGAATCGGTCTTATGACCGTAATATAGAGCCAATGAACAACATGGGATTGCAGCCCTCCCTCCCTTGTTCTGCAGGTCACCACAGTGGTTTTCCTTACCCTTTCCTCCATATTCTCCCTCCAAAAAAAATAAAAAATACTAGTTCTGTTTTTTCCGGGTTTACACCCAGACCTTTATTGCGTTGGGATTGTAATGTTTTTTTTGAAGTTCAAATTTTTTTCGGAACTTAATGTTATGTTTTTTATTTCGTAGAATATTTATTTTATTTTCGGGGTAAATACATTTTTAGAAGAAAAATTGTTTGATCTCTTGCATGTATCGTAGTCTCTTTACCGATAGGTCCGATGTGCATACCGACGCTAAAAGTTTCATACTGAGACTGAGTGATTTCACTGACGCAGACAATGTCGACGAGGTGGGGACACTTTAAATGGTAGTCTTGTAACTAAATACTTGGAAGTTTGACGCCAATGTTTGTATATTCCGCAAAACTTTTTTTATATCTGTATGCTGGCATTCCTTTTTCTTGGTTTTCATATTTTTTGTGTATTGCTACTGCTACTCGTAGCCTGTTACATTTAAGTGTTAAGTTTAACCACGAACTGACCTAAAAGTTAGTAGTGGTAGCTGGGAAACACTATAAGCTCAGAAGCTATTGAGGATCACTATTACGAATGTGTTCCCAGTCATAGTTTACAACCAAAATGTTAAATACAAACTAGTAAATACCTAACAGCTGATTAGATACCCAGCCACGTGTATTGAATACCATAATATCTACTATAATGTCTGCTTTTTCACTGCAAGTATTTTAAAATTTCCCACACGTAATAAGTTGGTGCATATCTCGGTAGGGAGCAACACAATGTACACAGTTGCCTTTATATTGCTGGTTATCTAAGCTTCACATCAAGATTTAATTTGTTGTAATAATCTACGTCGAAATTTGTGAAATTTCACGAAAATAGATCATTTTTTTTCCATCCAAAATGGCTGAAAACTCTGAAGAAAATGTACAAGATTATTTACAAGTTTATCGCTTTTAACAATGACGTTAACTATTCAAAACACTCTCAAGTATAAATTGTAATTTCAAATGACCTTTCTGTAGATTGGTTCCAGATAGGTGGTTACTTAATTCATTAATTAAGAACTCGTTCAAGCGATAAGAATACTTGGAATTGTTGGTATCACTACATCCTAGGAAATGAAATAGGAAATTGAATCCCATAAACCGAAATCCTTTTTATCAGTATAAAGGACGAAATACGACCCAGATAAAATACACAAATGTTTTATTGAAATTATTAAAAAACTATTGTTTGTCTACCAGAAAGGTTGGTTATTGACATAACAGATTTTGGAAATATATTCATTCGTTTAATAAAAAAACAATTTAAGATAGAAGCTTTAATGCTGTGCTATGCTGACTTTCAATAAATTCGAACATCCAGTAAGGGTTGATTATATTTAAAAAAAAATGTTTAATGAAAAATGCCCTTTTATTCATATTTAAATATTTAATAGCCTTACAAACAAAAACAAAGTGACAAACTGTGACAAAAGGTCTTGTACCAATGCCATCCCCTTCTCCAACAAACAAAAAACCAAAACAAAACAAAAATACTACGTACCTTCAGCTTAGATCATACGGTGCCGTCATTTCAAAACCAGCCAGTCCAAATAACTTTTGGTTTTGCGTAAATGTAAGAAATAACATAGAAGAAGAGTTGCAGACCAGTCATTGCTCTACAGATATTTCCATGGCAGATGCTCCAGAGAAATAAAAACTCTTGTACCACCATTGGCCACATTCGGCCGAAGAACTCGGCACGCTGATCAGTCTCACCCATTTACTCCCAAGATTGACACTACAAGGACCAATCTTCATCAAGAATCCTTCTTTTACAGGGCTGCGGCAGAATGGAACAAGCTTCCAAAATCAGTTTTTCCAGAGAACTATGACCTGCAACTTTTCAAAAAGCGGGTCCACAATCATTTCCTTTCTATAATCCCTCCCCCTTCTAATAGTCGCAGTGCGTTTTTGTTTATCCTCGGTTATCTTGAAAAAATAAAAATATTTAATAAAGGCTATTCTATTTTATTGTATTTATAATAAACGATATTGGCCCATCAATAACGTAATCAAGGATTACGTTATTTAAAGGTAGATAATAAACAAACATGATTCATTTCTTTTATTTTTATTATCCTTTTAGTATGTCGATTTTGTCACGTTCACGACACTTTTTTCGATTATTTTTATTTTGGTTTTTTTTCTAGGCCACCGTGTCAAAAATTGATAAGCAGAGTACCGATTACTCATTGTGTGACACTTTTTTCCAGGGTTGTCTTATTTACCGCGCCCAACAAGGCCTATTGTGCCACTCGCGCATAAACGGGCACTCACAGCGTCAATCTAGTACCTTCGAAAAAATCTTTTTTTTTTATGAAAATAGTCGCAAAAAGGGTAGGTAGACCTATTGTGTGGGCCGCGGACGGCCCGCACTGCGACTATTAGAAGGGGAAGGGATTATAGAAAGGAAATGATTGTTGACACGCTTTTTAAAAAGTTGCAGGTCATAGTTCTCCGGAAAAACTGATTTTGGAAGCTTATTCCATTCCGTAGCAGCCCTGTAAAAGAAGGATTCTTGATTAAGATTGGTCCTTGTAGTGTCAATCTTGAGAGTAAATGGGTGAGACTGATCAGCGTGCCGAGTTCTTCGGCCAAATGTGGCCAATGGTGGTACAAAAGTTTTTATTTCTCTGGAGCATCTGCCATGGAAATATCTGTAGAGCAATGACTGGTCTGCAACTCTTCTATGTTCTAAAGGGTGAAGGGTATCTGTGAGAGTTGAGCTGTTTATCAAGCGAATGGCTCTTTTCTGAATGGAATCTAGAAGACGAAGAGAATGCCTCGGTGCTGAACCCCAAATGCGCGAGCAATACTCCAGTAGAGGTCGGATTTGAGCCTTGTACGTCGTCAACAGTTGATCAGGAGTAAAAAACTTTCTGGCTTTCCACAGAAATATGATAAATAGTAGCGATGCATGATTTGGCACCCCCTAGGGCGTGTGACGTATTTCTGAGTTTGCGCAATAAATAGTATATTGAGCGGGGTATTTAAACGTGTCACCAGGACAGGACTTGAGAGACTACTAAAATTAACTAAAGTAAAAACTTAACGAATCTTAACTACTGGAATGTCAGAAATACACAATTTTTATAAAAAAAAAAACGAGGAATCACAAAAAACGAAGCACTAATGCAAACAGAAAACAGATATTAACAACTCATTAAATCCGAACACGAAACTGTTCTTTTCTTACGAGTAAGAGTGCTCCGTTGCTACGTTTGGTCCACTTTAATATATGGTTGTGAGACATTAACAGTCGATATGATGAATCGAGTTAAAGCATTTGAAATGTGGTGTTACAGGCGGATGTTAAAGATACCATGGACGTCGCATACAACCAAGCTTAAAAGTTCTGCAGATAATGCATAAAGATCGAGAACTCTTAAACGAAATTATGAAGAGAAAACTACAATACTTTGGGGAAATCATGAGAGGCCCTAAGTATCAAATGCTTCGCTTCATAATTCAAGGTAAAATAGAGGGTAAAAGATGGATTGAATAATATAATATAATATACACCACTGGACAGATCTAAACGTGAAACAGCTTTTTAAAACTGCCGCTGATCGTAAAGAATACCAAAATGTAATTGATATGGCGATCGCCAACGCTTGAATATAAGTATGGCATCCGAAGAAGAAGAATATCTGTCAAGTTAGTTAATGGTTACATAACATTACATTACAATCTTGCGGTTGGGCCTTTGGTATCGGCACCTATATCACCTAGATCTTTTAATCCTTTGTGACTACCGCTGTGTCTTCAGGGCATCAGAATTCTAGTCCGCTGATTTTGGCATACCTCAGGATTTCTGTTGGCCCTGTCTCTTTTAGAACGCTTGGATCCATTATCATACGGCCCCAGGTTTGATACCTGTACACCGCTAGCATTGGGCAGTGACACAGAATGTGTATACTGCTCTCCTCCTCCTCTCCGCATAATCGGCAGTTTTTCTCGGCCACTATCTTAAGTTTGAAGAGGTGCGCCTTTAGTGCGATGTGTCCTGTGAGCAGGCTGCTTAGTCTACTCCGGTCCATCGTCCAGAGTGCGTCAGCTCTCTTCTGGAGAGGTTTTTTCATCAGCTGTCTTAATGTTCTGCAGCCAGTATTTGCATTTCGCTGAGCAATATGTTCTTGTTCAAGTATTCGCTTCGGCACATGGCAATCCGACCGACTGACTTCTTGGTTCCACCAGAGTCCCATTTCTTGCCAGTTCATTGGCTACCTCGTTGCCGTTTATCCCTGCCCAGGAACCCACGTAAGAGTGACTTTGTTTACCGTCGCTAACTCCCACACCAGTTAATGGTTATACATAATAACAATTATTTAGAGGTCAACAATAAATAAAAGCTATTTGGACAGCTTAAAAATGATCCCAACTTTGATTTCCTATTTAGTAAATTTTGTAAACCGCAGTGTTATTGTTTGACGGTTCTATATCAACAAAAAACATATTTAATGGCTCTTTCGTTTGGTAATATTTAATCTTAACTAAACTTCTAACTTCGTGGCCGGTGTTTTTTTATATTTGGTAAACAGTGCAAAGCGTAAACAAATAGTAGATAACAAGTAAAATATTAAACACGATAAAAAAACACAGAATAATAATACTGCCAAGTAATTTTAAAACCAACATCTTGTAATATTTCATTTTTAATTAGAATGAAAATCGATTAATTCACTTTTTAGCACGTTACGTAAAATTATTTATAAATACGTTATTTATAGAAAATTTTACGCCAAACACCATGTTCAAATTAATTACATTTACAATTGTAATCTTTTTTTTTAACGTTATTTGATAATATACACGTAAGGTATGGTATTTTTTTATTTAAATTCTGTAGAAATCAGAAAACCTTGAACTTGTAATGAAAAAAGTGCACTCTACCGAAACAAATTGCTACCTTGACTTTTATCAGCGATAACCAAAATTTTATTGTTATTACTAGTAAAAAAAATTAACTATAGTACCGGGTACGATTTTAAGTTTTTAGGAAAACCGTAAATAACAAAAAGAGCTTCATGAGCATGATTATAATAGAAAAACCATGTCTCATCAAGTCACTGCCATCTCTACTCTCTTGTTGAATATCTGTCTCAGCGATGAATGTTCATTTTTTCTTGGAAATGCCATTATTGGTCATTTCTTTCTTGAAGAAAACTTGACTGGCAATCCGTACGCTTGAAGAGACTATCGATCCTCTTATAACTCACGAGACAGAAACTCAAATTGATGCAGAAGGTTATTTAATTTTGCAGAAGGATCTGTTACATTTCCAGCAGGACGGTGCTCCATCTCATTATAGGTTAGGTTAGGTTAGGTATCATGTTTGTGAAGCGTGGTCGCCCCTCCACCGCGAACCTTAGTAGGTGTATTGTGGCTCACTCTTAGAAGTTACAGTTCACCGCACAATCCGGTCCTTCTCACGAAGTTCATGGTTGTATAGGGTGAGATTTTTTTGAAATCGGTAGGTTCTAGGTTGGTGTAACCAAATATGTTGAGCCTTATTCTTCCCAGGCCGAGGTATGAACATAGTATATGTTCAGCAGTTTAGTCTTCCACGCAGCAAAACCGACAGTCCGTTTGTTGGTTCAGACCTATCTTTCTGAGGTGGTATCTTAGGCGACAGTGTCCAGACCAGAATCGGCCACCTGTTTTGCAAGAGTGTCGGCTTTTTCGTTTTTCTCCACCCCCTGGTGCCCAGGTACCCACAGTAGGGTCACCCTGTTGTTCGCATCAAGGTACTCCAGCGATTCGATGCAATTCCATACAAGTTTAGAATTTATCTTGTTGGAGCTCAGTACTTTTAAAGCAGCCTGGCTGTCTGATATTATGCTTATGTTTTTGTTTGCTAGCGGTCTGTTGGTCAACTCTCTTGCACACAATTCGATAGCGAAGACTTCAGCCTGAAAGATTGTAGCATACCTGCCAAGACTGGTAGATATTTCAATCTTTGGTTTTCCGCTGAAAACACCAGCTCCAACTCCATCTGGGGTTTTTGAGCCATCTGTGTACATTACGTATTCAGTCTCTGGGAAGAGGATTTGTCCCCTCACCCATTCGTCTCTTCGACTTTGAACGATTTTTCTACGTGTATTTTTGTGGCTAGCAAGTCAGGAACCATTCCGAGAATTTGGTGGTTTTTTGTTTCACTCAGTATCCCGGAGTGATCCCCGAGTAGCCCAGGTTAAAGATGTTGGTGAGAAAATAGCTGAGTTTAAATGGAGTTTTGCAGGTCATGTGGTCAGAATACAGGAGCGACGATGAACAAAAAACTTGCTACAGTGGAGACCGTACGTACCAGGGCAAACGAACCAGGGGACGCCCGTCAATGCGCTGGACAGACGATATAAAACTCACGGCAGGTTTGGCAAGGATAATGGAAGCACAGAACCGAAATAAATGGAAACATAAATATGTAAGGCTCAGAAAAAAAAAATTAGTACTTATTTTAATTTTATTTATTTTTACTAAAAAAGGGGTAAGGGGTGTAAAATTATATTTTGCACACACATAATTATTGTAGGTAAGTAGTATTGTAAGGCATAATATTTATTTGATAATAATAAACTGTAAACTGTAATTTATTTAAAAATAATGTACACCTCTAATTGATTCTCAAAATTATACTCGCTAATAGTCCAGCGTAAAGTAGTCGAATTTTGAAGGCCTCATTTAAAAACGAAACATCCAAAATAAATACCTAAGTAAACGATGAACATCGGAAACGTTCTGTACTATGTCTTATTCGCTTATCAAATATTCTAAAGGAAAATTTTACAACAAAAAATAGCACGTAAATAAACAGCACACTCTTAAACAAATGTGAAAACATAGTAAGTAGCATTCACCTTGTGATCTGCAACAAATATTTCGTTGTTTACCAGAGTATTTTTATCAACCCGATTAAAAATGCTGCGCAAAAAATTCGCGAATTTCAACCGAATAACATCAAATAGCCTGGTACGTGAACCATCGCAAACGATGTCACAATGTACATAGTACAATATACATTTTTTTGCTGTTAATAAATTTAGATTTGTAAAGTATTTTTTCTGCGACGGAATAAACCTTTGATATTTTATTAACAAAATATCACTTTTTATAAAATTACTTTTTCCCGAATATACAAGCATAGGTAAATTTTTTTTTTTATTGAAAATAGTCGCAAAAAGGGTAGACCTATCGTGTGGGCCGCGGACGGCCCGCACTGCGACTATTAGAAGGGGAAGAGATTATAGATAGGAAATTATTGTGGACACGCTTTTTAAAAAGTTGCAGGTCATAGTTCTCTGGAAAAGCTGATTTTGGAAGCTTGTTCCATTCCGTAGCAGCCCTGTTAAAGAAAGATTCTTGATGAAGATTGGTGCTTGTAGTGTGACAGACCGGAGTCTCATGCAAGATTTCCTCTCCTCAGACAAAAAAAGATAGATAGTTAGATAGATAGGTAGATAGATAGATAGATAGATAGATAGATAGATAGATAGATAGATAGATAGATAGATAGATAGATAGATAGATAGGGCTGGTCAAAAACATTCATAAGAGATGTAATAAGAGACACAAGAAAACATCGGTGACTTGATGATGCAAAATGAAGAAACGTGGAATATAATAACAAAAATGCTAAGAACTATAATGAAAAAGAAAGGAGAAACAGAAAGAATAAGGACGCAAAGATAAGCCACAGTTTCGTTCTGAAGTAATGCTTCTGGCGGTTCCGGAACGAATCTGGTGTACAGTGAGGTGAGGTTTGGTGGGTAGACAGAGACTTGCACTTTTAATCTCTGAGTCCCACACATGATCTAATAATATCTTAGCTAAAATGCCATTGAGCGCCAAGTAATAATAAAAATTAATAAAAATGATTATTTAAACCTCGAAAAATTTAACAGTATCTGTACAAATGTATAAAACTGATTTTTAAAGAACCAGCTAATTTCGTCGCATGTTAACCTATACTATAGGTATATGTGGGTCGATTATAAATCAAAAAACAACTACTCCTCTGGCTATATACCTATGACAAGCATTGAATTACATCTGATGAATAAACGTGTATAATCCCATTTAGGGTGATACACAGATGCTTTTTAAGTAAAAGAAAGAATAATTAAATTTATCCGTTTGAAGTGACCACCTATGGACCGGTTTCGGGGTGTTGTCCCTCATCAGCACAGGGTAGGTCTTGAAAAACTCATGTTTACCCTTCGAAGAGAGAAATCAACAATTTCAACTCTTACCAAGCATACATGAAGGACCGCACGAAGAGCGTTAGTCACGACCTCTATACCTTTTAACAAGCACGACCCTGTAAATAGCTTCTGAATGAAAATATTAAAATATAAATATAATAGAAAACTATAATACTATTATAGACAACTATAACAAAATTCTTGACAGCGAATAAAAATGTATAAAACTGATTTTTAAATAACCAGCTAATTTCGCCGCATGTTAACCTATCTTCTTCTTCTTCCTATGCCGTCCCCATTAACGGAGGTTAGCGACCACATTTTTAAAAGTTTCTCTGTCTTTAGCCGCGTGGAATAATTCCTCCACATTTATATTTGTCCAGTCTTGAATATTTCGTAGCCAAGACTTTTTCTTTCTACCGATTTCTTTTTTCCCTTTTACTCTACCCTGCATGATGACCTGCAATAGCCTGTATTTTTGTGTCTAAGGTATGCTGTCTTGCGTACTTTGATTGTTCTTAACAATTTTTTCCCTCGACCCATCCTTCTCAGCACTTCTTCGTTGGTGACTCTGACCGCCCATGGAATTGTCGGCATTCTTCTGTATATCCACAGTTCAAAGGTAACGATCTTCTTTATTGTTTGTGCTTTTAACGTCCATGTTTCCACCCCGTAAAGTAGTTGGGACCAGACATAACATTCTACAAACCTCAATCTGAGCGCAGTATTTAGATTTCTGTCACATACTAATAGTCCGAATGCTGTCTTTGCTATTTCTATTCTTACCCTGATCTCCTGATCTGGATCTAATTCGGAATTGATGTAGGCTCCCAGATATTTGTTTTGCTCACTCTTTCTATTTGTTGACCACCTAATGTTAGTTGTTTATTATTTGTAGATCCCTTCTATATTATCGTAAGCTTGGTCTTATCGATGTTAATGTCAAGTCCCATTTGGATGCATTCGCTATTCACTGCATCTAGTAGGGTTTGTAACTCTTCCATACTTTCAGCCATAATCACTGGGTCGTCTGCAAATCTTATGGTGTTTATTATTTCGCCGCCAATTCTTATCCCCTCTTTTCGTTAACGTATACTATAGGTATATGTAGGTCGATTATATATCAGAAAACAACTACACTCCTGGCTATACGCCTACGACAAGCATTTAATTACATTTGATAAATAATCGTGTATAATCCCATTTCGGGTGATATACAAATGCTTGTTTACTTAACATATACAGTTATGTGTATTATATCAGTAATATTATACATTTTATAAGTTAAAGATATAGTACACTTTTTTATGTGTCATCGAATAATTTATTAAATGCTTTATAATAATTTGAGTTAATCCAGAATTTAGTCTTTTTTAAAACGCTTATATTAGTTTCACCTGTATCTCGTTTGCTTGTATGTATGTTTGTAACTGACTCTTTGGCTTTGATTTGCCCTACTTTAAGCGATCAGATTTAATTTAAACTTTGCACATTTGTCAAAGACCGACGACAATGCAATAATTCGATCAAAATATCCGATTATCCTGATTACTTTCGCCAGGATTCATAAATTTCTTTAGGGATCCTATGCATGAGAGTAAAAAAGATAGAACTGGAGCGTGAGCTACGCATGCGCGAAGAATAAATATTAACACAGGTTATCGCATCGGTGGTTCAGTGGTAGAATGCTCGCCTGCCACGCGGGCGGCCCAGATTCGATTCCCGGCCGATGCATTTTTTTTGTGCTTCTACCATTTAATAATACATAATTTTTTAAGTGAGTAAAACAAATCGAGCCAAAAAGCGAAAAATAAATTATAGTTTAAAAAACTAAGAAACACGCTTTTGGAGTTAATCAAACTAAAAAGTAAAAAATAATTCTTAACATAAGAATAAAATTACTGACGAGAAAATTAATGTCACTGTTCTTAAAGCGTGGGGTGCTTTGTATGACATTTTTATACTAACTCTGCGGTTCGGAATGAAAGCACCCCACGCTTTTAGAGCAGTGACAATAATTTTATTCTTTTTACTTTGATTAACTCTAAAAGCGTGTTTTTTAGTTTTTTTAAACTATGATTTATTACGAATTCGTTACTGGTGTAATTTTCATAATGTCTGAGAGTTAGCGGCAGCAAGTTCGCCCACTGTATGTTACTAATATTACAATTTAATCAATTTTCTAAAAAATAAATCCCAGCTTTTCCATATACGCGATAAAAGCCCCTTCGGGCATTGGCAATGTGTTGAGTGATAAAGAAGCATCGCTTCCGCGATTCAAGAAAATCGATTTCGCCTGACAAAATATCCTTCCCGACGAATCTAAGCGAGGGGACTACTTTTTTATGCTCCAATCGACCGTCGAAGTTAACCTCGCTTTAAATGGGGTATCATTCCAGCACTTATCAGACCGACTGGATAATTTAATTTGCGTTACATTCAAGGTTAAAGATGGATCCTCTGCTGCGTAACACACAGAATGTTAGAGGCCAAGGTCAAATGAAGGGGGGTGACTAAACTGGGAGAAACGTACAACTCATTTGCTTCTATTATTCATTCTGCGTTCAATTATGGAGTGCTTTCGATTTCCTTTAGAAGGAAATGAACATAAACAAACGAATTAAGTCGAACAAAAAAATTCTACGTCGCAATGAACTTATTGCGATGTTATACAAAATTAGTGTCATAATCTGTAAATGGAAATCAGTCATAACAAGTAACTAAACTGCTCCCTCCACAAGAGTTAAACAAGTTCATAAGTTCGGAGATTGTGTTTTAACGAATTACGATTTTTGGTTACCAAGTGTTTTTTATTTTAAGCGTTTAGTTGCCCTTTTGCACAATACGTTCGCAGTTTTAAACAACAAAAACAACAATTTGAGGTTGCATACCGTTTTGTTAAAAATTAAAGTACATACGTTAATAATTAGTATGCTTTCCTCTAATATCAATTCGAGCCAAACAACGCCTCTGCATACTTTCAATAAGGGGGCATCCATAAATTACGTGAGGTGTTTTTTTAAATTTTCTGTACCTCCCTCCCCCCCTGGTGAGATGTCGTGAGATTTTATTCAACCCCCTCTCCCATCTCCCAATCTCACGTGAGATTTTTCAAAATGTTAAAGTAGACCGAACTTTTCTCTCAGTGGCTTCCCTGAGAAGCCGTTCAATCTCATGTTGAATGTGATGCATTAACTCTTCTTTCTTCGGGAATTTTTGCTTCGCTGTATTCCATAATTTTATCACATCGTCCTGGCAGGACTTCTTCGTCTTATAGACGTATCTTTTGACGTATGCGTTAAAAAATCTTGATAACTCATTTTAAATTAGTAAGAGCATGCACTGAGTCGAGTGAAACATTTACAAGAATAAACAAAGCAGGTTTGAACCTGTCCGTGTGTCGCTGCCACTCAGCTCGTACGCTCTCGTTCATCGAGTCGCGCGTTCGGCTGTCAGTAGCGCGAAAACAAAGAACGGGCTACACTGTACCGTAAATTCAGATTAGCTATTTAGTATAAAACAAATATGGTAGTTTGACAGTCAGCAGATGTATAACGTCGAAGTATGAATGTAGTGAATGATCTTAATCGTATTACGATATACGCTTAAGATTAAATCTTAAGCATGTACAATCTGGATTAAATGGACCAAAATAGTATAATCTTTTTTTGTTTCAATCAGAAAAAAATTGCGTGATATTTGCCGAGACCCCCCTGTCTCTCCAACGTAAGATTAGATGAGATTTGACTAGACCCCCTCCTCTCCTTAAACATCTCACGTAATTTATGGACGCCCCCTAAGGTCGTTGAAGTAAGCTTGATCGACCAAAGTTGAGGTAACAGCTGTCTAAGTTCTTGGAGTATCTGTGGGGGTTGTTGATGGGAATTCAAGGCTCTTTGTAGCTGGTTCCTTGATGGGATTGAGGTCGGGCGATAGAGGGGGCAGTGTCAAACTTTGTGCAGTGCTCTTCGATTTCCGGGTATTAGAGGAAGAATCCATATACGAACTCCCGATACTTTAAAAAAAATCACACGTTAAAATTCCAATTATTTTAGTTGCTTACTTACTACTTAATTGATTAAATTTTTAAACTGATGACCGCTGCTTCCATACAATAATAAAGATTGTTTTCAAAACGTTCACGCACATTCCGAAGAATTTCCGGAGTAATTCGACGGCACTCGTCAACGAATCTTTGACGCAAATCTTCCAACAACGCTGGTTGTGTTTTATAAATTTTACTTTCCAGATGTCCCCACAAAAAGAACTCAAGGGGCAATAAATCTGGCGATCGTAGAGGCCGTTAAATGCTGCCTCTTCTTCCAATCCAATGCCGTAGAAAACGTTGGTCTAAATACTGACGAACAATCGCAGCATAATGCGGAGGAGCACCGTCCTGTTGAAAATAAAAATGATCTTCGTGATACTGTGAATTATTTTCAAATATATCAGTCAAGGCAGGGTCAAAAGCGCCTTCCAGTAATTGCAAATACATTTCGCCAGTCAAATTGCCTGGTAGAAAAAAAGGACCCACCGGTCGGTCACTGCAAATGCCAGCCCATACATTTAATTTCTCCGGTTGCTGTGGAAGCACCTCATGAAAAACTCTTGGGTTTGAATCGTACCAATAGCGGCAATTGTGGCGATTTGCCGTCCCGTGCAAAAAAAAACTAGGTACTAAGTACTAAATTTATACCATTGGCGTATACATTTTTACCGTTCGTGATTGTTTGCAGATAAGTTTCAGATTTAAAATCTAATTACTCGATAAGTAATGGGCGAAATTCTCGGAAAATCGTCGTACGATCAGTAATAATTATCGTCTTTGACAGATACTTAAGTCTCTGCTGGACAATCTACCGCCAATAGTTTAGGATTTATAATATTGAAGCACACATTTTGGATCTTAATGAGTCTAAAAAAAGGTGTTTCGATTCTTATTTATAAAATTTAAAAATATAAATTTTATTAAACACATAAAACTAGCCGGAAATAATGATAGTCGCCAACAAGCAGACAAAATAAACAAAGTTTTATGTAGGCAGAGAGAAATACTATTGACCTTTACATGTACAGCATAATTTTTCTCGTTAATTATAATAATGTTGACTTGTATCTACGTGCAATCGCAGTTCCGCAGTTAACATTCACAGAAAATATTTGTTGTTGTTAAGACGTTAAAATTTAAATTATAACGCGTATTTGGCAGTCGACTGAATTATTCGAATTTTATCAATTTTTTTAATTTGTATTCAACGGTGGGTATGTCATCGAAATTCGAAGAAAAAAAAAATTATTTTATAATTTTTTTGCGTTGGTTGGCTAACTTTGTCAACCAAAAACTGATGCAAAAATAACCATGTCAGCGATATATATATATATATGCC
Source organism: Agelastica alni (assembly GCA_950111635.1). Classification (NCBI taxonomy): domain Eukaryota; kingdom Metazoa; phylum Arthropoda; class Insecta; order Coleoptera; family Chrysomelidae; genus Agelastica; species Agelastica alni. The sequence goes on from OX467718.1 coordinate 10,734,509, forward strand.
CTATGCCGATGAGGGGCAACACACCCCGAAACCGGTCCATAGATGGTCACTTCGGATGGATAAATATAATACTCCTTTCTCTTACTTAACAAGCATCTGCATATTGTTACCCTAAATGGGTAACGATTATGTATCAGATGCAGAATTAGCTGATTTTAAAAATCAGTTAAACATTTTTCCCATCTATTGACGCTGTCGAAAAATGTTTATAGTCTACTATAATAATATTATAGTTTTCTATAAATTTTACAGATTATAATACTTCTTCGCAGAAGTTATTCACCGGGTGGTGCTTGTTAAAAAGTATAGATTTCGTGACTGGCGCTTTTCGGGTAGCACTTCATGTATACTTGGTAGGAGTCGAAGCTGTTGATGTGTCCAGTCGAGGTAGACCTGCCCTATGCTGATGAGGGGTAACACACCCAGAAACCGTTCCATAGGTGGTCACTTCGGATAGATAAATCTAATAGTTCCTTCTGTTACTTAACAAGCATCCGCATATTCTTACCCGAAATGGGGTATTATACACGATTATGTATCAGATGTAATTCAATGCCTGTTGCGGCATATAGCCAGAGGAGTAGTTGTTTTTTGATACATAATCGACCCACATGAACCTATAATATATGTGACATACAGCAGAATTAGCTGATTTTTTAAAACGGTTCAACGGTTCTACGGTTCTTACACACATAATAACAATAATAATAATAATATTAAAAAACACCAAACTCAAGCAAATTCATGCCACAACATACTTCAACTGATTCTCTCAGCGCCATCGAAACAATAAGTGATGCTTGCAATGATAATTCAAATAGCAACTCCTGCCTTGTGATAAATTAAATAAAAACCCAAGAAAAATGCAAATCTGCCATATAAACAATTTATTCTATTGATTTATTTTGTTGATAACATTAAAAATAGCGAAATTACAACAGAAACTAGAATGAAGTTAAGTACAAGCAGCTTCTTAAATATATTTACAGTAACCGTTCAAAGTGTACTCCGTTATTTTGTAGGCAAGGATATAACTTATTTTTAAATTTTTTTCGAACTCTGCAGTTTCGCTAGTAATTCGTCTACATTCTTCAGTTATTCTAAGCTCTAGTTCTTCAATGTCTTCGGGAGAAGTTTTGTTAACTAATGTTTTTAAATAACCCCACAGAAAAAAGTCAAGTGGTGTTAGATCTGGAGTTCTTCGGGCCATTCCATAAAATTCCTTATGCCAATCCAATGTCTTGGTAATCGTTCATCTAGCCATTGTCTTACAGCTAGTGCGTAATGTGGTATAGCTCCGTCCTGTTGAAGGTATATATTCTGTTCATCTAGCACCCTATTTCCCTGTTCATAAACTAGTCTTTTTAGTGAGTGGATTAATTTTATTTTCTAATAATTGTAGTTAAAATTCTCTCGTTAGGTTTTGTTCAATAAAAAGTGGTCCATTTATTTTATTACCTAGACCCATACATTGATCTTCGCTGGAAACTGAGTTATATCCTGTCGAAACATTTGACGATATCCGAGAGAACATTGTCTCTCCATCTCATTTTAGGTCTTCGCTTCACATCCGTACATGACTACCGGTCTTATAGTTCTTCTTCTTCTTAGTCTAACGTCGAGAACGACGTGTAGTGATCACAAGTTAATGTCAGGTGTTATTACTCAGAACTCTTCTTACAGTCTCTCGCCATCTCCCACGGTCAGCAGCAGTTCTAAAGGCTTCCACTAGTGGACGCTCGATTACTTTTGATACACTTTCGCGTTTCCTTTTGCCAAAGGGTTTGCCCTGAACAATCAGTCTCTCAATGTTGTCGTGACGAGTTATATGACCGAAGAAGTTCAGTATTCGCGCTGATGTCAAGCTACTGAGACGGTTTGATGGTCCAATCTCGTTCAGCACTGACACATTGGTGCGATGTGCCGTCCACGGTATTCTTAGCATTCTTATTTTAAAGGCATTGACCCGACGCCTATCGGCTGCCTTCATAACCCATGTCTCGGTAGCGTACCAGAAAACGGAGAACACCAGGTCTTATAGTCGCATGGTACAATTTTAGTTTTGAGGATCGCGACATTATTCTCGATTGGAACAGTTCTGTATGCGGGCCTTCATTTCTTTATTCATGTTGTTGTCTGCTGTGATGACTGCGCCGAGGTATTTGAATTCTGAGACCCGTTCAACATTGCAGGTGCCAATGGTTACATTTTGCCCTAGTCGATCTCTTTCCTGCGTCCGGCAATTGGTAGCCAGTATTAATAATATTTTCATAGGAAAAAATGACGGTGCACGAGTGTTAAAATAACTTTAAACTGTTACATATATCAGGTCATTTATTCATTTAAGACAGCAATAAACGTCAGAAAACCAAGGCAGTCCATAAATCATATTCTCCATCTTTTTTTCCAAAAATTAAATACGTTGTCGAATCACAAACAATATAGCGAAAAGTTCAATGGAATAGTTTTTTTTAAACGTTTTTTACGGAAACTAGGTTACGTATGCTCAACGACTAGATGTGTATAAATAATGTGAAGAATTTTAGCTCACAGTGAAACGAATAAAAATCGCAAGGTTGTCTCAGATCGGAAAAGTAGAATTTTTTTCGCCTGCGTGTAATGTAACAGAATAAACTATTTTTATCAACGACTATCGTATTCTACATTTATTACTTATTGGTTAGTTATCGATGAATAAAAATTATTCCAAGACACCCTGAATCCTAACTCATTATTCAAAGGCACTCGACCAATCACAAATTTACAATTTTCAGGATCCACGGGAACTGAGAGGTTAAGATAAATGACAAAACAGCAAATCTACCAAACAAATTTCTCACGAAGGTTATAGTTGTTATTTTGTCAGGGTTGATTGAAAGGGAGATTGGAATTGAAGATTGGTCCTTGTAGTGTCAATTTTGAGTGTAAATGGGTGAGACTGATCAGCGTGCCGAGTTCTTCAAACGAATGTGGCCAGTGGTGGTATAAGAGTTTTTATTTCTCTGGACCATCTGCCATGGAAATATCTGTAGAGTCTGCAACTCTTCTTCTATGTTCTAGTGGGTGAAGGGTATCTGTGAGAGTTGAGCTGTTTATCAACCGAATGGCCCTTTTTTGATTATAATCTAGAAGACGAAGAGAATGCCTTGGTGCTGAACCTCAAATGTGCGAGCAATATTCTTGTAGAGGTCGGATTTGAGCCTTGTACGTCGTCAACAGTTGATCAAGAGTAAAAAACTTTCTAGCTTTCCACAGAAAACCTAGCCTCTGGCTTGCTGACTTTGCGATGTTAGCAACATAGTCATGCTAAGACATTAGACACCGTGACTTGTTATAATAATAATTATTATATAAATTATTATAAAAAACGATTTTAAATTGTTTATAGCAAATTATAATTGTCATTAACAATATTCTGTTGATGTCAACCGTATTCTTTCAAACTTTTTCTCATCATTTCATAAGCGGGAGCTATTTTCAATTGTTATAAACAATGCTTGGTTATTACTAACAATAATTTTTAACTGTTATAGCGTCTTCAATGCTATTTTCTTAATGCTGACACAAGTTTAAAATTCTCCAATTTCTATTTGTTTTCTAAAACTATCTCTTTTTATGAAATATTGTCATCACATTTTTCATACAAATATTCCTTACATGCAATAATCATATTCAAAAGATCTTAAAATTCTGTATTAAAAATAGTATAGTTTATAAATTGCAAAATTCAGGTAGTTAACCATTTTTTCAGTTTTTTTATTCTCCATAAAAAACAGTTCAACCGATTTTGCTGAAAATCTAAACAGTTCTAAGCTGCGTAATAATGCGTCGAATTCAATTAGTCCCACTTCGATATCATTTTTTGTTCTCAAAATAATCGAGACGAAAAATAATTCCGAACGCACATACGTACATACACACACAGGCTTAAATACTATTGTATTCGACCTTGAAATGTGGGGATTCGCAAAATCGAACCCGTTACTATAACTTTCCACTGGAAAGTTTACTAGCAAGAAATGTCTTCCAATAATAAGTGAATTGTAGATTGTAGGAGGGGTTGTGAAGGCTCTGCAGCCTCTCAAGCATCTCGGCCTTTCAGATCTTTTGTGCATAACCCTGAATCTATTGGGGGCCCGAGATTCCGAGACTTCGTACACAGTTTATCAGTTTCCTGGGAGCTAAGTTCCTGACATCGGAGTGCTTTAAGAGCCTCTTGAAGAAAAGCGCTGGGCATTCGTGAAAAGCAATTGTTCTGCAGTTTCAACAATTCTAGCAGTAGCGGCAACTATCACTCTCTATTTTGCCCCATATTTTTCAGGTGATACCTCAGATGACAGTGTCCAGTGAGGAGTCCCGTCACCAGTTTTAAGTCTTTCTTGTCCAACCCGAGAAGCTGTTTAGCTTTCATTGGTGAAAGGCTCACTAGCATTTTCGCTTGTCTTTATCATTGCACTTTATCCAGTAAGATTTCATTTTATCTGTTTTCCAGCATCAAACCTCTTCTTTCGAGTGGGCCTTGGAAAGTCCACGGAGGGTTTTTGGGCCGGAAAATTGTGTATTTTCCCCTTTCTTGGCAAGGCAGTCTGCTTCCTCGTTGCCTTTAAGTCTCTTGGTTACGACACATTAGCGGAACTGTATGACGGAGAATATTAGCAAACAAATGTATATTTTTTATTTTAACGCCATTGTTCCATCTTTTCATATAATTAAAAGTACTCAGTCCAATTAATTTATGGCTTTGTAACCCGAGAGGTTAAAACGGTCTTATCCACTCGAGATTCTGTGAGGTTAGTATTAAAAGTCACTAGAAGGAGCGTCATAATGTTGTAACGCGCTTTTCCTAAATTAAATTGTACAATGCAGGTGGTACAATAAATTTTATCAGTAGTTAAAATAAAAATGTTACACAAACTGTAGCTCATTATTTTCCAAGATAATATTAATGACTTGAATTTAAAACGTGTAACACTTCAGTGGGTTTCTTGAGCGTTTATTCTTGACATAAATAGCTATTTAAATAATAAAGATCTCAATCGAATCTTAGACGATCACGAAATAATCATTATTTTTTAAATGTATTTTTTTAGACATAAATAAAGCAATCATAAATATAACTTAACGGTGGTATTCATTAAAACTTGTAGATATATAACAATCCACAAAATGCAAATAGTGCTATGCGAGCTGCAAATATTATTTAACGATATAATAGCTATTTATTAAAGAACTGCTCAAACATTTTAGCAACGCCAACACAAATAATCACCACTCAATAGACGTGCCATTTCATTTTTACGTCTTGATATGTTGAATGCTTCAACATCACATTCGCCTGGAAATTATTCCTTCGGGTATGTTATTATTGGTAGCATACATTAAAGAGTGCATTCATGCCAACCAATCCAGTGCGACACAATCTGCGCATATTCCATGCTTGGTTTGGCGATTTAACCTTTTTTGTGCTACAAACTTCGGTATTAATTGTATTAATTCTTCATTCGACTCAAATCTCTTACCGCCCAGCCATTTCTTTAGGTTTGGAAACAGAAAATAGTCGCAGGGGGCTAAATCTGGAGAATATGCTGAATGGGGTAGCAGTTCGTATCCCAATTCGTGGATTTTGGCCATCGTGACTAGACAAGTGTGCACACGTGCATTGTCTTGATGGAACAGCACTTTCTTCTTCTTAGCCAAATGCGGCCTTTTTTACTTCAAATCAACGTCGAATCTGTTCAAAAGCTTTGAATAATATTCGCCGGTGATCGTTTTACCTTTCTTGAGGTAATCGATGTGAATGACACCGCGTACATCCCAAAAAACTGTGGCCATGACCTTGTTGGCTGACAGACTCTGTTTCGACTTCTTTGGTCCACGTTCACCCCGAGCAACCCACTGTTTCGATTGTTCCTTGGTCTCTGGCGTGTTGTGATGGATCCATGTTTCATCCATGTTTCATTCGTCCGGATTACGGCTGAACATCGCTAAACACTCTTTTGAAGTGGTCACACGATTGCGCTTATGGTCGAGTGTGAGCAACCGCGGCACCCATCTCGCAGAGAGTTTTTTCATGTCCAAATATTCGTGTAAAATATGATGTAACCGTTCAGTTGAGATACCTACAGCATGAGCCAACTCACGCACTTTCATTCTCCGATCATCCAATTTCATTTCATGGATTTTATCGACAATTTCCGGCGTGATCACTTCTTTTAGACGACCTGGACGTTCGGCGTCACTAGTGCTGGTACGACCACAACGGAACTCTGTAAACCACTTCTTGGCCATTGAAATTGATGGTGCCGAGTCCCCGTAGTATTTATCAAGTCTTTCCTTAGTTTCAGTGATGGATTTTTTACGTAAAAAGTAATGCTTAATCAGCACACGAAATTCACTTTTTTCCATTTTCGTAAAAATTCACGAGGTTGTCTGCTTTGAACGGCTATCAAACACCAACTGCACGACGTAGCTTGCTCAAAATTAGAAAGTTGCCCACTGATAGATTATAGTTGACGGCAACACTGTTACATTTGGAGTAACTGCGCGGGAAATTCAAAAAATCACTGACTTATCAAACTGCCCTCGTAGATTGAAATTAACGAAATTGTTAATTACATCACTAACTTAGATTACAAAAACTTCGAAAAAGTCAAAGATGTGCTAAGGAAGCATAAAAATGATACTAATACATGCAAAAGAAAAAAGTAGAAAGACAGTTATATTTTCCAAACAACAAATAAAATTGCACAGGTTTGTTTATAAAAAAAACGCTTTTTCGTTTTTATTTTTTTCTCTTTCTCCTACAAATATTTTAATTTATTTATACATATACAGGGTGTTCCATTTAAAAAAACACAACTTTGATATGTCACACTTTTCTGAACCACCCTGCAGACTCCAAAATAATTTCCTTTTGTAGCCTTAATCAACATACATATAATGAAATGGGAAAATTCCCGAAAAAAGTTATTGGTTTGGTTTACAGGAACCGTGTCGTATAGGGTGCCCCACCCTGTATATATGTTATAATGTTAAAAGTCGATTATAAATTATATACTTAAAACGATTCTAGACAACTTTTAGTACTTTTTTTTAAGATATTTAGTTTATATTAATAAGGTTATGGCAAGATAAATATTGTATTAAAATACATTAGTTTTAGGATCCAGACGTAGAGTTTTTTAAAAAATAAACTGAACAGGAAAAATTTACCCGGTATAATTAAAGTAAACTGTGTTTCAGCTATTATTATATGTTCCAATTTTCAAGAAAATGTTTATCCTTGCTAAAGCATTATATCATTCGGCACCACAACTTCCTCATCCAATAGCCAAAATTTTTTAGGAATTTTATATAAAATTCATGAAATGGTCGATGAAAACGTAACATAAAAAATGGAACTACACGTTTTCAAGGATACTCATTAATAATTTAATAAAACTTTATTGAAAATTAACCAGAGTATTCAAGTTCTAAATGTTACAAAACCTCCTAAGATTTAATGATAAAAAACTACGTAGGATGCTACATGTTTTTCCGAAATAACAAACAAAAACGAATAATTTTTTTTTATATTCTTCTTTTCCATGAGTTTTGACCAATATAAAAAGCAGCTGCCTCTGTTGTATAAAATCCTTGTTAAAGCTGTTTGTTCTTTACGTCTGGTAGCAAAAAGTAATCACTGGATGCCAAATCACATCTATATGCGGATGACCTATAAATTCGAAGTTTTGAGTGCTTAAATAGCCAACATTGTTTTGAAGAAAGGCCAGATCAAGAGTACCAACAACCCACAAGCATGTATGAGAGCACTGATGAAAGTAGAGGAAGCAAAAGATGTGTGTAAAAACCGTAGCAAGTCGAAGGAAGTGGTCTCTGCCTACCCCTACGGAAAAAAGGCGTGACCATATGTATGTAAATAGCCCTCCACCCATTGGTGCCCAGGTACCCACAGCAGGGTCACCCAATTGTTCGCAGCAAGGTACTCTAGGGATTCGATGCAATTCCATACAAGTTTAGAATTTATCTTGTTGGAGCTCAGTGCTTTTAAAGCAGCCTGGCTGATATTATACTTATGTTTTTGTTTGCTTGAGGTCTATTAGTCAGCTCTCTTGCACACAATTCGATAGCGAAGACTTCAGCCTGAAAGATTGTAGCATACCTTTCAAGACTGGTAGATATTTCAATCTTTGGTTTCCTGCTTAAAACACCGGCCCCAAAACCATCTGGGGTTTTTGACCCATCTGTGTACATTTCGTATTCAGTCTCCGGGAAGAGGATTTCTCCTCTCCCCCATTCATCTCTCTTCGGAAAGAGGACTTTAAACGTCTTTTCTACGTGTATTTTGTGGCTAGCATGTCAGGAACCATCCCGAGATTTTGGTGGTTTTTTGTTTCACGCAGTATCCCGGAGTGGTCCCCGGTTTGCTCTTCATTAATTTGCCTTTCCAAAGACATAAATCTGTAGGATACTTTCCTGCCTCCATCTCTAAGAGAATATCAAGGGGAGGAAGATTTAGGTATTCCATCGCTGCCGTTGGTGTGCTGGACATCCAGTTATAACCAGGCATGCCAGCCGCTGAAGGCCAGCAAGCTTTGCTCTAGCTATCTGTTGTAACCCTTTGGTCCACCAGACTACTGAACCATACGTGACCATAGATATTATCACTGTTTGATAAATCCAGTAAATCTGTTTGTGGTTAATTCCCCAAGATTTTCCGCATACTCCTCCGAGATTCCAGAGAGAAAACCTGGCTTTGTTTATTGTTTTTTCCAGGTGGGCGTTTCAGGTGATTCTTTGGGTACAGGGACGTACTCGTTGACCACAATCCGTAACAATATTAAAATCATTTTAAAGTTTTAAGTATTCAACAAATGTTTTTATTTGAATATGCAGGGTTTCATGAGTTGGAGCGCTAGTTACACGGTTCGTACCGAGTAATTTTAAGCATGACTTTTTTAGGTCCAAATTTTATGTGAACTTGAACATCGTTTAAATTTACACCTACAGGTAACACTCGATACTGTGTTCGGTTTCCAGAATATTCTTATTTAAAAATGATGAAGTAATAACCGATGCTGGTATAAACTAACCTAACCTATTTATGAAAAACCAAAAACAATAACACTATTTTACTGCTAAAGTTATTAAGTTCCAATGTCATAGTGTTGCAGAAATGCAGAAAATATTTTATTTAACGAAACAAAAATACGCGGCAGTTTTCAACTTTCTAAAATAGGTAGTTTACCTATTATCTAGTAGATGGCGCCACTAGCAATTTGCAGTAATATAAATGGTAGTTTGTATTTTGTGGTGCATAAAAGTATAGTGTAAATTTTTTTAAAAACACTAATGATAAAACCAAATTTTTTTTAAATAAAATTTTTTTTATTATATTAACAATATAATTTGTGTAACAGGTGTCTTTTTAACACGCTTATATTAGTTTCACCCGTACGTTTGTTTGTAACTGACTCTTTGGCGTCGATTTTGCCCTACTTTAAGCGATCGGATTTAATTTAAACTTCGTACACTTGTCAAAAACCGACGATTGCAATAATTCGATCAGAATATCCGATAATCCTGATTAGTTTGCCAGGATTCATAAATTTCTTATGGGATCCTTTGCATGAGAGTAAGAAAGATAAAACTAGTGCGTGAACTGCGCATGCGCGCAATTCCAATGTCATATTATAATTCACTCAATCCAATATACTGGTGAGAAACGTGCCGAGGAATGAATGGCAAAAGGGTGAGTATAACAAATCTAACTAAAAAGCGAAAAATAAATTATGGTTTAAAAAAACTTAAAAACACGCAAACTAAAAAGTAAAAAATAATTCTTAACATAAGAATAAAATTACTGACGAGAAAATTTATGTCATTGTCCTAAAAGCGTGGGGTGCTTTGCATGACATTTTTAAACTCTCTCTGCGTTTCAGAATAAAAGCACCCCATGTCACATAATAATGGTCCGAATTTTAAGAATGCTTTCCTTGCTATTTATATTCTTACCCTGATCTCCTGATCTGGATCTAATTCGGAGTTGATGTAGGCTCCCAGATATTTGTATTTCTCACTCTTTCTATTTGTTGACCACCTTATGTTAGTTGTTTATAATTTGTAGGTCCCTTCGATATTATCATAAGATTGGTCTTATCGACGTTAAATTCCATTTGGTTTGTAACTCTTCCATACTTTTAGCCATAATCCCTGTGTCGTCTGAAAATCTTATGGCGTTTATTATTTCACCGCCAATTCTTATCCCATCTTTTCGTTAACCTATACTATAGGTATATGTAGGTCGATTATATATCAGAAAACAACTACACTCCTGGCTATACGCCTACGACAAGCATTTAATTACATTTGATAAATAATTGATTTACTTTAAGCGATCAGATTTAATTTAAACTTTGCACACCTATCAAAGACCGACGACAATGCAATAAATCGATCAAAATATCCGATTATCCTGATTACTTTCGCCAGGATTTATAAATTTCTTTAGGGATCCTTTGCATGAGAGTAAGAGGGATAGAGCTAGTGTGCGTGAACTACGCATGCGCGCAGAACAAATATTAACACACTTCATCGCATCGGTGGTTCAGTGGTAGAATGCTCGCCTGCCACGCGGGCAGCCCGGGTTCGATTACCGGCCGATTCATTCTTTTTGTGCTTTTACCATTTAATACATAATTTTTTTAGTGAGTAAAACAAATCGAACTAAATAGCGAAAAATAAATTATGGTTTAAAAAAACTTTTAGAGTTAATCGAAGTAAAAAGTAATAAATAATTCTTAACATAAGAATAAAATTACTGACGAGAAAATTAATGTCACTGTTCTTAAAGCCTGCGGTGCTTTGTATGACATTTTTATACTAACTCTGCGTTTCGGAATGAAAGCACCCCACGCTTTTAGAAGAGTGACATTAATTTTGTCGTCAGTAATTTTATTCATATGTTAAGAATTATATTTTTCTTTTTAGTTTGTTAACTACGAGGGCGGTTTGATAAGTCAGTGACTTTTTGAATAAAACAAATTTTTTTTCCGCAAATAAACATTTTATTTTTCTACATAATCACCTTTTAGCTCGATACATTTAGTCCAGCGTTTTTCCAATTTTTTTATTCCCTCCAAATAATAGGTTTTTACAAAGCTCTCAAAATACGCGTTTGTTTCGGTAATGACTTCTTCATTCGAATCAAATCTCTTACCGCCCAGACATTTCTTTAGGTTTGGAAACAGAAAATAGACGCAGGGGGCTAAATCTGAAGAATATGCTGGATGGGGTAGCAGTTCGTATCATAATTCGTGGATTTTGGCCATCGTGACTAGACAAGTGTGCACACGTGCATTGTCTTGATGGAACAGCACTTTCTTCTCCGCCAATTGCGGTCGTTTTGCTTCAAATCAACGTCGAATCTGTTCAAAAGCTTTGAATAATATTCGCCGGTGATCGTTTTACCTTTCTTGAAATAATCGATGTGAATGACACCGCGTACATCCCAAAAAACTGTGTCATAACCTTGTTGGCTGACAGACTCTGTTTCGCCTTCTCTGGCGTGTTGTGATGGATCCATGTTTCATCCATGTTTCATTCGTCCGGATTACGGCTGAACATCGCTAAACACTCTTTTGAAGTGGTCACACGATTGCGCTTATGGTCGAGTGTGAGCAACCGCGGCACCCATCTCGCAGAGAGTTTTTTCATGTCCAAATATTCGTGTAAAATATGATGTAACCGTTCAGTTGAGATACCTACAGCATGAGCCAACTCACGCACTTTCATTCTCCGATCATCCAATTTCATTTCATGGATTTTATCGACGATTTCCGGCGTGATCACTTCTTTTGGGCGACCTGGACGTTCGGCGTCACTAGTGCTGGTAGGACCACAACGGAACTCTGTAAACCACTTCTTAACCATTGAAATTTATGGTGCCGAGTCCCCGTAGTATTTATCAATTCTTTCCTTAGTTTCAGTGATGGATTTTTTACGTAAAAAGTAATGCTTAATCAGCACACGAAATTCACTTTTTTCCATTTTCGTAAAAATTCACGAGGTTGTCTGCTTTGAACGGCTATCAAACACCAACTGCACAACGTAGCTTGCTCAAAATTAGAAATTTGCCCACTGATAGATTATAGTTGACGGCAGCACTGTTGCATTTGGAGTAACTGCGCGGGAAATTCAAAAAGTCACTGACTCATCAAACTGCCCTCGTATAAAAGCGTGTTTTTTAGTTTTTTTAAACTATAATTTATTTTTTCTACGGTGGGTAGGGAGTCCCTACCAAATGTTCGATACACCATGTGTCACATTAATTTGTTTCGGGCTTCTGTATAGTGTATATTATTTAATTTTATTAGTGACATCGAAAATAATTGAGTTTTTTTTTTAATTTCTGCGTAGGAGATAGCGTTTTACGTTTACGGAAAACCCGTTTATTTCTATGACAATTTTAGATTGTTTGAAACGGTGCCAGATCAATTTCTAGTACTTTGTTGCGTTTCGTATTTTTAGAAATACCCTCATGATTTCCGTAATTACTATATATATATATATATTTTTTAAAGCTTTGTCACACTTTGCACATTTTACATAATTAATTTTGCATACCTCCCGCTATTTCTAATTTGAGACATTCACAGCCGTTTATCGCGTTAATTACATTACAATCTTGCGGTTGGGCCTTTGGTGTCGGCACCTATGTCACCTAGATCTCTTGATCCTCAGTGACTACCGCTGTGTCTTCAGGGCATCAGAATTCTAGTCCGCTCATTTTGGCAAACCTTAGGATTTCTGTTGGCCCTGTCTCTTTTAGATTGCTTGGATCCATAATCATACGGCCCCAGGTTTGATACCTGTACACCGCTAGCATCGGGCAGTGACACAGAATGTGTATACTGCTCTCCTCCTCCTCACCGCATAGTCGACAGTTTTTCTGGGCCGCCAGCTTAAGTTTGATGAGGTGCGCCCTTAGTGCGATGTGTCCTGTGAGCAGGCCAAGCGTGCTGCTTAGTCTACTCCGGTCCATCGTCCAGAGTGCGTCAGCCTTCTTCTGGAAAGGTCTTTTCATCAGCTGTTTTGATGTTCTGCAGCCAGTATTTGCATTCCACTGAGCAATATGTTCTTGTTCAAGGATTAGTTTCAATAAATGTTTTGCTTCGGCAATTGGCAATCCGACCAACTGGCTTTTAAGAAGCAGATTGCCTTGCCGAAGAAGGGGCAAGTACAAAATTTTCCGGTCCAGAACCCCTCTGTGGACTCCACTTGAAAGAGGAGGTTCGACGCTGGGAAACAGATGAAATGAAATCTCACTGGCATAAAGTGCCAGGGCAAAGGCAAGCGAAAAGGCTAGTAAGTCTTTCGCCAAGGAAAGCTAAACAGCTTTTCGAGTTGGACAAGAAAGACTTGAAACTGGTGACGGGGCTCCTCACTGGACACTGCCCTCTAAGGTACCACCTGAAAAAGATGGGCAAAACAGAAAGTGATAGTTGCCGCTACTGCGAGAACTTCGCTGAAACTGCAGAACATTTGCTTTGCGAATGCCCAGCGCTTTTCTGCAAGAGGCTCAAGTTTCTGGAAGGGGCCTTCCTAAAGCCCCCAGGAAACTGATAAACTTTACTCGAAGTCTCGGAATCCCGGGCCTTGAATAGATTAAGGGTTATGCACAAAAGATCTGATAGGTCAAAGTGCTTGAGAGGCAGCATGGCCTTCACGACCCACCCTACAATCTACAACTGGCTTCTTGGTTCCACCTGCGAGTACTTCGCTGAAACTGCAAAACATTTGCTTTGCGAATGCCCAGCGCTTTTCTGCAAGAGGCCCAAGATTCTGGAAGAGACCTTCTTAAAGCCCTCTGATCTCAGGAACTTAGCTCCCAGGAAATTGATAATTGATTTCCTGGAGATACCGGGAAAATAGTATAGATCCCAGGTATGGTCTGCCTGTCGTAAAAGGCGTTATGCGACCCGTGCTGATGGATGCATGGCGGTGAGTGAGCACCGTCGCTAACGGAACCTACAGGAAACCGGGCGAAACCCCGTAGTAGACAGCCTTAGTCCTGTGCAGGGGCCACCTCAGTGCCGTACCACCCCTTCCCCCATACTCGTTGACTGCAAAGAAAAACTGAGAACGCTGGTAGACCGTAATCTAGTCAAACTGATACGGGTTCGAGGACGCCAGGAAGGTTCTGGTAATGAGGGAGTAGACGAACTTGCAAGAAGAGGTTAGAAAAAACACAAAACTACTGAAAAAGTATACCAGGAAAAAAAACACAGGAAATAATACGTAAAAAGACCGTGCCATAAAAAGACGATGAACAGGAACCAGCTAAGACTGTATAATGGCCTGCGGGTTATGCGGCGGGGATTCGGGGGCAATGGAGCGCTTGTTGTGTTGCTGCGGGGCGCTGGGGGGAATAAGCGGTTCTTGGGTGACTACACTGTTTCCACCCAGTACAGAACTTGTACAAACTTGTACAAGATACGAAGGTACTGGATTGATTGCAGCGTGGTTCTAGGTCCCGAGAATTGCCTGTCTTGTTCGGACCAGTGCCTCGCGGCGGCGCAGTATGTGTTCTGCTGTTTTCGGGTCCTTGTCGGGCGGTCTGCTGGTCGAGTCTCCATTGTACAATGATACAAAAACACATAGGCAGGATACAATGGGCCAATAGGCCTAAGTGTCATCGGAGCAATAGCCAGACGGACCTAAATAAGGGTAAGGAAGTTTTTAGTGAGTAATCCTGACACAGTCATTGGAGTCTCACAGTAGAACTTGAGCTTTCGGACTCATAACCTCTCCATAAAGGATTTTCTTCACCTCTTGAAAAAAAAATTGATAAACTTTGTACGGAGTCTCGGAATCTCGGACCTCGAATAGATTAAGGGTTATGTACAAAAGATCTGATAGGTCGAGGTGCTTGAGTGGCTGCACAGCCTTCACGACCCCCCCTACAATATACAATCTAACAACCCGAAAATAAGTAATTTTAGGTGAAAAATAAGAAATTCTTTGTAGTGACTTTTGACTTTAAATCTGAAATTCTAATGCAAAAGGATTTGTTTACCACACTTTGTATACCTAATTGAACCAATACTGGAATAATACAAATTTTTTATTTTATGAATCCTTTTTGTAACCTCAACAATTAACAATCTTACTTAAGATAGCAGTGAACCAGTTAACTTTAACAATGAACCAATTAAATTTAACGGAAACTTATGGAGAACATTAAAAATCCATTTAATTAAATAATTTAAAGGGAAATATTACAGAAAAAATTATGGAAATTTTATATCATGTAAAAAAAATGAAAATTCATATTCACGCTGCATAATTAAATACTAATGTAATACAAAATTGTTATACAAATTATTCCTGCGATCATTCCTAGTAAATCCTTAGAAACCCTGTAAATATAGACTCATAGACGATAAACGATGGCAATGTAATGATAATTCATAAATATTACAAGAGTATAATACAGTGTGGAAGAGCCAAATGGAATAAATTCGATAACGAATAAATGAGAGCGTGTTGGGAAAAACGCTTGGACACGTCGATTTGTATTTTTAGATGCGCATTTTTTTCAAAAAAAAATAATTATATAGGGTGTGTCATGTAACAGTGGCCGATACCAACTTTCTTATTTTAAATACAACCCCCTGTATATTATTTATTTTTTGGATTCTAACGTACAGTTAACGAAATTCAAACGACAATAGCACTGACACTGATCACTACTGTCATGCAGACAGACAACAAGTTGCTATGAGTTTTATACGAAAATAAACAAAACTATTTTTGTATTTTTTTTATTTCATATCAGTAAAAAGGAACGCATTAATGGTTTTTGCTTATTTTCTTAATATTAAGAGCTAAATGCGAAATAAGTATTGAGTGTAATGTAGCGAATTTGTGAAATAAAATAATTTTCTTTTTGTTAATGTTAATTTTTGTAATACATCTGAAAACACTTAATATTTCCGAAACAGTTGAAGATAGGTATGGGACATTGTACATAAATTATGTCTAGAATTTTCTGAAGAATCCAAAAAATATATAAAATACAGGGGGTTGTATGTAAAATAAGAAAGTTGGTATCGGCCACTGTCACATGACACACCCTATATAATTATTTTTTTTTAAAAAAATGCGCATCTTAAAATACAAATCGACATGTCCAAGCGTTTTTCCCAACACGCTCTCATTTATTCCTTATCGAATTTATTCCATTTGGCTGTTCCACACTGTATACTTATTGTGTGACTCATATTATCACATTTTGCCACAATGTTTTTAAGAATGGACGTATCACAAGGTTGCATTTATAAAAATAAATTGATCACCCCAACAGGAACACTGAAATTCTCCTGTATTCCTTTTCTCACAGCTTTTATATTCTGTCGGTTTTTGAGTTTACTCATACATTTATACATCACTTACTTTTAGCTTTACTTTTATTTTTTCTGCCAGAGGTGCAATAATCAGTTTTAGAAGAGTTATGGAAACCTCAGAAGAGAGTTGCATAATCTAACAGCCTTGTTACGTAAGGCCAGGTCAAGAGAACCAACAACCGAAGAGCATGTATGAGAGCACTGATGAAAGTAGAGGAAGCAAAAGATGTGTGTACGAACCGTAGCAAGTGGAAGGAAGTGGTCTCTGCCTACCCTTATGGGAAAAAGGCGTGACTTTATGTGTGTACAGTTTTAGAAGAGTTATGGAAACCTCAGAAGAGAGTTGCATAATCTAACAGCCTTGTTACGTAAGGCCAGGTCAAGAGTACCAACAACCGACGAGCATGTATGAGAGCACTGATGAAAGTAGAGGAAGCAAAAGATCTGTGTAAGAACCGTAGCAAGTATTTTATATTTTACAAGACTGGCGTAAACTGATTTGTCTGTGAGGTAATATTCAGTACTTTATGAACCGTCATGTGTCATGTTTCAATTTTTCTGTCATGAAAATTAAATTAAAACGAATTTTATAAAAAATTAGTAATTTGATACTGACAGTTTGTTTAACATTGATGTTAATAAATTAATTTAGGTATTTTTTAAACAGTTTTGTAATGATATTTTTAATTGCAAAAGTTGAGATTATTTCCATATTTTTTGATATGACACAATATCAAAATATAGGCGTTGCGTTTCATGTTTAAGAGATGTTTCACTTTAAATTAATCGAGACTTTTTTGCAACGACGGTGTAAATATCGAAAAAAATCGTGGATGATCACATACTTGAATACTCTATCTAATGATGAGCCACACATGGTACATATTTTAAATTAAAGGGTTGAGGAAGTGGAAGAGGGGGGGTTAAAAATGACAGATATCTGTATCGTAACAATATGACCCCATTGGAAAATCGACGTGTTTTAGCATTTTCTTAAATTCTTATGAATAATGCCAAATATCAGGGTGGACTGTTTTATGTGGCCCACTCTGTATAGCTAATGACGTTAACACTCACATAAAACCTAACACTGGAAATAAGTAAGACAACAAGTAATAAAAGTTAATAAGATCGCGGGATGTTTGAATGACATGAAAGTTCTCGGTAAAATCTATATATATAAAAATAAAAAATTGTTTGCATGTATGTGTGTGTGTGTGTATGTATGTATGTATGTATGTCCTTCAAAAACTTCCAAACGGCTGGACCGATTGGGATGAAATTTTCAGTTGTTTTATACATACCAGGGGTGGTTTTAGTGAAAAAAAACTTGAATTTGAGAAGGGGTGGGAGAGGGATGAAATATAAAAACTGTTAAAAACGCCGATATTGGTGTCAAATTCATAGTTTTCAAGTTTGATTGTGATATCTTCAATGTTGTTAGCACTCCTACGAAAGGGTTGGGAAGGGGATGGAATATATAATCTTTTAAAAACGCTTCATTAGTGTCGAATTTATAGTTTTCGGCGTCGCTGAGTTTGATAGTGATATTCCCGAAGCAGGCAAGCCAACGTTCGGGCAGGACAACGTCTGCCGTGTCCGCTAGTAACTAATAAAACATTCTACGATAGAGAGAGGAGTGACAACATTAGAAAAATATAACCAGTCACCGAAAGGGTGCAAAAACAAAGAGTAGAAAGGAACCAACATATAAATAGAATGCACAACGTAGGAATCGTAAAAATCGCTAGAGACAAATCACCGATAAAAAGAAGTACAAGACGTCCTAGGAAGCGATGAAGCGATAGCCTAAGAGGAATGAAAGGATACACTCCGAAGAAAGAACAGGCGACTGCCTAAAATAAAAGGATGGAAAAGAAGACGAATCTCTCATAGCGTTAAATTTTGCATAATATTTTAACTGAATTTATTTTCAACGTATACGAACCCAACAATGCTTCTCCTAACCACAAATTATCCACTTGATTTCATAAAGGTTAATGTACCAGACGTAAATTAACAAAAAAATTATAAATACATAGTGTTCTGGCAAAGTTACAACAGAACTAAATTTCTACAGCTCAAGTTTTACTTTTTTTTCTCATACTTAATGAGAGTATATACAGTATGATTCATTAAAAATGTGAAATCTCTTTATTGTAGATTCTAGCCCTTAAAATATATTTTTTTTTATGAAAATAGTCGCAAAAAGGGTAGACTTATCGTGTGGGCCGCGGACGGCCCGCACTGCAACTATTAGAAGGGGAAGGGATTATAGAAAGGAAATGATTGTGGACACGCTTTTTAAAAAGTTGCAGATCATAGTTCTCTGGAAAAACTGATTTTGGAAGCTTATTCCATTCCGTAGCAGCACTGTAAAAGAAGGATTCTTGATGAAGATTGGTCCTTGTAGTGTCAAGCTTGAGAGTAAATGTGTGAGACTGATCAGCGTGCCGAGTTCTTCTGCCGAATGTGACCAATGGTGGTACAAGAGTTTTTATTTCTCTGGAGCATCTGCCATGGAAATATCTGTAGAGCAATGACTGGTCTGCAACTCTTCTTCTATGTTCTAGAGGGTGAAGGGTATCTGTGAGAGTTGAGCTGTTTATCAAGCGAATGGCTCTTTTCTGAATGGAATCTAGAGGACGAAGAGAATGCTTTGACAACACAACCAAGTGCAACTCACGAGGGCCCCAATGGCCACGCGACTGTGCGTAGCACACCTGAGTATGGCATAGACCTCGGCCTGGAAGACCGAGGCGTATTTCCCCAGAGGTATGCTTTCCCTGTGGTTGCAGGATTCTCCAAACACACCTGCCCCGTAGCGTCCCTGATACCCTGATCCGTAGCAATGCTAAACTAGAGTCCAAATTGGCAATCCTTATGCCAAAAAACTTAAAATTGCCAATTTTTTAAATAGAAATTGTGACAACATAAAAAATTATTGGGAAAATCAAAACACCCGGTATTTCGGAAGGCTAGATTAGGTTAAAACAGCGGTTCGGATGGAACCGACTTAGGCCTTTTGGCCCGTTGAGATACAGTGATGGACGGCAGTGCCTTCCCCCTCTACCGTGAGAACCAGTTGGAACTTTTAATAAAAAAGGTAAGGTCCTTGATGCTAACTAAGCTGAGATCAGTTAAATCATCAAAGTCCGGTCGCCCTAGTATATTAAGCCGTTTTCTGCCTAGAGCAGAGCAGTGGCAGAGAAGATGTACCATTGTTTCCTCCTCTTTCTTATCGTGACAGCTTCTACAGAAGTCGTGTCGTAGGTCTGCGATTCCCATGCGCCGTGCATGGGATCCGCCTGCCCAGTGTCCTGTTATGGCCGCGATCGCATTTCCAATGGACTCCCTGGTTAAATTTAAGACATCCTTGGTTCGACGTAGATCTAGTTCTAGCCAGATCTGTTTCGATGATGTGCATGTGGGTTCATTTTGCCACCTTCTTTCGGAAACTAGCATTATTTTTATGAGGAATGTTGGGCAAAATCATGATATTTTGAGGTCTAGAATCTACAATTCAGAGATTGGACATTCCTAATGAATCACCCCGTACATAAAAAAAAACTAGTTCATAGGTAATTTTGTAAGTGACCTCAGTTGGCACGATCGTAATATTTCACTTCCAGCAATTCGCGGAAATGTGAAAACTGTTTAGAAATCTATTTAACCGTGTTATTTAAAAGTATCATTTTTCTAAGAGGGTAAAATAATAAATAATTTATCTAATCCCACTCGATTTAGTAGGTTAATAATCCCTATTAGCGCACTACTGCGGTAATCTCACGGTTGTGAGGTTCAGAAAATATTTGTTTAATCTGTATTTCGAGGACGCAGCTTGACATATACTACAAGGTATATTACAAAAGTCTTTCTCTTCTTCTTCTTCTGCTTGTGCCTTATCCTCAGTGGACGTTGGTGATTACTAAGACCCATCTGATTTTATTTGCTGCAGCTCGAAATAGATCTATAGATGTCATTCCTGTCCATTGTCCAAGATTTCGCAGCCACAATATTTTGAAGAAGAGTACCAACAACCGACGAGCATGTATGAGAGCACTGATGAAAGAAGAAGAAACAAAAGATGTGTGTAAGAACCGTAGCAAGTGGAAGGAAGTGGTCTCTGCCTACCCCTACGGGAAAAAGGCGTGACTATATTATGTATGTACGTAATAACGTAAGCTCAATAATGCCGCATGTAATGATCCTGAAGGAACAAAATGAATATCTATCACGAAGCAAAAGTATGAATTATTAATAAATTTAAAATCCCGAATTATATTTGGTTTGCGTCTCTCTCCTTACTTGTGTCTTACTTATGTGTCTTAGGTACCCAAAAATATGCAGAAAGTAATTTTTATTACTTTAATAACCTGTTACAATATTTTAAGGTGACGTTTTGAAAATACCACCTTCAAAGTGAAAAATAATGTTCGTGTGAACGCACGGAGAAGCAATACTTTTAAAAACGTAAAAACGATTTAAACGAAAGGAGAATTTGAATTTGAAAATTTTTACCTACCGATAAACCGATATAATTTTGTTTTTTTTGTTAATATTAGTGTCAAATAATTAGTAATTTCGGTCAGGGTTATCTTTTAATGATACCGTGTTCATTCCCGGCTTGTAAAAGCTGTCTGAAGTCACGTACGCATGCTGCATTTTGTAATTCAACACAAACTATATATGTATTTTTAAATAAACATGCTGTTTATCAGCCGTTCTATATATTTTTATTTATTTATGGTTTTTTTATCATGGATATTCAACAAAGGATACTTTTAAACCGCAACTGCTGCGGACACATTTGAATTACACAACCGTTACAAATGGGTCAAACTGACCTATTTATTAAAACATACTTTAAGGACGTTCCCAACATTTTTCTTACGATTATCTTTAAAATTTATTTGTAAATACCTGACAGTATTCTGAACGCATACGAAAAATTTCCACCCATTTTGCGGTACTAAAATTAAAATATTAGCATTTTAAATTTCTATTTGATGTTAATTTATACATTTCATACTAATTCATGTGCTCGAATCTAATTTTAAAACATTAACAATAAATTCTAAATGGTCCAAAATCTTCGCGAAACTTATTCCTACAAAAATTATCACTCGATGTGCCAAAATTGTAGGTATATTTAGTTGTTACAAATGTACGTAATTTTTTTGGAATAATAAACTTGGCAAGTATCCTTTATCAACAGTTCCAGATGTAACAATTTTATTTTTTTTTAAAATATTTTTCCAGATGAAGTACTTAAAACGTTAAAATTAAATGGATTTTAAATAACTGACAGGCAATGTTAGAAAACATTAAATACAAAATAAAATCGAATGCACGTCATCAATGACGTTGACGTTTTAAAGCAGTGATACCACCTTCTGATATATTCAGTTTGGCCAACGTCCGCCGCAAATTAGTATACAACAAATGATCTAAAGTACATCGTTCCATACCAATTTATGCTGCTATAAAATTTATTAAGACAACAACAAACAAAGAAGTATGCGCGAATATTTTAAGTAAGAATTTGCAATAAAGAATTTATTGACATTATTTGTACTGTAACGATTTTGCGATACGCCACTGGACTATGTTACTTAAGCAAGCTGAGCGGTACGGTGACGTCACAACCAATGACGAGGATGTTCCAGTACCTTCCTGACCAATCTAGAATTATCTGGATACGTTTGGAAACTTGTAGTCTTTTCTTGTTTTGACGTTAATATATAAATTGGCATTCGTCCGCCGAAGTTAGTTAGTCAGTTTCTGAAGTTTGATTATTGTGTTTTCACTAGTGATTAAAGTAAAACGTTACAGTACTGTAGTTGTAGTGGTAACGTTTATGCAAAGGTGCACAAAAATATGAGACTGAATTGGTTGAAGAAGAACATATATACTTTGACGATAACTCATAGGAAGAATTATGATGAATTGTTTTGTAAAGAAGTCATATTGTCAAATAATAACAAATAAAAGTGTATCTAATGTACAATCGACCTACATTAATTCACCCAACTCAATGAGGGACTAATGAGTTTCACACACGAGTTATCGGAATTAATAATTTTCTTGTAAGTGGTTATTTTTAATTTATTTAGATATGAAAAAATATTTGTGTAACATAGAAATTTTAATGCAAAACGTTGAGGTGTTAATTATTTAGGACGTTAAATTAGCCATTATTTATAGCTGTAGCATCTCGAGTTATTTTAAAGTGGTGTATTCTCTGCAAGAACGAATAGAAATAATATTATTTTTTTTTTATGTTCTGGTTCCCACGAAAAGGGATATCCTGTAATGTTCAGAGAACATCGTGGGAACCAAGGGAAAGAAGGTAGGAGTTGGTGTTCTTCTTAAATTTCTGGAGGTTGTATGCCTCGGGGAACACCTCCTAGGCAATGAGTTCCAAAGCCTCGCAATTCGTTGGATGAATGAGTCTTTGGAAAGTGATGTTCTGCAGGTCTCCAAAGTGACCACGAAGGGGTGTGAAGACTGAACTTGACGGGTTAATCTCGAAGAGACTGCCAATAGAGGAACGATTGTTGATATTTCAGAAGAGCATCGCCCATGAAAATATCTATAAAATAGAGACAAATCGCCAACTTTTCTACGGTGTTCCAGACAAGTGAGCGAGTTTGTAAGCGAGGCATCACCGACGAGACGAATTGCCCTTTTTTGGACAGAATCCAGTAGCTTCAGGATATGTTTAGGTGCTGCACTCCAAATATGGGAACAGTACTCCAGTACAGGTCGGATCTGTGCCTTATAGATCATAAGCAGCTGACTGGAGGTGAAATAGCTCTTGGCACGAAACAAAAAACCAAGTTTTTGGGATGCACTTTTGGCAATGGACCTCACGTGATTTTCTCAGGAAAGGTTATTGCTGATAGTAATACCAAGCATCGATATGGATGACTTCAGTGGTATGGTTACTCCTGACAAAGTTATGTTAGGCACAGTGAGATCGGCTTTTCTAGAGAAAAGACATGCTTGTGTTTTGTTTGCATTGAATTCTACCAAGTTATTGGATCCCCATTCGAGAATTGTTGCTAAGTCCATATTTATATTGTTAACATTTCTTCCTCGTTCATTTCTGGTTTCACGGGCTGATATAGGGGCCCTGGAAGAGAATGCGGTATGGAGGGTACTATCATCGGCAAAGCTGTGTACGGGACATGAAGTTGCTTTCAATAGGTCGTTGATGTGAAGTAAAAATAGTGTTGGTGCTAGAATGGATCCTTGCGGTCATTAAAACAAGTGCGCTTGAGGAACCACTCGGGTTTTTAATAAAAGGCATTCTGATAGTAATATAGGTAATATCAAAGAGTTAGTACGGAAATTTGAAGAAACTGGATTCGTTTGTAATAAAAAAAATAATAATCGACGAAGCTGCACAAAGTGTTAAAATTGCATAAGTTTTTTTCTCATAAAATACTGCAGGTCTTTATGTGTTCCAGCTAAAATAACTGTATCGTCAGCGTACCTCAGATTATTTATTTATTTATTCATTACGTATATATATATATATATATATATATATATATATATATATATATATATATATATATATATATATATATATAAGAATTTACTTTCATGTGAATAAATGTTTTTTATTTTTAACAATCTAACCTACATTTGTCCTATATTCACAAGATCTTTACGTCTCACCTACATTTCTACAACAATCTTTTGTTTTCGTGCTCTTGGAAACTTAATTAATTCAGGGTTTCTCTTCATCCAGGACAAACAATAGGGAAGTCAAGAATAATGATTCATTTTTAAAAAATGAAACAAAAACTAAGTGGAATACGACCTGCAGCAACTATAGTAGGATACCACAAATGTATAGAGTGACTCATATTTTCAACGTAAACCTTGTCCGAGGGGAAAGAAAATCGACGAGTCATAGGTATGTGGTTATTATTAAAAATAATCTTCAGGATTTTAGAACGAATTAGATGTCACAAAAAAAATTTTCTTATTTTAAAGATGTCCAAGATGACGAAAACCCGAAATAATAATTATCGAATAAGTTTAATACGAAAAAAATGTTACATATTATGTCTTTCTATTATTAATGTTAGTTTTAAGTTAGATACATTCAAATGTATAATATATTTTTTATATACCCCTGTTATAAACTGTAATAGTCTTAATAGTAATAAATAGTTAAACATAATTGAATACTTCTTTTCATTAAATATAAAAAATATGAGCAGATAAAAGTTAACTTTATTCCAATCTGAGTCGTCTATGTCATCTTCAGATTCATTTGTAGTATCTTCGCCTAGATCCACAACAACGGGTTCGATAGTAATTTAAATGCAATTATCAAGATTCCACATATTCTGCTCTTCTTTCACTACATGTTCGTTATACATTTTATCCACGACTGTGAGGTTACTTTGTTGACGGCAAGTAACATTGTTACTTGCTACTTCATGTTGGATTTAACTCGCAGTGGTAGGGTGGAAATCGAAGTACAATTACATCTCGTTCTCGCGCCATTTCATCTACTATATATTTGATATATTTATCTTTATGACATGGTGCTAAGTTAAGTAATTCGATTTTCAAAATTGGTTCATTGAATTTAATATTTTTCTTAGCAAGCCAATCTGCTTCGGAAACTTTTTCAAAATGCTACAGAACGTAACTACCTCACCAACATTCATATTTTGTTCTCTGGCTCCAGATTCCTTTAAACACATATCTGATCATGGTTTTTTTTCGGGTGTTAAATTGTGACGTTTCCTTTTAATATCCGGTTTACTATTACTATTCTCACTCATATTTATTATTTGTCACCAAATTTAATTGAAACTAAATTACTGTAATTCACACTTCTAATTATATCGAAGATCAACGAAGAAATAGAAACAATGTTTATTACAAACTTCAAAACTATGAGTCTCGACGATAAGTACTGCACGTAAAAATATACAACAAAAACTAAACGTAAAAACGCCTCCCCCTAATATCTAAAAAAAAATCCCGGTCTCTGCTTTACGAAACCCATGCAGCACGTCTATGAAACTTCCTTAGCGATAAAATCCAAAACAAAAACTGCCTGTTAAATGGCGCTGATGCCAATAACGTAGCTTTAATTTGTTGATCTCGACTATTATCTACTGTTAGAGAAAGATATAACCATGCAGATACCTTCAAGTTAAATCATACACGCTAACAACGTTTCATTTTGCATCGAACCATTAATTGCTTAGAAGAAATGTGAACAGTTTAAAAATAAACCAGTCAAATTAATTATTAATTATTTCAACAAATAAAAAAAACAAATAAATTAGTTATTCAAAAAATATATAAAGATCGAGATTTTTTCAATTTTTATGAAACTACCTGAACGTATAGTCTTTGGAGAGTGAGTAAAAGAAGATTTTTGTAAATTTGTAAAATATTAAACAGTTTTTGTTACAACCCACTTACTTTTTTATAAACTAATTCTGAATCTTTCTCTTTTTGTCGGCCTAAAAAATAATTTTACAATATGAGTCACTCTTTACAATTATGGGATTCAACTATACGTAATTTTATAATAAAAAGTTGACTGAACAGCTGACAAAAAACATCATGTTTATTTTCTACGCAATTAAATCCGACTTGTGTTGTTTTTTCACAAGTTTTGCGCTATATTTTATGTTAAATAACATTCAAATTTTTATAAAATAAACTATTAAAAGAATTGTATTAAACTGGACTCTCCTTAAAATCGTCATCCAAAAGAATTAAATGGAGAATGGAGACCTTCATTTATTATTATGCCTGTTGAAGGTCAAGAAACAAAACTGCGACACCGGCATTAGAAGAATTTTTTTGTGTAACGTCACAGATTAACTACTTGGGTAGGTAATCAGTGCACCAAGTCA